>OY992873.1:8591544-9191544 GCA_963921415.1 Pyrausta despicata | reverse complement strand
CAACCACTGTTTAAGAATATGTTTAACGGATTGTTTTGCGATTTATTTACATTTTGTTTTAACCTGACGTTTCGGATCCTTTTCAGCGTCCGTGGTCACAGGTAGACTAAGGTGTTTGTTGTCATTACATAGTTTGAAAAAAAAACACGGGTTGCACTCCGGGAGTGCCGGCAGAAGTGAAAACTTAACAACCGTCTTACGGTTTTTCGATCAGCATCACGTGACCTGACGCGAGTTTCACAGTTTCTACCCATGCCACAAAAGTGCTCAACGCCGCTAAAGAAGTTTTCACTTCAAAAATTGTAAACTACCATCACTCAAAAATATTAAGTTACGTTTATCCACACAAAAGGAGCTAACAGTATCTTGAGGTCTTGCAGTGCAATAATATTAATAAGTGTCTCATTTCAAGGTCTACTGTTCGCGTCAAACCGAAGAAACAAATAAGAATATATTTGTTAGACTTAAAAGTATTTAAAATATGGGCCATAATTATGTTGTAATTTGTTGCCTGAAATAAAGGTTATTATTATTATTATTATTATTAATTATAGTTTAGAGTATGAAATCCAAGTTCAGCGCAAAAAAACGGGACAGCGCCATCTATCGCACAGCACGGGTGATTGATGATATGAATGGATCAGTTGCGAACGTTAGCCCAGTGACAAGTGCATGCGGTCGCCGCGGCGCCGTCTCAAAGAGATGGATGGATGCGTCTACTTAGACGCTAGGTGTCGCATAAATAAATAAATTTAATTTTATGTAATTAATTTATTTATTTGACTGGACCAACGTTCGTTTGTATGACCAGCTAAAAAGAGCGGCTCAAGACCGCATCGGTTTCTACATGCTGACCTCCAAACTTCAACTTGAAGATGGCACCACATGATGATGATCATAATTAATTTGTTTTCCTAAATAAAGAAAAAAAACATAAAAAAAATATATTAATAAGGAAGCAACAAGGACAAGCTTAGCAAGTACCTTGACTTGGCCCACGAGGTGACCGCCATGTGGGATGTGGATTCGACGATCATTGTCCCGATAGTCGTGTCTGTGAACGGTTTAATAGCGAAGAGCCTAGCCGTGATCAACACCTTAAGAGGCTTGGATGGTTGGGTCAAGGGTCAGATGCAGAAGGCAGTACTTGTGGACACGGCGTGCTTCGTCCGGAGGTTTCTCTCTCTGTAGCCTTAACTGTTGGTAGCTTGAGTGAGCCCTGCCCCGCTGCTGGCAGCTTGCTAGGGTAAGGTTTTTATAATATTTTTATGATTTGTATAATTTTATATTTTACTTTTATAATTATATTGTAAAAACCATCCCTATGATAAAGTCTAAATAAAGTGTAATAATAATAAGTGTTTATTGCCAAAAGAAACCCTTAAATGTATGATATTTTTGCGGCGGTCTCTGCACTAAGCTTAATTGCTTGTGTTGCAGTGACCAAGAAGATTTGACAGGTGAAGAGTTTACGGTATCACTGGATTGTTGCACGACGATGACATATTATGACAATACATTATTATTATTATTATGTTAGGATTAACAATGGAGACTAATTTTAAGAAATAATGATAATGATTATACTTAATGATGATAATGTTATTTCAGTGTGAGTGCGTGAGACAAAAAATATAAATAAATATCTAATTGACATAAATACTTAAAATATTATAATTATTTACATATTCATTAATTATACATTTTACTTGATAAATATTGATATGTAATTGTAATATTAAAATTTTAACAACTGTGCTTACAATATTTTAAAATATTGCATGTTAACAAGATCAATGGAATGTGTTGGCTTATTTATATTAATTTTTTTTTTTTTTTATTTATTTATTTTAGAAAACCAACAGCAACAATGTCTTATGCTAATTTGTTAAGTACTAGTTTACAAGTAGGCCAATTCTAGGTTTTCCTAAGATAACAAATAGTATAGAGCTGTGAGACTAATATTTTAACAAAATCATTAAACATCATTCAAAGATATCAAGCTCATCAAAAATTTGAAACACGAAACAAGCACCCACACCAGGACGAGATAACTTCTTCGACAATAGGTATTTAATTGTAACACTTTTTAAGTATGTTCTAGCAAAAATAAAGATTTGATTTGATTTGAATCCAGCTGGTTTTGTTTGACGACCACTTTTACGTAACTCTGCCGTTCATGTTTTGTATGGAAACTTGTACAGCGCCCCTAGCGTCACGTTTATGAAACTTTTGATTCGAGTGTGAGTTTCGAACTTTACAACAAAGTAAAGTAAGCACGACTTTTACTATTACGAGGTGTAGACCATTTTTGAGAGTGTAAGCAAACGTCGATAAATTTTGACGTTGTACTTATGAATTCTTTGTGAGATTGCCTCAGATAGCCTAGTACCTACATCTTATAAAAGTAGTTACTTTGTTGAAGTAGATCTTAATAATGTTTTTTTATTTATTTGCGACATTCACGTCTTTTTTTAACACGCTTTTATTAGATCGGGGTGTATGTATGTATGTATGTTATGTATGAATGCATGTAACGGAATTTTTGAGCTCAATTTTCACCAACTTCCAGAAATCGGATTAATTTGAAACTTTGTACACGTAGGTATTAAGTACCGATGACAATGCAATAATTTGATAATATTTTTTCATTTTCCCTACTAACCAAAAACTAAAAAAATAAAATTAAATAATAGTTTAAAAACTAAAAAAACACGCTTTTATTGCACGCTAACTAAAAAAGAAATCAATTTCTGAGTACACGGAATTTATATTACAGTAGAGTAAAAAGCGTGGGGTGCACTTTATGACGTTTTCATTCCTTCTCTTTTTGTAGTTGCCATTTTTAGGATGATTTTTACATACTACTATACCTAACAAGCACCCCACGCTTTTTACTCTACTGTAATGTAAATTCCGTGTACTCAGAAATTGTTTTCTCTTTTTTAGTTAGTAATAAAAGCGTGTTTTTTTAGTTTTTTAAATTATTATTTTTGAACAGAGAATGCGAATCGAAGCTCGTACACAAGAAGAACGTAAAAAAATACCGTAATATTTGAATTGGTTTTCGAAACACCTTTGACCCTGTACAAGACCTTTTGGAAAATAGTTTTCGTGATACATATCGGCTTACTAAAGATGCACTTTTTACGCTAGTGGAAGTTACAAGCGTCCTACTTATTTGCGTAGCTACATTTAGCACAAATGTTGTGCAGTACCTACATTGAAGAATTCACCTAAGCACTGATACATCCCAAGATGATAAATAAGTATTAGGTACATACGCTTCCCACAAACAGCAGCTGAGAGACAAACAATTAGCCATAGGTAACCTAACCTGGCGTTATTGGGAGCATAGATGGTAGTCATTTTAGAATAGGTATTAGGTCCGGCAAAAAAGAAAAACATTTGTATTAATATAATAATATTGTTTACGGCAAAAATACAAATGTTTATCTTTTTTGCCGTAAACAATATTATTATATTAATGGCCAAACTTCTACACACAAAACACTAACGAACTTTCACTCCAACATTTCAAACCCAAATGCATTGTTTTTTTTATTTATTATTATTTGGGATAGGTTTGCTCTTGACCCAACGAGGCAAAGACTGAGTCTACGATGGAGCGAGCTCACCTAGAAGATGCCTGTTCACTCTAGCTTTGAAGATTCCTAGGTTGTAATTGCCACTACACCAACGAGGCAGTAACGGTTTATAATATACATAGTTACAGCGCCACAGCGCTGTTGTAAATTCCGTATAGTCTTTCAGAGCCATCTTTGGTAAGAATAAAGATGAGTCGGAGTTCGTGTTGTGTTTGGAGATAGACATTGCTGGGAGTAAATGATGATTAACACCAAACACCCTGGGCCTGATGGTTTTACGCGTGTGTACAGTGTCAAGTGTTACTTAGTATTACTAAAAGATGTGTTACTAAACTGTGTCCATTGATTTGGTCTAAAGACGATTAGTGATCCTACAATTTGCATGCTATTTATTAGAGATGGGCCGAGTAATGGTTTTACCGAGTACCGAGTATTACTCGGTGTAAAGCTTGCCGAGTACCGAGTACTCGGCCAAGTTTCTCGGTTTATTTTAAGGCCATAAAACAAGATCAAACATGACCGCAACGCGCTGCCAGCAATACCTACTCACTGAATTAATAAATCATGACTTCACTAATCAATATAATATGTATTTGATTTTATGATATATCCCTTGAACTACATATAGTTTGTCGATCCTCAGCGGCCTGGCTGTCCTATAATTAACCAATAGAAATTGACAAACGCCAGATTAGGGGCTTGTTCATTGACTTAAGTATGTGGTCATTAAGATACATATTTTAATTCCTCCAGTTGGCCACTAGCAAAGTAATTCCAGACATGTTGTTTATTAAATATACATAACCGAGTACTTGTCACTTGAACTGGGTTATTCGGCCGAGTACGAGTATTAAAAAAAACACCGAGTACGCCGAGTACCGAGTACTAACCGATTACTCGGCTCATCTCTACAATTTATATTTATTTAAATTTTGTGGTTGTGTAAAGGCACAGGCCTTTTTGTGGGCGGTTTATGTTAGGTTAAAATGTCTTCATAAAACTCGTTAACATTTGTAAAAGGCTAGTACACTACAATACAAAGCTAAAGGAGATTAAGGTCAGTGTTTTAATAACACAGCACACGATTGATCAACCCTACACATAGCTATCTATCCTGTAGAAGGATCATTCTGATAAGATATTGCCTTAGCCGCAGTCTAATGAGTGATTGTATTTGAAGAAGAAGAAGCAGAAGAAAAAATATTTATTTGGCACATATCACATTACAATATAACGAAAATTACTAACCAACTAACTTAAACTTAGCAAAACAAACAAAAACAAAAATAATGTAATAAAATTACCAAATTGGTCCCCACTCAGCATTATTGCCACGGCAAGCCATGGCGCTGGTTTTCTGTGGGAACCACTGAGGTTTGAAGATGTCATGATTTGATACAATTGAAGAGTTTTCTAGCAAAGAGTAGTATGAAGATCACTTCACCCTTAATGTATCTAGTAAATAAGTAGTTGTAAGCGTTATTGGACGCATTATTTTGAACCTATGACTAAACAACATCACGTCTTTCATTTGGTCACGGTGGGACCTTTTACACGCGAACCCTGTAAGTGCATTCTAAAGTGGTTATGCGAAATTAAACTCATAACTATGCTGCATTACAATAATTTATTAAACCGCACCGTCAAATTTCCCCAGTCATATTTCCACGATATTTCTAGCTAGCCCAATATTCCGCCTAATATGATTTTTATCACATCACTAACAGCACCTCATTTGGTTATGGTATCTGCTTCATCGTCCCCGTCCACCGGTCCTTTGGCTAGAAAGAGAACCGCAGGAGAGGCAGGACTGCTGCTGTCGGCTTGTGCAGCAGTGGTAGAGGCACCAGAAGGTTCCACACTAGCCGTAGCCACCTGGACGATGACCACTCCGATGATGCAGAGAACAATCAGCTTCGACATCTTAAGTTCTTAATAGTTACTGTGAAGTACAAAACAGATAGGTACAATGAATGATTGCGACTGTACTACATACTTTGGAATCAGTGCTTTTATACTGAAATTAAGGTACCTATACTTTTCTGGTGCATACTCGACCAAAACAATAACATCAAGAAAATAACATGTTTATTAATAAACCGTAGGTTGTAGTTTTTCTGAGACATATTGACATTGCAAGTTATAGACTTTTGCGTTAGTGCAATATGGAAACAAAAACCATTTACTTCACTTTTACCAACTTTAATAGGTACTCATTTTATTTTTAATAAATGCCGGTTTTAATATTGAATCTGCCTTCGACTGAGAATTACATTACCGTCAGTTTCATATTTAAAAGCTATCTGAAGTTTCAGCCGTTTCTATATATCAGGCAGTTATCTAATTAACAGTCAAAGGAAAATAGAATATTGAAATCGACCCTTTTTAATAATGCGTAAATACATCTATAATTTCCTTTTTTTCTACCTTGACATTCTGCCTTGTGGCAGAGAGACTAAACAATGAAAGTGAAAAATCATTAAAATAATAAGTCCGAATAGTGGAGTAGGGCTATTACCACCTCTTAGTTGAGGTGAGGCCTGTGCCCAGAGCTGATGAGATGAATAACTGTTAGAGCTGATGTTAAACCGTCGGGCACGTGTCCTCCAGAACAATAATGAGTTAATGGAATACAAACTGCCCACAGCTATTTATAATAGTAATAGTTCTCCTGGCCTATTTCGACCACGGCGGTCAATCTCAACAGAGATCTGCTAACTACGCAGGAGATATTATAGTGCACAAGTGTGAGCGCAATAAACAGGTGCACTCACCGTTCCATCACTCTCAAATTTCGGTGAGACGGCAATCCGACATGACCGGAGAGAGATCAGGCGCAGGACCAACGGCTTAACGTGCGCACCAAGGCACGGGGGAGTAACACCGCCAGCTTCCCGACTCCGAACTGTTTTGAAAAATTCATGACATAAAACAATTTCGGCTCGACATGGGTTTCGAACCCAGGACCTCTTTGATGTAAGGCAGAAACATTGTCACTACACCAACGAGGCAGTCTTTATACTTTTCTATATATAACGACGTAAGGCAAGAATTAGAAGAACAGTGTTGTTTCGAGCGGGGATACCTTCTTACTCAAACAAAGGTGCAAAGTCAACAATGCTATAATATTTAATGCGAAAAATAAATATTCGAGTTTAACTTCGTAGTTTTCGTTTGTAGTTTGTGCAATGATTTTTTTTTTCGTTATTAATGCAGATTTAGTCGAAAAGCACCTACTTACGCACAAAAAAATACCTATTTTGCTTTTTGAAATCTGTTTTGATCATTTGTTTACTTTTCGAAAATAATCTTGTTGCAAGAGGTAACCTTGCAACCTGATGTTAATAAACCCTTATTTTTCTAACCGGTCGGTAGTGCTACCAAGATTTTAGTATATTTAAGTATATTTTGATGGATTAGATAGCAAAAGGTTTCTATTAATGGAACAGAGTCTCTTGGAGCACCTCCCACTATGGGAATGCCCAGGGTTCGATGCTGGGACCGTTATTGTTTCTGATGTATATAAATGACCTTTCATACTTTGTCGACGGTGTTTGTGAGATAGTGTTATTTGCTGATGATTCTTCATTACTGACGATGTAAATGGTACTCTCTCACAAGTACTTCATTGATTCACCGTTAACAATTTATTGCTTAACGCTACCAAAACTGAATGCATTAAATTTACATAGGCCAATGTACTACAACTTTTTTGGGAATCACTTTGGATGACAAGCTCCAGTGGGGTCCTCAAATCGTGACCTTATCAAAGAGACTAAGCTCCGTTGCATACGCTGTAAGAAAGATAAGGTTTCTGGCTGATGTTAAAACGGCAAGGCTAGTTTATTTTAGTTATTTTCACAGTATCATGTCATACGACATCTTACTATAGGTCTCAGCTGCAGATATAGAAACAGTTTTCGTATTGCAGAAACGAGCCGTGCGGGCCTATTTATAAACTTAAATCATGTAAAAAAGTTAGGGAATTGCTTAAAGAAGTTAAAATACTTACAGTTTACTCGCAATACATTTATAAAAACGTAATATACGTTCGAAACAACTTACACTTATATCCTAAAAAAAGCGATTCGCATAACTTCAACACAAGACAAAAAAATAGGCTTGCTGTTCCACATTTTAGGCTTCATATAGTTAGTAACTCATTTATGGGTATATGTTTAACATTTTTTAATAAATTACCTGAAAATTTAATTTCATTGCCTTCAGATAAATTTAAAACAGTTGTAAAAGATGTATTAATGTTGAAAGGATATTATAAAATTGATATATAAATGACAAAAATATATGGAAATGTGTACAACTCCTGTACTTATCCCTCGGGTAATGATTTGCTTACTAGGATCAGGGTTAAAATAACACCAAGATTAACAGTATTCAATGGTTGACGTTTCTTTCCGAAAATTGACAATAAAAATATCACTATCGCCGAGTAAAACTGAACAACGCCATCTATTAACAAATTTGGAACTTATGATATAAACAAAACATCTTCAATGAATAATGGACTGTACATAACATCGCCCACCGAGGACAAACTACGGTTTGTTCTTCATAAAACATCGCCCACCATGACAAACCAAATTTATCCAAGACTAACATGGACGAAAACAACTTAATAACTTAATCAACAATGTGTACTACAATGTAACTAATGAATACTTAATAAAATTATAAAAACTAAAACTTAATTAGAAATAGGTAATACAGCAATTTTTGATATTGGACGTCTGACTGTGCCATTTTTAACCTTTAAAGTTACTTCTCTGGTTTTATTATCTTGCCCTGGATGAGTAGCAATCACTCTACCATACAGCCAACGACAAGCCGGTAAATTATCTTCTTTCACTATGACTACATCACCTATTTTAGGTTCGGGGTTTTGCTCTGACCACCGATATCTATGAAAGTATTTAATCAAATATTGACACGACCACTGATGCCA
The DNA here is from genome assembly GCA_963921415.1 of Pyrausta despicata. Taxonomy (NCBI): domain Eukaryota; kingdom Metazoa; phylum Arthropoda; class Insecta; order Lepidoptera; family Crambidae; genus Pyrausta; species Pyrausta despicata. The sequence goes on along the minus strand of OY992873.1, from coordinate 9,182,973 downwards.
AAAATCTTGTGACATCATCTGAGTGTATTGCCACCTACGCAAAGAGGATATATTAGAATCCTGAAAGTTATTATCTGGTGGTGTGACTAAAGCTTCTCCAACCAAGAAATGTCCTGGAGTCAACACCATACAATCGTCATTGTCGCCAGTGAGAACCGACAGAGGCCTCGAATTTAGGCAGGCCTCAATTTGAGCCTAGACTGTTATCATCTCCTCAAAAGTCAATGTACTTTGACCAATCACCCGTTTTAAGTGGTATTTGACCGACTTTACCCCTGTTTCCCATAAGCCGCCGAAATTAGGTGGCCGCGATGGAATAAAGTGCCAAGTACATCCATTTGTGGCTAAGGCTTCAGCTACTTCATGAAGCATCGAACTCTTTTTTGATACGAACAACCTCTTTAGCTCACTGGAAGCTCCCACGAAATTTGTAGCATTGTCGCTCCAGATGTCAAAGCAATAGCCCCTTCTAGACACGAAACGTTTGAATGCTTGCAAGAATCCTTCGGTTGTAAGTTCGGTTACCACCTCGAGATGAACCGCGCGCGTGACCATACACACAAACAGACAAATATTAGGTCCTTACCTATGAAATTGGCGTTTTGTATGGGAGGAACAAAAAGTCGAAATTTTTTTATATAGCATATTTATTTAATCAAAGTATGAGCCATTGTAATCTATGCACTTTTGCCATCTCATAGGTAGTTCATTGATCCCTTTACTAAAAAAACCATTCGAACGGGAATCAATAAAATCTTTGAAGGCGACTTGGACTGCCCCATCTGAGTTGAACTTTTTCCCTTGCAAGAAGTTATCCAAATTTCGAAAAAAATGGTAATCTGTTGGAGCAAGGTCCGGGGAGTACGGTGGATGCCTTAGAGATTCCAATTGAAGTTCTTCTAATTTGCTAGCCGTCTGTTGTGCAGTGTGTGGTCTAGCGTTGTCGTGAAGCAGCAGTGGCGTAGAGCGATTGACCAGCCTTGGTTGTTTAGCAACTAGCTTTTCCATCATGGTTTGCAATTGCTGACAATAGATATCTGCCGTAATCGTCTGGCCAGATTTGAGAAAACTGTAATGAACGACACCGGCGCTAGTCCACCAAACGCTTACAAGTAACTTTTTATTGGTCAATTTTCGCTTGGAGCAGGCTTTAGCTGGCTTGCCAGGGTCCAGCCATTGCGATGAGCGCTTCCGATTATCGTAGAGAATCCACTTTTCATCACAGGTAATGATTCGATTTAAAATCCCTTCGTTATTGTGCCGGTCAAGTAATGTAACGCAGCAGTTGACGCGCGTTTGCCGGTTTGCTTCACTCAATTCGTGAGGAACCCACCTTTCAAGTTTTTTAATCTTCCCAATTTGCTTCAAGTGGATTAAAACAGTTTTATCACTAACGCCAAAGCCTGCAGCTAACTCGGACGTGGTTTGCGATGGATCCGCTTCCACAATAGCCTTCAATTCTTCATTATCAACTTGGGTCTCCGGCCGTCCACGGGGCTTGTTTTGCAGGTCGAAATTTCCAGAACGAAAACGTTGGAACCAAAAACGCACTGTGTTTTCTTTTGCGACACAACCGCCATACACATCATTAACCCTTCGAGCCGTTTCCGCAGCACTGGTGCCACGGTGGAACTCGTACTCGTAAATAACGCGATATTTCAAATTTTCCATTTTGTAAATTGAGCGATGCAAACAGAAAAAAGATAAGTAAAAAAACAAATGAATGACGGTTTACGAAACACAACTACATGTGGGAATAGCTGTATAAATTTGAATTTCGAATTCCTAACCAAATAGGAAAAATTTGTGATCAAAGTGGCCAGTACGACAAAACGCCAATTTCATATGTAAGGACCTAATATATGATTTGTACGATTTATGTCCCCTTCCTTTAGCAGTCCTTATTTGAATAGGATCTGCATATTCAACGCCGCTGGACTTAAATGGCTTAGCAGGGGTAACTCTAGCTGCCGGCAATTGACCCATTAATTGCGTTTGCGATCTGTTTGTATTTTTAAAGCAAATAAAGAAATTTGAATTTGAATTTAAAACAAGTAACGCATTTATTATAATAAGCCTTCACAAGTTGTTTAATGTCAATTATCCAATATTTGGATTGTAAATAGCACAACATTAATTGTGACCCACCGTGAAGGGTTTGTTTGTGTGCGTTATCAATTATCAAATTGGTTAACTGAGATTTCTTAGGCAACACAATTAGGTGCTTCCTATCGGCTATCCATGGCGTATTTTCAAGCCTACCACCAATTCTCAAGATTTGATCTTCATCAAAATAAGGAGTCAACGCTCGGAGTCTGCTTTGCTTGGGTAAGTTTTCTTTTTTAATAATTTTTTCGATATCTTCTTCAAAATGACATCTTTGACACTGCCGAATACAGTAATTCATAGCTTCCCTTAACTCTTGTGTATTTAACATTCCGGCAAGTTTAATTGTAGTTTCCCTTTTAGTATTATTTATGAACCGCCTGCAATATGCCAATACCCCATCCTCGTTAAAGACGAAAATCAAAAATGCCTGTTTCCTCTAACACAGTCGCGCCATGAGATTTTAATTTTATTTGTTCCAAATCGGTATGCATGTCTTTTGGTTTCTGATATGAAATAACTTCATTTCGCAGGAAATCTGGACCCTGAAACCACATCCTACTATCGACCAATTCTTTGGGAGAAAGTCCTCGTGATGCGGCATCGGCTGGATTGTTGTTTGTAGATACGTGGGACCAATGATGCGAATCTTAATTAGTTATAATCTCTGACACACCCGATTGGCCACAAACACCTTCCAACGATTTGGATGTCCATTTAACCAGGCTAGTACTACCGTCGAATCAGTCCAAGCATGCAATCGACTCCTATCAACATTCATGACGGTAGCAATTTCCGTAAGGAGACGAACAAGCAAAACAGCGCCACACAACTCAAGTCTTGGAATCGACACTTGTATTACAGGTGCAACTTTTGTTTTCGCCTAGACTAATGCAACTCGTATCTCTCCGTTAGAGCTGATCACACGACAATATGTAACAGCTGCATATGCATTTTTAGAAGCATCACAGAAACCATGCAGGTCCATGTAATCACCAGCTGCTATACTCATCCAACGAGGTACAGTAATATTACCCAGCATCTTCAATTCCTTACGGTAAGACAGCCATTCATGCAGTATCTCTGAAGGCACCGTTTCATCCCAGTCCAATCCTGCTAACCATAGCTTTTGAATTATTATTTTAGAAATAATTATACTTGGCCCCGCCCAACCTAGGGGGTCGTAAAATCTAGAAATATCCGATATAATTTTTCTTTTAGTCACAGGTTTCTGCAATGTTTCTATTTCTACTATAGTGGAAGGAGTCATCGCTTCGGTTCTAGGTAAGTCCAACTATTTTTACTATTTCATCTGTCTATATTTTCAGATTTTCCTTTACTTCCTCTCCTTTCCTTTCCTATGTCCCTGTTCCTTGACTAATTTTCATTTTTTTAATAGTTCCTGATCATTACTAGTCCATTTTTGCAAATAATAACCACCTTTAGCTAAAAGTTCATTCATTTCATTAAATAATTGTATCCCTTCTTCCTTAGTTTCACAACCTGACATTAGGTCGTCCATGTAGTAATCAGGGGCGACCCTTTTAGCTGCTAATGGATAGTTATGACCTTCATCTAACGCTACCTGCTGTAATGTTTTTACTGCAAGGTAAGGTGAAGAAGCCACTCCAAAGGTAACTCTTTTCATTCGATAGTGATCTATTCCACTATTCGCATCCTTTCTCCACAGAACTCTTAAGAAGTCAATGTCCGCCTCATCAACCTTGACCTGCCTGTACATTTTGATTATGTCAGCAGTCAAACAGATCGGTTTCATTCTCCAACGTATGATAAGGTGTCTCAAATCTGGCTAAATGTTGGTCCACTAACAAGTTATCGTTTAACGATTTGTTGTTGGTTCCTTTGCAGGATACATCAAAAACGGCTCTTAGTTTAGTTATCTCTTTATCCTCTCGGACGACTACATTGTGTGGTAAGTAGATCACTTTTTTATTATTAATTTCATCTTTTGGTACCAGCTCCATATAATCCATTGCTAAATATTCATCAAATACCTGATTATAGCCTTCTGTTAGATTTTCATTTTTTTAATCGCCTTTCTAATGATTTCAATATTTTTTAGCAATCAACCTCGAGTTAGTTACCTCTGGATTTTCAGATTTAAATGGAAGTTTCACTATGTATCTGCCTTCCTTCTCTCTACTAGTAGTTACAGCATAACATCTTTCACAGCGTTTTTCATCTTCGTTAAATAACCGTTCTTTAGGCAATTGGACAGACTCTTCAAGTTCCCAGAACCTTTTCAAAATTTCATTATCATCGCTCACTTGACAATGTAATGTATTTATTTTTTCAGAATGACCTGATGACCCTACAGTACCAGATATAATCCAACCAAGTGAAGTGGACTGTGCAACTATAGCCCCTTGAGGATCCTTCCTAACACCATCTTGGATAATTTTGCTGTATACTTCAGCGCCCAATAATAAATCAACACGACTTGGCGTGTGGTATCCTGGATCTGCAAGAATGAGTTCATTTATTTCCTTCCATTCTATCAACTTTACCTTCTCAGATGGCAATACTGAAGTAATGGATCTCAAAACATATGCCTTCACGATGATACTAATCTTTGGATCAACACGTGACTTAATTTAAATTTGAACCATTGCCTTGGAGACGAGATTACTCTCTCCATTAACACCAGATATAATACTCTTAAGAGGAGTTTTCTTTAATCCTAAAAGCTGAACCGGGGATTCGGTCACAAAAGATGATTGTGAACCTTGATCCAAGAGCGCACGAAATACATATGTTTGCCCGTTCTTCGCTAAGCTCTCTACCAGCGCGGTGGCTAGTAAAACCTGACTAATTTTATATTTACCTGCAGAAAAACAAGCCACGACTGGCTCTACATTTTCAATACTGGTGGTTATTTTTTTTTTGGGTAAACAAACAATAGCAAATGGTCGTTAACAAGACAATAATATTCTTAAAATTACGTCACTTTGCTATCAGCACCGTTTACCACAATTTAGTAACGAGATAAAGATACTTAGGTCTTAAAACGAGAGTGGCTTTCTTATAAAATTATACACAACAATATTATTTAATTAGTTAGTTAGGTACTAACAGAGAAAAAAAACCACATGTGATTGATATAACTAGTATGAAACATACAGAATATCCAATACTTGTTCTTTATACTCATTGGGAAGTGCAACAAAAATGTCTATGCTATTAAATTTTTGATTGTATAAATTCACAATTCGGTACAGAGGAGAACGATTACCTGCCTTAGTGCGGCATGTTGGAGTAGCGAATAGCTGACATATCTTACGGACATGAGTCGGGACTCTGTAGCATAACTTATCAACAAGAGGGATACAATCATATCTATTATGACAAAGGTCATAAAGAAGCATGGCTTCAAGTTGAGAACGCCTTTTTGAAAGTTCTATGATGTTGTATCTTTCAAGAAGGTCGTTGTATGACAGACGACTACGAAAGCATCGGAAGTGCATGGAACGCAAATACTTTTTTTGGACCGATTCAAGAGCTACAATGTACTTATTGTAATGTGGGTTCCAAATGGGCACAGCGTAATCAAGTTGTGATCGTACTAGGGTTTTGTATAAGTAAAGTAGTGTTTGCGGGTCTTTGAATTCTTTGCTTACCCGCATAATGAAACCATTCATTTTAAAAGATTTATGAATAATAAACTCTTTTGCAAAAAAAAACGGGCACTTTAGATTTTTTCCTCTACTTTAATGAAGAAGAACAAGAAATAGGTTTTATTAATTTGACGATGTATTGGCATGTTATTTGAAGCATCCTGGCATGATTCTTTACGTTCCAAATTTAAAATTTGAAATTAATAAAAGAAAAATAATGATTATTGTGGATTATTCTAAAATTGCTTTACTAATGGCGCGAATTGCTGAAACGATTTTTAACTGATTACGATATTTTAAAACTTTTTGGACATTTTCTGCAAATTAAACAATTTAATCTTTATTTTTACATTAAATACCACTTTTTGATATGAGTGATAAAGCGATAAGGGCCGGTAAAATTATAGCCCTACTTGAAGAAGGTTGTTCGCAAACTTACGTGTCTCAGCGGCTAATTGTGAGTCGTTCAACTGTCCAGAGGACTTGGCAACGGTATCAAGAGACCGGTTCGGTCAAAAGAAGACCCGGTTCGGGAAGAAAACGATGCACAGAACCAAGAGATGACCGCTTTTTGGTGAGTCAGGCGTTGCGGAATCGTAAGGCGTCAAGTGTGGACCTGAAGAAGAGCCTTGAAGAAGTAAGAGGAGTAGAAGTTAGCTTGTGGACGGTCAGGAGGAGGCTTTTGGCTGCCAATATCAGGAGTTACCGCCCAGCTCGGGGCCCTAAATTACTCCGTGAGCACCGTGTTGCTCGACTTCAGTTTGCTCGGAACTGTGCTTCATGGACTCTGGAGGACTGGAATAAAGTATTGTTTTCTGATGAAGCTAGAATCTCTTTGTGTGGAGAGGACCGACGCCGGCGAGTGCTGCGAAGACCACGGGAACGCTATGCGGAAGTGTGTTTCGAAGAAATCACTCCTTATGGCGGAGGCTCCGTTATGTTTTGGGCAGCAATTAATTCGACGGAGCGTACGGAGTTAGTTTTCATAGAAAATGGAACATTAAATGCACATCGGTACATAATGGAAGTCCTAATTCCATATGCACAACCCACATTGACTGCACTTGGCGAAGATTCCATTTTTATGGACGACAATGCTCGCTCGCACCGTTCTGGCGACGTGGAAGCGTACATGCAAGAAGTTGGGATCCGTCGTTTAGATTGGCCAGCTCGAAGTCCTGACCTCAATCCAATTGAGCATGTCTGGGATGTTCTAAGGAGACGTGTAAGATCAGTGCAACCTGCTCCACAAAACATCAGGGAGCTAAAAAGAGTCATTGCAGAAGAGTGGGAACGAATTCCTCAAAACGTTATTAAAAACATCGTGGAAAGCATGCCCAGAAGGATTCAAGCTGTGATTTTGGCAAGAGGAGGTCACATTCGGTATTAGGTTTTTACATTTGTAACTTTATTTAATTAAAAAATGAAAAAAAAATCTTATCTTTATTGCCGACCACTTCTTATTGTTTGGGCGTGTACATCGGTTTTAAAGAATCCATCGTTTTTTTTTTTCTTTTAGTTGCCCGAACTCACTTCACGCGCATTAATTTACACGATTATAAGTATACAGACTACGTCAAAGAAATAAATTTCATTTAATTAACTCAAATCGACCTTAGAACGTAAATTTCCTTAGGTGCCCGTTTTTTTTGCAAAAGAGTGTATTTTCAATGTGAAGGTTAAGGTAATTTTGTGTCTAAAGTAACTCCTAGGTCTCTTATGGACTGTACGTTTTCAAGATATGCACCGCACAGTCCATATTGGTATCTACTAATTTCTCTTTTCTTCGTAAATGTGATAGTTTTTTGTTGACTCGGTTGACTCATGACTAGTTGTAATATTTTTTGCCTTGACAACCTGACCCTCGTCTTTGCAATTACTCGAAGGATGTAACAAAACATGGTGTTTTCTCTTACATACACGACACTTTCCACTACATTGGCAGTTCCTAGCGGAGTGATTACTACCCAAACAACAATAACAAATATTATTTGTCTGTACAAAATTACGTCTTGACTCAACAGATTCAGCACTGAATTTCTTACATATATTTAGTGCATGCTCATCGGAACAAAATGGACACTTGAAATTCAAATTTGGACACAAAATTGAATAGTTTTGTTTATATACTGATATTGACATTTACATTTTTATTGACCGCATTAGACCGGGATTCAAAAACTCAATCGCACGATAGCGCTTTGTAATGAACTCCTGAAACTGTTGATAAGTGGGCAACTCAATTGTATAAGTCGCGCTAAATTCCCACTGTCTTCTCGATTCTGGATCCAGTTTAAGCGTTAAAATATGAATGATAATTATGTCCCACCTCTCAGTGTTTATGCCAATATTGGATAGTGCTGCTAAGCAATCATTTGTATTATCCATCAACTCCTTCAAACTACTCGCGGACTCATGAGTAATATTATTTTGACGACCGATTGGTGCAATCGTCTGCATGTCGGACTTCTAAAACCAAGGGTCGCGGGTTCGATCCCCGCACAGTACAAGCATATGTGTGCATGAACATGTGTGTTTGTACTGGTCTGGGTGTTTTCTATTTATAATATATATTTACGAGCTGTCCCGGCAAACGTTGCTTTGCCATATAAATGTTTAAGGTGGACAACCCTTATCACTAAGGGGTATGAAAAATAGATGTTGGCCGATTCTCAGACCTACTCAATATGCTCACAAAATTTCATGAGAATCGGTCAAGCCGTTTCGGAGGAGTAAGGGAACAAACATTGTGACACGAGAATTTTATATATATAGAGAAGAGATTTACAAAAAAAAGTATTTAAGTATGTTTATCCGTTGTCGAGTACCCATAACACAAGCCTCGTAGCTTAATTTGGGACTAGAGAATTGGTTTGCTTGTTGTAAAATATTTATTATTATTATTTATTATTATTAATAATCGTTTGATAAGATGATGACTTATGTATCTTTTATTATCATAACGTTCCGCAAGCATTTTCCAACATCGTTCATAGTTGCAATCAGTGGTAGGAATGTTCGATAACAATTGCTCAGCTTCACCAGTTACGTAACCTTTTAAATATAATAATTTTTGCACATTATCTAAATCTGTGTTTGAATGGATCAATGAAGTGAACAGATCGCGGAAAGTATTCCATTCGGCATATTTTCCCGAAAACATGGGAATATTAACCTTTGGTAACTTAACATTCATTGACTTTTTACCATCATTATTGTTTTGGTTTGAACTCTCTGGTAAGGATTTCTTAGAATGAGTATTTAAAGCCTCTAAAATAGTCCTCAATTTAAGTTTATACACATACACCTCTTCCGCTTGATCAAAAACCTCACCCTTAAAATAATTACTTTTAGCCTCTTCCATCTCCTGTGCAGAGATGGTTTGCAATAAAGTCTTATGACCCTTTGAAAAATCCGACCACATTTCCTCTAAAAGTTCTAACCTGCCTTCAACATACAATACTGTGATACGTTCCTTAGGACTTTTTGAAAAGTTCGATTTGGCCTTAACCAAACGACTATACAAATTTTCTTGAAAGTGAATTAATGCCTCCATGTTAACAAGTTCAAATCTCAAAACACACTAGTAAGTGAAATACGAATCGAAACACAGCCAAATTTTCTAAGTTAAAATCGCACCAAATTTTTCTAAGTGTTTTAACATAAACAAATCCTATGAAAAATCTGGCATAGTCTCCCCGTACTTGCGTTTTTATGAAAATTATTCTAAGTTCTAAAACTAACATGCAAAACTTATTTGGAACACAAATATTTCTAAGTTAAATTGTCTTTGTAAATAAAGTTCAAATTTGCTTGCTATTTCTTGAAAAAAACTTCACTCACATCACTGAACGCTCGTACGTATGTCTCGTAAAGATCACTCCGCATCCATCCACCAGGTGGCGCCACCTCCTTCGCGCCGTAGTTGCCAAACACCTCCTTGACTCCCGTCAGCGCGATCACCAGCGCTGCTTTGACTAACGCTTTGTTCAGCCAAATTTCGTCACGTTATCGATAGCGATCCACTATCCGTGAACGACTGTCTCTTCAAAAACCTGCACTACTGATAGTAGGGCCCTGCCGAAATCCGGCTCTCGAAGGAACAATGTACAACTCCTGTACTTATCCCTCGAGTAATGATTTGCTTACTAAGATCAGGGTTAAAATAACACCAAGATTCACAGTATTCAATGGTTGACGTTTATTTCCGAAAATACTATATAATCTGCTTGACAATAAAAATATCACTATCGCCAAGTAAAACAGAACAACGCCATCTATTAACAAAATATATAATATGGAACTTATGATATAGACAAAACATCTTCAATGAATAATGGACTGTACAAAATGTTTGAATGTAAACAATTACAATTATTATTGTAATCAAATTTGGAAAGAGGCAATGACAATAGTGACTGAGTTTCTTGCGGCGCCGCTTCTTTTCAGCACTGGCCCAAATTGTCCCGAAGCGGTGGTAGGGTTAATTAATATGTTGGGACGTGTAAATGTGCTACTTGTGAATCTATTTACAAAAAATAAATTGATTTTAGACTTGATTTTTAAAAAACCTGAACTACATTGCTTGCAGTTCTTGGTGCGAGTATCACTTTTTACACCAAAAAATGTCGAAACTGTTTTTCTTTGCATGATCTCAGTACTTTTTATCTAATTGGATAAAAGTCTCGCTGGAACTTTTAAGGCTGATGATTTCCACCGATATTCCTGCTCCCGATACAAAATCGCGAAGCCCTTCAGCAAATGGAGTGAATAAAAAACATGTGATGTTCATAATTTCACCGCAACAAAACAGCGTGTCAGGGGATCAAGAAGACAATTCAAATAATGGAAAGATCCCAGAGAAGAGGTAGTCAGCTGTAGGAGATCTGATCAAGAGTCTTTTCACGACTTGGGGTGGTCAGGGGTACCTTCCGCAAGATCTAAGCATTGTTCTTGAATGGCAATTCAAAGATACTATGATTATAACTTTTAAGTTTAATTTTGTCCATCGCTGGTTACGAACTTCTACTAGTAATTACCTTTCAATGCCTTAGTTTTCAACAGTGAACGTGGCGTTTTTCTTGAGTGACCTAGCTTGACCTTTTAACAATAACAATACAACATTTAAATTTCTCGATACGAAGTTTGACAGATATTATAAAAAGTTAATGGAATCAGGCGTTACTTTGCGGAAATCCGTGACTAAAGCTGAAAAAGAAGATTTATTTTCTTTAAATTTCATCCAGACGACGCCAGCGCAGGAACCAAAATGCATCCAACGGTAACTACGAGCGAGTCGCTCGTAGTCTGTCGAAGCGGCAACATCTCCTGAGGATGCCACGTGTAGCAAGTGGCGAAACGCGTCGAGTGTTTGTTGGTGTCAGTGTTGTGATTCCAGGTGCTTCTTCTGTGTCACGTTGTGATTTGTAGGTATTGTAAGACTTACGACTTCCAGTTCTAGCTTTTTCAGGTGATTACAGTTCGATGTATTTTGGTTCCTGCGCTGGCGTCGTTTGGTGGAAATTTAAAGCAAAATAATCCTCTTTTTCAGCTTTAGAAAGTATAAAAAATATATAAGTAAAATCTCTCACAGACAACAATGATTTTGAATATTTTAATAAATTGCATTTGGCCAGTAACGTTCTTTGGTAAGCGACGTCGCCAGAACACGGATTCATAAGTTACTCATTAACTGTCCAATGATGAAATCAAAATTTCTAAATATCTTCAAATTTATAATCAAATCTGCAGATCCTAAATTTGGTTCATCACTGAACTTTTAACTGTGTTTAGTTCACTATTTTAACGATCGTTTATGACATTATTTACCAGACGACGTTTTACTCATACACCACTATCAAAATAAATATCTTTGGCGTTAAGGACATAGTATAAGAATAATAATGTTCAAACCGCAGCCATTAATTGAAAAAAGACAAAATGATTTGTACCGTAAAAATAAGTAGTAAGACGATTGTTTTTTATTGAAACTTAAATGTTCCGTAATAACATCAATATTATTAATGTCTTGCCCTACGTCTATATGAGACCAAAGAATGTGATTGTCATCCACTTTGCACGCCAACGTAAATAAACCAAAATATATATTTTTTAGTAACTTTGTATTTAGGGACAGTGCCTGAACATTAAGGTTTAACTTGTAGTAGGTATAAACATATTTGTTCCATTATTTGTGACGCACGACTGGTTAGATTTCTGACGCGCAAGCATAAATACTCCTGAAGCAACAGGTCGAACCAAGCAAAATATCATGTCATCAGTGTCTTTTTCACGTACCACTTTAGAGGACTAAGTATGCTGGTAACTCTTTTTTGCTTCGTACTTGTCATAGCTATAAAAATAATTTTTTGTCAGTTGACATTTTTGCGTCAACTTTTGTTAAGTTTAAAAAAGACATTCATAATAATTTGCCCCAATAATGGACTCCTCTCTAAGACACATGTTATATGCATTTTAAATATATACTAAGGGTTCGAAAAAAAACTGATTTTTATAATTAAAATCAAAACATCGGTCTTTTGAGATATCAATTGTAATCGGATCGGATATATCGGATACTTATCCAAGTATATGTACTTTCTTTATAGGCTGAAAATATTTCATATGAAAGCTACTTCAGGCTATGAAAAAGGGTTGAAATGATAAAGCCTTAAACTGCCGAGTGACCAGACGCAATAGAAATAATATTGTTTGGGGGTCACCAGTGACCACCATGGCACACAATGTGTTAATAAAAATAATTTCGATTTCTAATGTGTAAAGAGGAGATAATTTAGCCACTAAAAGCTTTAGAAAGTTGACTATGAAAATGGTAGATTTGGTTGGAAAAATTGTATCTACATTCTGGTAGGTATAATTTTTAACTGAAAAATTCTCATTGTTTTTCATCAAAATATGGTTAAAGTTCGTTTAGAATTAAAATAAAATAAAATGACTGAGGATCATTTTCTGCTGACAAAAAATGGATATAATATCATCAGATTTTTATGACAAACCCATTTAAAATATTAAGATATATATCGTGATATATCCTCGAACCCTATATATTATAAAGTGATTGTGCGAAATTAAACTCAAAGGTATCCTGCATACAATCATTTATTTATCCCGCACCGTCAATTTTTTCCAGAAATATTTATCGCTATACCTCTGTCTAGCCCAATGCGGAGCATTGGGCTAATATGATTTTTCTAATATGATTTTTATCAATTTACCCAAAGCGCAAATTTTTTCGTTTGGTTATGGTATTTGCTCCATCGTCCCTGTCCTCCATCGGTCCTTCGGCTAGGAAGAGAACTGCAGGAGAGGCAGGACTGCTGCTGTCGGCTTGTGCAGCAGTGGTAGAGACACCAGAAGGTTCCACACTAGCCGTCGCTACCTGGACGATGATTACTCCGATGATGCAGAGAACAATCAGCTTCGACATCTTAAGTTCTTAAAAGTTGCTGTGAAGTACAAGACAGATAAGTACAATGAATGATTTCGACTGTACTACATACTTTGGAATCAGTGCTTTTATACTGAAATTAAGGTAGGTATACGTTTCTTGTGCATACTCGATCAATACAATAACATCATGAAAAAAAACATGTTTATTATTTAACCTTAGGTTGTACTATTTCTGAGACAAATTGACATTGCAAGTTGAAGAATTTGCGTAAGTGCAATATAGTAATTAAAACCATTTACGTTACTTTAACTTTTACCAACAAAAGATAATCTCTTTCAGCTATGTAGAGGTATAGACTAACAGCCGCGTAGTCGGTTTTAAACATGTCTTCGACTGAGAATTACACTACTCTCAGTTTCATGCTTAAAAGCTATCTGAGGTTGCAGCCGTTTCTATAAATGAGAAAGTTATCAAGTTAACAGTCAAAGATAAATATAATATTGAAATCGGCCCTTTTTAGAAAAGTTAAAAAGACGTACTGTAGGTACGTATTTTTTAAAGTTTTAGCGATACTTTTATCCAATTGGATAAAAAGTACTGCGACCATGCGTCGCAACAGTGTACTTGATACTCGTAGCAAGAACTTCAAGCAATATGCAATTTGTGATTAAATGGCATCCAATGTGGTTCAGGATTTTATACTAAAATATACTAAAATCTTGGTAGCACTACCGACCGGTTAGAAAAATAAGGGATTATTAACATCTGGTTGCAAGGTCACCTCTTGCAACAAGATTATTTTCGAAAAGTAAACAAGTGATCAAAAAAGATTTCAGCAAGCAAAATATTCTTTTTGTGCGTAAGTATTTATTTATATATTTATTTTATTTATTAACATTTATGTATTTATATTATTTATTAAACATTTATTTATTTATAAGTAGGTGCTTTTCGACTAAATCTGCACTATCAACCAAAAAAAAAAACATTGCACACACTACAAATTAAGTTCAAAAACTATGAAGGAAATATTTTTGAATTGTTGACTTCTTGGCACCTTCGAGTACTTACTCGAAGGTGCAAAATAAGTATATGGGGATACCTAAGTACGTATCACCATATTACTTAGAAGTAGGTAGTTTTGATCTCCTTGAAGAACAAGAGGACGAACAAATAGGCGAGACCTGGGATCGCATTCAACGTGCCTACATCAAAACTGGCGTGAAAGTGCTTGGATACAGCAACATCAAGAGAAAAACCAGGATGTCGTTGGAGATATGGCAAGCTATAGAGAAGACACGGCTTCTTAAACTCAAACTTATCAATGCACAAACCGATAGCACGCTACAAGAGGAGTATTCCAAGCTGCGCTCCTTGATCGAAGAACTTGCGAAAAGAGATAAGAGGGCTGCAGCGGACTTGTTGGCAGACCGAGCTACAGTTGCAGCATATAAGAAGGACAGGAGGGAACTGTGCGAAGTCACTAAGCGCATTGTAAGAAGACAGTCAGAGATAGCAAAGGTAAATTACTGTGCACAGCTGAGGAACAACGATTGACTGAACACTTTTCTAACCTGCTTACAAGATACCAGACTTCTGACTCATCACTTCCAATCGCTCCCGATGCTTTGCTTGACATCTCAGTGGCTACGTTATGTTTGGATGGTACCGAAACACTGAAAGCCATAATGCAGCGTTTTGGATTCAGTATGCCAAAAAATCGCAAAACACCCTGCGAGTACAGTATAATAACGTTTTCAGGATGATGTTGGCACTTCCCCGCTTCTGCAGTGCATCTGGCATGTTTGCGCAGACCCGAACTGACGGCTTTAATGCCGTAGTTCGGCAAAAAGTAGCGTCGCTGATGGGAAGAATACGGAGGAGTGACAACAGCATCCTGAGAACGGTGGCAGATGATCCGCGTGCGCCTTTTGTCAGGCATTTCGTGCGACTGATGACTCATACAGTGGACGATAATTCTTCTAGTTGTCAGCTTCGGGACATGTCCCACCAAGCCTTTTGATTGAGAGCCTACTATGAAATATTATATTTTACAAGCTGACCCGGCAAACGTTGTTTTGCCATATAATTGTTAAGGGTGGACAACCCTTACCACTAAGGAGTATGAAAAATAGATGTTGGCCGAGTCTCAGACCTACTCAATATGAATTTTATGTGTATAGAGATTAGACACTGATTGTAAAATTTGTAACTATTATTGAATAATAAAAAACTTACGCTGACTTACAATAAGAGAAGAATTTCTCCTATAGTAAGTCAGCGTAAGTTTTTTTTAAATAGATGGAGTAATTCAAAAGGCAGGTTTATATTTAAAAATAACATGCTTATATATATTATAGGACCAAATTCCACGCGGTTGAGGCAGCTGGCGGGAAGCTAGTAAATTCATAAAATTAAATAGGTAACAACAATTTTTCAGGAATTAATGAAATGCTTTGGAATATAATTACGGTTGCTTTGCTTAGTTAACAGTTATTTGTTCTTTTTTTATCTTTTCGCTTAAGAGGTAGCTCTTTGTATTTCCGCTTCTTTCGTTTAATTTGTAAAAAAAAACCCTTTGGCATTTGGCAATACGTTTGGCATAACTGATTTAGAGTTAGGAAGCCAAAGGGATGCGCTTCCCTGGGTGTCACCGGGTGGTAGACATCATCTTGATTCGTCTATATAATTCAGAATCTAAATGTTATATGCCGCGGTTCATGTAGTTGTCACGGGGTGCCTCTTAGGTACATGACAAATTGATTTTTATATTTATTTATTTTGTATTTATATTTATTTTTGATTTGTTTTTGATTTGAATTTAAATTTTATTTAATTTCATAGAATTTAATTCATGTATGTAAGTATTCATGTAAGTAACACCTAGTTCATTAAGCGCCATTGTATTACTAACCCATGGATTTTTTGTTATCCACAACGAATTTAAATATTTATATCGTTATTTAATATCGTTGGTTATCCACAATAAATAAGTGAATTGATTTGAATTGAATAAATGTGGGAAAGCCCCGGGAATAGACAAAATTAACGTCGAGTTAATTAAAGCTGACCCAGTCCGAACTGCCTCGCTGCTTTTCCCACTTTTCACTCGAATTTGGAATTCAGAGCAAATACCTTCCACATGGAACCAAGAGCTACTTGACAAGGTCCCAAAGAAAGGCGATTTATCTTCCTGTGACAATTGGAGCGATATCAAACTACTACCCTCCGTGGCAAAGGTACTGGCAAAGATGCTGGTGAACCGCATGACCCCACAAATCGGTGAAACTCTCCGTGAAGAACAAGCTGGCTTTCGTCCTGCTGCGATGCTTGATAATGCCCCAATAGAAACAGTCTGCAAGTTCAGCTACTTGGGTAGTTGCATTACCAACACGGGCGGCTGAAACGACGATGTTGATGCGCGAATTAAAAAAGCGAAAGGCGCGTTCGCCCAGTTGAAACCCGTCTGGACGTCAAATGTAGTAACTCGCCGCATCAAACTAATTTTCTTCGAGTGTTCTGTTGTTTGGCTGCGTGACTTGGGAAGTTACGAAAGCGATAACAAGCCAGCTACAGGTCTTCGTTAACAAGTGCCCTTAGAGTTATTCTACGCATGTATTGGCCTAATACAACTCACAACGAGGTTGTGGGCCCAATGCCAACAACTGCTGATACAGCAAGAAATGGCAATGGTCAGGGCACACGCTGCGTAGAAGTGAGTAAAATGCTGCGTCGATGGCCTTCGAATGGCAGCCCGATGGCAAGAGAAGACGCGGATGGATGAATGAATGAATATATTTATTTGCTCTTAAATGGGGTTACACTGAAGATCTTACTTGTAACATTGTTCGTCCTATTTAACTATTAAAAATAGCATGCAAACATTAATTATTATATTATATTAAATTCAATCTATAATAAAATGAGTATGATTTTACAATAATGTCAATACCTATTCTATTAAATCCAGCAATGTCAAGTCAAGTTAAACTAATTTGTTGTTCAAAATATTTTTGTATACGAGTATTAAAATCCTATATCTATAATTCTAGCTATTCAAAAACTCTTGAAATGAATTAAATCTCGAAATGAAAAAAACTTTTTTGAAACTAACTAAGAGGTTTATCTTTAATATATTTAGGAATCTTATTAAATATTACTACACACATACAAAAGCAGTTTTTAGGATCCGCGCACTTTTTGGTATGAAATCAAGAACCAGCCGGTTGCAATTTCTAGTACAGCGTGCATATAAATCTTTGGCCTGAGTGAAATGTTTTGTGTTTTGTTTGACAAATTTTGCAGCCTCAAATATGTACAGGCAGGGCAATGATAGGATATGTAATAATTTAAAAAATGGCTTGCATGATTCATCTGGTGCTAAACCGCAGATAGCCCTTACACACTTTTTTTGCGCTATAAATGCCTTACGCATATCAGTGCTGTTTCCCCAAATAATTAAGCCGTAACGTAGCACCGATTCTATATACGCATAATAGGCTGTGAGTGCTGTTGCTCTTGTAGCTGCTCTTGCTAATTTATACAAAACAAATGAAAATCTGTTAATTTTATTACATACATTTCCTACATGTTGCTTCCAGTCTAATTTACTACCAATTTGTATACCTAAAAATCTAGTACTATATGAATGTTTAACCACTTGTCCTCCATGATGGATGTTTAAATTTTGAACATTATTATTAAAATAATGAAGCATGTTTTGTAAATATTTGCTATTTAGTTATTTGATTTAAGCCAGGTGACAACTAACATTAGTGTTCTATTGACTTCATTTTCATGTTCAAATATCCCTTTTTTATTGTTTGTTGACACAATCACTGATATATCGTCTGCAAAAAGTATGCTTTTATGCTCAGTGCAGTTTGGGAAATCATTGATATAAATGAGGAATAGTAGGGGACCTAATATACTGCCTTGTGGGACTCCAGTCTTATTGACATATCATTTTGAACTTCAATTTGTAACGCCTTCAATGACTTTTTTCATAGTGTATTCGGCGCCGCAACTACTCCTGATCTTCACAACTCTTGACTATATTAAAAGACTTTTGCTTGTCAACTATATATAATTTTGAAGTAATTCTATTAAAAAGTAATATAAAAAAATACATAGGTAGAAGTACAAAAAAGGTTGGCATTGCTAGTCGCCAACATGGCCCCCGACGGTGTGGACACCAATTGAATCAGGAGGAGACTAACAATGCCAGCTTCCTGACAGGACGACGCAGGACACCCCCTTTCGTGGTCACATCCACTACCCTTACTATGCCGTCCTTTCCGGGATATATCTGGACTATTCGCCCTCTAGGCCAGCACTGTCTCGGTAGAGTCCCGTCAGCTATACAGACTAGGTCCCCGATTTTCAAGGCTCGAGATTGTACAGATGATCCTCGGCGTGGCACTAACGTTGGCAGGTACTCTGCGACAAAACGCTGCCAGAAATGGTCAGCTAACCGTTGCGACTTCCGCCATTGAGCCCTGCTGGAGAGGTCTGTGTCTTCGAACTGCCGTCTCAGTGTGTCGTTTGAGGACGTGCCGATTAAAAACGTAAATGGCGTTAAGGCCGCTTCGAAGTCCGGACTGTCTGCTACGTGAGTCAGTGGCCTTGAATTAACGACGGCTTCGGCTTCTAATAGGAGAGTAGCGAGGACTTCTTCCCTGGGCGACCGCTCTTGAAGTGTCACGGTGAGGGCGCTTTTAATGTTCCTCACCAGCCTCTCCCAGCATCCTCCCATGAACGGAGCTGATGGTGGGATGAACTTCCACTGAATCTCTTTTGTGGAAGCAAACTCGCAAATTTCCGGTAGTATCTTTGATGCTCCGACGAACGCAGTTCCATTGTCGGAGTAGATCGCTGTTGGGCTACCTCGTCGGGCGATGAAACGGCGTAGTGCCATTATGGCGGAATCTGCAGACAAACTCTCGACAATCTCAAGGTGAACTGCCCTTACTGTGAGGCAGGTAAACAAAGCCACCCATCTTTTGGCTGTTCGGCGGCCGATCGTCACGTTAATTGGGCCGAAATAATCAAGGCCTATATAAGTAAATGGCATCTCATGGTGAGCCATTCGTGCACGAGGTAAATCTCCTATGGGTGGCGTTACAGGCTTTGCCTTTCTTATCCGACAGGTCTGGCATCTCGAGGCTACTTGTTTTACTGTCGGCCTTAAGCCTAGAACGTAGAATCTCTGGCGGAGTTCATTCACAACGAGCTCATTATTTGCGTGGGCGAATCGGGCATGGTAAGAATGGATTAACAGCCTGGCTATATGATGCTTTCCGTCGAGCACAATTGGGCGGGACTCTACGGCATTGGAGGCGGAGGTGCGGCCGGACAAACGTAGAAGACCATCTTCACTAACGATCAAGGACAAATTCTTGAGCCTGCTATGACCAGAAACAGGGCGTCCCTTGTTCGCGCAAATAAGTTCATCTGCAAAAGAATCACATTGAACCGTCATAAATAGGTGAATTTCTGCTGAATTTAAATCCTCGGCGGATAGAAAGGGTAAGTTAAGGTGAGAACGAAACGCTGTAGAAGTAGATTTAGAATTTTGAGGTAAAGTAGACCGAAAGACTTTGGCTGCTTGATGAGCACGAGCTGTTGCTCTGAGCAGACGTAGCCATCTGCTGAACCGCAGGCAATCAGCGACTATTGGCGAATAAGCAGATAGTTTTGGTTCTTCATCCACTAAAACACCCACCGATTCGGAAATAGCTCTGTTTTCGTCTGTGGTTAAGGAGACACTAGATGTTGGCTCTTTGGGCCACATGTCTTGAGGTGAAAGAAGAAAAAGCGGTCCAGTGAGCCAGCGAGACTGCCTCGAAAATTCTCCAGTATCGCGCGTAGCGTCGTCTGCCACATTTAATGCCGTAGGGACATATCTCCAATTTTGAACATCAGTTAAATCTGAAATTTCTCCAACGCGAAATGAAACAAATGGCTTAAACGTGCATGCGTCGCTACGCAACCACTTTAGTACCGTGATGGAATCAGACCACAAAAAGACTCTACATGGCTTTCTTCTATGAGCATCAGAGATATAGGCAGCGAAGCGAGCTGCAATTAGGGCTGCCTGTAACTCCAATCTCGGTATAGTCGTTGGTTTCAGGGGTGCGAGTCTGGCCTTACCTCCAATTAAAGTTAGCTTTACCGATCCGTCGATGAGAGTAACGCGCCAATAAGCAACGCAGGCGTATGCCAACTCGCTGGCATCGGCAAAGACATGGAGTTGAGCCTCTTTGACTGCCTTTTGCTTTGAATAGCATCTAGGAAACGAACAACCGGATATATTCTCGAGCTCCTGAAACCAAGACTTCCATTTTTCAATGAATACATCAGGTAGAATGTGGTCCCAATCAAGACCTAATTTCCAAGTCTTCTGGAAATTGATACGGCCTTTTATGATAAGTGGGGTCATTAAGCCCAGTGGATCATAAACTGACATTAGTAGGGACAAAACTGACCGTTTGGTGTAGATATTTGGAAGATTTGGGACAGATTCTAAGAACCGTAGAGAATCGTCAGCGACATGCCAGGTTATCCCCAGAACGCGAGTTTGAGAAGGGGACGATGGTCCTAAGCCTACTTCGGCAGTGTTAATGGCGCGGAGGTCGGAAGGAATTAGAGACAAGGCTTGGGCATGGTTTGAAACCCATGAGCGCATTTCAAACCCAGCTGCTTTATGAATGGTCACGATTTCGAGAGCAAGGCGAGCTGCTTCCTCCAGGCCATTGACAGAACCTAGATAATCATCCATGTAGTGGTCCTCCATGATGCATCGCGCAGCCTCAGGATAGA
The DNA here is from genome assembly GCA_963921415.1 of Pyrausta despicata. Lineage (NCBI taxonomy): Eukaryota > Metazoa > Arthropoda > Insecta > Lepidoptera > Crambidae > Pyrausta > Pyrausta despicata. The sequence goes on along the minus strand of OY992873.1, from coordinate 9,162,000 downwards.
GATGCTGAAACTCAATGGCATTTTTGTTTTTTAGGAAGAGTGCCGTGCATGGGCTGCACGAAGCACCGAATATCATGGAGGACATTCGGTATTCCTGTATAGGATGCTGAGGATTGCCTCTCCAAAGAAATCGCTGAGCATCTCGATCCTGGGGCCTTATTTTTACCTGTGGGAACATTTCTCTAATGTCTGCCGTGAGTGCGATACAACCTTCCCTGAATCTCATAACAATTGCAAGCAAATGCTGTAACAGGTCTGGTCCCGATAGGAGCATCGAATTGAGACTTACTCCTTCGCATTTTGCAGCTGCGTCGTGCACCACGCGCAGCTTATTTTTGCGCGGGTGGACCACACCAAAATGCGGAAGATACCAGGTGATGTTACCCGATGGAGGACCAGTACACAGCTCTGCATAAGATTTATCAATCATACTCTGGATGTTCTGCTTATAACTAGTCGCGTACGCATCGTCCTTAGCCATCTTCTTCTCGAGGCTTGAGAACCTAGACAGGGCAAGGCGTTTACTGTCAGGCACTACATTGATGTCATTCCGCCACAGCAACCCTGTCTCAAATCTGCCATTGGGTAGGCGTGTTGTGGTTTCTTCTAAAATCTCTAAGGCGCGTTTATCGCTAGGGCTACAGTGGGGTTTCTTCTCTATACCTATGGAGTCTAGTTTGTAATACGACATGATGAGAGAGTCTAGCTTTTGATCAGAATCGTTTACTTCGATGTGGTTAATAAATTCTACTGGATTAGCTCTGCTATTGATAAACCCGAAAAGAGCCCAGCCTAGGGAAGTCAGAGCGGCTGCTGGTTCGGATTTAGTTCCATGGCGTACGATTTGAGGTAAGAGAAGATGCCAATTATCAGTCCCAATGAGACAGGTCGGTTTCGCATCATTGTAAGCTAGAACATCAGCTAAATCGGAAAGGTAATCGTAACGCTTAATGTCGCAAATATTTGCTGACTGAGTCCTAAGACCTAGGTTAGGAATAGATCGTGCTCGAATTTCGTAGCTATCTGAACTATAGCGTCCTCTAACTTGTAAATCTATAAAGCTAACGTTGGCGAGCTTAGTAAGCCCTCCGACACAGTTAATCTGCAAGGGTACCGTAGATTGTTCGTCGACAAGCATGTCAGCCACCGATTTGTCCACTAAAGTAGCAGAACTGCCGTCATCTAAAAGCGCATAGGTATTAACGCTACCTTTTTTACGGTTTTGAAGTTTGAAGGTTTTGAAAGATCGACTGGTAAAGCGTTGTGCGCTACGGTAGCAGATGTGCAGGCAAGTGGGTCTTTATTTTGTGGTTCAAAGTTATTCGGACTCTGGTGAGCGGAGGCTTGAATTACTACATGGGCCGTGTTTGCTGCTTGAGATCTATGTAAAAGAGTATTGTGTCGGTTATTTGTACAGCCTTCGGCTTCACACCTTGTTTTACAGATACTATACTTATGAGAGCCTCGTTTCAAACATCTGCGACAAACTTTATTGTCCAATACCCATTGCCAGCGATCTTCCAAGGCCAAGGATTGAAAATCACTACAATCGGCAACCTCGTGGTTAGACTTAGTACAATATCTGCATATATTTGTACTCTTTGGTTCGTCGGGCGAATCCGACGAGACAGCATATGGGAAAACTTTGTCTTTGGCGGAGTTGACAAGTTGACTTTGACTTTTGGCAGGGATTGACTGACATTTGACGGGTGACGACTCTGACTGAAATAAACCAAATCGCATTTGTAAATTAGCTTCGCTTTCTAGAAAATCAGCCAAAGTTTCTAATTTGAATTTGCCAGAGCCGGCCCTTGACGAAGCAAAATCTGCCCATCTCGACCTTAGAAGTGGAGTCAACTTGCAAATAATAGAGTTCGCGATCTCAGGTGAAGCGAGATATTCGGGCTGGTTTAGCAAACGAATAACTTCGACGCAGTTTCGGATGCGGCAAGCAAAGACATTTAGGTCGCGTGAAGATTCATAAACACCAAGCTTAGGAAGAGCTCTTACTAGAGAAAGCTGGTGTAGCACGATGACCTCAGGTTGCGCAAACCTAGTCTCCAAAGCCTGTACAATTTGTTCCGGATCGTCAGCTGCTACAAGTCTAATGGAGACGGCCTCCTTAGCGGTTCCGTGCAGCGCTGCGCTAAGCCTGACCACGTTGTCACTTGGTGAGAAGTGCGCTTTGGATTGGTCAAACGACTTCTTGAAAAGAAGCCAATCCGCAGCGCGACCATCGAACTTAGGGAGATCACCAACCTTTGACGTCTTCTTCCCCAAGTTTGTAATTGCATTTGCCAGCTGAATAAATGGTGTACCTTCTTTGGACTGATTTTTATTTATGTGGCAACAACATTCATTTTCTTTAGTTAGTGTACCTAAACCTAGCGTGCGTGGAGGTGTGTATTCAGCTGGTGCAGCTTGTAGCGGTGGAAACTTGGGGAGCGGGCGCGTAGCTACGGCACTGCCATGACCGACGGTGCGCACCAACGGCACTTGAAGCGGCAATGTCTGCGGCACTGCCCTAGCCTCGGGACACACGTGCGAAGTCAAAGCGTCCCCGTGGGCCACAGCGTCCCCGTGGGCCGTGGCGGGTGCTGACCGCGGCAAGGCCTGCGGCGTTGCGCTAGGGAACCAGGGCCCATTCCTCTCTCTGTCAACCAACGAATATGCTTTATTATTACGCTTAGGACTTGTGGTAATATCATTAGTTTCTACTAACCATTTTTCTATACGCTGTGTTTTCGAGCCTTGTGAGCAGCTCGATGAGGCAGCTTCAATCGCGGCTAACTCAGCCTGTAATGTTAGTTCAGCAACAGCGCGTTCGCGCTCTGCCGCACGACGATTGCGCTCCGCTTCAGCTTCTGCTGCGCAACGATCACGCTCCACTTCAGTTTCAGCTAATATGCGAGCGTGTTTTGCCTTCGCGGCAAGTATTTGGGCCTTCACGGTTTGACTAGATCGGCCTGATCGGCCTGACCAACCGTATTTGGATGCATTATTTGACGACGAACCGTGCATTAGGGAATTTTCCTCCTGTAAAATGGCGCTGGACGGAGCCGGCGCTAAGGCGCCGTGGGTGGAAGCACCCTCCTCAGGAGCTCTTCGGGAAACTTGAGGAAAATTTGCACTGGTAGCCGCTCTTACTTGTGCACGCGTTAGGGGCATTATTCTAAGGTTTTTTAACCCAAATTTAATAATATCCCACTTCTGACACCAATCTTGACTATATTAAAAGACTTTTGCTTGTCAACTATATATAATTTTGAAGTAATTCTATTAAAAAGTAATATAAAAAAATACATAGGTAGAAGTACAAAAAAGGTTGGCATTGCTAGTCGCCAACAACAACCTTTCAGAAAATTTCTTTATCGACTCAATATCTCAAATCTCCATCTCTGCTGATATAGTAGAAAATCATCTCAAATCTTTAGATACAAGTAAGGGCGCTGGTTGTGACGGTATCCCTCCGATTTTCTGGTCCAAGTGTGCAAAAGTTTTAGCGGTACCTATAGCCCACATTTTCAATTCCTCTTTAAAAGAAGGTGTGTTTCCAGATATCTGAAAAAAAGCTCTTATAGTGCCCATTCATAAAAAAGGTTCTAAAGTCCAAGTCGAAAATTATAGAGGCATATCGATCTTGAATACAATAAGTAAAGTTTTTGAAAAGATAGTTTACAGTAATGTTTACCCCTTAATAGCTCAACAATTACCAGAGAACCAACATGGTTTCCTTAAAAAGCGCTCGACTGTTACTAATCTTGCCTGCTTTTCAGAACATGTGATAACTGACATGGAAAATGGAGGGCAGGTAGATGTGATTTATACCGACTTTGAGAAGGCGTTTGACCGGGTGGATCACTCTATTCTCTTATACAAATTGGGGAAACTTGGCATACACGGCGATCTTTTGAGATGGATTGAATCTTATTTGAGTAAACGCTCTCAGGCAGTTGTGGTGGGTGGATTTAGATCTGATTTTATAGAGATAACCTCCGGCGTACCACAAGGGTCTTATTTGGGACCTCTCTTCTATAACTCTTACATTTACGACCTGCCTTACTGTTTCGAGAATGCTGAGCATTTGATGTACGCAGACGATAAGAAGATATTTTTTAAAATCAATAACGTAAATGATTGCCATGTTTTGCAGGCAGAATTAGACGTATTGTATAACTATTATACAGCTAATAGGATAACAATGAATGCCAAAAAATGCCAGTGCATAACATTCACACGTAAACCGAACCCCATATTTCGTACATATTATTTTGATGGTATTCCCATTGAAAGGGTCAAAATGATTCGTGACTTAGGCGTTAACTTCGATAGCAAAATGACTTTTGCGGATCATATTGACTTAATCACAAAAAAGGGATATAAAAACTTGGGATTCGTCTTGCGAGCTTGTAAGACATTTAATAACATCGACTCACTGAAAGTAGTTTACTGTGCGTTCGTACGAAGTCTGCTTGAGTATGCTAGTCAGGTCTGGTCCCCTCAATACAATATCTATAAGGAGCGAATCGAGCGTATACAAAAAATCTTTGTTAAACATCTTTCGTACCGGAGACGTAGTTCACACGAATCATATCCCGAATCTTGTAGCGAAAATGGTCTGTTAACTCTGGAACAAAGACGGGACGTACTTGACGTTAGCTTCCTATTCGATATAGTGCGTGGCAGAGTGGACTGCTCAAATTTGCTCAATTTTTTATTTAAAATTGCTTCGGGTATCCTGTGATGAATACTTTCGAAATTATAAATAATATAAAAATATATACTTTACAATGATGACATTGACGGCTAGGTGATGATGATGCAAGAAATGCAAAACAGCGCGGTGCCAAAATTGACTACGGAACCCTACTTTATGCGTGGTCCGACACGCACTTGACCGGTTTTTAGTTTTGTGTCGAATTTGTCATGGAACCTTTGTTTTATTTTTTTAATTAGAAACTCTCTTCATTTGAAGTCTAGTGGTCCGCCCGGACTTTGTCCACGGCAATGGTATTTTAGATAGACATAGTTTGAAGTAAATCTGACGTCATAAATAACGGACCATGCAAACTTCTTCGCCATTTTTACCGCTCTTATAGAGAGAATCTTATGAAATCCTGAAACGCGTCATTTATTATTTCTGTCTATCATTTGTTTAATTATTTTACTTCAAAACAGAAAATGTTTCATACAAACCCTTTAAGGAGTGAAGTTCCTAAAAATCCTTACTTCGTGCTTCCCTTTACGTCACGTCACGTCATGTCATAGTGGCTAGCCCCAGTACTATAGGCCGGGCCTGAAAACTTGAAATTTTCATAACGCTACAACGAAATTTATGAATGCTAATCGATTTGCCTAAGCGAACTCAGTAAAAAACTCGCAATAATAGAAAAAATGCAGTGTAGATGACGTCATAGGGGCCGGGCCCTGTGCTGTAAGCTGGCCCTGAAAATTCAAGATTTTCATAACGCTAAAACGAAAAGTTATAAAACTTTCTTAAGAACACTTTAATTTTAGGTCTTTTTATAAACCTTACTAGAGACCTTACTTTTTATAAAATACTGTAATTTTAAAGTTTTGTTTAAGACCTAACTACATTTTTCACTATTAGGTACTTTAGGCGTAATTTAAGGGCATGTCGGGGAATAAGTAACTATCGTTGGGATACTGTCTGGAATGTTTATACTCGTATAGTGTTCTAAATCACATGCCCCGATCTAGACTCTCAGAAGCTATAGGTGCTTACTAGGTGTCACAAAATAAAAGTCACAAATTGTCTCACTGATGTTTCTATTCAAAGTCCACAAAACTTGGTGTTATAAATATGAGCTACTATAATTTAGTATGAACGACCTAACTTCGGGTGATGCAGGGAACGTCTGGCGACCGCCGCCGAGCGCGTTCCGCACACTGGCACAAAATGTTTATTCAGCAAAATGCATGCAACTATTGTGTCCCTACATAACATCCCCCCTAAAAAAAAAATTTAATAAAAAAAAATTCAAAGTTACAACATTGTTTGATTTGAACAGCCTGTATGAAACTGTTACTATACTAAGTTCAAACATTACACCTACTTGAAACTTGTACATTTGGAACTGCTATCGCGGTGATTCTCGGTTACACGTAGGTACATGCATTGCGTCATCCTAACTTGCAAACAATAATCACAGATTGAATTTGTTACAAAGTAAGTATCGATTTTAAAATAAAAAATTACATGGGTTTCTCTTGTGGAACCATACAGACAAAAAAATGAACCTTAAAATCTATTAATACATGATTTTGTATACATACAGACAATTTATTTTAAATACATACAATAGTGCCTTTTTTAAATACATACAATATACCTATTCCCAATTTTAACTCGTACAAAAATGAAAACTGTTGTTTACACACTATATATTATTTTTCCGAAACACTGTTTTGATAACTCACGAATCACAAAACTTTCAATAAACACTTGACTGCTGCCCTGCTGATTGCTGTGGCACAACTGTACCCTTATGACCGGGTGCTCCAGTCCTCCACTGACAACAACTTGTTTTCTTAACCATGTCCTTGTAGACTTGAGACACTGACGCCGTAGTACATACAGTACTATGCAAACTAATAAAATGACCGCGATCAACACTATGATCACCAAATAGTTTAATTTCGACTCCACATTACTGTTATTACTTTTAATTATTTGTGCTTGGGCTACTGTCAGATTTTCCTCTTTGCTATGTCCGATGCCCATAATTAATAAATTAAGATGCTACTTCACTGACTTTATATACAAGATGACTGAAGAACTTTTGACTTTTGACATTAAATACAACTTTTTGCCCATAGATTGATAAATCTTTATTCATATCTGGCCAAAAGAATTTTTGAGTGACCATCTTTCTAGTTGTACGAACACCTGGATGGTTCAAAATATGCACCGCGTCAAATGCTATTTTCCTAAAACAAAAAGATTGCTAATAACTCTTTATATATTGTTGTACTCTGTAATATTTTTTGGTTTATTTTCGTTGGCGTGCAAAGTGGATGACAATCACGTTCTTTGGTCTCGTATAGGGCAAGGCATTAATAATAATTGATGTTATTACGGAACATTTTAGTTTCAATAAAAAACAATCGCAACCATTAATTGAAAAAAGAAAAAATGATTTGTACCGTACAAATAAGGAGTAATCCTTATTTGTACGGTACAAATCATTTTTTCTTTTTTCAATTAATGGCTGCGGTTGAAACAATTTTATTCTTACACTATATCCTTAACGCCAAACATATTTATTTTGATAGTGGTGTATGAGTAAAACGTCGTCTGTTATGATGTCATAAACGACCGGTAAAACAGTAAACTAAACACAGTTAAAAGTTTGCTGATGACCCAAATTTAGGATCTGTACCTCGTGTGTTCATAAATTTTGAGTCAAAATTTGTGCTAAAAAAAAGAAATAAAAAATTACTGGCTGCTATTTATTTCTCTTTCTTATTTTGAATTTCGAATGTTAACTTTTAATTCCTTTGATTTTCAAATTTATTTCTTTCAATTTTCTCGTGATGGAGAGAATAAAAGAATTGCGTGCGACCGTGATTTGCAGGAAAAAAACCAATGGAGATTTTCCGTGAGGTGAAAACTTTTGGTGTGAGCCGTAACTTCGTGTATTACACTATTAAACGATACAAGGAGACAAGTTCTTTGCAAGATCGCCAAAGGAGTGGTCGGCCGCGCTCTATAAGGACGCCTGCGAACATCAAAATCATCCGAGAGCGACTTCGCCGAAATCCATGTCGAACTCAGAAAAAACTAGCTCTGCAGACCAATATTTCGCGCATTTCAGTCAACAGAATACTGAAATATGATCTTAAGGTGAAGGCGTATAGCCGTAGGAAAGTTCATTTTTTAAACGATCGCCTTCGTAAATTGCGACGCGAACGTTGTCCAATACTGCTTAAGAGACACGATGCGAGGAAAATACTCTTCACCGATGAGAAAATGTTTACTGTCGAAGAAAAGTTCAACCGACAAAACAATAAAGTGTATGCAAAAAGTAGCAAGGACGTCCCAGCTTTAGCACGGAATGTCTCGCGTACTCATCATCCGGCTAGTGTGATGGTATGGTGGGGAGTTTTGTATGAAGGTGTCACTCCGCTCCATTTCTGTCAACAAGGCGTCAAGGTGAAAGCCAAGAACTATCAAACTGACATCTTAGAGCCTGTTGTAAAACCCCTGTCCCTTACTTTGTTTCACAACAAGGATTGAGTTTTCCAACAGGACTCAGCGCCATTCCATAAAGCAAAAACCACCCAAGCGTGGTTGAGGGAAAATGTGCCGGCCTTCATCGCGGCGAACGAATGGCCCACTTCCAGCCCCGAATTCAACCCGCTGGATTATGCTTTATAGGCTGAGCTAGAGCTCAGGGCCTGCCGAAAATCCCACCCAAATTTGGAGTCACTGAAGCGAGCTCTTGTCCGAGAAGCAAAGCAAATCCCGCTGGAAAAGATTCGTGCCGTCATTGATGACTGGCAAATCGTCTAAGGGCCTGTATTAAAAACAAGGGTGGTCATTTTGAATAATAATTATTATTTTTGTTTATTATTATCTACTAATTGTTTACTAAAAATTTTAGAAATATATGTTAATTATAAAAAAAGTTATGCAACTTTTATTTCGTCTCAAAACTTATGCACACACGAGGTAAATGTGAAGATAAACTTTAAAATATACTGTAATTTTAAACTTATCATTGGACAGTTTATGACTAACTTATGAATCCGTGTTCTCACGACGTCGCTTACTGAAGAGCTTTACTGGCCAAATGCGATTTATTAAATTATTCAAAATCATTGTATGAGTGATTTTATTTAAATATTTTTTATAATATCTGTCAAACTTTGTATCAAGAAATTTAAATGTTGTATTGTTATTGTTAAGAGGTCGAGCTAGGTCACTAGAGGAAAAAATACCACATTGACTGCAAAAAACTGAGGCATGGAAAGGTAATTTAGTAACAAGTAGTAGGAGATGGACAAAATTAAACTATAGGGTTATAATCATAGTATCTTTTAATCAAGCCCTTAGTCTTTAGATTTGCCAATCAATTACAATGTGATCTTGCAGAAGGTACCTGGGCCCCTAACCACCCCAAGCCATGACAAGACTCTTGATCAGATCTCCAACAGCTGACTTCCTCTTCTCTAGAACCTTTTCTTCATTTGAATTGTCTTCTTGATCCCCTGACACGTTGTTTTGTTGCGGTAAAATTATGAACATGAAGGGCTTCGCGATTTTGTATCAGGAGCAGGAGTATCGGCGGTTGTACACCAGCCTTAAAAGTTCCAGCGAGACTTTTATCCAATTAGATAAAAAGTACTGCGATCATGCAAAGTTAACACAATTTCGACATTTTTTGGTGTCAACAGTGATACTCGCACCAAGAACTGCAAGCAATGTACAATTTGTGAATGTATGTCATTAATGTAGTTCAGGATTTGATCCTAAAATATACTAAAATCTTGGTAGCACTACCGACCGGTTAGAAAAATAAGGGTTTATTAACATCAGGTTGCAAGGTCACCCCTTGCAACCAGATTATTTTCGAAAAGTAAACAAATGATCGAAACAGATTTCAGTAAGCAAAATATATTTTTTGTACGTAAGTAGGTGCTTTTCGACTAAATCTGCATTAACAACGGGAAAAAAACATTGCACAGTCTACAAAAAAAGTTCAAAAACTATGAAGATAAACTCGAATAACTTTTTTTGAGAAGGAAATATTATAGAGTTGTTGACATCTTTGCACCTTCGAGTAACTAGGTATCCTCGCTCGAAACAACACTGTTCTTCTAATTCTTCATTTACGTCGCTTTATAAAAAATGTGTCATTACTGCCTCGTTGGTGTAGTGACAAAGTTTCTGCCTTACATCCAAGAACTCCTGGGTTCGAAACTCAGGTCGAGCCATAATTGTTTTCTGTCATGAATTTCTTAAAAACAGCTTGGAGTCGGGAAGTTGGCGGTGTTGCCTCGGAGAGCACGTTAAGCCGTTGGTCCTGCGCCTGATCTCTCTCCGGTCATGTCGGATTGCCGTCTCACCGGACTTTGAGAGTGATGGAACAGTGAGTGCACGTGTGTATTGCACTCACACTTGTGCACTATAATTATCTCCTGCGTAATTGTATGATCTTTGTGGAGATTGGCCGCCGTGGTCGAAATCGGCCAGGAGGACTTTAACTATTATGAATAGCTATTACTCATTATTGTTCTGGAGACACGTAAAAGATTGTGCCCGACGATTTAAAATCAGCTCTAACAGCTATTCATCTCATCAGCTCTGGGCACAGGCCTCACCTCAACTGTGAGGGTGTAATAGCCCTACTCCATCACGCAGACTTTTTATTTTAATGATTTTTCACTTCGTTCTTCTTCGTCTCTCTGCTACAAGGCAGAATGTCGAGGTAGAAAAAAAGGAAATTATAGATGTACGCATTTTTAACTTCCCTAAAAAAGGCTGATTGCAATATTCTATTTACCTTTGACTGTTAATTTGATAACTATCTGATTCATAGAAATGACTGCAAGCTCAGATAGCTTTTAATTAAGAAACTTACGGTAATGTAATACTAATTCGTTATAATAATTCGTAGTCAAAGGCAGATTAAATATTAAAACCGGCTGTTATTAAAAATAAAATTGGTACCTATTATAGTTGGTAAAAGTGACGTAAATTGTTTTTGTTACTATTATTACACTTGAGGCATGTCAATTTTTTCTCAGAAAAAGTGTAACCTAAGGTTAACTATTTAACTGTTTTTTTATGATGTTATTGTATTGGTTGAGTATGCATAAGAAACGTTTACTTTAATTTCAGTATAAAAGCCCTGACTCCAAAGTATGTAGTACAGTCGAAATCATTCATTGTACCTAATTGTTTTGTACTTCACAGCAACTGTAAAGACCTCAAGATGTCAAAACTGATTGTTCTCTGCATCATCGGAGTGATCATCGTCCAGGTGGCTGCGGCTAGTGTGGAACCTTCTGGTGCCTCCACCACTGCTGCACAAGCCGACAGCAGCAGTCCTGCCTCTCCTGCAGTTCTCTTCCTCGCCAATGGACCGGTGGACGGGGACGATGGAGCTAAAACCATAAACAAACGAGGTCCTGTTGGTGATTTGTTTAAAATCATATTGGGCGGAATTGCTGGCTAACCAGAGGTATTGTGGAAATATGACAATTTGACGGTGCGGCTAAATAAATTCTTGTAATGCAGCATATTTTTGAGTTTAATTTCCTATAATCACTTTAGAATATAAACAGTTCAAAGATAAATATCACCATACATATCAAAGGATTTGGAAATGGATTAGAATGATCTGACTGTTGGTGGGTACACCAACAGTACCAACCTTGCGGTAGCAAGGACGCATTCTTTCACCTATTTTGTTATCTGTTTTTATAAATATTTTTACCTCGCACTAAACTTTATCCATCCACCTCTTCAACTTTGTGCTCAGGCAGAGCCATCAAATATTAACAGCGCCATCGATCAACGCAATGATGATCTTCGCGGAAGCAGTAGTTTGTCCAGCAGGTTCATTGTCAAAGCCAATGCGGGAATGTGTCAAGCTATTATCGTGGGCAGCCAAAGACAGCTAAATAACTTCATCTTGATATCCCTACCACCCACCTTATTCGATAACGTGGTCGTAGAATATTCACACAGTACAGTACTTTGAGCTGGGGTCAGCATATCAAGGAAATAAGCAGAAAAGTTACTGGCACCTTATGCGCACGGTACCGTTTTAAATTCTTTTTACCGTATAGCACGAAGATTTGTCTTGTTCAGTCTCTGGTTCTACCGATTATTGATTATGGCGACGTGTGCTGCTCTAATATCTCCTAAGATCTGCTTGATAAGTTAGACCGTCTCCTTAACAACTATATCAGGTTTATCTTCGGCCTTCGTCAGTACGACCATATCTCTCAGTTTCGTTCCAAGCTCGGCTGCCTTACAATCCGGCAGCGTAGAAACCTTAGGACATTAATATGATAGATAAAATACGAGTAATAATAATAAAACCATTTATTTCGGACACACATAGTGAATACAGTAAGAATTAAAAGAAATAATTTAGAGTCATACACACAATAAATAATCAACAGGGAAAAACTATTTAGCTACACTATTATGCAGCCAAATCCACTGCATCAAGTAGGGGAAGTCTATCCGACCTGCCACAACGTTCAGAATGTCATTGGAGCTCCCACGGATACGGTTTTGCATCGAGGTTGCTCTCTTCCAAAGTATAGCATGAAAGCCATCAGTATGAGCCTCTGCGAACATGCCCGATGCGCTGCAGTGCCGCGGTAGCCCCAACAGCATCTAGAACGCGTTGTTGTTCTGTATCCGCAAGGCGTTGATGGCTTTCTACGTGTAGAGACAACTTTGAGCGGGAAATCGCCAGAAGAGTGCAGCTTGGCTGGGCAGCATTTGGGAAATTGCGTCATATCTTCACGTCGACCCTGCCGCAGTGCCTGAAAAGCCGAGTGTTTAACCAATGCGTCTTACCAGCCTTAACCTATAGAGCCGAAACGTGGAACATGACAGTCAAGCTGGCTTACCGACTACACGTCACTCAGCGTGCTATGGAAAGGTCTATGTTGGGGATCTCATTAAGGGATAAGATCCGGAATGAGGTCATACGACATAAGACTAAGGTAACTGATGTTGTCCAAAGATGTTATAAAACTTGTGTATTATGTCAACCCGTGTCAACTTAGATCTTTATTTGTTCTTTTTATATAATGTAAATTCGTTATTGGCTGTAAGTTTAGCATGTAAGATAAGCTTAATTTTTGTAATAAGAGCTGTGAATTTTATAACAATAAAAAAAAAAAAAAAATGTAGCAAGCTGCAGTGGCAGCGGGCTGGCCATGTCTGTCGCAGAACCGACGAGAGGTGGAGCAGGACGGTTCTTGAATGGAGACCACGCTTAGGTAAACTTAGTGTGGGACGCCCACCGGCTAGATGGACAGATGACCTGAAGAAGGCAGCTGGTAGTGACTGGATGCAAAGGGCGGGAGATCGTGCGCTGTGGCGCCTCTTTGCCCTTTGTCCAGCAGTGGACTGTTACGGGTTGATATGATGATGATATGTGGATTATATAGTAGGATGTGTTACTATTTATATTACATAAGTTTACATTACATCTGAGTCAGTGGGTGTTGGCATATCTCTAAAAATTCCCAAGAGTTTACGAATGGCACTTATGGATGGAGCCAGCAGCACCATGTCATCCACATAACTCAGATTATTAATTAATTTTTCCTCCATGGAGCATCCAATCCCGGCACCGCTGAATTCATCGATAAGTCTATTCATGTACAGATTAAACAGTCTAGGCGAGGTTAGTCCGCCCTGTCTTACTCCGCATTTTAACCTGTACTCGTCGGAAACTTCTCCGGCCCACCTCTCGACGTTTGTTTGATGTTTGTACCAATAGTCAAAGATATCGACTATTATTAGGTTATGGACAGAAAAAGAAAACGATTAGACAATAATAAGTAGATTTAATATAACGCGTACATAGTACAAATATCAATATAATCGGAGTGATAGCATCTGTCCATTCGACACCAGTGTCACTTTTCCTTATTAGTTTACAAAGGTTTGTTTCAACACTGGCCCTTAAACTAATATAGGTAACCCTTTTTTTTTTTTTTTTTTTTTAACGTCAGGAAATGTCAATTACGCACCGTACCCCTCCGTCGGGGACCGGAGGGGCGTGTGTGGGACTCCCCCGTCTTCGGGTATACCCACTAAAACCTGACGAAGCCCGCTGCGTGTGGCTGTGACAGCAGGGGCCGCGGTGTCTCAACAGTCCCGCGACCCTTGCCAGCAGCAACGTCCGTCCTCTAAGCAGGAGGGCGGATCTCCACGGAGTGGGGTGAGGAGATCTCATCCCACTCCAGACGGTACACTGGCGCCGTCTCTCAGGAGGGTCCGGGCGGTTAGGCCAAGACCCTCGTTTCGCCACGAGGACCAGAGTCCCAAGGACATCCCCTGCCTCCTCTGATAAGCCAGAGGGGTGCTGGGAGCCACAAGCACTTCGGTGAGCCGCCGCTCGATGCGAGACAGACGCGACTCACTAGTGTCTCTGCCGCCCGATACGGGAACAGACGCAGAGGCACTCTCCACAGAGCATCTTGGCTTCACCTGTCGCTGGATTGCGACAGGCTACTGAGCCCCCTCGCCACGGCAAGGCGTGCTCTATTCGAGGGGGAATATAGGTAACCCTAACATAACCTTCTGTGAATTCGCCATGTTAAATAAAACAACACAAAAAATTACACTTCTAACATACCAACTAATAATAAACTGTATCTCATTAAAATGAACTTCAAAAGCAATAGTACACACTCACAGTAACAGTTAATAATGCAATAACAAAAAACTTATTTACAAAACATTAGTCAACTCAAGTTAATCTTCAAGCCTATGTTGGAAACACATTTAAAAAGTTTATCATTGGCCAATGGTTTCGTCAACACATCGGCAGGCATTTCCTCAGTGCACAAATAATCTAACTTTACAATATTTTCCTTAACAACTTGTACAAAGTGATGCCTAATGTCTATATGCTTGCTTCTACTATGGTTAACTTGACTATTACACATTTTTAGGGCTGACTGATTGTCGTTATACAATGTTATTGAGAGCAGTTTGCCTAAACATTCATTTAAAAAAACTTCTAAGAAATTTAACTTCTTTTGCCCCTTCACACAAAGCCATGTACTCGGCCTCAGTACTGGATAGGGCCACAGTCCGTTGTTTACGGCTCTCCCATGACACTACTGAACAAGGAACTTAAATACGTACCCCGTATAAGAACGCCTATCAACGTTCGAAGCCCAATCTGCATCTACGAATCCCGTTACAGATATCTCAGATTTTTCAAAAACTATAAACTATAAACTCGATTGATAATTCGAACCTACGCTAGCGCTACATTTGCGAGTGTGGCAGTGAAATAAACTAAATATTCTGTGAGATTTTGACACTTCTTGTATGGGGTGACGTATTCATTGGCATTCCGTAAGGTAATTCCCCCATCACTTCGACGTTCACTGCGCACTCGAACTTGATATCTAGTGTCACATAAAAAGTTAGTATTGAAGTGAAAACTTCTTTAGCGGCCTTGAGCACTTTTGTGGCATGGGTAGAAACTGTGAAACTCGCGTCAGGTCACGTGATGCTGATCGAAAAACCGTAAGACGGTTGTTAAGTTTTCACTTCTGCTGGCACTCCCGGAGTGCAACCCGTGTTAGTTTTTTTTTTACAAGTGAAAATAGACTAAGTCGTGTTAAAATTGCGTATATTTACTGTTTTCAAGCTACTTTATTGTTGTAAAACTAGTTTTTTAAACGTTTTTTGTTTTGTAAAGAGTGTACTAAAGAAGGCAAGAATGTTTCTGCTGAAGTTTTTGCTAGAGCAGGCTCATGCTTTGGATAAACCAGCAATGCGTCGTCAATTTTGCCAAACCCGTGATACAGACTATGTTAATGTGTAAAGACTATCTAAAGAACTTATCGACCAACTGGAGAATGAGTTACTGCCTCTGTTGAAGAAAACTAAACGTCAAATAACGTCAAATAAATGAAACTACATGTATGACTCATTTCTTTTAATAGCATCTGTTGAAGCTTCTTTGCCTTACCCTGCAGTCACAGCTTCAGCTAAATTCCTCTGTATTTCTGCATTTTTCTCCAAGAAAGACTGTAAGATTCTTGCATAGGACTGCAGGACTTCTACATTGTATTTATTGAACTCCAACTGCTGCTCCTCCACCCTTAAGAATCTCTCAGAAAATGTCGAGAATTCTGTTCGCTGTTGAGACAGAGGAGCCGCAGCAACTGACAATGTATGTCGTGATGCTGAAAAGGATATAAATTATTATTCTTCATTTATTGTGCTTTGAAGAAGGAATGTTAAGTGGCTTCGAGTAAGCGAGAACTAACCTTGGTCCACTGTTTACAGTTTTTGATGGTGTCACCTAAGCTATTTAAGCTTACACGGCTAAATTCTCCCACTGGCGTCGAGTCCGTTCTCTAGCATTTTAGGTTTTCAAGAAACCCTTTTTTTTTTTTTTTTTTTTCTCGCAGGAAAACCCTTTTAAGAGCCATAGCCGAGGCCGGGGGGCCTCAGCCGTGTGTGGGACTCCCAGCGTCCTGAAAAGGACACGGCTCCGCTCCGGGGAAAATCCGGAGCGGGGACTACCCACCAAAAACCTGCGGTATCCCTTCCCTGTCTAGGAGGGGACATGGGTGCTGGCTAATCCTTTACGTCCATGACCACCTCCGACAGCGTGCCCACCTACACGGTGGGCCCAGCGCGCCCCCCTTGCGGGGGGACGGAGGGAATAGCCGGGGATACGGCACTATTCCCTCCCGACGGCGGTGACGTGTGCAATGCAGGCCGGGGCACCCCCGTGCCACCAACCTGCACGCCACCTTGAGGGGCAAGAGAGCGGTCATACAACCGCCGCGTCCTGCCCCTCTTCCGTCTGCGGAGCGGGGGCGCCGAGGGATCGTCCTCCCTCTCCCGCTCCGCCGCCTCCTTCTGGGACATCACTGTCTCGCAAAAGGAGGCCATCGCCTTCCAGTTCCTCTCATTATCTAGCATTGCGTTAACAATACTAGGCAATGAGAGGTCCTGGCCGACCGCCGCCACCAGGTCACGGCGCTGCTCATCCCATCGCGGACAGTCCGCGAGGGTGTGCTGCGCCGTGTCCTCCGCCGCGCCACACTCGTGGCACGACGGGGATTCCTCCCTTCCGATCCGGTGCAAGTACTTACCGAAGCAACCATGCTCGGTTAGCACCTGCACCAGACGGTAAGTGAGGAACCCGTGGGGCCTCTCTAGCCACCGGTCCAAATGCGGACCAATGGCGTCCAGGGTGCGGCGCCCGAATTGCGCACTCGGCAAGTCCTCTCTCCACAGACGGACCAAGGCTTCATGCGCTTCGCGCCGCACCGCACCGCGCTCTTCCGGAGCCGGTCGCTCGTCTCGGGCCCTCTTCTCTGCCGTCCAATGGTAAACGGCGGCGAGGACCTGAGCGTCCAGCTCCCACGGCGGAGTGCCCGCGACGGCACAAGCTGCGGCGCCCCCTACTGTGCGGTACGCCCTCGCTACTCGCAGTGCTATGGCCCGTTGGGGCCTGCGGAGGAGGGTAGCGTTCTTTCCCTTGCGTAGGGAATCTACCCACACGGGGGCGCCGTAAAGCGCCATGCTGCGCAGGACGCCGGCATATAATCGCCGGCATCCTGTTCTGGGCCCCCCAAGGTTGGGAAGGAGCCAGCTGAACGCATTGGCAGCCTTCACCAGACGCTCCGAGAGGCCTTTGAAATGGGCGCTGAAATGCCAGCGCCCGTCTAAGACCAGGCCCAGATACTTCATCTGGGTCTTTACTTCTACTCTCACGCCACCCACCATTATGTGGGCGTCGTGAGGCGCTCTTTGCCGAGGCGCCGGAAAGAATAAGGCCTCGGTCTTATGCAGCGCCACCTGCAGCCCCAGCCGGCGGATCCTCTCGGCGACAAGAGTCCCTCCAGCCGAGGCCAAAGACGCGGCTGCCCCGTAAGTGCGCCCCCGTGCCGTGACAAGAGTGTCATCCGCGTAGCAAATGACACTCATGCCACGAAGCAGGGCACCTCGGAGCAGCCAATTGTATCCGAGGTTCCATAGTAGGGGGCCGAGTACCGACCCCTGAGGGACCCCGGTCTCCACACGACGCCGCTGGAGGCGGCCGTCCCTGTTGATATAAAGTACCTCTCTGTCTGAGAGGTAATCCGTCAACAGGGCCCGTAAATAAGGAGGCACTCCGTGAAATCGAAGCGCCTCCAGAATCGAAGCATGGGGGATGGAGTTAAATGCGTTAGCTATATCAAAGGATATAGCCAGCACCCCCTCCCCCTCCTCCGCTGCCTCCCTTGTTATGTCCCGCAGTCGTATTAGGGCGTCGATGGTAGACCGGCCCGCCCGGAACCCATACTGGGCGTCGGAAAGGTCTGGTCCAGTCTGCGCCAGGTGGTCGTTGAGGCGGGCAGCGATCACTTTTTCAAAAAGCTTACCCACCTCATTTAACAGGACTATAGGGCGGTAGCCCGACGGAGAATCTGCCGGCCGCCCCTCCTTCCTCAGAAGGCACAAAACTCCCTCCTTCCATGTTTTTGGGAACCTCCCCACCTCAAAACACCTGGTGAAGAGGTCCCGAAAGCGGTCAACCATCTCGACCGCCGCAATCGCCACCACCCTGGCTGGAACCCCGTCCGGACCTGGAGCAGTCTTTTTACTGCGGAGGCAGAGACACGCTGTGTCAAATTCCTCCACAGTGACGGGGTCAAATCCCGCGGCGGTTGGGCCGCTGCCAGCGGGAGGATCCATATTTGGAGGGGTGAAGTCGGTTCTGTCCGGGAACAGAACTCGGACGACCCCCTCCAAGAGATCGGGTTGGAGAGTCTCGGTCAGTGGGGGACCAATGGGGCGCAATTTGTTGCGCACCGTCTTATACGGTCTCCCCCACGGATCGTCATTGAGGCTCTCCAGCATTTCCTCCCTCGCTCGATCCTTAGCGGCCCCTATTGCTGCCTTTAGGGCGTGTTTTGCCTCCTTATAGGAGACATATAGGCGGCTCTCGAGCTCCTCATCACGCCGCCTTCGGCGGCGGCTATGGGTGTACGCCCTTCTGGCGGCCACGCAGGTGGCCCGCAGGTCGGCAAGCTCCGTTGACCACCAATATACCGCCCGTTTTGGAGGGGGACGGCAAGACCGAGGCATACTGGCATCGCAAACCTCGGTCAATGCACTCTTTAGGCGTTCGGCGGCCACGTCAACGTCCGGATCTGTCGGTGTCCCGAACCAGTCTTGGACGAAGGCTGCCTCTTTCGCCATCCCTCTGTCTAGTTTGGTGAGCGCCCACCTAGGGAATTTCACCGGACCGCGTCTCGTCTCGCCACCGGAGCTGTGGGTGGAGAACTCTATCCGAATGTGGCGATGATCGGACAGAGTCTCCATCAGGTCGACTTCCCACTTGTTCACACGTGCGGCTAGTGGAGGGGTGGCGAACGATATGTCCACCACCGACCCTCCCTGCTGCCGCACGCATGTGTGAGTCGTCCCTCTATTCAGGAGGGACAGGCCGACCGATGTAGCCCACAATTCCACTAGTCGCCCTCGCGGATTAGTGGCTGGGTTTCCCCAGGTCACTGACTTGGCATTCAGGTCGCCGAGAACAGCGACCTGTCTCGGCGCTATCCGGGTGACCACTGCTGCCAGATTGGTCAGTAGCTGGTCCAGCTCGGCTAGGGGGCGGTTGGGGGAGAAATAAACACCTATAATGGTGATTTCCCCCCACGCGGCGGCCACGTATCCAGACCCCCTCTCTATAAGCGAGAGAGGAGGGGAATCCGTGGAGGGCCGCGTAGCGATTGCCACCAAACCGTCCCAGTCGGCCACCCAATTCGGGGGCACGGAATACGGTTCCGCGACAACCGCTAGCCCCGCCATCCAATCGGCCATGGTCTGGGACATGAGGTCCTGAGCCGCCCGGCAATGATTTAGGTTGCCCTGTAAGATAGTGCGATGTCTTCCTACCATTATTCAGACATCGCACTAGACCCCTCTCTCGGCTCAGGCAGGACCTCAGCCGGTGCAGGATTTCTGTATATTCAATTCAATTCTTCTTTCCATATATTCAACTTGAGCCGACGATGGATGAGAGGAACGCGTCGCACTTGAACTGTAATATTTTTGATGGCTTAGAAAACTAACGCACTACGTAATATTAAACGTTATAACTTTCAAAACCACAAAATATACTTACTTCTAATAATTTCAAAGTTATGGAGGGACTTCGCGCAAAATGAAGAAGAAAACTTTAACCAAACAAAACCAAAACAAACAGGCTTGAAAGTTTTTTTTTAAATTCTTCGTAGATGTCAAAGTATTGAGTCGGTTCATGCCACCGATTAGTTTTTTTTTGTCTTTTTTATATTAAAACTTTAATTAAATCTCTAAAATATGCAGTTTATGCATAACTGAATATGTAAATCAAGGTATTTTTGCTTAAAATCAGTCATATTAAACTGCTCCAAAACTTTCACAATGTCTTTTGGTCAAGAGTAATTTTGTCCTTTTCATGATTCAATCTCATTCCTAGCACAGTGTAGCTCTACCAAAATCTTTCATTTCAAATATCCTCATCAGATCCTACTTTAGTTTATTTTTCAACGGTGTGTCTTTGTTAAAAATTAAGATATCATCAACATACAGTGCTAGTATTATGAGGTTACCGGTACTGTCCGACTTTATGTGAATACAGGGTTCACTTAGAGATTTTTTGAAATTAAGGCTCAATAATGCACTGTCTATCTTATCATACCAGGATTTCGATGCTTGTTTTAGTCCATATACTGCCTTATTCAGTTTAAAAACATAGTTTTCTTTGTCTTTTACTCTGTACCCATCAGGCTGCTCCATATATACAGTTTCTTTCAGGTCGCCGTTCAAAAAAGCAGTCTTCACATCCATGTGATCTACGTTCATATCCAAATTAACGGCTACTGCGAGCGAAGTGCGTATTGTAGAATACCGCACCACAGGCGAATAAGTTTCTTGGTAGTCTACTCCATACTCTTGGGTAAACCCCTTGGCAACAAGACGAGCCTTATAACGAAGTAATTGACCTTCTGATCGTAGCTTCTTTTTGAAAATCCATTTACATTTTTCAGCATTTTTCCCTTCAGGCTATTGGCTGAAGGGAAGAATTACTATGAAAATAATCTGACATTATTATGTCAGAGTCCAAGCTTTGTTCTTTTCGAATGAGTTATATTCATCTAAGATGGCTTCCTTACAGTTATCTCTTTCAGGTCCTGACAGTGCCTCTTTTATCATCCGTGGTTCATCGCTGCAACCAGCTGCCATTATAGCGACCACAGCGCTGCCAGCCTCTTCGTATTCACTAGAAGTCTCGTCCAAAGCCATATCAGGAGTCCAAGTGATATCGTTAGGGTCATCTGCCAAACTAGAATCAGAAGTACTTGAGTCAGACATTTCTGCTATATAGTTCTGAACATTGTCACGTTCATCAGCACAAGTATGAGACACTTCGTTGTTTACAAGATTAATTGAATCTTTGGAACTTTTAAGCTTATTCTTTTCATTCATATCTTTAAGCCTTTCGTTTTCTAAAAAATGTACGTCTCTCGACCTTACAAGTATGGAAGGATTATCTGGATCTATTAATCTGTATCCTTTTGATTCACTACAATATCCTACAAAAATATGCATCTTACTCTTTGCATCTAATTTCTTTCTTTTTTCATCAGGGATCATCACATAGGCGATACAGCCAAATACTTTTAAATAATCTAAATTGACTTTCTTACCAGACCATTTTTCTTCCGGTGTAAATCCTCTCACTGCCTTTGTTGGAGACTTATTTTTAATAAATATCGCCGTATTTATCGCCTCTGCCCAGAACCTCCGGTCCAAGCCTGCGTCCTCCAGCATGCATCGTGCCGCCTCCATAATCGTGCGATTGGCCCGCTCCGCCACGCCGTTCTGCTGCGGCGAGTACGGCACGCTCGTCTGATGCTCAATGCCATGCTCTTTCAGAAACATCTGGAATTGATTATTGACATATTCACGACCGTTACCTGTCCTCAGTACTTTCATTTACAGCTCTGTTTGATTTTCAACTAAACTCTTAAACTGTTTGAAAATTGTAAATACCTCATCTTTAGTTTTAATGAAATAACCAAATGTCATCCTAGTAAAATCGTCTATAAAAGTTAATAAATACTTAGCACCACTAAACAAAGACACAGACATAGGACCACAGAGATCTGAATGTATTAGACCTAACTTTTCCGTTGCTCTATTATACGATTGCTTTGGAAATGGTAATCTACTATGGTTACCTTTGAAACAAGCTACACACTGATTATACTCATTTTTAGGATAATCGACTCCACAAGCCATACCTTGCTTAAGTAAGTCCATACTACGCCTATTTAGATGTCCAAGCCTGCGATGCCATAACTTAGCAGTTGAGCTCGCCTCGCGCTGCTGCTCGCCGGCCGAGGTCACGGGGACTGTCGCAGCTGTCCATTGACACGTCGCAGGCAACTCCAAGTTTCCTGATATGCTTCGACGTATAACGTCTAGTTCGTAAACACCTTTGACATTCACAGCCTCTGCTACTATCGTTTCACCACAATAGATACTACATCTTCGTTCATCAAAGTATACCTTGAGACCATTAGCTGTCATTTTGCTAACAGAAATCAAATTGGTCGACAATCAGTTGTGGTTTGTTTATGCCCTTTCAACAACAATTCCACATCACCACGTCCCTCACTTTGTATTTGTTGATTGTTCGCAACTGCCACTAATCTTGAAGGTTCCACCAAGAAATTATTCAGTAATTTTTTGTTATTTGTCATGTGACATGTTGCTCCAGAATCCACGTACCAAGCGTCAGAGTTAATGTTAATGGCTAGTGCTGTCAATAGAGTACCATTCCAGGCCTTTTCAGATTTCTCATCAGTCTTTTCCTCAGTCTTAGTCGTCTTTGTTGGACAGTACGCTGGTGCACCGTCGTGCTGGTAAACAATATTCTGGTACACTGACAGCGGCAAATCTGCTAAGTCATCCTCAACGTCGGTCAATAGCTCCAAGTACCTGTTAGCATTTAGGCTTTAACTTCGGCCCAAGGTTATCAACCCAAACGTTGATCCGCCATTGGTGCTGAAAGTTATTTTCACTCGCGGCGTGAGGTTTCACATGAGCCCATACGTGCTCATTATGTAAATTTGAGATGCCGCCCCGGGTGAATGAAGCCTCATCCGTCCACAGTACATTGGTGAAATGTACTGTGGCGTATGTAGAAATTGGCGTCTTCTTCCATCCGACTTCGGTATCCGCTGGGGTCAACTCCTGAACTCGGGAGAAATGGTACGGATGTAATTACGGATGTACGGATGTCGACCACTTTGGTGGGCTTATTCCCAAAGGTCCACGAATCTATTGTTCTACTATTCCCACTGGGTCCATATATTTTTTAAATATATTTTAACACCTCCATTTATGTATTCCCAATGGGTCCACGAGGCTTATCCGAGGTACAATCAACAAAAACGATACAAGACGGTTTGTGCTATTTGTATCGCAAAGAACGAACGAACTTGTTGTGTCGTTTCAATATCGTTGTAGAAAGGGCCGGTCATGAATTATTTAAGTTGTAAGCTAATGTGTGAGCTAATCAACATAAATAATACGTGTCGATAGAAGCACTTTAAAAATTTGTTGTTTTCTAAAGTTTACGCGATCACTACAAATTGAAATAAAACCCTCCGGCACCCTGCAACCACGAACCCTGCAAAGGGTTCGAAACATCAGGACTAAAAAAACATAAAATAAACGCGAGTAGGTACGTAGAAAGTGTTTTATTTTATTTAAATGCTTTGATTCAAGAAGTTCATTTGTGGTCTAGCAGTTGTCACTTTGATGAGAACACCTCGCTATCAAATTTGCTTTCGCAAATTGAATGAATTTTTATTGCAAAAGAGTATGGTATTAAATATCATACTCGTTTGCAATAAAAATTCATTTGTGCTTATTCACATTGGTTAAATTTAAACAAAATTGAACGAGACATTCAGTTAATAAATATTTAAAAATAAAGATCATCGGTGACAAATATAAACAAAATTCATTAAGTATCATTGATGCTTTTAACAAATTTAATGGCCTTAATAAAGTTTTTTTTTTTTATAAGATTTAATCCAACAAAATATATCATGGTGCGCATTTCGCGTTTTTTCCTCTGCTCTGCTGTTTTTCAAATAAAACGTGATTTTTTTAGTGTAAGATGATTTACAGTGTTTATTCTAAATCTGTGTCTTTTTAAGTGCAGTCCAAAAACAGTCAAAATAAAGACACCTTGCTTAATCTATTCACGGCCTTTTGTGTCATAATAAATATAATATCTTTCCTTTTTTTAACCCTCCTGCTTTTTACGCTGATTGTACCTAACATTCTCATGGACCTGCTGGGAAAGAAAATGTTTTATATTTTTAATGTCGTGGACCCGTTGGGAATCAAAGTATTGAAACCTTATTTTTGAAAACAATAGAGGCGTGGACCTTTGGGCCCTTAATATGTAATAAGCCCTTTGGTGTAATGGTCAAGAAGTTGACTATTAACCAAGGGGTCGCGGGTTCGATCCCCGCACTGTACAAATATTTGTGTGCATGAACGTGTCTGTTTGTACTGGTCTGGGTGTTATATGTATTTATTTAAGTATATTTGTAATACCACTGTTGATTCTGATATCTGTAACACAAGTGCTTTAGCTACTTACCACGGAGTCAGATCAATGTATGTGATGTTGCTGATGTTTTTGGTCAATAAATAAATTTATTTTTTTATTTTTATTTATATTTATTTATTAATCCATCAGATCGCAGCGTGCGTCAGACTATCATGTGATTCACATTGAACGCTGCCGCAGCTCGACGTGTGCTTTGCGTGGATCACGTTCGAACGCAACTAAAAAAAATTTAGAAAATTGTAGAAAAAAAGTCGGGACATTTCGCAGGGTTCGATGTAAGTTATGGAAAAACCCTTAACCTAAATTAAAGTTTCAGTGCTATTTTAAAGAAAGTAGGAATATCAAAACTTATTTTTAGCTAAACAAACAAATAACTAAGGTTATAAAATACACTTCGTCCTATTAAATCATTTTTCATGATATCTCATAATCTCAAATATCGTCTTAAATTTATTTTATTAGGTAATGTTCAATAATCAATTCTTCACCAGTAATAACATCTTAGCGTTGCAACACAATGAGATACCGAAACACCTAAAACGGCAAATTTAATGAATGAATGAATGAATAAATTATTTAATTTCAGAAACAGTTTCCATACATTCTTAACCTAAAACGAACTATAAAGAGATAAAATAAAATAAAACACTTAAAAACATTAATTCAGTGATCATTGAGAGGATCACTGGACATTTTATGAAAGTTTCACATCTGTTTCCTACTTGATCTCGATTTGTGAGTTTGTTTTTTTTAATTTAAAAATTATTCGCAGTAAATTGTTTAAAAACTAAATACGCACAAAATGCTTTGGTGAATAGACTGCATCGTACTTTTAATAATAAATTTAATGTCACTGATATTTTTCACAATAGTAAAAGAGTTTTTAAGAAAGAAGTTATGAGGGTACTTGAGGAAAATGTTTAGAACACAATACTAATACACACATACACACACACACACACACACACACACACACACAGGTAGTTATATCGTGTGAGAGATAAACCCACTTATTAATTATAGATTATATTATTAATATGATTGTCGTAGATTATAAAAAAATGTAAATTAAAATGTAGATTCGTTATTGGCTGTAAGTTTAGTTATTAAGTTGAAACATAAATGCTATATTAGAGCTGTGAATCTTGTAATAAAATAAAATAAAATAAAAATAAATAAAAATTTATTTATTGACATTTGCATACAAGGTGTGTTACATTATATAGATGGTAGTTATAATGCTTAAAAACGAACTTATTGACCTAGTTACCAAGAAGGTGTGGCAAGTTTGAGAATTAATGAATTTATAAATAAAAATGAGACCAATTATTATTCAAAACTAATGTAAGTAAAGTGGGTATTTGCTAAACGTATAGAACAGACATAATTCCTTTTTAATCTTCAAAGTATTCATCTAGGTGAGATCGTAGAGTTGTTGAAAAAACTTTTGCATTCCCGAAGTTGTAACATTTCAAAAAAACCTAACCTAACTTTTTAATTAAAAAAAAACTTTATTTTTGGTCTTATTTAAGACCCAACTCAGGATCTAACATTATATCGAATATTTCAATTTTAGGTCTTGTTTCAGACCAAAATTAGATGTGTCAGGGCAATATGTGGTGTAGCGCCGGATGCATCATAAAGTAATGGAAAAATCTGCAATAACTTAAATAATGGCATTATTTAAGTTATTGCAGATTTTTCCATTACCTTGTTTTTATATCTTAAAGATTTTTAAGAAATTTTTAAGACAAAATAATACCAAATTTAAGAAAGCCAAAGATTTGTTTCATCGCATTAGAATAACAATAGATTAGTCCTTGATTTTACCTCCAAGAGTGCTCGCTTCGGAGAAAAACTTCTACTGTATGTGCATACAAATGTATAATAAAATTCCCCAAAGTAAAAGACCTATCGTTCTATCAATTAAAAAAAAACATTAGATAATTTTTGGATATTATATATTACTCGATAGATATTAGTCGTTAAGCCTGGTTGGAGGCCCTTGCGCGGCGTAATAACACCTGACAGTAAGGTTGGTCACTTACCTTACACACACCCCTCCACCGATCCGCACTGAGCACGCATGGTTGAATATGGCTCGCACCACCTCATTGTTGAGGTGAGGCCTGTGCCCAGCAGTGGGACTTTTATAGGCCGATGATGATGATGATGATGAATTATTAGCTGCTTGAGCATTCTTTCTATTCATTAAAATAATTTCTTGACTACAAGGAATGATATTGATATTTAATCTATTGATTTGGTGTTGTTTTTGTGTACGGACATTAATCTTTATTAATATTGTCATTTTTTTAAATAGTATTGATTTTGTATACGATGTTAATTGTGAATTAAATTGACATTTGATTTAATAGTACCTACCTATTGTTTTTGTATATGGACATTAATTTTGATTAACGAACTAGATTACTATTTCTATCCAATTTAAAGTTTTTAATTGCATGCTTTTCTATATTGATTTGAAAGAACTAATTGCGTTTCTTAAAGATCTGACATGTACTATATTCAAGAGCAAATAAACGATTCTATTCTTTATTTAGGCAGAACAAATCAATTTTTTATTTATTAATAATTAAAGGCTGCGGTTTAAACATTTTTTCTTACACTATATATTTAAGCCCAAACATATTTAATTTTGACGTGACAACGTCTTATAAATTGGTTTGCCGGGTGACACTTCAAAAAACTGCGTTACGCTGCTCCGCTCACGTTCCGCGCTCACAATGAGAGCGAGTGAGAGGCACGCGTCCCTTCGACTCGGGCATGGTTAGCCCGCCTAAGAGCGAGTGAGACAGACATAAAAAGTGAAAGGCACGCGTCCCTTCCACTCGAGCACAGTTAACCCGCCTAAGAGCGAGAGAGACAGAGCGAGAGAGAGAGAGTGAGAGAGATAGGCATACACACCGGTTCATGTTATACGAATGAATATTCACATTAAAATTATTTTACCACTCAAAGTCGTTGTCACGTAAAACTTTCGCCCGTATACCGACTTTACAGGCAACCAATTTTTTAATAGTGGTGTATAAGTTAAACGTTGTCTGGTAAATGATGTCATATACGAACGGTAAAACAGTGAACTGAACACAGTAAAAAGTTCAGTGATGACCCAAATTTAGGATCTGCAGATTTGATTATAAACTTACAGATATTTAGAAATTTTGGATTCATAATTGGACAGTTTATGACTAACTTATGAACCCGTGTTCTGACGACGTCACTTACCGAAGAGCGTTACTAGCCAAATGCCATTAATTAAAATTTTCAAAATCATTGTAGTTTGCGAGTAATTATATTTAAATATTTTTTATAACATCTGTCAAACTTTGTATCAAGAAATTTAAATGTTGTATTGTTATTGTTAATAGGTCGAGCTAGGTCACTCAAGAAAAAAAGACCACGTTCACTGTAAAAAACTAAGGCATTGAAAGGTAATTACTAGTAGTAGTTCGTAACCGCGATGGCCAAATTAAACTTAAAAGTTATAATCATAGTATTATCATTTTAATTACGCCCGTAGTCTTTAGATTTGCCAATCAATTGCAATGCGTGGATCTTGCGGAAGGTACCTGGGCCCCTAACCACCCCAAGCCGTGAGAATAATCTTGATCAGATCACCAACAGCTGACTTCCTCTTCTCTAGGACCTTTCCTTCATTTGATCCCCTGACAAGCTGTTTTGTTGCGGTAATATTATGAACATCACTAGTTTTTTATTCACTCCATTTGCTGTAGGGCTTCGGGATTTTGTATCAGCAGGAGTATCGGTGCATTGTACATCAGTCTTAAAAGTTCCAGCGAGACTTTTATCCAATTAGATAAAAAGTACTGAGATCATGCAAAGAAAAAACAGTTTCGACATTTTTTGGTGTAAACTGGGATACTCGTACCAAGAACTGCAAGCGATGTAGGTACAATTTGTGAATGTATGCCATTCAATGTAGTTCAGGATTTGATACTAAAATATACTAAATCTTGGTAGCACTACCGACAGGTTAGATAAATAAGGGTTTATTAACATCAGGTTGCAAGGTCACCCCTTGCAACCAGATTATTTTCGAAAAGTAAACAAATGATCAAAACAGATTTCAGTAAGCAAAATATATTTTTTGTACGCAAGTAGGTGCTTTTCGACTAAATCTGCATTAACAACGGGAAAAAACATTGCACACACTACAAATGAAGTTCAAAAACTACGAACTAAAACCAGAATATTTTTTTAACAGGAAGTATTTTAGGATTGTTGACTTCTTTGCACCTTTGAGTTAGTAGGTATCCTCACTCGGAACCACACTGTTCTTCAAATTCTTTATTAACGTCGCTTTATAAAAAAAGTATAAATAGCTGTGGGCTTGTATTCCATTCACTCCTGATCGTTCTGGAGGACACGTAGAAGATTGTGCCCGACGGTTTAACATCAGCTCTAACAGTTATTCATCTCATCCGCTCTGGGCACAAGCCTTACCTCAAATGTGAGATGGTAATAGCCCTACTCCACCACGCGGACTTTTTATTTTAATGATTGTTCACTTCGGCACATTGTTTAGCCTCTCTGTCACAAGGCAGAATGTCAAGGCCGAAAAAAATTATATCATAGAAGCAGATACGCATTTTTAACTTTTCTAAATAGGGCTCATTTCAAAATTCTATTATCTACCTCTGACTGTTAATTAGATAACTGTCTGATTCATAGAAACGGCTGTAACATGAGATAGCTTTTAAGTAAGAAACTGACGGTAATGTAATAATAATTCTCAGTCGAAGGCAGATTAAATATTAAAACCGGCTGTTATTAAAAATAAAATTGTTACCTATTATAGTTGGTAAAAGTGACGTTAATTGTTTTTGTTACTATTATTACACTTGAGGCATGTAAATTTTTTCTCAGAAAAAGTGTAACCTAAGGTTAACTATTTAACTGTTTTTTTTATGATGTTATTGTATTGGTCGAGTATGCATAAGAAACGTTTACTTTAATTTCAGTATAAAAGCTGTGATTCCAAAGTATGTAGTACAGTCGAAATCATTCATTGTACCTAATTGTTTTGTACTTCACAGCAACTGTAAAGACCTCAAGATGTCAAAACTGATTGTTCTCTGCATCATCGGAGTGATCATCGTGCAGGTGGCTACGGCTAGTGTGGAACCTTCTGGTGCCTCCACCACTGCTGCACAAGCCGGCAGCAGCAGTCCTGCCTCCCCTGCAGTTCACTTCCTAGCCGAAGGACCGGTGGCCGGGGACGATGGAGCAAATACTATAACCAAACGAGGTCCCGTTGGTGATTTGTTTAAAATCATATTGGGCGGAATTGGGGGCTAACCAGAGGTATTATGGAAATATGACAATTTGACGGTGCGGCTAAATAAATTCTTGTAATGCATTTTTGTATTTTTAATTTGTATTTTTGAGTTTAATTTCGCACAATCACTTTAGGATATACAGGATTCGAGGATAAATTTCTGGATATATATCATCATACTTTATCGATGGTGTTTGTGAGATAGTGTTATTTGCTGATGATACTTCATTACTTTTTAAAACCCCAAGGGGTAAAGAATCGTGTGACGATATAAATGGTACTCTCTAACAAGTACTTCATTGGTTCACCTTTAACAATTTATTGCTTATCGCTACCAAAACTAAATGCATATTACAATGCCCACTGTCCGAAAAGTTCCATCATAGGTTATTGTTAAGGATGAACAACTCGTTTCTTCAAATACTAGGTACAACTTTTTTTGGGAATTACTTTGGATGATAAGCTCCAGTGGGGTCCTCATATCGTGACCTCATCAAAGAGACACAGCTCCGCTGCATACGCTGAACGAAAGATAAAGTTTCTGACTGATGTTGAAACGGCAAGGCTTATTTTAGTTATTTTCACAGTATCATGTCATACGGCATCTTACTATGGGGTTCAGCTGCAGATATAGAGACAATTTTCGTATTGCAGAAACGAGCCGTGCAGGCTATTTATAAACTTAAATCAGATGAAACACTTAGGGAATTGTTTTAAGAAGTTAAAATACTTTCAGTTTACTCGCAAATACATTTATGAAAACTTAATATACGTTCGAAAAAACTTACACTTATTTCCTATATATAGCGATTTGCATGACTTCAATACAAGACAAAAAATAGGCTTGCCATAAAATGACAAAGATATATGGGAGTGTTTGAATGTAAACAATACAATTATTATTGTACATCAAATTTGAAAAGAGACAAGGACAATAGTGACCGAGTTTCTTGCGCCGCTTCTTCTCAGCACTGGCCCAAATTGTCCCGAAGCGGTGGTAGGGTTAGTTTACATGTTGGGACGTGTAAAAGTGCTACTTGTTAGTCTATTTGCAAAAAATAAATTGATTTTAGCATTTTAGCATTGAATAGCATTCATATGAAATACTTTCAGCTTTTAAATAATGGACCTATACCTGGATAAATAACCTATATACCTACATCGGATATTATCAATTTTTTTTTTAATTTAATTATAAAAATCATAAGTTTTTTTCGAATCCTGAGGATATATTTAAAATGCATATAGCACGTGTCTTGGTAAAGAGGAGTCCATTTCTGTAATAGGTTTCTTTTGCTTCGATAACTCAAAACGAAGTTCATTAATTCAAAGTGATGAAATTCCTGCAACTGGTTAAAGTATAAGCCCATGTAGGACTTATCCTTAAGTATAAAACCAGGTTCGAATCGCGCTAGGGGCAAATGTTTGTGTGTTGAGCACGAGCATTTGTTTTATTCATGGGTGTTTACTAATAATAATACATGTTTAATACATGTAGTATTTAAGTACACACATCAAAAGTGTCTAGGGATCAACATATATTTTTGCAATAACTTTTCTCCTGATTGATATTAATTAAAATTTGTCTACAGTAACGATAAACCAAGTCACCTTTGCATTAATAAAGAAATTTGCCATTTTCCTAATAAAGGGATTTTTGACATTTGAACCACTAACATTAAAGTTAGAAAAAAAGACTGATATAACAGTTATCTTTAAAATTTTATTGGGTAACTTAAACAATTAATAATCCGTATTTCTACCGCGAACACTAACAACACAAGAACATCGGTTTGGCATACTCAAAATGAGTTTATCCAAATCACGCTGTGGAATGGTCGCCTATGTTCGTTGCAACAACAAAAAAAGGTCTTCTTGCGACTGGATACCCTCCATATTCGGCAGAGCTCTTCGCTGTAGCATATCCCATGCATACTCAATCGGGTTCAAGGCTGGCGATTGAGCAGGCCAGGGCATGACATTGATGTTAGCTGCGGCGAGAGTCTGTCTTACAACTCTTGCGGTGTGCGGTCGTGCATTATCATGCATTAACTGAAATAAGGGACCGATTTGCACTTGTAGAGGAACGTTGACGTCGACGTCTACAATCGTCTCAGCATAAATTTGAGCGTTGAGGTTGCCTCTGATCCAAATCAACTCAGTTCTTTCGCCGATCCAAATACCCACCCATACCATGATGGTTCCACTACTATAAGGATGGACTTCCTGGCAGGATTTTAATCGCTGTTGGCGTCCAGGGGTTCTCCAGTGTCGTATACGTCTTGTATCCGGTCTCATACCAAAACGAGACTCATCAGAAAAGCACACGAAACGCCATTGTTCTTCTGCCCAATTTCTGTGTTCAAGAGCCCATTGATATCGAATCCTACGATTGTGCATTGCTATAGGTGGTACCCTTAGCGGTCTTCGGGAATGAAGGTTCACTTCATGCAAGCGGTTTCTGACTGTTTGGTCGCTAATTAAGTTCCCTGAAAAGTGATCATGGCAATTATTGTTGGAGCTCTTTGTGGTGCAGCGATACCGTCCTCCATGGCGCTCAACCTCGGTACCAGTGCTTCGGTTACGTGTCTAAAGTCGACTGATAACACTCTGACTTGTATTCAGAGCTAAAGCCACAGTTCGTAGTCGGGAACCAGCTTCTATCATTCCCACGGCTCTGAGCATTTCTTCCCTGCTTAAATGACGTCGCCGCTCCATAATAACGTTGGTTTTAATCATTAGTAGGGAAACAGTAGCACTAATAATGTCTTCAATGCGTTGTATGTTTTTATAGGGAAAATATTGACAGCTGATTTTCATCTTTTACTCGAATTTGATTGACAGTTCCTGTTTCAAATTATGAAATGCACCAAAAAGGATCCATATAAGTTTATAAATCATAAATTTATTAAAAAGCCACATCTCAATCTCAAGAAATCCGCATAAAAATGCTTGATCCCTTGACACTTTTGATGTGTGTATTTCTATCCGTTATCTTAGCCACCATAGCGCAAGCTTACGCTTAGTTCGGGGCTAGGTAATTGGTGTGTTCCACAGATATATATTGTGTGTTCATTGAAACAATTTATTATTATTATTGTTACTATCGTCAACGAGACGGCCGACACCTTGCCAAAATCTGCAGCCAATCTACGATTACAACGAACACCTCTGGTTATATTTACGTCCACATCAGCCACGTTTAATATATGAACAAGCCTCTGCATGTTGTGCAACAGGCGGCTAAGGAACTGTACTTAAATCCAGTCCTTTACCTTGTATCATATAAATTAATATAAAAGTATCTTCCCCACATATATGACATACTTACCGAGTATATGGGTACGGTGCGAACCCAGTACTTGACGAACCATGGATACTACCTAGAATATTTGTTACCTACCTAGAATAGTTGTTCTTATAAATCCACCAACAACTCTCAAAGCTTTGTTTTGTAGCTTTTCTAATTTTGCAAGATTGCTGTTTGCACTGTTGTCGTAATAAAAACACCCGTAATCAAGTCGACTGCGTAATAAGGCTATATGTATACAAACGGCGTAGGTGAATTGGGTGCATACCCCACCCGGATCCAGCTAAAATTTTGAGTATATTTAATATCTTATTTGCTCTTTCATACAATTCATTTATATGTTTTTTCCAACGTAGCCCTGAATCGAGCCAAAATCCCAAGTATTTAATATTTTGCACCAATTCTACTTGTGTGTTGTTAATTTCTAGGCTATATCGTTGTGTTCTACTTCCGCGACTAAACGTACAATATTTACATTTTGCACTAGAAAGCTGTAGTCCCAATTGTTCTAATGAATTAATAATAATATCAATAGCTCCCTGCAATAGTGAAAAACTATCCTTTAAATTAGTAGAACTAACATAGAGTATGAAGTCAACTGCATATTGAGATATTCACACTTGTCTTATAGTCCAGCAAATTTTAGATGTAACTAGAGGTATATGAAAAATAAGGGAGTGATGGGATCCCCTTGAAATACATTCACTTGAGTCCATTTCGTCTGTCATTTATAAATGCCTTTCACGTGAAAATTCCCAAAAGTATAGGCAGATCTTTTTTCCGATTTTAATTTCATCAAGAGTGCTTACAAGAACATGATTATAAGCGTTTTCTATGTCTAGAAAACAGCAATAACTGCATTTTTTGTTAAGCCTATCTGTATTTGTGTTATAAGTCTTGCTAGATTGTCTAAAATTGACTGAGATTTCCTACACCCTGTAGCTTCAGGTGCTATAATATTCTGGCTTTCCACAAACCATTCTAGTCTTTTTCGCAACAATTCGTGGAATACCTTGCAGAGGCAAGATATTAATGATATGGGCCTAAGCTTGACTGAGGTGGACATGCTGGCCTTAGGTATCGGTACTATTTTTATGTCGCGCCATTGAGTAGGAACCTCGCCAGTATTCAGAATCAAATTATATATCTGTAAAAAGTATAACGTTGCAGCTAGTGGGAGGTTAGAAATAATTGAATAATAGATAGCATCGATTCCCGGTGCTGTATCTTTATTCTTTCTTTTGAGTACTACCTCTAGTTCATTAGGACTTATATAAGCTTCTAATGTCTCATTAGACGAGTGAAATATTGGTCTAGTGTTGAACATAAAAGTTCTTCTGTTTGTTCCTCTGTTACGCATAATTTAGGTTTTTCAATACTTTTAATCCAGCGCATTCGGTTCCATACTTCTGTGGTTGACACCGATTCGTCAATGCCCTCGCAGAATTGTTTGCAGCTATCCGATTTAGCCTTTCAAATTTCTCTCCGTGTTTCGGATATTTTGTCATGCAGTGTTTGAAGATTTTGTAGAGTGGGGTTACGCCGAAATTGTTTTAAAGCTAATCTGCGTACTGCAACAAGTTTTGATAAATTAGGGGTCCAAAAGATTTTTGGCTTGAAATTTCTAAGCGGATTTATACACGTCTTAATTAAAGGAATGTTACGGTCAGCTGCGGAGTTTATTTTATTTGTAAAGAAATTATACATATTTTGCGTGTTGTCACAAGGTTCAGAAGAATTCAGAAGAAAATGATATATCCAAAAAACGTTTATATCCATCCCAGTCAGCCTGTTAAATCGTCCTGATAATTTAGAGTAAACTTAATGATTAGGTGATCACTTCCAAAGCACTCATTGGTAACATTCCATTTAAATTGGACTGCTATGTCTGATGATACAAACGTAATATCTGGCGAGCTTTGCTGTAAATGCCCATCAACTAATTTCAGTCGTGTTGGCCTGCCATCATTAAGAATATATGTCACCGGAAGATAACAAGATCCGCAAGTTTATAAATTTCCTAGGAAATTTATAAACTTTCGTAGGATTCTCAACGGGAGAAAAATTGTATTATATTACGCCTACATTTTCGGAAATTTATCAATTTGACACATCTCGTGGTCAATTTATAAACTAACGGATAGCCATACGTAAGATTTTAAACGGTTTGACCAATCACAGAAGAGTTTTTAATTTTACGCTTTTTCAAAACACGGCAAATAACACACTGCTTCTCTGATTGGTTCGATGTTGACAGTCGCAATGCGTGAGTCCATAGACTTTAGTACAATCAGACTTGCCAAACAATTTTATCAGTTTCGGTTCGACTGTAAGGTAAGAAGTACCTCACAGTGTCTTTAATTTAAAGCTAGATAGCTATACAAATTATTGGGTTCCTTTTTACGTAATACGGACATCACACACATACCAAAATAAAACAACAGATATTTATTTAAAGATATTAAAGGAGTTTATTAAGATAGCAAAAACAATCATAAAACATAAAATTCTGCCTTCTATCAAAAAATCG
This sequence comes from Pyrausta despicata, assembly GCA_963921415.1. NCBI lineage: Eukaryota > Metazoa > Arthropoda > Insecta > Lepidoptera > Crambidae > Pyrausta > Pyrausta despicata. The sequence continues at coordinate 9,126,445 of OY992873.1, read as the reverse complement.
AAGTTCCAAAAGTAGATAGATGCCCTTTAGATAGCAAGAATGTGGTCGGCAAAGTAAGTCATAGAGAAAAGGAATGAATTATACAAAGTTGGCAATTCGAAAAAAATGAGTTTAAAATGTATAGGTATTATTTTCTGATACTGTGAGGTAGTTCTTACCTTACAGTCGAACCGAAACTCATAAAATATTTCAAGTCTGATTGTACTAAAGTCTATGGACTCAAGCATTGCGACTGTCAACATCGAACCTATCAGAGAGCAGTGTGTTATTTGCCGTGTTTTGAAAAAGCGTAAAATTAAAAACTCTTCTGTGATTGGTCGAACCGTTTATAATCTTACGTATGGGTATCCGTTAGTTTATAAATTTACCACGAGATGTCGCAAATTGATAAATTTCCGAAAATGTAGGCGTAATAGAATACAATTTTTCTCCCTTTTAGAATCCTACGAAAGTTTATAAATTTCCTAGGAAATTTATAAACTCGCGGATCTTGTTATCTTCCGGTGACATATATAAAGCCATTATCGTAAGAAGTGTCTGCTATGTAGCCACCTCTTGTATCATTTCTATTTGACCATAATGTGTTATGACCATTGAAGTCACCGGTTATGATAGTTTTGCATGGTTTATTCGAAAGCAGGTTATCCCAGTCAGAAAAAGATGTTGACACTGATGATGGGCAATAGACCGAAACTACTTTATGAAGACTTGTGCAATTTAGAATTTTTATCTCTATAATTTCTATACCTGGATTATTTACTTGTGTAAGGCATACCTGAGTTGTGATACTTATGTGTGTAAAGATTGCAACGCCTCCGTAGGAATCCCATCTGTCCCGTCTGTAAATAGTGTAATCACGCATATGAAGTGGTGTCTCTTCATCAAGCCACGTTTCACTCAATATCGCAATGTGAATTTTCTCTTGATTGACAAAGGCTTCAAGCTCGTTGAATTTAGGACGTACACTTTGTGCGTTCCACTGTTGTATGTGCACACCGAAGATTTGTTTATTGACTGTCCCCATCAACAAATAAAGTAAATAACTTGGTAATGCCATCGCTGTTACAGAAAGATTCCCTCAAAAATATATTTGTTTCTTCGGTTTACGCAAACATTAGACATTGAAATAATACACTTTTTTACAGCGTCCGTGGTCACAGGTCACAGGCAGTCTACCTGTGACCACGGACGCTGAAAAGGGTCCGAAACGTCAGGTTAAAACAAAATGTAATTGAATCGCGAAATAATCCGTAAAAAGTGTATCATTTCAATCCCTCAAAAATATCTTAATTTTTAATTAACATCTTAATTCTGTTCGTACACTCACAAAGTTCACAGTTCACAGATTGTTTTGTACACTATTTACGTATTCACAAACAACATTATCATCTTTTTTTCAATAATAACATGGGATCGTAAACAAACACAGCCGACTCCTTTGACTGTCACTGTCGATGATATATAATCATGGGACTATATAATATAATATATAATCTTTTGGTCTGAACCAAAATTGAAATTTAATATTTCATAAAAATACTACCTTATAATCTTGGGACTAATTAGATGTATCAGGGCAATATGTGGTGTAGCGCCGGATGCATCATGAAGGCCATTATTTAAGTTATTGCAGATTTTTCCATTACCTTGTTCTTAAAGATTTTCAAGAAATTTTTAAGAAAAAATAATACCAAATTTAAGAGAGCCAGAGATTTGTTTCATCGCATTAGAATAACAATAGATTAGTCCTTGATTTTACCTCCAAGAGTGCTCGCTTCGGAGAAAAACTGCTACTGCATGTGCATAAAAATGTATAATAAAATTCCCCAAAGTAAAAGACCTATTGTTCTATCAATTTAAAAAAGCATTACATAATTATTGGCTATTATATATTAGTCGATAGATATTAGTCGTTAAGCCTGGTTGGAGGCCCTTGGGCGGCGTTATAACATCTGACAGTAAGGTTGGTGACATACCTTACACACACCCCTCCACCGATCCGCGCTGAGCACGCGTGGTAGAGTATGGCTCGCACCACCTCATAGTTGAAGTGAGGCCTGTGTCCAGCAGTGGGACTTTTATACGCTGATGATGATGATGATGAATTATTAGCTGCTTGAGCATTCTTTCTATTCATTAAAAAAAATTCTTGACTACAAGGAATGATATTAATATTTAATCTATTGATTTGGTGTTGTTTTTGTATACGGACATTATCCTTGATTAATATTGACATTTTATTTAATAGTATTGATTTTGAATACGATGTAAATTGTGAATTAAATTGACATTTAATTTAATAGTACCTACCTATTGTTTTTGTATATGGACAATAATTTTGAATAATGAACTAGATTACAATTTATTTCCAATTTAATTACTATTATTATTTATATTTATTATTATTATTTGCATGCTTTTTAATTAATATTTAAATTTTTAAAATTTTATATTTTATTTATATAGATATGTAAGAACTGTATGCGTTATTCTTAAAGATCTGATATGTACCATATTCAAGAGCAAAAAAAACGATTCTATTCTATATTTTTATTTATTCTTTATTGAAACGGAACATATATACATATTTTTTTAATTAATGACTGTGCTTTGACATTTTTTATAACCCCAAACATATTTTTTTTAATAGTAAATGGTGATATAAACGACCGGTTAAACAGTAAACTAAACACAGTTAAAACTTCGCTGATGACCCAAATTTAGAATCTATAGATGTGATTATAAACTTGAAGATATTTAGTAATTTTGAATTCATCATTGGACAGTTTATGACTAACTTATGAATCCGTGTTCTGACGACGTCACTTACCGAAGAAGGTTTCTGGCCAAATGCCATTAATTAAAATATTCAAAATCATTGCATGAGTGATTTTATTTCAATATTTTTTATAATATCTGTCAAACTTTGTATCAAGAAATTTAAATGTTGTATTGTTATTGTTAAGAGGTCGAGCTAGGTCACTCAAGAAAAAAAGACCACGTTGACTGGAAAATACTGAGGCATGGAAAGGTAATTTAGTAACCAGTAGTAGGAGATGGACAAAATTAAACTATAGGGTTATAATCATAGTATCTTTTAATTACGCCCGTAGTCTTTAGATTTGCCAATCAATCACAATGCGTGGATCTTGCGGAAGGTACCTGGGCCCCTAACCACTCTTGATCAGATCTCCAACAGCTGACTTCCTCTTATCTAGAACCTTTCATTTGAATTGTCTTCTTGATCCCCTGACACGCTGTTTTGTTGCGGTAAAATTATGAACATCACTAGTTTTTTATTCACTTCATTTGCTGAAGGGCTTCGCGATTTTGTATCAGGAGCAGGAGTATCGGTGGATTGTACAGCAGCCTTTAAAGTTCCACCGAGACTTTTATCCAATTAGATAAAAAGTACTGCGATCATGCAAAGAAAAAACAGTTTTGACATTTTTTGGTGTAAACAGGGATACTCGTACCAAGAACTGCAATGTAGGTACAATTTGTGAATATATGTCTTTCAACATTGTAGTTCAGGATTTGATACTAAAATCTTGGTAGCACTACCGACAGGTTAGATAAATAAGGGTTTATTAACATCAGGTTGCAAGGTCACCCCTTGCAACAAGATTATTTTCGAAAAGTAAACAAATGATCAAAACAGGTTTAGGTAAGCAAAATATATTTTTTGTACGTAAGTAGGTGCTTTTCGACTAAATCTGCATTAACAACGGGAAAAAAACATGTGCAATGTTTTTTTCCCGTTGCAAAAAAAATTCAAAAACTATGAAGATAAACTCGAATAACTTTTTTTGAGCAGGAAATATTATAGAGTTGTTGACATCTTAGCACCTTCGAGTAACTAGGTATCCTCACTCGAAAGAACACTGTTCTTCTAATTCTTCATTTACGTCGCTTTATAAAAAATGTGTAAATACTGCCTCGTTGGTGTAGTGACAAAGTTTCTGCCTTACATCCAAGAGGTCCTGGGTTCGAAACTCAGGTCGAGCCATAATTGTTTTCTGTCATGAATTTCTTAAAAACAGCTCGGAGTCGGGAAGTTGGCGGTGTTGCCTCGGAGAGCACGTTAAGCCGTTGGTCCTGCGCCTGATCTCTCTCCGGTCATGTCGGAATTGTCGGATTGCCGTCTCACCGAACTTTGAAAGTGTTGGAACAGTGAGTGCACCTGTGTATTGCGCTTACACTTGTGCACTATAATTATCTCCTGCGTAATTGGCTGATCTCTGTGGAGATTGGCCGCCGTGGTCGAAATCGGCCAGGAGGACTATTACTATTATGAATAGCTGTTGACAGTTTGTGTTCCATTCACTCATTATTGTTCTGGAGACACGTTCGTAAAAGTTTGTGCCCGACGATTTAACATCAGCTCTAACAGTTATTCATCTTATCAGCTCTGGGCACAGGCCTCACCTCAACTGTGAGGGTGTAATAGCCCTACTCCATCACGCGGACTTTTCGTTTTAATGATTTTTCACTTCGTTACATTGTTTAGTCTCTCTGCTACAAGGCAGAATGTCGAGGTAGAAAAAAAGGAAATTATAGATGTACGCATTTTAACTTCCCTAAAAAGGGCCGATTTCAATATTCTATTTATCTTTGACTGTTAATTTGATAAAGAACTGTCTGATTCATAGAAATGGCTGCAAGCTCAGATGGCTTTTAATTAAGAAACTGACGGTAATGTAATACTAATTCGTAGTCAAAGGCAGATTAAATATTAAAACCGGCTGTTATTAAAAATAAAATTGGTACCTATTATAGTTGGTAAAAGTGACGTTAATTGTTTTTGTTACTATTATTACACTTGAGGCAAATTTTTTCTCAGAAAAAGGGTAACCTAAGGTTAACTATTTAACTGTTTTTTTTAATGATGTTATTGTATTGGTTGAGTATGCATAAGAAACGTTTACTTTAATTTCAGTATAAAAGCCGTGATTCCAAAGTATGTAGTACAGTCGAAATCATTCTTTGTACCTAATTGTTTTGTACTTCACAGCAACTGTAAAGACCTCAAGATGTCAAAACTGATTGTTATCTGCATCATCGGAGTGATCATCGTGCAGGTGGCTACGGCTAGTGTGGAACCTTCTGGTGCCTCCACCACTGCTGCACAAGCCGGCAGCAGCAGTCCTGCCTCTCCTGCAGTTCACTTCCTCGCCAATGGACCGGTGGACGGGGACGATGGAGCTAAAACCATAAACAAACGAGGTCCTGTTGGTGATTTGTTTAAAATCATATTGGGCGGAATCGCGGGCTAACCAGAGGTATTGTGAAAATATGACAATTTGACGGTGCGGCTAAATAAATTCTTGTAATGCAGCATATTTTTGAGTTTAATTTCCTATAATCACTTTAGAATATAAACAGTTCAAAGATAAATATCACCATACATATCAAGGGATTTGGAAATGGATTGGAATGATCTGACTGTTGGTGTACCGCAAGGACGCATTCTTTCACCTATTTTGTTATCTGTTTTTATAAATATTTTTACCTCGCACTAAACTTTATCCATCCACCTCTTCAACTTTGTGCTCAGGCAGAGCCATCAAATATTAACAGCGCCATCGATCAACGCAATGATGATCTTCGCGGAAGCAGTAGTTTGTCCAGCAGGTTCATTGTCAAAGTCAATGCGGGAAAGTGTCAAGCTATTATCGTGGGCAGCCAAAGACAGCTAAATAACTTCATCTTGATAACCCTACCACCCACCTTATTCGATAACGTGGTCGTAAAATATTCACACAGTACAGTACTTTGAGCTGGGGTCAGCATATCAAGGAAATAAGCAGAAAAGTTACTGGCACCTTATGCGTACTGTACCGTTTTAAATTCTTTTTACCGTATAGCACGAAGATTTGTCTTGTTCAGTCTCTGGTTCTACCGATTATTGATTATGGCGACGTGTGCTGCTCTAATATCTCCTAAGATCTGCTTGATAAGTTAGACCGTCTCCTAAACATCTGTATCAGGTTTATCTTCGGCCTTCGTCAGTACGACCATATCTCTCAGTTTCGTTCCAAGCTCGGCTGCCTTACAATCCGGCAGCGTAGAAACCTTAGGACATTAATATGATAGATAAAATACGAGTAATAATAATAAAACCATTTATTTCGGACACACATAGTGAATACAGTAAGAATTAAAAGAAATCATTTAGAGTCATACACACAATAAATAATCAACAGAGAAAAACTATTTAGCTACACTATTATGCAGCCAAATCCACTGCATCAAGTAGGGGCAGTCTATCCGACCTGCCACAACGTTCAGAATGTCATTGGAGCTCCCACGGACACGGTTTAGAGTCGGAGCTGCTCTCTTCCAAAGTATAGCATGAAAGCCATCAGTATGAGCCTCTGCGAACATGCCCGATGCGCTGCAGTGCCGCGGTAGCCCCAACAGCATCTAGAACGCGTTGTTGTTCTGTATCCGCAAGGCGTTGATGGCTTTCTACGTGTAGAGACAACTTTGAGCGGGAAATCGCCAGAAGAGTGCAGCTTGGCTGGGCAGCATTTGGGAAATTGCGTCATATCTTCACGTCGACCCTGCCGCAGTGCATGAAAAGCCGAGTGTTTAACCAATGCGTCTTACCAGCCTTAACCCATAGAGCCGAAACGTGGAACATGACAGTCAAGCTGGCTTACCGACTACACGTCACTCAGCGTGCTATGGAAAGGTCTATGTTGGGGATCTCATTAAGGGATAAGATCCGGAATGAGGTCATACGACATAAGACTAAGGTAACTGATGTTGTCCAAAAATGTAGCAAGCTGCAGTGGCAGCGGGCTGGCCATGTCTGTCGCAGAACCGACGAGAGGTGGAGCAGGAAGGTTCTTGAATGGAGACCACGCTTAGGTAAACGTTGTGTGGGACGCCCACCGGCTAGATGGACAGATGACCTGAAGAAGGCAGCTGGTAGTGACTGGATGCAAAGGGCGGGAGATCGTGCGCTGTGGCGCCTCTTTGCCCTTTGTCCAGCAGTGGACTGTTACGGGTTGATATGATGATGATGATATGTGGATTATATAGTAGGATGTGTTACTATTTATATTACATAAGTTTACATTACATCTGAGTCAATAGGTGTTGGCATACCTCTAAAAAATCCCCAAGAGTTTACGAATGGCACTTATGGATGGAGCCAGCAGCACCATGTCATCCACATAACTCAGATTATTAATTAATTTTTCCTCCATGGAGCATCCAATCCCGGCACCGCTGAATTCATCGATAAGTCTATTCATGTACAGATTAAACAGTCTAGGCGAGGTTAGTCCGCCCTGTCTTACTCCGCATTTTAACCTGTACTCGTCGGAAACTTCTCCGGCCCACCTCTCCACGTTTGTTTGATGTTTGTACCAATAGTCAAAGATATCGACTATTATTAGGTTATGGACAGAAAAAGAAAACGATTAGACAATAATAAGTAGATTTAATATAACGCGTACATAGTACAAATATCAATATAATCGGAGTGATAGCATCTGTCCATTCGACACCAGTGTCACTTTTCCTTATTAGTTTACAAAGGTTTGTTTCAACACTGGCCCTTAAACTAATATAGGTAACCCTTTTTTTTTTTTTTTTTTTTAACGTCAGGAAATGTCAATTACGCACCGTACCCCTCCGTCGGGGACCGGAGGGGCGTGTGTGGGACTCCCCCGTCTTCGGGTATACCCACTAAAACCTGACGAAGCCCGCTGCGTGTGGCTGTGACAGCAGGGGCCGCGGTGTCTCAACAGTCCCGCGACCCTTGCCAGCAGCAACGTCCGTCCTCTAAGCAGGAGGGCGGATCTCCACGGAGTGGGGTGAGGAGATCTCATCCCACTCCAGACGGTACACTGGCGCCGTCTCTCAGGAGGGTCCGGGCGGTTAGGCCAAGACCCTCGTTTCGCCACGAGGACCAGAGTCCCAAGGACATCCCCTGCCTCCTCTGATAAGCCAGAGGGGTGCTGGGAGCCACAAGCACTTCGGTGAGCCGCCGCTCGATGCGAGACAGACGCGACTCACTAGTGTCTCTGCCGCCCGATACGGGAACAGACGCAGAGGCACTCTCCACAGAGCATCTTGGCTTCACCTGTCGCTGGATTGCGACAGGCTACTGAGCCCCCTCGCCACGGCAAGGCGTGCTCTATTCGAGGGGGAATATAGGTAACCCTAACATAACCTTCTGTGAATTCGCCATGTTAAATAAAACAACACAAAAAATTACACTTCTAACATACCAACTAATAATAAACTGTATCTCATTAAAATGAACTTCAAAACCAATAGTACACACTCACAGTAACAGTTATAATGCAATAACAAAAAACTTATTTACAAAACATTAGTCAACTCAAGTTAATCTTCAAGCCTATGTTAGAAACACATTTAAAAAGTTTATCATTGGCCAATGGTTTCGTCAACACATCGGCAGGCATTTCCACAGTGCACAAATAATCTAACTTTACAATATTTTCCTTAACAACTTGTACAAAGTGATGCCTAATGTCTATATGCTTGCTTCTACTATGGTTAACTTGACTATTACACATTTTTAGGGCTGACTGATTGTCGTTATGTTATTGAGAGCAGTTTGCCTAAACATTCATTTAAAAATCTTCTAAGAAATGTATCTTATTTTGCCCCTTCACACAAAGCCATGTACTTGGCCTCAGTACTGGATAGGGCCACAGTCCGTTGTTTACGGCTCTCCCATGACACTACTGAACAAGGAACTTAAATACGTACCCCGTATAAGAACGCCTATCAACGTTCGAAGCCCAATCTGCATCTACGAATCCCGTTACAGATATCTTAGATTTTTCAAAAACTAAATGATACTCTGAAGTTCCCTTCAAATATCTTAATACTCGTTTTGCAGCTTTCCAGTGTGTATTTGAGTAATAATTATTAAACTGACTCAACAAACTAGCGGCATGAGCGATATCAGGCCTTGTACATGTTGCAATATACATTATACTTCCAATAATACTTCTGTACTTTGAATCAAGGTTGCATATATCGCATTTTTCAAGTTTTATACCCAATTCTAACGGTGTATTAACAGGTTTACAATTGGTCATATTAAACTGCTCCAAAACTTTCACAATGTATGTCTTTTGGTCAAGAGTAATTTTGTCCTTTTCAAGATTCAATCTCATTCCTAGCACAGTGTAGCTCTACCAAGATCTTTTGTTTCAAATATCCTCATCAGATCCTCCTTAAGTTTATTTTTCAACGGTGTGTCCTTGCAAAAAATTAAGATATCATCAACAAACAGTGCTAGTATTATGAGGTTACCGGTACTGTCCGACTTTATGTAAACACAGGGTTCACTCAGAGATTTTTTGAAATTAAGGCTCAATAATGCACTGTCTATCTTATCATACCAGGATTTCGATGCTTGTTTTAGTCCATATACTGCCTTATTCAGTTTAAAAACATAGTTTTCTTTGTCTTTTACTCTGTACCCATCAGGCTGCTCCATATATACAGTTTCTTTCAGGTCGCCGTTCAAAAAAGCAGTCTTCACATCCATGTGATCTACGTTCATATCCAAATTAACGGCTACTGCGAGCGAAGTGCGTATTGTAGAATACCGCACCACAGGCGAATAAGTTTCTCGGTAGTCTACTCCATACTCTTGGGTAAACCCCTTGGCAACAAGACGAGCCTTATAACGAAGTAATTGACCTTCTGATCGTAGCTTCTTCTTGAAAATCCATTTACATTTTACAGCATTCTTTCCTTCAGGCTATTGCCTGAAGGGAAGAATTACTATGAAAATAATCTGACTTTATTATGTCAGAGTCCAAGCTTTGTTCTTTTCGAATGAGTTATATTCATCTAAGATGGCTTCCTTACAGTTATCTCTTTCAGGTCCTGACAGTGCCTCTTTTATCGTCCGTGGTTCATCGCTGCAACCAGCTGCCATTATAGCGACCACAGCGCTGCCAGCCTCTTCGTATTCACTAGAAGTCTCGTCCAAAGCCATATCAGGAGTTCAAGTGATATCGTTAGGGTCATCTGCCAAACTAGAATCAGAAGTACTTGAGTCAGACATTTCTGCTATAGGCAACAAGTTCTGAACATTGTCACGTTCATCAGCACAAGTATGAGACACTTCGTTGTTTACAAGATTAATTGAATCTTTAGAACTTTTAAGCTTACTCTTTTCATTCATATCTTTAGGCCTTTCGTTCTCTAAAAAATGTACGTCTCTCGACCTTACAAGCATGGAAGGATTATCTGGATCTATTAATCTGTATCCTTTTCGGGTAATACGATGCTACAGAGTAAACACAATAAAGCGTATTAGTAACATTAAATATATTAGTAGAAAAGTACACGAGGAGAATTATGTAGACAGATTGACACACCATAGCAAAACAAAGCTACGTTCAAAATCATATTTTGAATATACGTGACAATTCTATTATAGCGGTTGCAGCTAGCCAGCTCTTGGATATGAAAGCATGAAGGTGATCTTCAACACACCCCCTCAACTCATGCTTAATAAAAGTCACTTTAGCAAGTGCAACCCCAACCCTTCTCTTAGCACTTGGTGCCTTATACGAGGCAAAGGTTTGGTGAAATATCCGCCAACATATTTTCTGTTGCCAAATGTTTTAAGGTTATAAACTTGTTCTCACGCAGCACATCTCTAATAAAGAAATGCCTAATGTCAATGTGCTTACTTTTCGCGTGATAGATACCGTGATCTTCAGCTAGGCAGATAGCAGCTAAGTTATCAGCATGCATGTTCACTTTACACAAACTATAAAGACTAAGCTCCTTCAGTAAACAATTTAAATATACTGCTTCTTTCATAGCTTCCGCCAAACTTACAAAATTCAGCCTCACAAGTCGACGTCGCAACTATGCGTTGCTTTTGTGATGCCCATGAGATAGCTGCTCCACCGAAAATGAAAACATAGCCGGTAAAAGACCGTCTATCTAATTCACAGTTACCCCAATCTGCATCCGCATAACCTTGAATGCATTTACCCGTCGATTTAAATCTTAAACCTTGAGTTATTGTACCCTTTAGGTATCTAAGGATCCGCTTTGCAGCTCTCCAATGAGTTTCCTGCGGATTCTCTGCAAATTGTGCGAGTTTTGCCGTTGCGTTCGCGATATCTGGTCTAGTCGCTACGCTCAAGAACATAAGTGCTCCGATGAGTTCTCTATACGGAAATGATTTTTCCCCTTCATTCTTTTTCTTGTTACTTATCTCTAATTTTCCGATCTCCATTGGAGTTTGAACAGGATTACAGTTCTCCATGGCAAATCTTTTCAAAATGGTATTTATATATCTTTCCTGTGACAAATGATATTCATTACCATTTTTCTTGATATCAATTCCAAGACAAAAGGTAGCTTGGCCAAAGTCCTTTAGTACAAACCTCTTTGCCAGTTCTTGCTTGAACATTTTAATAGTGTCTCTATCGCGCGACGCGATTAATATATCGTCTACATAAACGACGACAAAAAGGTCTATTCCCTTACTGTCACGCTTATGATACAAACATGGTTCACTAACTGTCGGACTTAAACCCATTTCTTTGAGTTTCATATCCAACTTGATATTCCACTGTCTTCCAGCTTGCTTAAGACCATAAAGAGACTTCTTCAAAAGACAGGTGTCACCCCCTGCTTTCATATTCTCAAGCATTTTCGCAGCTCTTTTGCCTATTGCATTTTTTCTGCCATCCAAACTTATCAATTTCTCTAAGCTTTCTTTCAGCAGCTCCGGGATTCTCATATAAATACTCTCGTCAAGATCTCCATTTAAGTAAGCAGTATTTATATCTATCTGATCTATGTCCATGCCCATTTCAACTGCTAAAGCAATTAACAGCCGAACTGTTGCTATTCTCGCAACTGGAGCGAACGTCTTGAAATAATCCAGGCCATGTTGTTGACTGTATCCTTTTGCGACAAGTCTGGCCTTTTTCTTTTCTGTTAAATCAACATTAAGTTTCGATGTTAACACATATCGACATCCAACGACATTTCGATCAGGTGGTTTCTTTACAATCTCCCACGTATCATTCTTCACTAAACTTCTTATTTCTGATAGAATTGCTTCCTCCCATTTGACCTTTTCATCACTTCCCAAGGCTTCCTTCAAATTAGTCTCAATAGCTCCAGCAAAATCACCACAGTCACCATATTCTTCCTGTGACTCACTGTCACTATTCTCTGTTTCTCTTACTTCAACCATATTATAGATTTTCCGAGGGCGTCCAACATGTCCTCTCTCAATCCTAGGTCTTCCAGGGCCTCTCTTCAAAGTGATAATCTCGTCCAATGTCTCACTTCTATCACTGGTTTCAGTACTTTCTGCGTTTAGTTCGTTTTCGATAGGTATATGTGAGGATCCAACAATTGTTGTTTGAATATTCGAAGGTTGAACACTAGGATGTAAACTATTTTGTCTGCTTGACAATTCAACTTCGATAGTCTTTCTTTTATTAACATTATCTTGTTCATATTGCAGCTCAATAGATGATTTGTTTGAAACACCACTTTCAGTCTGTTTCTCTTCCTGAAACTTGACGTCTCTTGAAACCACTATTTTTCTTTTCTCAGATATCCACACCCTATAGCAACTAGATTCAGCTGGGTAGCCCACAAAAATTCCGGGGGAACTTCGTGCTGCAAACTTATCCTTCCCTGGTTCTTTTTCCAAAATATGAACTTTTGCACCGAATGTTTTAAAATACTCAATATTTACAGGTTTGTCGAACCATTTCTCATAAGGAATTTCACCATTCAGGCTGCTAGTCGGACATCTGTTACGCAAATAACACGCGGATGCAATAGCTTCCGCCCAAAAACTTGCTGGTAAACCAGAGGATAACAACATACATCTTGCCTTCTCCAGTAAAGTGCGGTTCATCCGTTCTGCAATTCCATTACTCTGCGGCGAATACGGCGCAGTCAACCTTCTCTTTACTCCTTCACATTGTAAAAACTTCGAAAAATCATTGTTTACAAATTCCTTTCCATTGTCAGAATGAAAATATTTGATTTTTCTTCCTGTCAAATTTTCAACTTGACATTTGAAAATTTTAAATTTTGACAACACGTCACTTTTATTTTTTAACATATATACTTCACACCAACGAGTACAGTCGTCGATAAAAGTAACAAAGTATTTATTTCCGCCATTCGATTCAACTCTCATCGGGCCTACCACATCAGAATAAATAATTTTTAACTTTTCGTTACATGGGTGACTGGACCTCACAAAAGGCAACGAAACCATCTTTCCCTTAGCACACACATCACAATCACGCAACTCAATATCAGACTTTGTGACGTCTATATTCGACTTTTTCAATACTTTCATAAGATCTCTAGCATTTAAATGTCCCATACGCTCGTGCCATCTATACAAATCCACATCCTTACCTGATACAACAGATGCCGAAGCATCTTGCTCCCTCAAGTAATATAAATTACCTCTACGATCAGCAGTTAACTTAACTTCACCATTCTTGGTTGCATATGCTACATCACGTTTGAAAGTGACTACACAACCTCGTTCGGTCAATTTAGAAATTGAAATTAAGTTATTACGGAGATCAGGAACTAACAACGTATCTTCGAATTGGATTTTCCGTATAATATCATCGTTGCATGCTAATATCTTAACTGTACCCTTACCTTGCACGGTTGTTAAGGAATCAGTGGCTAATTTCAAATTTTGACTACATGGCAATACTTCATCAAACCTTTTTGCGTCGTTACACATATGCGAGCTGCAACCGCTGTCAAACAACCAATCCTGACGAGGACGCTTAGCCTCAATAGCTGAACAGTTATCTGAAACGTGATACACGGTTAAAGCTTCATGTTTAACATTCACATCAAATTCTACGCAATTAGATTCTGAAGTCTTTCGTTCAAAAGTCTGAGAAGACTTCTTTTTCTTACAATCCGATGCCTTATGTCCAAAATTATGGCATTTGAAACATTTATACTTAAATTTTGTTTCCACTCCAGTCCCATCTTTTTTCTTCTGATGTTTATTTATGTACATACCCCTTCTATCCTCTCAACTTGGGCGTTGCCTCTAGAACTATACTCTTCAATTATTTTCACCCTAAGTTGTTCAGGCTTTGGTAGCTCGTCTCTAGATTCAATGGCACATCTGAAGTTCTCGTAGCTTGCCGGTAAACTATACAGCAACATTATCGCTAGAAGATCATCATGAATAACAATGTCCATTTCTTCCAATTTGTCGACGGCTTCATAAAATGAATCAAGATGTTCGGTTACGTTCTGATCCTCACTCATCTTCTGTAACATGAGTCTTTTCATCAAAGTTGCCTTTTTCGCAGGCCCACGTGACACGAACAGACTCTCTAGTTTCTGCCAAACCTCTCGTGCCGTTTTCAATCTTTTAACATGATAAACAACACTCGGATCTAATGCCAAAATTAACTCAGATTTTGCCTTCCTATCAGCAATCTCCCATGTCGTTAACAATGACTCATCCGTGGGTTTTGACTTTTCTCCACTTACGTATTCCCAGAAATCATTTCTAATCAATAGCGCTTCAACTTGCACTTTCCAACTATCATAGTTTTCTTTATTTAGTAACTCAATCCGTACATTTGCCATTTTGTTCACGAACGTACTTTCAGACAATCACTTTTACGAAAACTATTTACACTGTTACTACGCTGCCCATAACCATTTGTCGGGTAATACGATGCTACAGAGTAAACACAATAAAGCGTATTAGTAACATTAAATATATTAGTAGAAAAGTACACGAGGAGAATTATGTAGACAGATTGACACACCATAGCAAAACAAAGCTACGTTCAAAATCATATTTTGAATATACGTGACAATTCTATTATAGCGGTTGCAGCTAGCCAGCTCTTGGATATGAAAGCATGAAGGTGATCTTCAACAATCCTTTTGATTCACTACAATATCCTACAAAAATATGCATCTTACTCTTTGCATTTAATTTCTTTCTTTTTTCATCAGGGATACTTTTAAGTAATCTAAATTGACTTTCTTACCAGACCATTTTTCTTCCGGTGTAAATCCTCTCACTGCCTTTGTTGGAGATTTATTTTTAATAAATATCGCCGTATTTACCGCCTCTACCCAGAACCTCCGGTCCAAGCCTGCGTCCTCCAGCATGCATCGTGCCGCCTCCATAATCGTGCGATTGGTCCGCTCCGCCACGCCGTTCTGCTGCGGCGAGTACGGCACGCTCGTCTGATGCTCAATGCCATGCTCTTTCAGAAACATCTGGAATTGATTATTGACATGTTCACGACCGTTACCTGTCCTCAGTACTTTCATTTTCAGCTCTGTTTGTTTTTCAACTAAACTCTTAAACTGTTTGAAAATTGTAAATACCTCATCTTTAGTTTTAATGAAATAACCAAATGTCATCCTAGTAAAATCGTCTATAAAAGTTAATAAATACTTAGCACCACTAAACAAAGACACAGACATAGGACCACAGAGATCTGAATGTATTAGGCCTAACTTTTCCGTTGCTCTATTATACGATTGCTTTGGAAATGGTAATCTACTATGCTTACCTTTGAAACAAGCTACACACAGATTATACTCATTTTTAGGATAATCGACTCCACAAGCCATACCTTGCTTAAGTAAGTCCATACTACGCCTATTTAGATGTCCAAACCTGCGATGCCATAACTCAGCAGTTGAGCTCGCCTCGCGCTGCTACTCGCCGGCCGAGGTCACGGGGACCATTGACACGTCGCAGGCAACTCCAAGTTTCCTGATATGCTTCGACGCATAACGTCTAGTTCGTAAACACCTTACCGTACCTTGAGACCATTAGCTGTCATTTTGCTAACAGAAATCAAATTGGTCGACAATCCTGGTACATAAATGACATCTTTAATTTTTGTGGTTTGTTTATGCCCTTTCAACAACAATTCCACATCACCACGTCCCTCACTTTGTATTTGTTGATTGTTCGCAACTGCCACTAATCTTGAAGGTTCCACCAAGAAATTTTTCAGTATTTTTTTGTTATTTGTCATATGACATGTTGCTCCAGAATCCACGTACCAAGCGTCAGAGTTAATGTCAATGGCTAGTGCTGTCAATAGAGTACCATTCCAGGCCTTTTCAGATTTCTCATCAGTCTTTTCCTCAGTCTTAGTCGTCTTTGTTGGACAGTTTCTTGCATAATGACCCAGCTTCTTACAATTGAAACACTTCTACTTTGTAGAGTAGTTAAAACCTTTCGTTGATCGACTTGTAAACAATGCGTTTTCTTCACACTTATTAAAATTTCTACGCATATTTTCATGTTGTAATTTGCTTTTGACAATGTCACTATTTAATTTAGTATTTGAATTCTCCAATGCCATTATCAATGGATCATAATCTGATGGTAGTCCACTAAACATTATAACTGATAAAAAAACGTCATCTAACGGAGCATTGATATCTCGCAGTTGCTGATCTAAGTCTGAAATCTTCAAAATATACGCTTCGATATTCTCGAATTGCTCTAGCTTTAATCCAAACAATGTGCGTAACAGCCCAAGCCGCCTACCTTTGTATGACCCTGGTCTTCATAAGCCGTTTTAAGGTTCTTCCAGACCTCATACCCAGTGCTGGCATTCCTTACGTGCGAGAATGACGTCGGCTGCACCATCAAGCAAATCTTAGCTAGTGCTCTCTGTTGTTTCCGCTCGTCAGCATTCTTAGGCACGCCTGGCACCGACTCCTCTATGCAATCCCACAGGTCTTCATGAATCATATACATTCGCATCAAAAACTTCCAATTGGCGTAATTGGCAATTCTACCGAGCTTCTCAAAATTCACGGAAATACCAGAAGTCACTCCGGAATCTGAAGTCCCAACCATGCCCGCACCATCTACCTTTCTATGCGCCATGTATCATATCACCCGTAATCCGTCTTTTCGTACGCTGTTTAAAAAATCATCTATCTTGGATTCTACTAATTTTTCCAATGAAATCTTTTTCTGTCGAACCGCGAAACTTAATTGATGCAGGGCGAGGATGAAGCCCTGGGCCCATAACCTATTAGGTTATGGGCAGAAAAAGAAAACGATTAGACAATAATGAGTAGATGTAATATAACGCGTACATAGTACAAATATCAATATAATCGGAGTGACAGCATCTGTCCATTCGACACCAGTGTCACTTTACCTTATTAGTTTACAAAGGTTTGTTTCAACAACTATGTTATCAGGAAGACTCGTATCAACCCTCATTTTCTACCATAGCAACTCTTAAGACACTAGATCGAAGGCCTTTGATAGGTCTAGGAAACACGCATAGATTGAGCACATTGGATGTCCTAAACTATTTACGTCTGTATGAAAAAATCATGTTTGATGTCCTTTTTAGGGTTCCGTAGCCAAAAGGCAAGGGACGAAATGCTTGTAGATTCATCATGTCTGACTGTCCGTCCGTCCGTATGTCACAACTTCGTAAGAAGATGTATTCTGTATCCCATACGTGTACACATCTATAAATAGGTGTACAAAAATGATGTGTATTTAGGCCTTTTGTATCATTTTTTTCTAAGCTGAATATCCTTTGCGTGAGAGTCAATTACAAAGTGTTAAAATCTGTCACTAAAACCTCAAAACAACTTTCGATAAACCTAAAAAAATATATTTATTTACGGATGTCGACCACTTTGGTGTAATGGTCAAGAAGTTGACTATTAACCAAGGGGTCGCGGGTTCGATCCCCGCACTGTACAAACATTTGTGTGCATGAACGTGTCTGTTTGTACTGGTCTGGGTATTATATGTATTTATTTAAGTATATTTGTAATACCACTGTTGATTCTGATATCTGTAACACAAGTGCTTTAGCTACTTACCACGGAGTCAGATCAATGTAAATGTTGTTGATGTTTTTGGTCAATAAATAAATTTATTTTTTTATTTTTATTTATATTTATTTATTTTAATCCATCAGATCGCAGCGTGCGTCAGACTGCTATCATGTGATTCACATTGAACGCTGCCGCAGCTCGACGTGTGCTTTGCGTGGATCACGTTCGAACGCAACTAAAAAAAAATATAAAATTGTAGAAAAAAAGTTGGGACATTTCGCAGGGTTCGATGTAAGTTATGGAAAAACCCTTAACCTAAATTAGAGTTTCAGTGCTATTTTAAAGAAATCAAAACTTATTTTTAGCTAAACAAACAAATAACTAAGGTTATAAAATACACTTCGTCCTATTAAATCATTTTTCATGATATCTCATAATCTCAAATGTCGTCTTAAATTTATTTTATTAGGTAATGTTCAATAATCAATTCTTCACCAGTAATAAACATCTTAGCGTTGCAACACAATGATATACCGAAGCACCTAAAACTGCTAATTTAATGTTTATTTAATGAATGAATAAATTATTTATTTTCAGAAACAGTTCTTAACCTAAAACGAACTATAAAGAGATAAAATAAAATAAAATAAAACACTTAAAAACATTAATTCAGTGATCATTGAGAGGATCACTGGACATTTTATGAAAGTTTCACATCTGTTTCCTACTTGATCTCGATTTGTGTGTGAGTTTTTTTTTTTCATTTATTTATTGACATTGCATACTAGGTGTATTACATTATATAGGTAGATGGTAGTTATAATGCTTAAAAACGAACTTATTGACCTAGTTACCAAGGTGTGGCAAGTTAGAGAATTAATGAATTTATAAATAAAAATGAAAACAATTATTATTAAAAACTAATGTATAAAGTAGGTATTTGCTAAACGTATAGAGCAGACATAATTTCTTATTAATCTTCAAAGTATTCATCTATTGAATAATAACATTTTGATACGAGGTGAGATCGTAGAGTTTTTGAAAAAACTTTTAGATTTTGCTCTTTTTGAATATGTGATGGCAATTTGTTGAAAATTTTGACTGTCATATAGTATGGGCTAGTATTCAACAGTTTGATTCTTGAAGGGGGTAAGAAGTCTATTTTTATGTCTAGTGTGTTTACACCTAACAGCTTATATTAAGTGTTGTCACCGATAACTTTTTGTTAAAACTTTAGCATCTATTTACTTAGTAATTTTTCCTCGCACAAGTTTGTGGTTATTCATAGGAACTACACAGTTACTACTCTACACATCCTTTAAATTTTATTTCGCCTGTTTGTTACACCCATAATAATAATAATAATAATCCTCCTGGCCGATTTCAACCACGTGCTTTGGGAGAGGAGTCGATTTCGGTACTAGGTATCTGTTATTTTTTTTTTACTTAGATAAGTCAAAACGAAGATCAATAATTCAGTGTTTTTTTTTCAATTTCTGTCTTTTAGTAAAACTCATTATATAGTTGTGATCATAATTACTTTATACGAAATGTTTTATCATGTTTATCCTTTTTATATATATTTCTTAGTTTTGTGTCGAATTGTTCTAAGGAACCTTTGTTTTATTTTTGGAGCTTAATACTCTTCTTATATAGTCTAGTGGTCTGCCCTGACTTCGTCCGCGGCAATGGTATGTTTTGGCGCGTCAAATATATGAACAAGCAGAGGTGCAACAAGTAGCTGAGGAACTGTCAACTCAAATCCAAGTACCTGCAGCTTTACCAAAAGTGTTTTCCCCACATACGACATACAGAGTATCTAGGTAAATTTGTTTCTGAAATTCTCTGTCATGAATATCTCAAAAACAGCTCGGAGTCGGGAAGTTGGCGGTGTTACACCCCCGTGCCTCGGAAAGCACGTTAAGTCGTTGGCCCTGCGCCTGATCTCTCTCCGGTCATATCGGATTGCCGTCTCACCGAACTTTGAGAGAGATGGAACAGTGAGTGCACCTGTGTATTGCGCTCACACTTGTGCACTATAATATCTCCTGCGCAGTTGGCTGATCTCTGTTGAGATTGGCCGCCGTGGTCGAAATTTTGGCTCGACCTGGGATTCGAACCCAAGACCTCTCGGATGTAAGGCAAAAACTTTGCCACTACACCAACGAGGCAGTGGAACGATTGTAATGGACCACTTAAGTGAATAAAGAAAATTTGTATTTTGTATTTGCATTTTATTTGTTCACAGAGTTAACTCCTTTGATATCGTCAAAACTGCCTTGAAAAAGCTCCATAAACTCATTCAATATTCTAATCACATACATTGTCAATAATCTAAATACCTTGAACTAAACCATTATCCAAAATGCTCTTTCCAATAATCTGACAATAGCTAACGGCGGTCGTTGACTTGGCCGCCCCTTCACTCTTAGAAACTTACAAAACCTTAATCATCAAAATCGTAATATTCTTTCAATATCTCTACTACGAATGCATGCCTAAGTGTAACTTCTTCTCAATTCAAACCGTGATTAAGACATTTTTCTCTCGGGAGTAATCCAAAAGCCCCGCAAGGTCAGCATTCCCGAAGTTGTAACATTTCAAAAAAAACCTAACCTAACTTTTTAATTAAAAAAAAAAAACTTTATTTTTGGTCTTATTAAAGACCCAACTCAGGACCTAACAATATCGAATATTTCAATTTTAGGTCTTGTTCAGACCAAAATTGAGATTTAATATTTCATAAAAAATACTATAATCTTAGGACTAATTAGATGTGTCAGGGCAATATGTGGTGTAGCGCCGGATGCATCATAAAGGCCATTATTTAAGTTATTGCAGATTTTTCCATTACCTTGTTCTTAAAGATTTTCAAGAAATTTTTAAGAAAAAATAATACCAAATTTAAGAGAGCCAGAGATTTGTTTCATCGCATTAGAATAACAATAGATTAGTCCTTGATTTTACCTCCAAGAGTGCTCGCTTCGGAGAAAAACTTCTACTGTATGTGCATACAAATGTATAATAAAATTCCCCAAAGTAAAAGACCTATCGTTCTATCAATTTAAAAAAAACATTAGATAATTTTTGGCTATTATATATTACTCGATAGATATTAGTCGTTAAGCCTGGTTGGAGGCCCTTGCGCGGCGTAATAACACCTGACAGTAAGGTTGGTCACTTACCTTACACACACCCCTCCACCGATCCGCACTGAGCACGCATGGTTGAATATGGCTCGCACCACCTCATTGTTGAGGTGAGGCCTGTGCCCAGCAGTGGGACTTTTATAGGCCGATGATGATGATGATGATGAATTATTAGCTGCTTGAGCATTCTTTCTATTCATTAAAATAATTTCTTGACTACAAGGAATGATATTGATAATTAATCTATTGATTTGGTGTTGTTTTTGTGTACGGACATTAATCTTTATTAATATTGTCATTTTTTTAAATAGTATTGATTTTGTATACGATGTAAATTGTGAATTAAATTGACTTTTGATTTAATAGTACCTACCTATTGTTTTTGTATATGGACATTAATTTTGATTAACGAACTAGATTACTATTTCTATCCAATTTATTGTTTTTAATTGCATGCTTTTCTATATTGATTTGAAAGAACTAATTGCGTTTCTTAAAGATCTGACATGTACTATATTCAAGAGCAAATAAACGATTCTATTCTATTATATTCTTTATTTAGGCAGAACAAATCAATTTTTTATTTATAAATAATTAAAGGCTGCGGTTTAAACATTTTTTCTTACACTATATATTTAAGCCCAAACATATTTAATTTTTAATAGTGGTGTATAAGTTAAACGTTGTCTGGTAAATGATGTCATATACGAACGGTAAAACAGTGAACTAAACACATTAAAAAGTTCACTGATGACCCAAATTTAGGGTCTGCAGATTTGATTATACACTTGCAGATATTTAGAAATTTTGGATTCATAATTGGACAGTTTATGACTAACTTATGAACCCGTGTTCTGACGACGTCACTTACCGAAGAGCGTTACAAGCCAAATGCCATTAATTAAAATTTTCAAAATCATTGTAGTTTGCGAGTAATTATATTTAAATATTTTTTTTATAACATCTGTCAAACTTTGTATCAAGAAATTTAAATATTGTATTGTTATTGTTAATAGGTCGAGCTAGGTCACTCAAGAAAAAAAGACCACGTTCACTGTAAAAAACTAAGGCATTGAAAGGCAATTACTAGTAGTAGTTCGTAACCGCGATGGACAAAATTAAACTTAAAAGTTATAATCATAGTATTATCATTTTATTTACGCCCGTAGTCTTTAGATTTGCCAATCAATTGCAATGCGTGGATCTTGCGGAAGGTACCTGGGCCCCTAACCACCCCAAGCCGTGAGAATAATCTTGATCAGATCACCAACAGCTGACTTCCTCTTCTCTAGGACCTTTCCTTCATTTGATCCCCTGACAAGCTGTTTTGTTGCGGTAATATTATGAACATCACTAGTTTTTTATTCACTCCATTTGCTGTAGGGCTTCGTGATTTTGTATCAGCAGGAGTATCGGTGCATTGTACATCAGTCTTAAAAGTTCCAGCGAGACTTTTATCCAATTAGATAAAAAGTACTGAGATCATGCAAAGAAAAAACAGTTTTGTCATTTTTTGGTGTAAACAGGGATACTCGCACCAAGAACTGCAAGCGATGTACAATTTGTGAATGTATGTCATTCAATGTAGTTTAGGATTTGATACTAAAATATACTTAAATCTTGGTAGCATTACCGACAGGTAAGATAAATAAGGGTTTATTAACATCAGGTCGCAAGGTCACCCCTTGCAACCAGATTATTTTCGAAAAGTAAACAAATGATCAAAACAGATTTCAGTAAGCAAAATATATTTTTTGTACGTAAGTAGGTGCTTTTCGACTAAATCTGCATTAACAACGGGAAAAAACATTCCATTCACTCCGGATCGTTCTGGAGGACACGTAGGAGATTGTGCCCGACGGTTTAACATCAGCTCTAACAGTTATTCATCTCATCCGCTCTGGGCACAAGCCTTACCTCAAATGTGAGATGGTAATAGCCCTACTCCACCACGCGGACTTTTTATTTTAATGATTGTTCACTTCGGCACATTGTTTAGCCTCTCTGCCACAAGGCAGAATGTCAAGGCCGAAAAAAATGATATCATAGAGGCAGATACGCATTTTTAACTTTTCTAAATAGGGCCCATTTCAAAATTCTATTATCTATATTTGTTTCTTCGGTTTACGCGAACAGTAGACATTGAAATGATACACTTTTTACGGATTATTTCGCGATTTATTTACATTTTGTTTTAACCTGACGTTTCGGACCCTTTTCAGCGTCCGTGGTCACAGGTAGACTAAGGTGTTAGTTGTCATAACATAGTTTGAAAAAATTTTTAACTACCATCACTCAAAATATTAAGTTACGTTCCTATCCACACAAAATGAGCTAACAGTATCTTGAGGTCTTGCAGTGTGGGGTCGAGCTTGAGTCTTGGCTATAACAGGTTCCCAAGCTGGTGGAATTTTCCAACCATCTTCTCTATTAAAATTAGGGTGTCTTTTAATTTCAATAGCCTCACGGAGCATACGAGGGAGAAAACGACGTTCTCTTGCGAGGACTTTTGGTTGGTCAAAGCGTATGAAGTGGTTGGGTTTATCTAACGCGTGTTCACACACTGCAGACTTTGTGTTCCGTCTATGTTTAACGTCGGCTATATGTTCTTTAATCCGCACGCTTATACTACGCTTTGTTTGCCCTATGTATGAGAGTCCGCAGTCACATTCCAGTCTATACACTCCTGCGTCTTGAAGAGGTATGTTACACTTGACCGGTGGTAAGAATTGGTTGATCTTCTTAGGCGGCTTGAAATAAGTTTTGATTGCAGCACGCTTCAAGATGTTTCCAATTTTGTCAGTGACACCCCTCAAGTATGGTAGTACGGCAGGTTGGCGGTCGACTGTATGAACTTTGGGCCGGGGTCTGCAACGGCGTGGTACTGGTAGCTGGTTGTCCCGTAGTACCTTCCTGACATGCTGAAGCTCAGCAGCCAAGTGTTGGTCGTCACAGATTCCCCTTGCTCTCTGAAACAAAGTTTTGCCCACGGTAGCCAACTGTCTAGGATGATGGTGAGAAGCACCATTGAGATATTTGTCAGTATGGGTTGCTTTGCGGAAGACTGTGTGACTAAGTGTATGATCCAGATTCCTTATGAGTAAAACATCTAAGAAAGCTAGCTGATTGTCTGCCTCAATTTCCATAGTAAATTGTATTTTTGGGTGTATGGAATTTAAATGATTAAGAAAAACAGAAACTAAATTGGTAGGTAAAATTGTGAAAGTGTCATCTACGTACCGTTTGTAAAACCTAGGTGTTACAGGTGCTGTGCTTAGAGCTCTGGCCTCGAAGTCTTCCATAAAAATGTCTGCGACAACGGGTGAAACTGGAGAGCCCATTGCAACACCATCTACTTGTACATAGAATTCATTGTCCCACAGTAAATAGCCAGATGTAAGGCAATGTTCCAATAGTTCTGCATATTCTATGGGCATATTACATTCAGCCAACTTCCTCTTTGTTATTTCAATGCAGTCCTGGACTGGTAAACTTGTAAACAAGGACTGTACATCAAAACTAACCATAGTTTCATCATCGGCTAAGCGTAGGTGTTTAACTTCGCTGATGAAATGGTAGGAATCCTTCACATGCGCTGTAGTTGTTCCTCTTAGGCCAGATAGTGTCCGTGCTACGTGCTGAGCCAACTTGTAGGTTGGTGTATCAATCTGACTCACGATTGGACGGAGTGGAACATTTGGCTTGTGAATTTTTGGCAACCCATACATTTTAGGCGGTTTTGCACACGATGGTATTAATTGTTTATCATCTAGACTTAAACATTCACTGTATTTACGCACTAAGTCGCTGGTTTTCTTTAGAACTTTGTTGGTTTGGTCGGTCTTTACTCGTTTATATGTGTTTTCGTCCGACAGCAACTGTGACATTTTAAGTTTGTAGTCCGATGTATCCATTACCACGGTAGCATTTCCCTTATCTGCGCGGAGTATAGTTATTTCAGGTCTAGATTTAAGGTTCTTTAATGCGATATGTTGTGCACGGGAAAGATTCGACTTGGGTACTTTGCTATGTCGTAAGACAGATGATATATCTTGACGTAAGGACTCCGAGTCTTCTTTCTTTAGATTATTTTTCACTAGACAATCCTCTACGCTGCAAATAATCTCCTCATATGGTATGTTTCGCGGAGTTACAGAGAAATTAAGGCCTTTATTTAGTAATTCAATGGTCGTATCATCCAATGTTTGTTTTGATAAATTGACAACTGACCGGTTCGAGTTTATGTTATCTATGGTTGTTTGGATGACGTTTGCGTTTCGTTTTACTTGATTTTTAGATGTTAGTTTGTCAAATTTTTGTATCTGTTTTAATTTGCATTCGTTATAACGGTGTTTTTCACGTCTGTTTAGAATCAGAATACATTCTTCAAAATCTGTTTCGGTCAGTTGTTCTTTTAAATCTAAACAAATTTTATCGACGGTTGCATTTATGTAGATAAGGTCGGAATGATGTTGGTGTATGAGATGACGGAGCAATTTTTCACTTGCCTGTTGTAAGATTTTCGCGCTCCCACGAATGTCTTTTTTGGGTGATATTTGAACACATCGTGGGATGAGATTGTGGTCTCTGCATCTCTTCAGGAAATTCAAAGATGATATATTCCTTGCACGCTTAGTTTGTAGATCTTCCAACCGGCGAATTTTGTTTGCGATATCCAGTCCGTACTGGGTCACATATTTGTTTCTTCGGTTTACGCGAACAGTAGACATTGAAATGATACACTTTTTACGGATTATTTCGCGATTTATTTACATTTTGTTTTAACCTGACGTTTCGGACCCTTTTCAGCGTCCGTGGTCACAGGTAGACTAAGGTGTTAGTTGTCATAACATAGTTTGAAAAAAATTTTAACTACCATCACTCAAAATATTAAGTTACGTTCCTATCCACACAAAATGAGCTAACAGTATCTTGAGGTCTTGCAGTGTGGGGTCGAGCTTGAGTCTTGGCTATAACAGGTTCCCAAGCTGGTGGAATTTTCCAACCATCTTCTCTATTAAAATTAGGGTGTCTTTTAATTTCAATAGCCTCACGGAGCATACGAGGGAGAAAACGACGTTCTCTTGCGAGGACTTTTGGTTGGTCAAAGCGTATGAAGTGGTTGGGTTTATCTAACGCGTGTTCACACACTGCAGACTTTGTGTTCCGTCTATGTTTAACGTCGGCTATATGTTCTTTAATCCGCACGCTTATACTACGCTTTGTTTGCCCTATGTATGAGAGTCCGCAGTCACATTCCAGTCTATACACTCCTGCGTCTTGAAGAGGTATGTTACACTTGACCGGTGGTAAGAATTGGTTGATCTTCTTAGGCGGCTTGAAATAAGTTTTGATTGCAGCACGCTTCAAGATGTTTCCAATTTTGTCAGTGACACCCCTCAAGTATGGTAGTACGGCAGGTTGGCGGTCGACTGTATGAACTTTGGGCCGGGGTCTGCAACGGCGTGGTACTGGTAGCTGGTTGTCCCGTAGTACCTTCCTGACATGCTGAAGCTCAGCAGCCAAGTGTTGGTCGTCACAGATTCCCCTTGCTCTCTGAAACAAAGTTTTGCCCACGGTAGCCAACTGTCTAGGATGATGGTGAGAAGCACCATTGAGATATTTGTCAGTATGGGTTGCTTTGCGGAAGACTGTGTGACTAAGTGTATGATCCAGATTCCTTATGAGTAAAACATCTAAGAAAGCTAGCTGATTGTCTGCCTCAATTTCCATAGTAAATTGTATTTTTGGGTGTATGGAATTTAAATGATTAAGAAAAACAGAAACTAAATTGGTAGGTAAAATTGTGAAAGTGTCATCTACGTACCGTTTGTAAAACCTAGGTGTTACAGGTGCTGTGCTTAGAGCTCTGGCCTCGAAGTCTTCCATAAAAATGTCTGCGACAACGGGTGAAACTGGAGAGCCCATTGCAACACCATCTACTTGTACATAGAATTCATTGTCCCACAGTAAATAGCCAGATGTAAGGCAATGTTCCAATAGTTCTGCATATTCTATGGGCATATTACATTCAGCCAACTTCCTCTTTGTTATTTCAATGCAGTCCTGGACTGGTAAACTTGTAAACAAGGACTGTACATCAAAACTAACCATAGTTTCATCATCGGCTAAGCGTAGGTGTTTAACTTCGCTGATGAAATGGTAGGAATCCTTCACATGCGCTGAATCATACACTTAGTCACACAGTCTTCCGCAAAGCAACCCATACTGACAAATATCTCAATGGTGCTTCTCACCATCATCCTAGACAGTTGGCTACCGTGGGCAAAACTTTGTTTCAGAGAGCAAGGGGAATCTGTGACGACCAACACTTGGCTGCTGAGCTTCAGCATGTCAGGAAGGTACTACGGGACAACCAGCTACCAGTACCACGCCGTTGCAGACCCCGGCCCAAAGTTCATACAGTCGACCGCCAACCTGCCGTACTACCATACTTGAGGGGTGTCACTGACAAAATTGGAAACATCTTGAAGCGTGCTGCAATCAAAACTTATTTCAAGCCGCCTAAGAAGATCAACCAATTCTTACCACCGGTCAAGTGTAACATACCTCTTCAAGACGCAGGAGTGTATAGACTGGAATGTGACTGCGGACTCTCATACATAGGGCAAACAAAGCGTAGTATAAGCGTGCGGATTAAAGAACATATAGCCGACGTTAAACATAGACGGAACACAAAGTCTGCAGTGTGTGAACACGCGTTAGATAAACCCAACCACTTCATACGCTTTGACCAACCAAAAGTCCTCGCAAGAGAACGTCGTTTTCTCCCTCGTATGCTCCGTGAGGCTATTGAAATTAAAAGACACCCTAATTTTAATAGAGAAGATGGTTGGAAAATTCCACCAGCTTGGGAACCTGTTATAGCCAAGACTCAAGCTCGACCCCACACTGCAAGACCTCAAGATACTGTTAGCTCATTTTGTGTGGATAGGAACGTAACTTATTATTTTGAGTGATGGTAGTTAAAAATTTTTTCAAACTATGTTATGACAACTAACACCTTAGTCTACCTGTGACCACGGACGCTGAAAAGGGTCCGAAACGTCAGGTTAAAACAAAATGTAAATAAATCGCGAAATAATCCGTAAAAAAGTGTATCATTTCAAAGTTCTATTATCTACCTCTGACTGTTAATTAGATAACTGTCTGATTCATAGAAACGGCTGTAACATGAGATAGCTTTTAAGTAAGAAACTGACGGTAATGTAATAAAAATTCTCAGTCAAAGGCAGATAAATATTAAAACCGGCTGTTATTAAAAATAAAATTGGTACCTATTAAAGTTGGTAAAAGTGACGTTAATTGTTTTTGTTACTATTATTACACTTGAGGCATGTAAATTTTTTCTCAGAAAAAGTGTGACCTAAGGTTAACTATTTAACTGTTTTTTTTATGATGTTATTGTATTGGTTGAGTATGCATAAGAAACGTTTACTTTAATTTCAGTATAAAAGCCCTGATTCCAAAGTATGTAGTACAGTCGAAATCATTCAGTGTACCTAATTGTTTTGTACTTCACAGCAACTGTAAAGACCTCAAGATGTCAAAACTGATTGTTCTCTGCATCATCGGAGTGATCATCGTGCAGGTGGCTACGGCTAGTGTGGAACCTTCTGGTGCCTCCACCACTGCTGCACAAGCCGGCAGCAGCAGTCCTGCCTCCCCTGCAGTTCACTTCCTAGCCGAAGGACCGGTGGCCGGGGACGATGGAGCAAATACTATAACCAAACGAGGTCCCGTTGGTGATTTGTTTAAAATCATATTGGGCGGACTTGGGCGCTAACCAGAGGTATTGTGGAAATATGACAATTTGACGGTGCGGCTAAATAAATTCTTGTAATGCAGCATATTTTTGAGTTTAATTTCCTATAATCACTTTAGAATATAAACAGTTCTAGGATAAATATCTCCATACATATCAAGAGATTTGGAAATGGATTGGAATGATCTGACTGTTGGTGTACCGCAAGGAGGCATTCTTTCCCCTATTTTGTTTTCTGTTTTAATGAATATTTTAACCACGCACTTAACTTCATCCACCCACCACTTCAACTTTATGCTCAGGCAGAGCCATCAAAATAATATTAACAGCGCCATCGATCAACTCAATGATGATCTTCGCGGAAGCAGTAGTTTGTCCAGCAGGTTCGGTGTCAAAGTAAATGCGGGAAAGTGACAAGTTATTATCGTGGGTAGCCAAAAATAGCTAAATAACTACCACCTTCCTTATTCGATGGCGTGGCCGTATAGTATTCACCTTACGTGAAAAACCTAGGCCTATACATTGACAGTACTTTGAGCTGGGGTCAGCATATCAAGGAAATTAGAAGAAAAGTTACTGGCACCTTATGTGCACTGTACCGTTTTAAATTCTTTTTACCGCCTAGCACGAAGATTTAGCTTGTTCCGTCTCCGGTTCCACCGATTATTGATTATGGCGACCTGTGCTGCTATAATATCTCCCAAGATCTACTTGATAAATAGACCGTCTCCTTAACAACTGCATCAGGTTTATCTTCGGCCTTCGTTAGAACGCCATATCTCTCAGTTTCGATCCAAGCTCGGCTGCCTTCCAATCCGGCAGCGTAGAAACCTTAGGACAATAATATGATAAATCAAATAATAATAATAAAACCATTTATTTCGGACACACATAGTCCATACAGTAAGAATTATAAGAAATAATTTAGAGTCATACACATAATATACATATAAGCGACTGAGAAAAACTATTTAGCTACACTATTATGCAGCCAAATCCACTGCATCAAGTAGGGGCAGTCTATCTGCCCCGCCACAACGTTCAGAATGTCATTGGAGCTCCCACGGACACGGTTTAGCTTCGGAGCTGCTTTCTTCCGAAGTATAGCATGAAAGCCATCAGTATGAGCCTCTGCGAACATGCCCGATGCGCTGCAGTGCCGCGGTAGACCCAACAGCATCCTGAACGCGTTGTTGTTCTGTATCCGCATGGCGTTGATGGCTTTCTACGTGTAGCTGACCCACAGGGAACACGTGTAAAGGACTGGCAAAAAGTCAGTCTTCTGAAAGAAGTCTGGTTCCGTACAGCCTGAAAATCTGCGGGCGAGCTTATTGCATTGTACCTCCAACGCCCTGCGCACCCTCTCAATATCCTCAACATCAGAGAGATCCTCCGTTACGCAGTGACCTAGATACTTGAAACGCATTACCTGTTTAAGTACATAGCCACCAAAAATTACCTGAGGCACTGTCAGAATTTTATGATCTCGAGACTTTGACTTATATTTCTTATAGTCGCGCATTTCACCCTGCCTCTGTATTATTTGTCACGCCTTTATGTGGATTACGCAAATTCCCAAATGCTGCCCAGCCAAGCTGCACACTTCTGGCGATTTCAGACTCGCTAGAGACAACTTCGAGCTGGAAATCGCCAGAAGAGTGCAGCTTGGCTGGGCAGCATTTGGGAAATTACGTCATATCTTCACGTCGACCCTGCCGCAGTGCCTAAAAAGCCGGTTGTTTAACCAATGCGTCTTACCAGCCTTAACCTACAGAGCCGACACGTGGAACATGACAGTCAAGCTGGCTCACCGACTACACGTCACTCAGCGTGCTATGGAAAGGTCTATGTTGGGGATCTCATTAAGGGATAAGGTCCGTGTTATGATGGGAGGTCAGGGTAAACGATGACGATAATAAGAAGACCAGACTTTTAGTTTAATGCGTGTTATATTCAGCAGCCATGACAAACACAAGAAGAAGTGACCAGAGATAAAGTAAGTTTTTCTGGTGGCAGGAAGACCACAGATAACAATAGTAATTTTCTTAAAGATAATACAAACGCATAGGCATCTAGTACAATACGTAACATCTCCCTTGTTAAGAAAAAGTGAACGACATGCAGCGTAAGTATACATTTTTTTTTTATTTTTTAACAAAATAATTTGTAACATAATTATTAATTAAATAATGAAACGGAACATCCCTATGTAACAGTGACATCTGTCATTTTCATTTTGACGGTTCTGTGACAGTGACATATAAACAAATAAATTTATTGATTGAGGTTATGTTAAACATAGTCAACTTGGATAACACATTAAAAGCTTTTTAAAACTTGGCCTATGAACTTAATCTAGACTTAATCTAACAAAGTCTTCGGGGCTTTATGATAGGTCTGCCGAATGAAGAATAAGAGGTAATTGTTGGACGGTTAGTATGACTATTTGGTGTGTTTAATGTGTGTGTTTTTGTTTCAGGTTTTGGTACGGGGCTAGATAAACAAGGAGATTTCGGTGGAGACGACTGCTGTGGATTGGAAAGTGGCGGAGGATCCTTGTCTGGTTGAACCGATGGAGATGACAGTGGACTACTAGGAGCTGACAATGTGGGAGAAAAATTTGGTTTGAGGATGTGTTGGCGATTTCGACGAAATGTACCTTCAGGGGAGACAATAGTGTACGATCTGGATTGTGGACCTACGTCTGAAACAGTACCAGGTGTCCATGTACTATCTGGCTGTTTTTTGAAATAAATTTTATCACCAATGTTAAGTGAAGACAACGGTTTTGAATGTTGATTATAATAAAGCTGTGATTTGTTATTTTTTATAAGAGTTTTATTTTTTAGAGACCTATAGTTAGGTATTTTAGGTTTAAGAGACTGTTCTAATACTGGAAGTTTAGTTCTAAGTGACCTGGACATTAGTAATTGAGCCGGTGAATACATATTTTCTTTAGGGGTATTTCTATACTGTAGCAATGCTAAATGGGGGTCTGAATGATCAGTAAGACATTTCTTTAATAAGTTTTTAACTGTGCCTATGGTTCTTTCTACAAGACCGTTTGACTGTGGAAAATAGGGACTTGATGTAATATGTTGTATTTGCCATTCCGAGGCAAAATTGCTAAAATCTTTCGAGTTAAAAGGGGGGCCATTGTCTGAAATAAGAATGTTAGGAATTCCATGCCTGGAGAAAATAGACTTTAGGTGACTAATAACAATTTTACTAGTGGAACCACTTACTAGCTTAGCAAGCTCAACATATTGGGAAAAATAGTCAACGACTATGACATACTTGTCTGAGTTGAGATCAAATAGATCAACACCAACTTTATTCCAAGGGATTGGCTTCACTTCATGAGGCTGTAGTGGCTCTTTTGAATTGCTGCGTCTGTTAGTAAGACAAATATGGCAATTGTTAACATATTTTTCTATATCAGAGTACATATTAGGCCAGTATACTAAATTTCTAGCTAATCTTTGGCAACTGTGAATACCCTGGTGACCTTCATGGATCTGTTTTAATATGTCATTCCTCATAGCTACAGGTATAATAACACTGTTATTTTTAAAAATTATGTTATTAATAATATGTATGTCTGTTTTTAATGGAAAATATGGCCTAATGATATCTGGAAGTAATTTTTTATGTTCAGGCCAACCTGTTATGCAATATTTACTTAGAAGTGACAATTCCTTGTCTTGGGAAGTCTGTTCTTGAATAGATTTAAGTTTATTTGGACTAATTGACAATGATCTAATGACTAAGTTGAGATGCAAATCTAGGTCAGAATCAAGATCACTTAATGACTGTTCTGGTAAAGCGGCTCTGGACAAAGTATCAGCTACATATAGATATTTACCTGGTTTGTAAGTAACATTTAGGTCATATGGTTGTAATCTCAGCATTATTCTTTGAAGACGGGGTGGAATATTGTAAATTGGTTTCTTATAAAGCGACACTATTGGTTTGTGGTCAGTTTCAACCAAAGTATGACGACCATAAATATATTGGTGAAACTTAGTACAACCAAATAAGATAGCTAGCAGCTCTTTTTCAATCTGTGAGTATGACTGTTGACATGAGCTTAATGAAGCTGAAGCATATGCGATGGGCTGTTTATCATGAGAAATCACTGCACCCATGGCATCCTTAGACGAATCGACAGACAGTGTAATAGGCTTATTTTGATCATAGTATGTCAAGACAGGGGCTTTAGTTATACATTCTTTTAATAAATTAAATTCTTTGTTATGTCTATCTTGCCAAGACCATTCATTATCTTTGGACAGAAGTGTTCTTAGATTAGAAGTTTTTTCTGACAAATTCTCTATGTATGAGCCTAAATATGTGACCATGCCTAAGAATCTTTGTAGTTCTGAGATATTTGTAGGGGGTGGCATACTGCAAATGGCTTTGACTTTGTTTTCATCAACTCTAACACCATCTTTGGAAAAGATGTGCCCTAAGTATTTGACTTCACTTTTACATATGTTTGACTTTTCTTTATTAAATTTTATTCCTAATTCCCTTGCTCTTTCTAGGACTTGTTTTAACCTGAAATCATGTTCTTCTTTTGTCTGAGCATAAATTAAAAAATCATCCATCATTATTTTTACTCCTGAGATGTCGGAGAATTTTTTTGTCATGATGGAGTGAAACAATTCTGGGGCTGCATTTATGCCGAAGGGAAGTCTTAGAAATCTATATCTACCTTGAGGTGTAATGAACGTACAAAGCTTTGAAGAAGCTTCATCTAACTTGAGCATGAAAAAGCCTTTGTTGGCATCTAGGGTTGTAAAATACTGTGAACCAGAGAGGCTGGATTTAATTTCATCTATAGTTGGAAACTGATAATGAGGACGCATGATAGCTTTATTAAGTTTTCTTGGATCAATGCACAGGCGTAGTTTACCATTTTTCTTGGATGCAATTACAATAGAACTTACCCACTCGGTAGGTTCCTCGACTTTGACTATAATTTGGTCTTTTTCTAACATGGCTAATTCTTCCTTTAGTTGTTCTGAGAGACTGAATGGAATTCTACGGCAGGCATCAACAGAAGGTGTAGCATCTGGCTTAATTGACAAATGACATTCATAATCTTTAAGACAACCTATTCCTGAAAAGAGATCTTTATATTCAACAAGTTGTGATACATCAGCTGACTCATGAAATTGGGCATTATGGACTCTTTTGACTAATTTTAAAATATCACAACTGTCGCGACCAATAATATTTTGACAAGGTATATCGATAATGTGAAAATTGACATTGTATGCAGTGTTGTTATGTGTGACAGACAGAATACATTGACCTACTGTAGGTAATACTTCACCACTAAAAGTTGAGAGTTTGTGACAACTTTTTTTTAAATTACTTAATGGCAAATTAAGTTTTTTATAAGAGTTGAATGACAAAATATTAGTGTCTGCACCTGTATCAAGTAAAAAGTCTACATTTTTACTATTTATGGACAAAGTTATATGATAAGAGTTTTTCTGACTGACAGAAATCTCGTTAGTGAAAAGACTGTTTAAGAAATAAGTATCAGTTGGACTATCCATACTTTCCTCTTCTATGAATCTTACATGTTTGTTCCGGCAACACTTAGCAAAGTGGTTCGGCTTGTGGCAGTTGTGACAGGTGACTCCTATGGCTGGGCATTTTGTTCGATGAACTTGACCACATCTGGAGCAGATCTTGGAAGATTGCTTGGATTGAGGTTCTTGACTGGACGATGCTCTGCTTGATTGATGACTTTGACGACTGCGACTTCTTTGACGACTGTGACTCTCTTGACCACGGTTTGCTTGGCGACTGTGATTCGATTGACGACTGGCGATGACACTTACTTCGTGGCTTGATAAGGCTTGGGCCTGTACCTTAGTGTTTCTTAGTGTTTTGGCGAGACTGACGGCGGCATCAAATGAAGATGGTTTCTCAATTAGTATGCGTTCTCTGATGTACGAGCAAGATGAGTTTAAGTTCCATGAGAATATGTCCTTTACTATATCATCTGCAAGACTTTCGAAATTGCATTGGATACTTATGTTCTTGAGATCAGTGGCATACGTCTCTATTTCTTCATCTGGGCCTTGTTTCCTGTTGAACAGCTTATGCCTTTCGACGGAAATATTTACACGTGGCGCAAAATAGTCCTCAAATCTGGCGAGTAGATCCTTGTATGTGATCTTCTCTATATCTGTATTGAACGAGTAAAATATCTGAAGAGCAGCCGGACCTATTGTTTGCAACAAAATGGCTACCTTTCTTTTATCAGTTTCGTTCTCTAAACTGTTGGCGATCATAAAGATGTCAAGACTAGTTTTATAGTTTCTCCATGCCAATGGCATATTCGAGGCGTTGATATCGAGACTAAAGTTACTCGGCGGCAGGGGACTTGTATTTGCATTTTTTTCGGCCATTATGACTGGTGCATGCGACGTGCTCGGCGACTATTTTCGTGAAAATATGTTGTTTTGACGACTTACTTTTGTAGGCTGGCTTCCAGGACTTCTTGGACTTCTGACACCATGTTATGATGGGAGGTCAGGGTAAACGATGACGATAATAAGAAGACCAGACTTTTAGTTTAATGCGTGTTATATTCAGCAGCCATGACAAACACAAGAAGAAGTGACCAGAGATAAAGTAAGTTTTTCTGGTGGCAGGAAGACCACAGATAACAATAGTAATTTTCTTAAAGATAATACAAACGCATAGGCATCTAGTACAATACGTAACAGTCCGGAACGAGGTCATACGACATAACAATAAGACAACTTATGTGGTCCAAAAATGTAGCAAGCTGAAGTGGCTAGTACTGGCAATAATTGCTATTTTTTGTTAATTTAATTAGCATGCTAAATTTCATAGCATAGCATGCTACGCGCTATTGCTATGCTAATATGAAATTTCATCGAAATTGAGAAATAGCGTTAGCGTATAATATTAAATTGCGAAATTGTGACTGTTTTGCGAAATATGAAAAAAATACATTTAAGTGTTATGACTATGATTAGAATTAAAATTGACTTCATTAAAATGAAAACCGCACCGGTTAGATAATTCAATCAAGTCACGAAAAGACACATAATTTCATTCAAATAAACAGTCCAATAAACCGCACGCAAAATACAACTCTAAATGCAAGGATGCCGTATTCTCTTCTCTTTCTTTGTTCGCCATTCACTCGGGTAACGCTCGAAAGCCGATCGTCGCCCGACAGCACGCGAACGCGAGTTTTAATTGCCTGCTAGTGCTAAGCTGCTATTAGCAGCCTGCTAAAGCAGTGCGTCCGAATCTATGAAAGCAACGAGACGTCGCTGTCCGTGAATTTTAGCATTCACACAATTTAGCAAAGTCAAATAATTTAATTATTGCTAACGATGAAATAGCATGCTATTTAATGATGCTAATGCTAATTAGTCAATTACTATCAGTGGCAGTGGGCTGGCCATGTCTGTCGCAGAACCGACGAGAGGTGGAGCAGGAAGGTTCTTAAATGGAGACCACGCTTAGGTAAAGGTAGTGTGTGACGCCCCCCGGCTAGATGGACAGACGACCTGAAGAAGGCAGCTGGTAGTGACTGGATGCAAAGGGTGGGAGATCGTGCGCTGTGGCGCTCCTTGGGGGAGGCCTATGTCCAGCCGTGAACTGTAACAGGCTGATATGATGATGATGATGATATGTGGATTATACCTCTATAGTAGGATGTGTTACTATTTATACTACATAAGTTTATATTTAAGTCATATAATGTAACAAGTTAGTTTGTAATCCCTAAAATAAATAAATAAGTAGTTCACTTTTTTTTCGTACCTGAGTCCATGGGTGTCGGCATAACTCTCAAAAATCCCCAAGAGTTTACGAATGGCACTTATGGATGGAGCCAGCATCAGCAAATTCATCATGTCTGACTGTCCGTCGGTATGTCACAACTTAGTAAGAAGATGTATGTATTCTGTATCCCATACGTGTGGGGGTATCTATGGATAGGCCTTCAAAAATGATATTAAGGCTTTGTATAACATTTCTTTCTAAACTGAATATCCTTTGCGTGAGAGTCACTTCCAAAGTAGTAAAATGTGTAACTGAAACCTCCAAACAACTTTCGATAAACCTAAAAAAAATATATTATATGATAATAATAATAAAAATTCTTTATTCAAGAGACCAGGACTCAATTTGTTAGTAACATTAAATAAACATAAACAGTTAAGGTTAGTCAGAAATATATTTTGAATAAATATGACTCGTGATTGCTACTATACGAGAATCATCGCTGCTCCATTCCATAAGCAGTGGCGCAGCAATGATTCACGTATACACAATCGAGCCGGCTCGCAATCATGGCCAGGATACTAGGCTAACAGCGCCATCTAGCCTTATGGAGCCCTATCAGCTCTCGCTGTTGTGCTTGCCGTTAGGCATGCACTTATCCCCCCCGTGGGATCTCCACCTGGTCGTGGTGGGGGGGCTCAGTAACCGTGGCTTTGCCACCCACGGTGAAGCTAAGCGGGATCCCGGGAGGGGACGCTCCACGTGGGCTTGGGGAGGCCTGCGCAGGATGCGTCCAAGGGTGCGGGTGTGGGGGACGGTTTTGGCTGACCCTCGCAGTCAGGTGCGGTCGCGGGAGGAGAGACGTCTCGGTGTGTCGTTGGCCTATCTCCCGCGATGGCGCTGCGGTGGGGCCGCAGAGGAAGAGAAGATGCGGTGTGTCGTTGCCGTCCTCCCTATCCTCTGCGGCCGGGTAGTGGCGGAGCCCAACACCTTGCTCCGCCGCCAAGGAGTTTGTGGCCCTCGGGCTAACCGCCGTGGTGAATGCTCACGCGACCCCATGGCGCCCCCCACAATGGCGGAGTGGTGGAATGCGCTGTGGTTTTAGTGGGTATTACGGCCTTGCACACCAGCCGTTGAGTCCCACATACCCCCCTGCAGATGTGTGGGGGGCATGCGTAAAAGAATTTCCACAGCGAGAAAAAAAAAAGGCATGCACTGTGATGGCGAATGGTAGAGGTCGCCACAAATTAACCGTCTAAACTTTCACCGAAAATTGGTTTGAACAAGATCTAGTTAGTACTTCTTTTTTTTACGAATACTTTTATATCATCACACTTGCTGTTACGAAACTTTTATGTTTTTCGTATTTTAGTCTGTTGACGTTTTATTATTCCAGCGCCAACAGAAAAAATCACTGAAACTTTCAAGTGTCTAGATTGAAGGGTTTATGAGATACAGTCTGGCGACCGACATTATACAGACAGAAAGACAGCGAAGTCTCAGTATTCTTAGTCTCAGTTTTCACATTTTGGGTACGGGTACCACCTTAACATCATCACTTTTTAATAAATTACCTGAAAATGTAATTTCATTGCCTTTAGATAAATTTAAAACAGTTGTTAAAGAGCTACTTGTTAGTCAACTTGCCGAAATAAATTGATTTTATTGATGTTAACAAGTATCATAGCTAAGTGACTGTGGTGTAATTGTGGAGTGCTTTGACTACCATGATCAGGCAGGTATATACTTATTAGGACTTTTGTTCTTAAACATCTTTTGACTGCCTCTTTGCTGTAGTGGCAAAGTTTCTGCCTTAAATCCGAAACGTCCTGGGTTCGAATCCCAGGTCAAGCAAAAATTGTTTCTGAGATTTTCTGCCATGAATTTCTCAAAAACAGCTCGCAATCGGGAAGTTGACGGTGTTACACCCCCGTGCCTCGGAAAGCACGTTAAGCCGTTGGTCTTGCGCCTGATCTCTCTCCGGTCATGTCAGATTGCCGTCTCACCGAACTTTGAGAGTGATGAAAAAGTGAGTACACCAGTGTATTGCGCTCACACTTGTGCACTAAACCTCTAATATCTCTTGCGTAGTTTGCTATTCTCTGTTGAGATTGGCCGCCGTGGTCGAAATGGACGAGGAGGACTATTATATTAGAAAAATAAAACAACTCATAACTAAAAAAATTAAAATAGACAGAATTTTTGGTCAAATACCAAAAGATTTGAAAGCGAAAACAGTATACCTCTGAAATAATGTGGTCCAAAAAGCCATCATCAGAATGTGGAATTGCAATACTACTGGGTGACTTCAATCATGAGGCTGGCTTTCTCGTCTATAACTAACAGAGCACAGTAATGCGTAAAACAAATATTGTTATAGCGTTGGACTTAGGTATAATCTTGGTTGCTAGCCTGACTAACAAACAAAAAGTCCCGACATCAACCAAAAGTAGGTATGTACAATAGGTAAAAAAAATATATTATAACGTCAATCACGTTTAATCACATTATTAAGAAAAGTATGTACCTGCATGGTGCAATGTAAAAACATTTTTTTCATGCATTATTGTTCTATTGTTCTTGCTTTACTAGCGGACGCATGCGACTTCGTTCGCCTTAGTTTTGAATAGGTTTCTATACAGAGTTTCACCTCCAGCCCACTTATTCTTCTTAGCTCTGTCTGATTAATGTTTTAACTTCTAACATCATAAGAAAGTGCTCGTCACGCTGACAATTTTTTTTCTCACTCGTTATATCTATAGGTACCTTTTATTTGCACATCTGGGGATAGATTCCACTATTCATTAGTTACAAAATCTTGTTTAAATTGCCCAATTTTGACATTTTCTTTCATACTTGAACTCAGTCAAAAACAGGTAATTCGTAATTGAATTGCCTGATTTCGACATTTCTACCATACTAGAACTCAGTCAAAAACAAGCAATAAGTAATTGAATTGCCTAGTTTTGACATTTCTTCCATACTAGAACTCAGTCATAAGCAAGCAATAGGTATGTAATTGAATTGCCTAATTTCGACATTTCCTCCATACTAGAACTCAGTCAAAAACAAGCAATTCGTAATTGAATTACCCAATTTTGACATTTTTTCCATACTAGAACAGGCAATTCGTAATTGAATTGCCTGATTTCGACATTTCTACCATACTAGAACTCAGTCAAAAACAAGCAATAAGTAATTGAATTGCCTAGTTTTGACATTTCTTCCATACTAGAACTCAGTCATAAGCAAGCAATATGTAATTGAATTGCCTAATTTCGACATTTCCTCCATACTAGAACTCAGTCAAAAACAAGCAATTCTGAATTGAATTACCCAATTTTGACATTTCTTACATACTAAAACAGGCAATTCGTAATTGAACCCCAATTTCGACACTTTTTCCATAATAGAACTCAGTCAAAAACAGGTAATTCGTAATTGAATTGCCTGATTTCGACATTTCTACCATACTAGAACTCAGTCAAAAACATGCAATAAGTAATTGAATTGCCTAGTTTTGACATTTCTTCCATACTAGAACTCAGTCATAAGCAAGCAATATGTAATTGAATTGCCTAATTTCGACATTTCCTCCATACTAGAACTCAGTCAAAAACAAGCAATTCGTAATTGAATTACCCAATTTTGTCATTTCTTCCATACTAGAACAGGCAATTCGTAATTGAATTCCCCAATTTCGACACTTTTTCCATAATAGAACTCAGTCAAAAACAGGCAATTTGTAATTGAATTGCCCAATTTTGACATTTATTCCATACTAGAACTCAGTCTAAAACAGGCAATTCGTAATTGAATTGCCCAATATTGACATTTCCTTAATTTCAAAAACAGGGTACAGGCCGTGCGGTGATGTGTCCCGGCGCTTCCGTAGAAGGCTACGTGACACCACGAACAACACAATAACCTTTACCTATAACATAAATCTACTAAGATTTCAAAAAAGGTAGGTGGGGTGTGGATGAAGCTCTTTAAGTTGTGAACGTAAATCTTTTTTATATGGGTACTTTGTTAATAATAAACAGGGTGCGAGGATATATAAAAAATACTAGCGGCCCTTCAGTACGTAATATTTCAATATTAAAAAAATATGCAATAAACGAAGAACGATTTTAAGCAAACTTTACATAAACCATCGTCTAAATATTTGGTTTGGATAGGTAAGCCCGTTCTTGAGTTACAAAATACCATCGAAAATTGGCATTAATTATTATTTATACCAATAGATATTTACCAGCATGGTACTGCATACAATGTCAAAACAATTTTTTTATTCAGTTATTATATTTATTTATCGTCAAAAATATCTCCAGTTTCAGTATAAATATTCGGATTATTCTGTCCGGCAATCATACAACTGAAGAATCTTGTTAGTAACTGATTGCTAAGATGTCGAACCTCATTTATTTGTGCATCATCGGAGTAATTTTTATCCAAGTGGATAAAAGTTTCGCAGGCACCATCAGGACTGGTGCAGAACCTACCCCAACAGTCGAAGCATCTTCCATCGAAATTAGATTAGAAGACAATGGAGCACAAACAAAAGAGACCGCAGTAGTGGCTCCTTCAACCGTTCCCGCGAGCCGAACCTCTTCACCAACTAGAGTGCCGGTGCTTATATTATTTGACAAAAATGCAGTTGATTCTTCAGTTCAAACAAGCCCCAACTCTTCTCCTAAAGCAGTTCCAGTACTCATTTTATTCAAGAAACAACAAAATGCTTTGAAGACTGAATCCCGGCGTTCTACAGACCTATCAGAAGATAAAGTAGACGGAGAGGATGCATCGAGTGCAGAACTAGATGAAGAAGAAAGAGACTCGGTTGGTCAAACCATTATCAACATAGGTTCGAGTGCTGCGTCGGGTGCCGGCATAGGGCTCGAGCTGGGGGGGCCCGTCGGGGGGGCTATTGGAGCCGTGGCAGGGGCCGTCGTAGGTGGCATTGCCACTGCCATTGATTACTTTGGGTAACTTAGAATATTTCAGTAATATTTTATCAATATTGACGACAACGAATTTTATTATATGACCATTGCGTTTGTAATAAAGTATATTTTCTTCACTCCAGTCTTTCTGATTTTTGCCGAAATTCAGTTTTAAAGTTTTGGACCTATATTTTCCAACTTTTCTTTTTACTTTCCTATATAAAAGTCAATTAAACTTTGACTCAATCATCTTGTCTGACGCAGAAGCTGCGCAAGCCATAACAGTTGGAAATATTTTAAATATTGAAATCTGTGTAAAGTAAAAAGTTTTATTTTCAAATATTTCAATCCGAAGTTAAATTTATAAGTATGGATTCAGTTTATCATGTATCGCTTATAGTTATATCGATGGAATTGAGTCTCCTGGATCATATTTACCATTGGAATTCCCTTTTCCATAATTTGTCGAATTCATAAAGAGGTAATGTTATTTGTGATTGATTAGTTTTTGATGACTTTATGTGACTTTATTAATTTTTTAAACCCCGCGGGGTATTACATCATTTGGACGATGTTAATATCGCTTTCTCTCAGGAAGTTGAAATTAAGATTAGCTTTGGTTTTCATCATTAACAATTTCTTGCTTAACGTGACTTCAAAAAAGACATCCCAAATAAATAACACGCATTCAATTTTTTTATTTAAATTACTAATATTTATCCATAGTTTACGGAAAATACTCTTTTGGGGATGTTATGGATATAATAAAACACCGACTGCACTTAAATGTTTATTTTGTTCACCAACACAATTGCACTGTTCTAATACACTGCGTGTCTATATAGATAGCTTGAAACTATTTTAACAGTAATTAATGTGAGAGCGACATGACGCTTGGTTCGAAACCGAGATAGAAGAGAGCTAGAGCGAGAAGGACATACATTTAATATGGTAATACTAAACAAGGAACAATAAATAAAAATGTATTTTGTAGGCACAAATGCTTTCATCTTGGCTGACACTCAAGCTGTGCATTCGCAGCTTGGGCTGTTGGGCACAGTATAAGTAGGCATCTTACAAGAAAGAAAAAAAATTTGAGAATTGTTGTCTTTTCTACTGTAACACCTTACTGTAAGGTGTGACTTGCAATAAATATGATGAATATGATTATATCAATATGGAAGATGGTTGAAAAATTCCATCAGCTTGGGATCCTGTTTTAGCTAAGACTTAAGCTATACCCCGCACTGCAAGACTTTAAGTTACAGCTCATTTTGTGAAGATAGGAACTTCATATTTTGAGTGATGGTAGTTTACATTTTTTTTTAAACTATGTAATGACAATTAACACTTTGTACACAAGTAGACACTGTGACCACGGACTGTAAAAAGGGTCCGAAACGTCAGGTTAAAATAAAATGTAAATAAATCGTGAAATAATCCGCGAACAATAGACATTGAAATGATAAAGTGTATCATTTCAATGTCTATTGTTCGCGACATAAATATTATGAAATAAACAAATATTTCATCCAAAATTAGCTACGTTTAAAAAGAAAAAGTAGTAATATAATATAATAGAATACTAACTTGTGAAATAAATGTAGAACAGGTCAACGGTACATTAAATAAAAACAAAAGAAAATACTTCTAAGGGTCTAAATACACGTAAATAGAAACCAAAATTCCTGTCTGTTCGTTGTTAGTTTTTCACACAAAACTGGACGGATTTGAAACTTTTTTGTTTTATAGAATGAGTCCTCCCGGAAAAATCCTTAAGACCGGAATACTTCATGTAGAACCCTAGATGTCCAGCTAAACCATAAGAGGTGTTAGTTTATAAATTTACCACGAGATCTCGTAAATTGATAAATTACCGAAAATGTAGGCGTAATATAAAACAATTTTTCTCCCGTTTAGAATACTACGAAAGTTTATAAATTTCCTAGGAAATTTATAAACTTGCGGATCTTGTTATCTTCCGTTAACATAAATAAACAACCTTAAGAGTGAAGCCTTAGTTTAGTCTAAGTCTAGTCTAGCCGTCTTTGCTTTATTTTTAACACATACTTCCGACAAAAAATAAGATCCGGAGCATCAAACTTCAACACGAATGGCAAAAAATCCATAATCATATCAAATTTCTTTGAGTATATTGTATAAATTATTATTGTTATGATTATTTTATGCCAGCGCAGGTTTGCGTCAGCCAAGGCGATTAAATTCAAGTTTAGGTAAGGTCTTAATGAAAGTTAAAAATAATGGAATCTTTACTATTCTAACAGTTTAGAACTTCAGAATTTGAAAGATCACACAGAAAAGATTTGATTTTAGAAAATAATATTTATTGCATCATGAAGGTATTTTCATATTAAGTAAAAGCCTTCAGTATATTGATAAATCATTTTAAGAAAATTCGAAGTAATCTTAAGTAATCACCTACGATGGGCCTTGCCACAACTCCTATAGCCCCTCCGACGGGCCCCCCCAGCTCGAGCCCTATGCCGGCCCCCGACGCAGCACTCGAACCTATGTTGATAATGGTTTGACCAACCGAGTCTCTTTCTTCTTCATCTAGTTCTGCACTCGATGCGTCGTCTCCTCCTTCTTTATCTTCTGATAGGTTTTTAGAACGCTGGGATTCATTCTTCAAAACATTTTGTTGCTTCTTGAATAATGTGAGTACTGGCACTCCTTTAGGTGAAGAGTTGGGGCTGGTTTGAACTGAAGAATCAACTGCTTTTTTGTCAAATAATATAAGCACCGGCACTCTAATCGGTGAAGAGGTTCGGCTCGCGGGAAAGGTTGAAGGAGCCACTACTTCGGTCTCTTTTGTTTGTGCTCCATTGTCTCCTAAGCTAACTAACTCGTCCTCTCCTCCTTCTTTATCTCCTGATAGGTTTGTAGAGTGCCTAGATTCTGATTTTGAAGCGTCGGCAGGATGTATCTGGTGCTTTAATAACATGAGCACTAGCACTCTACTTGGTGAAGAGGTGGAGCTAGCGGGAACGGTTGAAGGATCTACTATTTCGTCCCTTTTAGCTTGTGCTCCATTTTCTTCTAAGCGATTTTCGATGGTAGACTGTGAATCGACTGTTGAGGTAGTTTCTGAACCAGTCGTGATGATTTCTGCGAGACTTTTATCCACATGGTTAAAAATCACTCCGATGATACAGAAATAAACAAGTTTCGACATCTTAAAACCCAGTAGCTACTCGTAACAAAATCCTCAGTAATATGATTGCTTTACCAAATAATCTGAACATTTATACTTGAACCGAAACAATTTTTGAAGATAAATAAACTACAACACAAGAACCGAAT
The DNA here is from genome assembly GCA_963921415.1 of Pyrausta despicata. Taxonomy (NCBI): domain Eukaryota; kingdom Metazoa; phylum Arthropoda; class Insecta; order Lepidoptera; family Crambidae; genus Pyrausta; species Pyrausta despicata. The sequence continues at coordinate 9,081,605 of OY992873.1, read as the reverse complement.
GAAAAAATTGTTTGACATTGCTCTATTGCTATTGTATTTGAGATTGCTTTAAATATATTTTTATGTAGTATATCCTCGCACCTTGTTTACTTTTGACAAAGTGCCTATCTCGAAATCTGAGAGAGTCTCAGTCTATTAAGAGAGAGAGAATCTTAGTTTATTTATGTTGTACGTATAGTTTTTTGTGTTGTTCGTGGTGTCACGTTACTTTCCGAGAAAGCGCCGGGACACGACCACTGCACGGCCATAACCCTGCCATTTTCTCTTTTGGAAATCTACCTCACGAATGAATTAAAATTCACGTTGCAGCTTCCATTTGACGACGCGCAGGGTTAGATTGTCCTCCATCTGCACATACTCTGTCTCGTGCTCAGAGTTCCTTCTCTCTAGGCTATAGTGCGTAGTTTCAGATTTAACCATCGTCATCCTTCTTGCTTTCTTCTAGCTTGACCCAACAACATTAGGGGGTACGACCTCAGCCAAAAGTGGTGTAGGTAGAGGCGCTACACATATAGCTAAGTCGTCCAAATCGAAGGACGATGCTCTGGTTTGCTGCCATGACTTATGGCTCATGTCACAACAATTCTGACATCTAAACAGTTTTTGGCCGAAAATTTAAATTTAAAGGATTAATAAATAATCAGAGGCCGCTACGAAGTACAATCGTCGAACTTAGATACATGTTAAGTAATCAATTGCGTCACGACATTTACAATGTACAGATCGATGGGCCGGAAGGAAAATTGAGTGCATGAGATTATTTGAAAAGTTTCAAATAAGATAAAAAAGCTTACAAAAACTTTTATGGCATGCGCGGCTTCTGCGTCGGACAAGACGATTGAATTAAAGTTAAGGTGTATATCATAGAGTAAAGTAAAAAGAAAAAATTGGTTGGAAAGAAATTGTTCTCAAACTTTATAACTAAATTTCGGAAAAAAAATAGAAAATATTAGAGTTAAAAAAATACACTTGGTTTCAAATTCATTTGTCGTCATTATTATTTGTAGCCGTCAATAATCATTAAAAAATACAGTTAAATCACCCAAAGTAATCAACGGCGGTAGCAATGCCCCCAACGACGGCTCCTGCTACAGCTCCAATAGCCCCCCCTACGGGTCCCCCCAGCTCCAGCCCTATCCCGGCCCCGGACGCAGCACTCGAACCCACATTGATAATGGCTTGACCAGCCGTGACTTCCCTGTCTTCTTCATCTAGTTCAGCGCTGGAAGCGTCCAGTCCCTCTTCTGTAGAACGCCGGGATTCCGTTTTCAAAGCATTTTGTTGCTTCTTGAATAAAATGAGTACTGGAACTGCTTTAGGTGAAGAGTTGGGGCTTGTTTGAACTGACTGAACTGCTTTTTTGTCAAACAATATAAGCACCGGCACCCTCGTTGGTGAAGAGGTTCGGCTCGCGGGAACGGTTGATGGAGCCACTACTTCAGTCTCTTTTGTTTGTGCTCCATTGTCTCCTAAGCTAATTTCGATGGAAGATGCTTCGACTGTTGGGGTAGGTTCTGCACCATTCCTGATAGTTCCAGCGAAACTTTTATCCACTTGGATAAAAATCACTCCGATGATGCACAAATAAATGAGGTTCGACATCTTAGCATTCAGTGACCAACAAGATTCCTCAGAAAGGTATGATTTCATAGAAAATTATTCGAACATTTATACTGACTTTAGGAGTAAAAAAAGTATTAGAATAGAATAATTCTTAAAAATTGTACAGGAGGTCAACCGTACATTGAACAAAAACTAAAGAAAATCTTTCTTTGAGTCTAAAATTCTCTTTATACTCACATAAGCAAAAAATCTGTATGTCTGTCTGTTTGTCACACAAAAATCACTGGTCGGATTGGAATTTTTTGTTTTACATGTATTAGTACTCCAGAAAATTCATAGACTTTAAAATTATCTTGAATTCCTGATGTGGGATCCTGGCTGACCAGCTTAACAGTACTAGGTGTTAATAAACCGCCTTTAGAGAAGTAGTTCAGCGTGACACATAAATTATTACAAATACGAGAGGAGCCTTTGGTATTTTTATTTTATTTTTATTTTCTTTATTAAAGAAAACAACAGCTATACGATAGCTCATGTAGGGTAAATATGACAATAATAGCACACTAGCATTAAGCGTTTCCACTGCTGAGTTTTACATATTATGTCGAATAGACAATGCGAAAGAAAAGATAATACCTAACATGCAATAAAAAAGAAACACAGACAGGAACGGACAACAACACGTCAGGGTGAACACTGCAGTATCTTATGGGATAAAATATAACAATTTTTGACGTGACAACGTCTTATAAATTGGTTTGCCAGGTGACACTTCAAGAAACTGCGTTACGCTCCGCTCACGTTCCGCGCTCACAATGAGAGCGAGTGAGAGGCACGCGTCCCTTCGACTCGGGCATGGTTAGCCCGCCTAAGAGCGAGTGAGACAGACATAAAAAGTGAAAGGCACGCGTCCCTTCCACTCGAGCACAGTTAACCCGCCTAAGAGCGAGAGAGACAGAGCGAGAGAGAGAGAGTGAGAGAGATAGGCATACACACCGGTTCATGTTATACGAATGAATATTCACATTAAAATTATTTTACCACTCAAAGTCGTTGTCACGTAAAACTTTCGCCCGTATACCGACTTTACAGGCAACCATTTTTACTTTAATTCTGGAATAGTTCACTGACGCAAATAAAAACTTAAGGTACGCATGTGTCGATGTTTTACTCGTGATGGAAGTTGGTTTTTGACGTGCACGCAATAACAAAGTACTGGTGGTTTATTTCACGCATGAAAGCAGGCTAGTTTGCATGATTGATAAACCTACATATTTAGATCGTGACAAATATCATCAAGATAAGGGTAAGGGGTAACTATATTCAATAATTACAATACGCATGATGACACCTATCTTAAATATTTTCAAGACCATGGCTTTTAAAAAACATATCCCCTATGAAGTTAATACAACCAGTATATTTCCAAAAAGCTGCAGAAACTATTTTTTAAACACACAAAATTTAATATAAATAATAACTAACTCCATGACCAGCACATCCGTCAGTAATCATTAGAAGAGATCTAAATTAAATCACATTATTTGGTCTATTTTTTTCTGTTGTAGATTTGTGAATAGCTTTGGCTAAAGCTGAAAAAGAGGATTATTGTGCTTAAAATTTCCACTAAACGACGCCTTATATATCTAATCTATAAAACTCTCGTGTCACAGTTTTCGTTGCCATACTCCTCCGAAACGGCTTGACCGATTGTCATGAAATTTTGTGCGCATATTGAGTAGGTCTGAGAATCGGCCAACATCTATTTTTCATACACCTTAGTGATAATAATTTATATGGCATAACAACGTTTGCCGGGTCAGCTAGTTATCATATAGATTTTTATCATATATATATAAATAGCCCTCCTGGCTGATTTCGACCACGGCGGCCAATCTCAACAGAAATCAGCCAACTACGCAGATCTATACATAAAGCTAAGAAAAATAAAGTGGGTTGGGGGTGAAACTTGGTTTGGTATTCAAAACTAAGGCGAACGGAGTCGCAGGCGTCCGCTAGTAAAGCAAGAACAATAACTCAAGAACTGCATGAAAAAAAGTATTTGACCTTTACACCATGCAGTGAATACCTTTCTATATAATGTGATCAAACTTGATTGACGTTATTAAACAAATTGGATGTTTATTTTTTGTTACCTATTGTGCTTAGTTAGTTTGGTTAAAAATTTGTTTTTCACTTCTCATGCTCGAAAAAGTACTACTTTATGCAGGATCTAGGCGACATAAAGTTGAATTTTATGCTCTCGTGCATAAAAGTAGCTTTTTAAATGTGTCTACACTAAGGCAGTGACCCATACAGCCAAAAACAATTAATTGTACATGGATAAAACTTGCTAATTTATAATATTTCCTTCCCTATTTGCATTTTTGATTTATAATAAGATAATACGAAAAAGAAACTAAATATCAAAACGTGTTTACCACAAAAAAAAACATTATTCCAAAATAATTTAAGAATAGGCTGTATATTTTTTTTCTTTGCCCGAAAATTATGCAGTAAAATTAAAAAAAGTAAAGTAGCGGGAAAGAAGCCGTGAACTTTTCGTATTGAATTTTCTCAAATTATTGTTAAATTGTAGTAATATTACTTTGACTTTTAATTAAAGAAATGTTAATACGTTATGTTACTGTTTTATTTTCTCGCAATCGAAGTGAAAAGCAGAGTTTACAACTCGTGCACAAATCATTTCTATCCTCGACTTCATCATCTGCCCTCGCCCTGCGGGCTCGGGCATATAACGATCTCGGATAAAAATGACTTGCTTTATGCTCTCGTTGTAAAATCTACTATTGTTTGTCCATCTGGCTAGGAACCATCATTATATCGATGTAGTCTAACTCTATAATAATGTTTTCACACCTCACGCTCGACAAAGTCTTATTATAGGAAAAATATAGACGAAACTGCCTCGTTGGTGTAGTGGCAAAGTTTCTGTCTTACATTCGAATCGTGATGGGACAGTGAGTGCTCCTGTGTATCGCGCGCACACTTGTGCACTATAATATCTCCTGCGTAGTTAGCTGATCTCTGTTGAGATTGGCCGCCGTGATCGAAATCGGCCAAGATGACTAATTTTTGTATGCAGTAAGCTCTCTCATCAGCCTACATAAGTCCCTCTGAGCACCTATAGGTGTTACAAGCAATTCTCCACCACGCGGGCTCAGTGCGGATTGTAGGGTTGTTCGTAAGGTAAGTGGCCAACCTTCCTGTCAGAAGTTTTCAAGCCCTGTTGCCTCTGACCAAGCTTAACGACTAATATCTATCGAAATTAACAGGGACCAACAGATGAATGAGCCTTCCGAAGCACGGACATCATTGTAAATAAACGTCACTTATTTCACCTATTTATGCCACGCAAAATGAGTAAAGCGCCCTTCGCGTTCAGTTTAACAATGTCTTCAGGGCGGTTTTGGGGCTGCCCTGCTACTGCTGCGCTTCGGGCATGTTCGCCGCGGCGCGGGTGGACTATTTCCATACGCAAGAGACGCGCGTCCCTAGTGCGCAGGGTGTGGGCCAGCTCCAATACCGTTCTGAGGATGATAGCGGACAGGGTGGATTGCCCCTTTGTCCGGAACTGCTGCAACGGACATGTGGCTGTAGTTTCGGGTTGAGTGGCAATCCACTGCATGTAATTTGTATTGTTTTAGTTTTTGTCTTAGTGTATGAATTAATTTAGTTATTGTTATGTGTTTTAAATTAAAGCGCTGCGCTTCATCCTTCATAACGCGCACAGCCAAGGAATGGAATGTACTTCCGCCGACGGTGTTCCCTCTTTCTTATAACTTGAGTTCATTCAAAGCGAAAGTCAATAGGCACCTTCTGGGTAAGCTCGCTACATCTTCGACATTTTCCTTACCTCTTAGAGGGAGAATGATGTCAAAAGCGAACCAGAAAAAAAGTATGTAATGTAATCTTTAAAATTATGGGTTGGTATGACCTGAAATATATATTTTTTAATTTAGTGTGAATAGTCACTCATCCCAAAATCGATTAATTACACAAATACAATTTTTTTTATTGCCAACAAGATTATTGTTATTAAACATTGCGCCTTAGGTTGCTAACTTTTGGACTTATACCTTTGGTAACTTTTGGTACCAAAGCGCTGCCACGTTATGTGTTTTAAATATAATTATTAAAAAAAATTGGTTGCCTGTAAAGTCGGTATATATACGCGCGAAAGTTTTACGTGACAACGACTCTGAGTGGTAAAATAATTTTAATGTGAATATTCATTCGTATAACATGAACCGGTGTGTATGCCTATCTCTCTCTCTCTCTCTCTCGCTCTGTCTCTCTCGCGTGAAACGTGAGCGGAGCATCGTAACGCAGTTTCTTGAGGTGTCACCCGGCAAACCAATTTATAAGACGTTGTCACGTCAAAAATGTATGTAATGTAATCTTTAAAATTATGGGTTGTTATGACTGAAATAAATGAATTTTAATATTTTTAATTTATTTGTTTAATTAAATGTGAATGGTCACCCATCCCAAAAAACGATCGCGACATAGGTTGCTTAACTTTTGATACCTATCTCTACCAAAGCGCTGCCACCACTGCGTCACAAGCACCTCAGTTATCGAAGAAATAAGGAGTTATCAATCTATCTACAATTAAATGTTTTAAGAACTAGTTATAAATTAAGGACCTGACAAGATCATGGCAATTGTTTCTAAAAGTCAAAAGGGAACTGTCTGTCATCAGACTGTATGTCATGAAGCGTTATCTATATCATCCGTTGGATCTCCCTTGTACTTCTTCGCAACAACTAGAAAGACTTTAAGATGTCGAAGCTGATTGTTCTCTGCATCATCGGAGTGATCGTCGTCCAGGTGGCTACGGCTAGTGTGGAACCTTCTGGTGCCTCCACCACTTCTGCACAAGGCGACAGCAGCAGTCCTGCCTCTCCTGCAGTTCTGAAGGACCGGTGGACGGGGACGATGGAGCAGATACCATAACCAAACGAGGTGCTTTTGGTCAGGTGCTTAAAATCATTTTTGATCGATTAACCGGCTAGCCTGGTATTGTGGTGTGAGCATGCATGATGAATGCAGGCAAATAAATTGTGATTTTGAAAAAGCACAATTTAGTTCAGTTGCGGGCAAAAAAAAGATATTATGCGTATGTTCTTAACCCTTAGCTGGTATCGCTGGGTCAAATTTGACCCAGACGCAAACATTTTTAGTTATTATTCTTTTAATGTTCATGGTACAAGTGCGGGTTTCTACGTAATCTCTGTTCATCGCAAGCTGCGGCGGGGGGCGGATGTGCAGCGCTGCTACTATCATAGGAGCTGAGATATGTAACCGGCTGGGTCATTTTTGACCCACGACACCAAATTCGTAACTTTTTTCACTGGGGGCAAAAGGGCCAGATCCTACCTATGTGATTGGAAAAACGATCGAAAACATTCTCTAAAATGTATTAAATGTTTATATATTATTTGTAAAACTCATTCCGTCCAAAATATTATGTGTAGTAGTTGTCAAAAAGTATAAGACTGAAATATGGCGTCACATCATTGGTTAGTAACTAGTCCTTTGTTTTTGATTGTCATTTTTTTAATTATAAGCTGATCTCATGAGAATTATACTTTTTTGTTATAAAGAGGATATGAAAAGTGCCATAAATTTATTTTTGTTTTAGTTTTTCTAGCGTTTATATTTTTTTTTAAAAACACTCTGACCAAAAAGTGCCAAAAACTTAGGTTAGTTACAATTTCATGTAGAAGTAAATAATTTTTGAATATTCTAATATCAAACTAATATAATTTTGTATAAAATGGGTTTTTTATTTAATATCTATCCCTATTTACATAAATGAAACAAATGTAAAGGTACTACAACAGAATTATTGGTATGGGTAAATTATGACCCACGATGCCAGTAGTGTTGCCAAAAATAGCGATACCAGCTAAGGGTTAAGTTTTATTCAAGGCAGCGCTTGAGTTTCTAATAAATTGGATTTGATTTGGAGCAGAATTAAATTCTTAAAGTTGTAGTATTGCAGTTAGTAGGGGTTTTTTTTTTCAAATATTCTTTTCAACCTCCTTATAAATCAGAACCAAAATATCTTAGGGGCTTAAAGCTTATTTATTTATTTTTATTTATTGAAGTTTTGCACAAACATGTGTAGGTACAATGGTATACTTAATTACGTTGGTCCTGCGCCTGATCTCGTTCCGGTCATGTCAGATTGCCGTCTCACCGTACTTTGAGAGTGATGGAATAGTGAGTGGACCTGTGTTTTGCGCTCACACTTGTGCACTATAATATCACCTGCGTAGTTGGCTGATCTCTAATAAGATTGGCCGCCGTGGTCGAAATCGGCCAGGAGGACTATATACTATACTATAAGTATTCAAATAATGATAAGTGCACTTATCATAGAAATCAGACGACACGGATAACGCCTGATGTCAGCAAAACTGGGTCGCGATTTTGCAGATATTGTTAATTTTATTGCATTTAAAGTTGTAACTTAATTGACACGTCCGATCGCATGGTCGGCCAGAGAAAATGAAAAGATCGAGCAAAAATTTGCTTTAATTTTTTCCACGAGTTAACTCGAACATTTTTGATGTATTTAATACACAATAAGTATTCAAATGACTGCCTCGATCGTGTAGTGGCAAAGTTTCTGCCTTACATCCGAGAGGTCCTGGGTTCGAATCCCAGGTCGAGCCTAAATTGTTTTTGAAATTATCTGTTATGAATCTCTCAAAAACAGCTCGGAGTCGGGAAGTTGGCGGTGTTACACCCCCGTGCCTCGCAAAGCGCGTTAAGCCGTTGGCCTGATCTCTCTCCGGTCATGCCGGACTACCGTCTCACCCAACTGTGAGAGTGATGGAACAGTGGGGGCACCTGTGTACTGCGCTCACATTTGTGCACTATAATATAATACCTGCGTAGTTGGCTGATCTCTAATAAGATTGGCCGCCGTGGTCGAAATCGGCCAGGAGGACTATATACTATACTATAAGAATTCAAATAAGTCGCCTTTTTGGGGTTCTGGAACCAAAAGTGCAAAACCGAACCGAACCCGAACCCTATTATTTTGTTTGTTAATTCCAAAGTATAACTCCTTTGCTTCTTTTTCGTCTCATATTCAGTTTGACTTTTTAATGTTCTTGTGTCTGAGTGTCCGAAGGTTGGCTGCCTTGGTGGTCCTCACTAGAAACTAGTATCGTGACCTTCGTGCCGCAGTATGACTGATACTGAGGGTGAAACTACATATTTTAAATAAAGAAAATATGAACAACTAGACGATCCCGCAGGCTGTGTCCTGCCCGTTGCTTTTAGAAAAAAAGTGACTTGCCAAGATTGCACTTTTTTTCTATACTAGGTTTTACCCGCGAATTCTTCCGCATTAGATAGTTTTTTTGGAATGCGTTCTTTGTCCGTAATACCAATTTTATCCAAATAAAATTAAAATCTTTGGTAGGTAATTAGGGAGTGAAAGCGATCAGGTTCCCCGGAAATTATTGTTTCTCTTGAGAATGTGTTTTCCCGTGGTCAAAAGTAACTCATGTCCTTTCTCAAGCTATCTCCTTACCAAATTTCTTTTAAATCTGTTTTGTAGTTTAGGCTTAAAAGCGATCGGCCCTCTTGAATTTTCCCATGGGAATGCGTCATTTTCGCGCGGTAAAAAGTACCCTATGTCCTTTCTACGGTTAAAGATCTTCATTTCTCATAAGAATTTACAATTCACTTACTGAGAAACATAATTGGACACAAATGTAAATAGTCATCGCTTAAGATGAACAAACTTAAAATAATGCTGAACTAGGGGGTACATACACAATTTTCTTAGACGGCACTCAGTTTCTTTCTCAGGTATCAAAACATTTCCATACCAAATATCATGAAAATTGGTTCAGTAGTTTAGGCGTGATGGGGTAACAAACAGACAGACAAAGTTACTTTCACATTTATAATATTAGTACCAATACCAATTTTCATAAAAATCCATTCAGCAGTTTCAGCGTGATTGACGGACAAACATCTAAACAAAAAAACTTTAATATTTAAAATATTAGTGTGATTACTAAGTTTTATGTTTAAAATAAAGGATTTTACGGTAGCACCTTGAATTCGGAAGCTTAGACACATATCATCAGCCAATACATATACGTCCCACTGCTGGGCACAGGCCTCACCTCAACTATGAGGTGGTGCGAGCCATACTCCACCACGCGGGCTCAGTGCGGTGCGGTGGAGGGGTGTGTGTAAGGTAAGTGACCAACCTTACTGTCAGATGTTATTAAGCCGCCCGAGGGCCTCCGACCAGGCTTAACGACTAATATCTATCGATATTAACCGGGACCAACAGCTTAACGTGCCTTCCGAAGCACGGAGATGCTTGTAAATAGACGTCACTTGTTTGGTCAGAATGGTCACCCATCCCAAACATGACCGCGCCGTAGGTTGCTTAACTTTTGGTATCACTACCAAAGCGCTGCAACTACTGCGCCACAAGCACCTTCACTACCAAAGCGCTGCAACTACTGCGCCACAAGCACCTTCTTAGACAGCTTAGACACACCATAGGAATATTTTTTTGCTGTTTCAACGCTCTATTTTCATAATATTCGATGATTACACTAGGTGCACAATTAGTAAAACACTTAAACAAATATTTGGTTTTCAAATAAACTTAAGAAAGAGGCCTTTTGCATTCGGACAAAGTAAATCGAGGCTCCCAAGGAAGACCCTAACAAAACACTAATTTCGTGAGGTGTCCGCCTATGATTACTTTCAAGAAGACTCATTCTGGAGTGACACTTGAAAAAGACTTCTACGTGTTTGAATTAAAAATAGTCGAAAAAAAATTAAAAATATGAAATAGTATCTTAAATATTGCCCATTAAGTAGCTTGAAATTTTTCCCAAGCACAGTACCACGGTGTGGCCTTTAGCCGGTTAATCCGTCAAATATGATTTTCAACATTTGGCCAAAAGCACCTCGTTTGGTTATGGTATCTGCTCCATCGTCCCCGTCCACCGGTCCTTTGGCTAGGAAGAGAACTGCAGGGGAGGCAGGACTGCTGCTGTCGGCTTGTGCAGCAGTGGTAGAGGCACCAGAAGGCTCCACACTAGCCGTAGCCACCTGGACGATGATCACTCCGATGATGCAGAGAACAATCAGTTTCGACATCTTGAGGTTTTACTAGTTGCTTGAAGTAAAAGAGAGATCCAATGGATGCCTGTGACTGTATGTTCTCCAATGAAATTAAAGGCTTTTATAGTGATATTTTTATAACCCTTTGTCACTAAGAACATGACATATTTTTTTATCACATCTACCCTAGGGTGCTTTACCTTATCGTATTTTTTTAAATTAAAAAAAAAACAATGACAAAACCTATTTACGCACATTTCGGCAAAAACAATTTTTAAAAGCTGCATTATTAAAATAAATTGTTGAAAAAAACTCTTTTACAATATGTATCGAGAATTGCTTCATCAAGACTTTTTTTGTGGACACAAAAACTGTAGTTAGCATTTGCATAGGTGCAGCATCAAAACGTCATTTTTTTTTCATTGTCATTTAATTGTGTTTTTTAGGGTTCCGTAGCCCGACAAGGAACCCTTAGAAGATCGTTCAGTCCGTCCTAGTCTGTCACAGCAGAATATCTTCTACGTTTATGGACTGATTTGCATGTAACTTGGCTCGAGGATACTTCACATATAGATCTCATTTTTAAAAATACAAAAAAATTAAATTACCCCTTTTTAAGGGTACCTCCATACTCCAGGATACATGTAAAGGGAGGGGGGGATTTTTTTTTCGAGTGCACCCCCTTGTGTGGGGTATCGTTGAAAAGGACTATGAAAATAAGATAGGGTTTCCAAACAACACTTTTTTATCAGCTTTACCATTTGCGAGTTATAGCCCGCCCCTGAAATTTGTAAAGTCTTGGACCTAAAAACTTCAAATCTCTCACGTAAAGAAACAGGCACGGAAACTCTTATTTAAAATTGTTTCAGGTACCCTGTGATGATTACTTTCGAAATTATAAATAATACAAAAATATATACTTTACAATAATGACATTGACGACTAGGGAGTTGATGATGATGCAAGAAATGCAAAACAGCGCGGTGCCAAAATTGACTACGGAACCCTACTTTATGCGTGGTCCGACACGCACTTGGCCGGTTTTTATCGATATCGTTCGCTATAAAAGCCAAAATTATTTTGTCATAGGATACAGTCATAATCATCCTTTGGATCTCTCTTGTACTTCTTCATAGCAACTAGTAAGAATTTAAGATGTCGAAGCTGATTGTTATCTGCATCATTGGAGTGATCATCGTCCAGGTGGCTGCGGCTAGTGTGGAACCTTCTGGTGCCTCTACCACTGCTGCACAAGCCGACAGCAGCAGTCCTGCCTCTCCTGCAGTTCTCTTCCTAGCCGAAGGACCGGTGGCCGGGGACGATGGAGCAAATACCATAACCAAACGAGGTGCTTTGGGTAAATTGATAAAAATCATATTAGACGGAGCATTGGGCTAGAGGTATAGCGATAAATATTTCTGGAAAAAATTGACGGTGCGGGCTAAATAAATGATTGTATGCAGCATACTTTTGAGTTTGATTTTGATGCACTGAACTGAATTTTCCTATCGGCCAATCGATCTGTACATTGACAATGTTTTTATGTAATTGATTGCTAAAAATACTTAGTTACATACTCCTTTGGCGCAGCGACCCAAAGTGTGTCTTGGCCTCCGAAACAAGAGAACGCCACCTGATCCGGTCTTGCGCCGCCTCTTTCCAGTCCGCAACTTGTAGTTCCTGCAGATCTGACATGACAGCGTCCTTCCAGCGGTATTTGTGCCGGCCGACGGGGCGGCAGCCTCGAGGTATTCCAAGATACGCTGCTTTGGCGCTACGATCCTCCCCCATTCTTACGAAATGTCCTATCCAACGGAGTCTCTGGGCTTTGGCTTCTCCCAGGATGTTGGGTTCGGCGACCAGCTCCTTGATCTCGTGGTTTTTCCGGACCCTCTAGCTGCAATCTTCTCTCTGAACTGGACCCAGAATCTTTCTCATGATCTTCCTCTCGGCCACCAAAAGCTTTTCTTCTTCCTTGAGGGTTAGTATCCAAACCTTACTGCCATATCATGACAGTTTTGTATATCCGTCTCATGATTCTACTGCTAAGAAGCTTAGACACCAGCACCTTGTGAAGGGCAGCAGTACAACGCAAGGCATTCTGGATGCAGGTATCTCCTCTTCCCTTGTGTTTGTGTCCGTGATGGTATATCCTAAGTACATGAATTTGGCGGCTTCTTTAAACACAATCTCTCCACATCGCAGATGTTCGCACTGTTGCCTTGTGTTTTTATAACGCTTTTTGTGAAGATATTCGGTCTTTTCCTGGTTTATTCTGAGTTCAACTCTGGAAGCCCCAGAAGCAAGGGTTTGCACCGCGATTTTGCTTATCTCTTGGTCTGACCTAGAAGAGCCAAGTCATCTGCGTAACCAATGACCCTTGAATGTTATCCGTTCAGACGTACACCTATGGCAAGAGATCTAACTTTCCGGAAGACATGTTCTAGAGCCAGGTTGAAGAGTAGTGGAGACAAAGCATGTCTCTGCTTTAGTCCCGTTACCACATCGAACTCCTCCTCCTCCTTGGGGGATGCCAAAGCTGTCTATGTTGTACAGGGATTCTCTATCGATACTGTCGTAGGCTTCACTGAAGTCGACAATCAGCGAGTGCTCTAACCATATTCCCATTTCTTCTCCATCAGTTGCTTAAGGAGGGAGATTTGGTCCACGGTGCTACGGTTATGCCGGAACCCACATTGGTAATCTCCTAGGATTTTTTCCGCGTACGGTTCGAGTCTATCTAGAAGCACATACGACAGTACCTTATAAGCTGTCGGAAGGAGAGCGATACCTCGGTAGGGTGAGCATGTCTTCCTACAGCCCTTTTTATGAACAGGGCATATGACTCCCAATGTTCCATTCCCCGGGCTGTTTTTCGGCTGTCCAAATTTTGCCGAGCAATTTGCACAGAGTTGACTGGACAGACCTCCTCCGTATTTCCAGATCTCGGCGTGTAAGCTGAAAATGCCAGGTGCCTTATTATTTTTGAGCCTCATTATTGCTTTCTTAACCTCTTCAAACTATTATGTCAACAAAATATAAACCTTCTTCGGTTACTACCATATAAACATTTATTCCGGATACGGAAGTGACAAGTTGCTCCGGCTCCGGACAGTTAAATGATCCCTGAAAATATTCGCGTTATTTTCTCTTTATCTCATCTGAATCCGTTACGAGATTGCCCGCATCATCAAGAAGGAATTGTGTGGTTGGTTGGTAGCTTTTCTTTACTGCTCGTATTTCTTGGTAAAACTTGCTTGATTCATTAGGTCTTATCAAGGTCTGCATCTCAGCTATGGTGTCTTTCAACTGTTTCCTTTTGTCGTTGTATTGCTGCTTTCACTGTGGACATTGTTCTGCAAGAATGCGGTACTTTCTCGTGTCTTCCACAATCATCGCACATTCTTCCGTCCACAACTTTCTCTTCTTTTTCTGATTCTTTTTCCCTATGGTCTTTAGGCCCAGTTATTGGTGTCCCAAAGATTTTGAAGTCCATGTAATCTATTGCTTATCACTAATTGGAATTGAGATCGAGTTACTGGGTCTATTAAGTTTTCCGTATCGATGATGACTTCTCTGTGTAGCTTTGCCCTCTTCTTGGCATTGATCTTCATTTTTAGTTTAATTCTTTGCATGTAATGATCACTATCACAGATAGCACCCCTATACACTCTGACATCCTGGATAGTGCTCTTGTGTCGGTCATGGATAAGGACATGGTCAATTTGATTGACCGTTCTACCATCAGGATACTTCCATGTACCCTTATTGATGTCTTTACAGGGATACATAGTGCTCATGATAACGAATGATTTAGAAGCCGCAAAGGTTATCAATCTTACTCCATCGTCGTTTGATACGATATGTTTACTGTGGTGACAATTGTAGGCACAAAAGTTTGTTTTCTCCCGATTTGCGCATTAAAATCCCCTAGAAGTATTTTGACGTCTAAACTGCTTAACCGGTCATAAGTTGATTCCAAATTGTCATAAAACTGGTCTATCTCCACATCACTAGCCAATACCGTAGGAGCATTATGCGTTTATTATGGACAAGTGAGAGAACTTACTCTTGAAGCGCACTACACAGATTATGTCGAAGACCGCGTCGGAACGTAAGTACAACAAATCCCAGGAGATCATTCCTGATCATAAATCCAGTACCATACACATGGTATCCAGAGTCTGAGCCGCTGTAGAATAAGGTAGCTTTATTGTCGATGTTGCATTCTCCTTGGCCTGGCCATCTGACTTTTTACAACGCAGCTATCCCTATGCCGTAGTCTGCATTTCGTTAATGACCTTGTATACTGTTCCTGGTCTGTAGAGACTCCGCACATTCCATGTGGCTAATCCGCAGTTCTTCGCCAGTGTTTGTTAAGTTTGGAATCGGTTCGTTTTCTTCTTTCGGTTCTCTTGGTTTCGTTACATCGTTTATTTTCCGTAGAAGGGTCGTCAGCCCGTCGCACGTATTGCTGGAGAACCACACCCTACTTTGGTCAGCGAGTCTATCGGACTTACCCAGGTAGCAATGCTACCGACCACTCCCCCATCCGCCACCTGGGGACACTCGCTATACGCCGTGAGGGCCAGCGCTGTTTGCTAAAAATAATAACTACATAATTACGATTTGCCTACTTCATAGCGCCCTTTGATTTTCCATTTACCCCTTGAAATCCAAGTTTATGGCGAAAAACTGCTTAACTCTTTTATTTTTATCCAAGTGGATATAAGTTACGCTGGAACCATCAGGACTTGTGCAGAAACTACCGCAACAATCGAAGCATCTTCCATCGAAATTAGTTTAGGAGACAATGGTGCACAAACAAAAAAGACTGAAATATTCATTCCTTAAACCGTTCCCGCAAGCTCCTTGTTTGACAAAAGAGCAGTTGATATTTCAGTTTAAATAAGCCCCAACTCATCACCCAACGGAGTGCCAGTAGTCATATTATTCAAGAAGCAACAAAATGCTTCGAAAAGAGAATTCCGGCGTTCTACAGAAAGGAACAAGATGCTTCGAGTGCAAAACTAGATGAAGAAGACGAGGAAGTCACGGCTGGTCTAGCCATTATCAATTTGGGTTTGAGTGCTGCGACCAGGGCCGGCATAGGCTCGAGCTGGGAGGGGGGGGGGAGGCAGTGAGAGCATTGTTGTTGATTTCCATGGGTGATTTTGGATTTTCTATAATGTCGGAAGGGGTTGGGGATTATTACAATAATCTTACAATCGGGGATGTATTTTGGTTCCTGCGCTGGCGTCGTTTAGTGGAATTTTAAAGCAAAATAATCCTCTTTTTCAGCTCTATTCATGGATTTCCGCAAAACCCGCATCAGCAGGGACTTCCTTTACAGCTTGTGTCACTCTTGAAATGATTTTTGCCGTTATTTCCTATTCTGTTTACAATGCAGGAATAACAGTAATCGTGGTGGTTCGACGGTTAACGCCAAATCACATAAGACTAATCTTTAAACAATCTAAAGCTTCAAACGATCCCTCTTGTTATTTCACCATAATCATAAAGACTTCACACACGTTTCACATGCCATATTCGGTATCCCGGGCTTGTTGTTTATTTTAAATAGACGGACAGATTTTGAATTGTTTAATAATTATAATGATAGTCCTTTTGGCCGATTTCGACCACGGCGACCAATCTCAACAGAGATCAGCCAACTACCTACGCAGGAGATATTATAGTGCACAAATGTGAGCGCAATACAAAGATGCACTCACTGTTCCATCACTCTCATAGTAAGACGGCTATCCGACATGACCGGAAAGAGATCAGTCGCAGGACCAACGGCTTATCGTGCGCACCCAGGCACGGGGGTGTAACACCGCCATTTTCCCGACTCCAAGCTGTTGCAGAGGAATACATGACAGTAAATCTCAGAAACAATTTTGGCTCGACCTGGGATTCGAACCCATGTAGGGCAGAAACTTTGTCACTACACCAACAAGGCAGTTGGATTGCTTACACAGGTCCTGATAGCCGAAGCCATAGCAAATATATTCAGAAACTAATAAGGCGTAAATGATAGTTATATGAAAAGTCTACTGGAGAGAAGATTTTAAGAGAGTACCTGTATCTCTTAAACTAGATCTGCTAGAAAAAAAATAAGTACACATAAAGTATTTAAAGACATTCATCAGAAAAAAAGTGCGAGATTTTGTTGTGCAGTGTAATATAATTTATAATAGATATAAAACTAAAGTGCTGCTTTGAAAAAAACTAAGAAAATATGCCATAAAATTATTTATTTTACCCAAATTTAAACTTTTGCCCAAATTACAAATTTCAACCTTTGAATGTTTCCAACCACATTTCCACGATACCTATGGCTAGCCAGTTAATCCATCAAATATGATTTTCAACATTTGGCCAAAAGCACCTCGTTTGGTTATAGTATCTGCTCCATCGTCCCCGTCCACCGGTGCTTTGGCTAGGAAGAGAACTGCGGGAGAGGCAGGACTGCTGCTGTCGGCTTGTGCAGCAGTGGTAGAGGCACCAGAAGGTTCCAGACTAGCCGTAGCCACCTGGACGACGATCACTCCGATGATGCAGAGAACAATCAGTTTCGACATCTTGAGTTCTTGTTTGTTGCTGTAAAGAAGTACAAAGGATATCCAATGGATGTTTGTAATTGTATGATCTCCAATGAAATTTCAGGCTTTTCTATTCGTATTGTAGCTATTAATTACGCATTCAAAAAATCTTTTGACACTTAGCACATGACGTGTTTTTTATGCAAGCAGCACTACAAAAAAATATATTGAATAAGTCCAGAGGACAGAACCCTCATTAAAACTGACACAAAAACAGCACCAAACAAAAAAAATAAGAAAGAACAAAAAGTACTTTTATCAGCATGTGCATAGGTAAAGCATCGATTATGTTGATATTGATTGATTGAATTTAAAAAAAATATATAAATATGTGTATAAGCCTGAAATATTTTTGGATATTATACAGTCACAATCATTCGTTGGATCTCCCTTGTACTTCTTCGCAACAACTAGTAAGTAAGACTTTAAGATGTCGAAGCTGATTGTTCTCTGCATCATCGGAGTGATCGTCGTCCAGGTGGCTACGGCTAGTGTGGAACCTTCTGGTGCCTCCACCACTGCTGTACAAGCCGACAGCAGCAGCCCTGCCTCTCCTGCAGTTCTCTTCCTAGCCAAAGGACCGGTGGACGGGGATAATGGAGCAAATACCATAACCAAACGAGGTGCTTTTGGTAAATTGATAAAAATCATATTAGACGGAACATTGGGCTAGACAGAGGTATTGTGATAAATATGTCTGAAAAAAATTGACAGTGCGAGCTAAATAAATGATTGTATGCAGCATACTTTTGAGTTTAATTTCGATGCACTAATAATTCTATGAACCAGGCAGGTGTCCCGTAGTCTCTCCATCCATAGTCCCAGTAACCTTGTCCACCAGCTCTTAAACCCATAACCCAGCATTATTTCACCATTTGTTGCAATAGTCCTACACTAACCGGCGGTTGTCCTTGGGTGCACTCACATAGTGCATACAGCTTCTCCCAGGATGTTGGGTTCGGCGACTAGCTCCTTGATCTCGTGGTTTTTCCGGACCCTCTAGCTGCAATCTTCTCTCTGAGATGGACCCAGAATCTTTCTCATGATCTTCCTCTCGGCCACCAAAAGCTTTTCTTCTATCTTTAGGGTTAGTGTCTGTAATGAGTGGCATAAATAAAAAAACTAGGCAAAACGATAAGCACACAGATTTTATTTAAATAAGGTTATAATCAACTATCAAAATACAAATTGGCAGATTTTCGGCCTATTCAGTGGCTAAGACGGCAAAAGTGGCTAGACTGAGCTGTCTGGTCGTTATA
Organism: Pyrausta despicata; assembly: GCA_963921415.1. Lineage (NCBI taxonomy): Eukaryota > Metazoa > Arthropoda > Insecta > Lepidoptera > Crambidae > Pyrausta > Pyrausta despicata. Next base: position 9,063,034 of record OY992873.1, on the reverse strand, counting down.
AGGGCTTGCTCCCACCCAAGGGCGCACGGCTGGCGGAAGTTGTAGTGGGGAGCGTCAACTGGCATGGCGGTGGCTTCCTATTGGCTGGCTTGGCTAGGATTGGCTGGCTTGGCTAGGATTGGCTATGATTGGCTATGGTGGCTATGGTGGCTGAGGCTTGGCGTTACATTCGGCCGTCCTGAAACAATGATTGCTCCCGCAATGGGGAAGGGTTGTATTAGTTCTTAAGTAAATCAATGAGGTCTTTGGTTTCCAATTGCTCATCAGAGCTGCTAGCACTGTCAGACATAGGTACGGTGCTTGTATAGGGCCGCAATGAGTCTGCAGCAACTAGTCCTCTAAAAGATTTATAGCCTCTCAAGCCTTTAATGCTCCGTAACCTATATCTGTCATTGCCAACAACCTTAGTTATGATAGTATTGACTTTAGCTGCACTACTTGTAAAAGCCTGTCTCCACAATACTAAATCTCCCTTTCTATAAACCCGGCTGGGCTTACGCTTTTTATTTAACTGGGTACTAGCTTTCCTACGCCAATCCTCAACAGAATCAGTCTCACAGATTAAGACAGCTACATCGCAACAAGCCCTAGAGCTCCTTGCAAACATTAAATCCTATGGCTTGTAAGTTGTACTTGCGTTAGGCGTGTTATTTATTCTCCACAAGACATCGGGCAAGCAGTTAGCCTAATAATTTACAGCCTCACTAGGATCAGCGGCTTGCAACGCGTTAAGTATGGTTCGATTAGCACGTTCAACTTGCCCGTTAGCCCTTGAACGAGCAATAGAGGTTAATATGTGCTTAAACTGTTATCATTCGAAAACTGCTTAAAATTTCTACTGGTAAAGGCTTTTCCATGGTCGCTTACTACTTTGTCTGGATACCCGAATAAGCTAAACGTCTTTTTTTATAATTCGAATTGTTTCTACTGAATTTACTGTCCGAGTGGGCTCTGCTATGACAAATTTAGAAAAAGCGTCTGTCAAGACCAATATCTACACTAATATTATAAAGCGGAAGAGTTTGTTTGTTTGTTTGAACGCGCTAATCTCAGGAACTGCTGGTTCGAATTAAAAAATTCTTTTTGTGTTGAATTGACCATTTATCGAGGAAGGCTATAGGCTATATAACATCACGCTGCAACTATTAGGAGCGAAGAAATCATGGAAAATGTGGAAAAAACGGGGAAAATTATTCATCCTTGAGGGCTTCCGTTGCGAACGCTGCGAAAACGGTTCAAGATACCAAAAATATTTGTATGAAAGAATTATTCCTCTTAAAATGATCTAAAAAAATGTCTGCGACAGTATATGTCTATCTTTTAAGATCAAGTCACTAGAACCGTTTTTGTGGTCATCAAATTTGGCCAAAATTAATGCATTATTTGATAAGAGTTGTATCAACGTAATAATATTAATCTTTATCCAAATAAATGTGTTGTTGATTAAGAGTATTTAATTGTGAACAAAATTGTCCTTGACATCACTTAATTTCAATGAATATCTTAGAAGATATTACAATTTTAAAATAACACCAATATAAAATTCACCCGCGCCGCATGATATGCAAAGCATGACGCTGCAAGGAAGAGAGGCGTTACTTGCGAGCGACGCGGAGAGGGGGGTGTAGCTGTACGAGGTACCATGATGAACCAAAATTAGATTTAATTAATGACCAGGTGCGTCATATCTTGACGTCAACCCTGCCGCAGTGCCTAAAAAGCCGGTTGTTTAACCAATGCGTCTTTACTGTCTTAACCCACGGAGCTGAAACGTGGAACATGACAGTCAAGCTGGCTCACCGACTACACGTCACTCAGCGTGCTATGGAATGGTCTAGGTTGGGGATCTCATTAAGGGATAAAATCCGGAACGAGATCATACGACATAAGACTAAGGTAACATATGTTGTCCAAAAATGTAGCAAGCTAAAGTGGCAGTGCGCTGGCATGTCTGTCGCAGAACCGACAAGAGGTGGAGCAGGAAGGTTCTTGAATGGAGACCACGCTTAGGTAAACGTAGTGTGGGACGCCCTCCGGCTAGATGGACAGATGACCTGAAGAAGGCAGCTGGTAGTGACTGGATGCAAAGAGCGGGAGATCGGGCGCTGTGGCGGTCCTTGGGGAAGGCCTATGTCCAGCAGTGGACTATAACAGGCTGATACGATGAATGACCAGGTGACCGCGTTTAATAATCTAGGACGAATGTTCCATGATCCATAGAGCTCATGTAGAGGAAACAAGAAGAAGACAAGCTTACAAGAAGCTGTAATAAAATCATCATCATAAAATTACTGTTATGTTTGCGGGGGACTTTCGAAAAACTGTACCAGTAATAGTAAGGGGAACAAGGGCAGACATTGTAAAGTGTTGCCTTAAAAATACCCCAATATGGAAGTTTGTAAACATCTTAAAATTAACTACAAATATGAGAGCACATTTGGGGGGAGGTAGAAATAATCCTCCAGGCCGATTATATACCACGGCGGCCAATCTCAACAGAAATCAGCCAACTACGCAGGAGATATTATAGTGCACAAGAGTGAGCACAATACACAAGTGCACTCTCAAACTGCACTGTTCCATCACTCTCAAAGTTCGGTGAGACGGCAATCCGACATGACCGGAGAGAGATCAGGCGCATGACCAACGGCTTAACGTGCGAACCGAGGCACGGGGGTGTAACACCGCCAACTTCTCGACTCCGAGCTGTTTTTGAGAGATTCATGCCAGAAAATCTCAGAAACAATTTTGGCTCGACCTGGGATTCGAACCCAGGACCTCTTGGATGTTAGGCAGAAACTTTGCCACTACACCAACGAGGCAGTGGTAGGGAGGTTGTATAACTTTTCCTTCAAAGTTACTTTTAATAGGAGACGGAAAAGTACCTCACTTTGAAAATAAAATTGCAATTGAACGAGATAAAGGATTAGGAGTGAGTAACATTAAGGACTTTATATCGAGAGTTCACCCTAAAATATGCAAAATAGTAAAAAAAAGATCATCAATGGATGTGTCAAAGTGCAATATTGGGAGTGATAAACTGTAGCGTAGACGAAATTAAAAAATAATTATTTGAACACAAGTGGCCTTCCCCCATTATTCCCTCAAGTTAAAAATAGGTGCACCATTAATTTTACTTAGAAATCTTAAACCACTGGGACCCGACTTCAAATCTAATTTCTTCGCAATATGTAACGTGATGGTTGCAATAGTTTAGACTGGTTTAGCAGTTGGTCAAACAGTGCTTATACCTCGCACCTCAATGATTCCAAATTATTTACATTTTAATTTTAAAAGAATTCTATTTCCTTTAATGCTATCTTTCACCGTTACAATTAATAAATCACAGAGGCAAACATTTAAACACATAGGAATTAATTAACGTCAAGACTGCTTTTCACACATATGTCGCGTTGTCCTACAAAGACCTACAAACGCGTTGCGGACAAAACTGATATGTTCTTCTGACACAAGAAAATGAAACTAGAAAAATAATTAACGCAAAAGTACTTTAAGCTAATTCTTTTAAAAACTTATAAAATAAATTGTCTATAATAATAAAAAAAAAATTAATTTGCAAAAAGAAAATGATGCCCAAAATAAATATTCCACGCGGACGAAGTCGCGGGCACAGCTAGTGTACTGATAAACCTTTATGGTCTTGCAAAAAGGCTCTAAGTGATCAATGTGCATCATACGCATAGGCTCAGAAGTTTTAGGTATTGGGAAAAGTCTCCCTTCCCTTTTGCCATGATTTTCTTTAAACAAGCATCTACATATTTGCGAATAAAGCAGGTCATTTTAGGAAACTAATACTCTTGTTTTATTAATTCTAAACATTTTTGAAAGCCTACATGTCGTAAGTCGTCGTACTTGGCTGTTTTTTTTTTAGTTTTCGTCGCGTTAAGCAAGAAATTGTTGATGGTGAAATTCAAATAAATCTTTATTTGGCCTACCTGTAAAAGAACAATATTCACATCGTCCAAATGAATTCTACACCTTGGGGATAAGAAATTTGTGAAATGTCTTCATAAATAACACTTTCCCACCTATACCTTCGACTAAGTTTAGAAAATAATGGATGTATATTATTTAAAATAAAAATGGCCCTAATGTTGGATCTTTGGGGAACTCCAATGGTAAGAGGTGCTCCAGGAGAGTCAGTCCCATTGAAATACATTAACATTACATAAATCTGATGATCTGACTCCGTGGTAAGTAGCTTAACTACTTGTGTTAGATACAGATATCAGAATCAACAGTGGTATAAAAAAAAAATTAAATAAATACATATAACACCCAGACCAGTACAAACAGACATTTTCATGCACAGAAATGTTTGTACAGCGCGGGGATCGAATCCGAAGACCTCTTGATTAATAGTCAAATTCTTGACCATTAGGCCACAGTGGTCGTCGATATATCGTCGCTGATAGAAGCTATTAGCGTTCACCAAGTAAGGTACGAATACCAAAGGTTACATACATCACCCATGACGATCTGAATCCATAATTGTATTATAGTACATTTAATTTCGAATTGAAGTTTTTGAAAAGTTTCAAAGGACAAAGAAGTTTAACAAAACCTGTTACGACATTTGCGACTTCTGCATCAGACTAGACGATTGAATAAAAATTTAGGTACATATTTTACAGAAAAGATAATAATTGGAAAAATATAGTTCCAAATTATTAGAACTAACTTTCGAAAAAAAATAAGATAGATCAAAATTAAGAAAATACACTATATTTCAAACGCAATTGTATTATTTGTATCCATAATTGTATTATAATAAATTTCATTTCGGATTGAAATATTTGAAAGTTTCAAGTATGACAAAAAATAACAATGACTGTGACGGCAAGTGCGACTTCTGCGTCAGACTAGACGATTGAAGAAACATTTAGGTACCTTTTTTACAGGAAAGTAATAATTAAAGTTAAAAAAACATGGTTCCAAAATCTTTTTGAAAAAAAAAGAAAGATCGGAGTTAATAAAATACACTTAATTTGAAATGCAATTGTCATAATTATTATTTGTTGCCTTTCGCAATTAATAATAAAAGTCCTCCTGGCCGATTTCGACAACGGCGGCCAATCTTAACAGAGATCAGCCTGAGGAGGAGGACGCAGGAGATATTACTCGTATAGTGCACAAGTGTGAGCGCAATACACAGGTGCACTCACTGTTTCATCACTCTCAAAGCTCGGTGAAACGGCAATCCGATATGACCGTAGAGAAATCAGACGCAGGACCAACGGCTTAACGTGATTTCCGAGGCACGGTGGTGTAACACCTCCAACTTCCCGACTCCGAGCTGGTTTTGAGAAATTCAAGACTGAAAATCACAGAAACAATTTTGGCACGACTTGGAATTCGAACCCAGGACCTCTCGGATGTAAGGCAGAAACTTTGCCACTACACCAACGAGGCAGTCGCAATTAATAAACATTATAGAAAAATCCAAAATCACCCAAAGAAATCAATGGCAGTGGCAATGCCCTTCACGACCCCCCTGTCACAGCTCCTACGGGCCCCTTCAGCACACGTCCTATGCCGGCCTTAGACACAGCACATTATATAAATAATAATAATAAATAAATATACAACAACATCACATACATTGATCTGACTCCGTGGTAAGTAGCTTAAGCACCTGTGTTACAGATATCAGAATCAACAGTGGTATTTACAAATACACTTAAATAAATACATATAACACCCAGGCCAGTACAAACAGGCATGTTCATGCACACAAATGTTTGTACAGAGCGGGGAACGAAACCCGCTACCTCTTGGTTATAAAGTCAACTTCTTGACCATTACACCAGAGTGGTCGTCAAAGCACTTGAACTTATGGTGATAATGATTTGACCTACATTGACCTCTCTTTCTTCTTCATCAAGTTCTACTCGAAGCGTCTTATCCTCCTTCTCTAGCTACGGACAGTTTTATAAAACGACATTCCAATTTCAAAGCATTGGTAGGACCTAAGTCCTAATATTGATCAAGCAGCAACTTGCTTGATCAATATTAGCACCGTGATCCTCTGATATTTACCTATTTCAATGTGGGACCACTTACCATAGTTGTTAAGTAATCAACTGGGTTACAATCTTGTCAATGTACAGTTCGATGCACTGGACTAAAATTTTCCTTCTTACCATGTCGGTTCGGTTGTGTACACTTTGGATTAGCGAAGGCACTGCTAACACCCCTAGACTCTTTTCCTCGTTTGTGATATTGACGCATGCGCAGCTTAATGTCATCTTGACAATTTGTAAGACGATATATAGATTTTTTATTAACACTTTAATGGACAGTAGACTGCTATAGCAGTTATAACATTAAAAACATCTATTGTGTCTGGCTTTCGTCCGTCAAAGTGTTAACCTGACAATAAGAAGCGCTTCGACTGTGGTGATTTTTATCATCATCATCATCATCAAATTTAAGAGCTATGCTCTTGTCGGTGGAGTTTTTTCCATGTTGGCCTATTAAATGCCATTTCTTTGACTTCCTGATATGACACGACACCTAACCATCCATGTATGACCTTCTAGGTCTTCCCCTCTTCCTTTTCCCTTCTATTTTTCCTTCAATTATCGTTCTTATAATGTGATTTTTATGTACATGTGTAATTGATGTGTAACTTGCTTGTGGGAAAAAATAAACGAACTTAAACAAGAATAACCAAATTTCTATCGGTTTATTTTATAAATACTTGTTGTTATTTGTTTTTGAATGCAAACCTAAGCGTTAGCCTAATTATTTAAGATAGCTATTAAAGTTTTGGTTAAGGCTTAAAAAAATATTCCAGTTAAAAACTTCAGAATTAATTTAATTCAAAATGTGATTTTCATATTCAAAGAAAGCCGTCAGTCACGGGCGTGCATTCCATACAGGCAGTTAAACAGTGCCTACCTCATCATTTTGCCCATTTTATATTACAATATAGCTGCAGAAACAAAGTAATAAAACAAAACCATTTTTATGTACATATGTGAAAAACTCGTCAATTTACACGCATAAGTACCACGCGCTCAAGTATAAACCGAAAATAATCAGGCAGTAGGCTGCCGAGTGATTGCTTGCTAGATACACGCACACATTTGAAATCCCGTCTCATACTTACAACGACACACATACAAATTAAAAACCCGAACAAATTAAAAATGACACAAGGCGCCTAGAATTTTCTTACTTTTATTTTATTTTCTTCTTTTCTTTCTTTGATTTATTTCTATGATCAAAATAAATGATAATTTTATAATTTAAATCTTTAGCATTTTCTTGTGAAATTAGTATAATTTTTTAGACTTGTCCAAGGCGTTCGATCTGGTTGATTACGATGTTCTCTGGGGAAAACTTAGACGGATAGGATTACCTGATGACATTGTGTCCATATTTAAATATTGGTATGGGAACCAAATAAATCGTGTGAGATGGGCTGATGGCTATTCTGAGGAATACAAGAGTGAATGTGGAGTTAGGCAGGGCGGGTTGTCTTCACCTAAAATGTTTAACTTATATGTGAATGCGCTGATCGAGGAGCTTAGTGGTACACGTGTCGGCTGTCACGTTGGAGGCATATGCATAAACAACATTAGCTATGCAGACGATATGGTACTGCTGGCACCCTCGGTGAGCGCACTCAGGAAGCTATTGAGTATCTGTGAGATGTATGCAGCTGCACATGGTTTGATTTATAACACAAGTAAGAGCGTATACATGGTATTTAGGGCAGGCAGCAAATGCCCCGATGTTGTGCCACCTATCAAGCTGTACGGCTCCCCACTATGTAGAGTGACATCTTTCAAATATCTGGGTCATATCGTCACTGACACACTTAAAGACGATGCAGATGTTGAAAGAGAGCGCAGGTCGTTGTCGAAAAGGGCTAATATGTTGGCCCGCAGGTTTGCTCGATGTTCAGACAATGTCAAAATAACACTCTTTCAGGCATATTGTACATCATTCTACTCGAGCAGCCTGTGGTTTGACTTTACCCAAAAGTCTTACAGCGGCCTTCGCGTTCAATATAATAATGCTTTCAGGGCACTGCTGCGGCTGCCGCGATGGTGTAGTGCATCGGGCATGTTCGCGGATGCGCAGGTCGACAGTTTCCTGACAATACTGCGCAAAAAAGCTGGTTCTTTGCTCAAACGGGTTCGCGGCAGCCGCAATAGTGTTCTGAACGCTATAGCCAATCGTGGGGACTGTCCACTAATTGGCAAACTAATTTCTCGTATAAAGTCTGTTGCCTAATACTACATTTTCTGAATTGTACTAACATAGGAGATAAGATATTGTTACTAACAATCTGGATCGTGTTGTCTGAAAAATAAATGTTTTTATTTTTATTTTATTTATAATTTTTTGTTTAAAAGTAATGCAAAAATTGTTTTTAAATAAATTTTTCGCCGGCCATTTTTTTTCTGTGTAGTTGCTTTCTACTTCATCTTCGCGAGTGTTTAGAATATTGTAACTTACCAAAGATTCGGTTATCAGGTGCTTTCTAAGTGTAGGAAAATGTTTTTAAGTTTTGTTTTGCATTCGAAATGATGGAGAAACTGCATTGTACCGTTTGTGATGGCAATTCTAGTGTTTGTCTTGAAAAGTTACGCGCACAAAATAACAATTATCAACGACTTTTCTTAAAGCCGCTATGGGTATCAGTTAAATGATATGACATTATGTATTTATTCATTCATTTCCTTGATGGTTGTGGTGGTAAATTAAATCATCAATTAAAGAACATAAATTGCACAGATCAAGAAAACGTGGTAAGTCATTTTTTGTTTTGATGGTTTACGCCGTCATTTCCCAGAGCTGTTACTCAAAATTTGTATGTGCTTACTTAAATAAAAATTCAATGCGCGCCCCTGCCGTCAGTATTAATAAAACATTAACAAAAAATACGAAATCATCCACAGTAACTATGAAAATTATCTCAGTAAGGTGCGAATATAAAAGGTTACATACATCACCCATAGTGAACGAAAAAAAAATTTTATTTCGGCATGAAGTTATTTGAAAAGTTTCAAATAAGATAAAAAAAAAGTTTAGAAAAACTTTTATGGCATGCGTGGCCTCTGGGTCAGACAAGACGATTCAATAAAAAGTTTGTGTGTATATTGATCTGTTGTATTGTTACAGTAAAGTGAAAAGAAAAATTGGATGGAAAAACAAAGTTCTCAAACATTATAAACTCAATTTCGGAATAAAATAGGAAAGATTAAGAAAATACACTTTATTTCAAATGCAATTGTCATAATTATTATTTGTAGCCGTCAATATTCGTAACACAATACACAATGAATCGAAATCACCCGAAGTAATCAATGGCAGTGGCAATGCCCCCCACGACAAGCCCTATCCCGGCGCCAATAGCCCCCCCTACGGGTCCCCCCAGCTCCAGCCCTATCCCGGCCCCGGACGCAGCACTTGAACCCACATTGATAATAGCTTGACCAGCCGTGACTTCCCTGTCTTCTTCATCCAGTTCTGCGCTGGAAGCGTCCTGTCCCTCTTCTGTAGAACGCCGGGATTCAGTTTTCAAAGCATTTTGTTGCTTGTTAAATAATATGAGTACTGGCACTCCTTTAGGTGAAGAGTTGGAGCTGGTTTGACCTGAAGGATCAGCTGCTTTTTTGTCAAATAATATTAGCACCGGCACTCTAGTCGGTGAAGAGGTTCGGCTCGCGGGAACGGTTGAAGGAGCCACTACTTCGGTCTCTTTTGTTTGTGCTCCATTGTCTCCTAAACTGATTTCGATAGAAGATGCTTCGACTGTTGGGGTGGGTTCTGCACCAGTCCTGATGGTTCCAGCGAAACTTTTATCCACTTGGATAAAAATCACTCCGATGATGCACAAATAAATGAGGTTCGACATCTTAGCACACAGTTACCAACAATATTCCTCAGAAACGTATGATTTTATAGAAAATTATTTGAACATTTATAATAAAATTTGTAGTGAAAAAAGTTTCAAAATTTATAAATAAAAAAAAATGTACAGGAGGTCAACCGTACATTGAACAAAAACTTAAGAAAATCTTTCTTGGAGTCTAAATTCTAGTTATATAAGCCAAAAATCTGTATGTCTGTATATTGCCAAAAATCTGTATGTCTGTCTGGATTGAAACTTTTTTGTTTTAGAGATATAAGTACTCCTGAAAATTTATGGACTTAAAAATTAATTTCAATTCCTGAATACCTGATGTGGAATCCTAGCTGACCAGCTCAACAGTAAGAGGCGCAAAACAACCGCTTTAAGAACAGTGACAAACAACAAAAACCGGTCAAGCCAGGCGCATTGTAGGGTTTCGTAGTTGCGAGAGCCAACTTTCATTTCACACGCACAAATATGTAAAAATAAACGACATAAAGCCGTTGAACAGATAGACACTTTACCACTTACAAAAAAGTAAACCCTAAAATTAAAGTCCTGAGTTCATGATGTGGAACAACATAACAACGGTTTAAGAAGAAATTGATTTCTCAAAAGAATTACAGATTATTTACACACTGAGAAATTATATGTCATAACTAAACTAACTAACTAAATTGTTTAAACTTGAATATGATGTCACAGGAAAAGTAGTTCTTCCTAACGAGCACATAAAAGAAAGAACGGAGATCTGAAGTAACTGATGTGGAACCTAAAAGGGATTAATTAAACGCTTGACAAGCATTTTGTTATAATGTTTAAAGTTTCTGAATATGATAAAACCTATAGCTAGGAAAAATAAAGTGTGTTAGGGGTGAAACTTGGTGTGGTATTCAAAACTAAGGCGAACGAAGTCGGGGGTCCGCGAGTAAAGCAAGAACAATAACGCAAGAACTGCATGAAAAAAGAAATTGACTTTTGCACCGTACAGTAAATACCTTTCTAGAAAATAAATAAATCAATAAAATAAAATCAATAAAATCAATTTATTTTTGTAATAAGGCTAACAAATTAGCACTTTTACACGTCCCAACATATAAATTGACCCTACCACCGCTTCGGGACAGTTTGGGCCAGTGCTGAGAAGAAGCGGCGCAAGAAACTCAGTCACTATTGTCATTGCCTCTTTTCAAAATTGATTTACAATAATTGTAATTGTTTGCATTTAAACATTTCCATATATCTTTGTCATTTATATAATCATCAATTTTATAATATCCTTTCGACATTAATACATCTTTTACAACTGTTTTAAATTTATCTAAAGGCAATGAAATTAAATTTTCAGGTAATTTATTAAAAAATATTACACATCTACCCATAAATGAGTGACCAACTTTATGAAGCCTAAAATGTGGAACGGCAAGCCTATTTTTTTGTCTTGTGTTGAAGTTATGCAAATCGCTATTTTTAGGAAATAAGTGTAAGTTTTTTCGAACGTAGATTAGGTTTTCGTAAATATATTGCGAGTAAACTGTAAGTATTTTAACTTCTTTAAACAATTCTCTAAGTGTTTCATTTGATTTAAGTTTATAAATAGCCCGCACGGCTCGTTTCTGCAATACGAAAATTGTCTCTATATCTGCAGCTGAGCCCCATAGTAAGATGCCGTATGACATGATACTGTGAAAATAACTAAAATAAACTAGTCTTGCCGTTTCAACATCAGTCAGAAACCTTATCTTTCTTACAGCGTATGCAGCGGAGCTTAGTCTCTTTGATAAGGTCATGATATGAGGACCTCACTGGAGCTTATCATCCAAAGTAATTCCCAAAAAAGTTGCAGTATTTGAAGTAACTAGTTGTTCATCCTTAACAACAACCCTTGTTGGAACTTGTCGGACATTGGGCATTGTAAACTTAATGCATTTAGTTTTGGTCGCGTTAAGCAATAAATTGTTAACGGTGAACCAATGAAGTACTCGCGAGAGAGTACCATTTACATCGTCAAACAATTCTTTACCCCTTGGAGTTTTAAAAAGTAGTGAAGTATCATCAGCAAATAACACTATCTCACAAGCACCGTCGACAAAGTATGGAAGGTCATTAATATATATTAGAAATAGTAACGGTCCCAATATCGAACCCTGGGGCACACCCATAGTGAGAGGTGCTCCAGGAGACTCTGCTCCATTGATAGAAACCTTTTGTGTTCTCTCAGTGAGATATGAATTAAATAAGTTACATGCATTAGTTGATACACCATAATGGCGTAGTTTTCTCAACAGGGTCTCATGGTCAACACAATCAAACGCTTTAGAGAGGTCACAAAAGATTCCCACAGCATCATGCTTACTATCATAGGCATCAAATATATGTTTCAACAGAGCGACTCCAGCATCAGCAGTACTGCGACCCTTTGTAAAACCAAATTGTTTATTATGCAATAAATTGTTTGATGTGAAGTGAAATAGTAGCTGATTGAATATAATCTTTTCAAAAATTTTACTTAGAACCGGTAAGATTGATATCGGTCGAAAATTTGAGGGGTTATTTTTGTCACCAGATTTAAATAACGGTACTATTTTACTAAATTTCATTAAATTTGGGAATTTTCCTTCATCAATACATTTGTTAAAAATGATCGCTAAAAGAGGTGCTATGATTTCAATAATAGTTTTAATTATACATACGGATATTCCCCAAAGATCCTCGGTTTTTTTCATATTTATTTCATTTGATCAAACGTGATTGACGTTATTAAACAAATTGGATGTATATTTTTTGTTACTTATTTTGCTTACTTGGTTTGCACTATTTGTTTACACCTCACGCTTAAAAATAACTAATAAAAAAAATAAGTTTTGGTATACTAACCAAACGAAGTGTGTTAATCTGTTGTAATGTGTTGTCTGATGCCTTGTTGGACGCGTACGTTTTGGAGTGCGGGGTAAGGCAGGGGCGGTTGTCTTCTCCATTGCCATTCAACCAAAGGGCTATAATAAATAAAGCGTCAAAAGGCCTCAAAGACAAAATTGCACTTGTCTATATGGATGATGTTCTTGTTCTTGCAAAAACAAAAGAGGAAGCGTTTCAAAATCTAGAGCAGGTTCTACGTGCGCTGACAGTTGGGGGTTTACATTGAATTAAAAAAAATGCACCTTTTTGAAGTTGTCAGTCGAGTATTTATGGTACGTTGTTGGCGGAAATAGTATCTTACCGAATCCCAATAAAATTAAAGAATTGACCAACGCCTCTTTACTGACTTGCATAAAAGAACTGCGGCGAACGTTCAAACGACTACCGCGTTTATCTATTCCCCCGAAACACTACGATTGGGTTACAATGTTTTCAATGTAAAGATCGATGCACTGTTCTAACATTTTCCTTAAACCATTAAACCAACTGGAACGAAACGGTACCTAGATAATATGTTATAGGAGGTCCGGACAGAAAAACACACTTATTTACACAGTCTCAACTTGGTTTATTCAAATTAAGGTGCAAAAATTACACTGATCGGTCAAAGCAGCCAGGGCGTCGATAAAAGCAATCGAACGTATGTTGTATGACACGTAGCGCCATCTATAAGTTTTATTCGGATTAACTTAAAACAATTTTATACTTTGAATTTGTAAGCATATCAGTAGCGCTATGCACAAGGTACCTATTCCATACGATAGGTTTCGTATTTACCAGTACCAGTAAGGGTTATGGTATAATGTACACTTTGGATTGGTGTAGGTACCGCTGATACCCCTAGACTATTTTCCGCGTTAATGATATTGACGCATGCGCAGCAAAATGTCATCTGTACATTGTCAAGACGACATATAAGATTTTTATTAATCTGACAATAAGTAGCGCTTCGACTGCGTTGGTAACTTGCTTGTGGAGAAAAAAAAAACTTAAACCAGAATAACATTTATCATTCTATAAACCAAATTTCTTTCAGTCTTTTTTTATAAATACTTGTTGTTATTTGTTTTGGAATGCATAGCTTTGCGTCAGCCGGACGATTAATTAAAATTTAGATAGATATCAGAACTTCACAATTTAATAATTTCAAACTGTTTTTTTTTCATATTCAGAGAAAGCCGTCAGTATTGATAAAACATCAACGAATTATCCGAAATCACCCAGAGAAAACAGGGAAATTCTCCCAGTAAGGTGCATATATAAAAGATTACATACTTCACCCATAATGAACCGAATCCATTATTGTAATATTACTAATTTATTTACGGATTGAATTTATTTAAATAGTGTCAAATAAGATTAAAAAAAGTTAAAAAAAACTTTTATGGCATGCACGGCCTCTGGGACAGACAAGACGATTGAATAAAAGTTTGGGTGTATATTATAAAGAAAAAAGAAAAAGCTGGACGGAAAATCATATTTCTCAAACATTCGAATTCAATTCCGGAAAAAAAATAGAAAAGATTAAGAAAAAAAACACCTTATTTCAAATGCAATTGTCATAATTATTATTGTAGCCGTAAATATTTATAAAACAATAGATAATAATTTTAAATCACCCAAAGTAATCAATGGCAGTGGCAACGCCCCCCACGACAGCCCCTGCCACAGCTCCAATGGCCCCCCCTACAGGCCCACCCAGCTCCAGCCCTATCCCGGCCCCAGACGCAGCACTCGAACCCACATTGATAAGGGCTTGACCAGCCGTGACTTCCCTGTCTTCTTCATCTAGTTCTGCGCTGGAAGCGTCCTGTCCCTCTTCTGTAGAACGCCGGGATTCCGTTTTCAAAGCATTTTGTTGCTTCTTGAATAAAATGAGTACTGGAACTGCTTTAGGTGAAGAGTTGGGGCTTGTTTGAACTGAAGTATCAACTGCTTTTTTGTCAAATAATATTAGCACCGGCACTCTAGTCGGTGAAGAGGTTCGGCTCGCGGGAACGGTTGAAGGAGCCACTACTTCGGTCTCTTTTGTTTGTGCTCCATTGTCGCCTAAACTGATTTCGATAGAAGATGCTTCGACTGTTGGGGTAGGTTCTGCACCAGTCCTGATGGTTCCAGCGAAACTTTTATCCACTTGGATAAAAATCACTCCGATGATGCACAAATAAATGAGGTTCGACATCTTAGCACTCAGTGACCAACAAGATTCCTCAGAATGGTATGATTTCATAGAAAATTATTCGAACTTTTATAATCAAATTAGGAGTGAAAAAAGTATTCAAATATTTATAGAAAAAAATTTCAGGACGTCAACCGTACATTGAACAAAAACTTAAGAAAATCTTTTTTGGAGTCTAAATTCTCGTTATATAAGTCAAAAATATGAATGTCTGTCTGTTTGTTGCTACACAAAAATCACTGGTTAGATTGGAACTTTCTGTATAACACATAGATATTAGTACACCTGAAAATTTAAAGACTTAAAAATTATCTTGAACTCCTGAATACCTGATGTAGAATCCTAGCTGACTAGCTAAACAGTAAGGGGCGTAAATTGACCGCCCTTAGAAAACTTATTCCGCGTGGCAAACAACAAAACGTTACACCAATTTGGATCAAACTTATAACACCCCTCTTTTTCGTCGGGGTTAAAAAGTGATTGCGTATAAGGCGCACTTGGATTATGAAGGAAAAAGGAAGCGCTTCCTACCCCCAGGTGGTGCGGTCTTGATCAGGGTCACGATTTGGGCCGCGCGCATTGTAAGGTTCCGTTGTTTCGAGAGCCAACTTTCAGTTCACACTCTCAAATATCTAAAAAGTCTACATAGGACAATGGTAACTAAAAAAAAACTAACACGGGTTGCATTCCGGGAGTGCCGGCAGAAGTGAAAACTTAACAACCGTCTTACGGTTTTTCGATCAGCATCACGTGACCTGACGCGAGTTTCACAGTTTCTACCCATGCCACAAAAGTGCTCAACGCCGCTAAAGAAGTTTTCACTTCAAAAAACCGTGTACATATTATAACTTTTTTTTTGTTAGCCTACATCATCGCACTGCTGGGCAAAGGCCCCTCCACCGATCCCTGTCTAGGACCAGAGTTTTCCAGTCCGTTACAAACTTTGCCAAATCGTCGCACCATCTCTTTATAGGCCTTCCCCTTCAATGAAAGCCGTCCAAAGGCACCCACCCACTGTGTAACGATTCGGGCCCACCTGTCGGGATGCATTCTACACACTTGGCCGGTCCACTCCCACTTCAACTTGGCAGTCTTCTCGCCTACATCCGATATTATGTGGGTTTGTGAGCGAATGGCAGTATTTCTGACTCTGTCAGTCCATTTGACATTTTATAACTTTTTATTTACTACTCAGCTCTGAAAGTTTTCCTTTAAACTTCGTTATATATTACTACTAGTGCTGCAATTATTAAATTGAATATGACTTCACAGGAAAAGTAATTCTTAGGAGAATACATTCTATACATAATAGTAAAATGGACATATGAAGTTACTGATGTGGAACCTAAAATGGATAAATATAACGCCAGGTATAAAGTTTATCAGCATGACAAGCACTTTTTTATGATGTTAGAAGTTTCGGTTGATGTAAAAACTGGTGAAACTTGGTGTGGTATTAAAAACTAAGGCAAACAAAGTCGCAGGCGTCCGCTAGTAAAGCAAGAACAATAACACGAGAACTGCATGAAAAAAAGTTTTTGAAGTTTGCTGCATGCTTTAAATACCTTTCTAAATATGGTGATCAAACGTGATTGACGTTATTAAACAAATTAGATGTATATTTTTTTGTTATTTGTTGTGCTTACTTGGTTTGCACTATTTATTTAAACCACACGCTCGACAATACCTAATTATTTATTTTAAGTTTTGGTATGCTAACCAAACGAAATTATGTTAAATGGTCTGATACGATGTCAGGCGCGTATGATATACCAACCCTTTCATATATACATGTATTGTGTATGTTACTTGTATTCACTATATTATAAGATACTGTTGAGTGTATTATTGGGCATTCATTAAACGGGAACGATCTAGTTCAGTTGTTTCTTTTATTAACTCCTTACATGGCGACCCTGCCATAGGAGCTGCGCGTGTTCAAAGTCCGATTTCTATATATGGAGTGTACACTGCAGCGATGCAAAATGAATTTAATTAATTACTCGTCTTCGTCGGTGACGCGTGACTCTTATTATCGTCATACTCAACTTCAAAAACCATCGAAAATGGGCAAAGGTTCCAGTAAAGTGCAACCGCAGGAGATTGTTATTGCGCAAAATGCGGTTGGGGGTGTAAATTCTGCCGCCACGGACCAGCTACTTTTTCACATGACCACCAGCAACATAATATTGGCCATCGTGACGGTCATCGCAGTCATCGTCTTTATATACATGACATACCGAGGGTATAAGCGCTGCCACGAGAAGTGGACGCGGAAGGCCATCAATGATCGTTTTCTTCGGGGTTCTTCGATTTGGAGACGACAACGCTCTCGTCACGAAGGAAATAACTTCAAAACGGACAGTGTGTGATATGTGAGTAATCCCCGAGTGTTGTGTATCATTTTATCAATCCCGTGAATGCGTACGTATTCAACCATTACCTTTTTTATATGGACATTAGTGTATGTTATCTTATTATGAATTAAGGAATACATATTTTACTCCCCATAATTATATCACTATGTTATGGCTGATAAACTTGCTGAGATACAATGACATGATAAAATAAAATATATTCGTAATTATTTAGTTAAATTGGGACCGTCTCGTAGAACACTTAGAGTAAAGCAAGAAAAGTTAATTACGAGTAAAAGCTTATACAATGAATTTAATTTAGAGTATGATATTTTATTAAAAGATATTGAAAACTTAGAACTGAAGTACGAAACTGTTGAATACTTGACTAACTTAAAACTTAATGTAAATACATTGTATTCAAAAATTTATGAATTGTGTACTATCAGTGAAATCAAGGACGATTGTAGGAAAACCACCAGTATGGCAGAATTCGACTTAAAAACAGCCCTTTCCCTTTCACCTGTAATGACGGGAGACGAAAACGTCACGAAACAGCTCATCTCAAATATTGAGTTATATGACTCCATGTTAGAAGAGTCGGCAAAGCCACATTTGATTAAATTTGTATTAAAATCAAGACTATCGGAAAATGCGAAGTTGCGTTTGTGCGAAAGCTATAGTTCCGTTCCGGACCTTATTAATATATATATAGTCCTCCTGGCCGATTTCGACCACGGCGGCCAATCTCAACAGAGATCAGCCAACTACGCAGGAGATATTATAGTGCACAAGTGTGCGCGCAGTACACAGGTGCATTCACTGTTCCATCACTCTCAAAGTTCGGTGAGACGGCAATCCGACATGACCGGAGAGAGATCAGGCGCAGGACCAACGGCTTAACGTGCTTTCCGAGGCACGGGGATATAACACCGCCAACTTCCCGACTCCGAGCTGTTTTTGAGAAATTCATGACAGAAAATCTTAGAAACTATTTTGGCTCGACCTGGGATTCGAACCCAGGACCTCTCGGATGGGATGGGAGGATGGGAAAACAATCGAGGAGTTTGGTAAGGAACTTGAACAACTTTTTGTCGATTTGACTATCTCACAAGCCGCCGGAAACTCCGAAAGCTATGAAGTGCTTCGACCCATCAATGAAAAGTACGCTATTAAGCGATTTTCAGACGGATTGAGAAATAGTCGAATCAGTACTATTATTGCAGCACGTGATTATACTTCACTAAAGGACGCCATAGCCGGAGCCTTGGACGAGCAAATGTCGTCGGGCCAGGAAAACCAAATTATGAGTTTCCGAACTCAAAGAGGTAATAATATTTTTTCTAGGGGGCGTCGTAATTTCCGTCAACAAGGACAAGGACGTGGTTCCAACAGGGGCCAGTTGAATCAAAGTAACTACAATGTATATCGGAATAGCAGAGGTGGAAGTCGCGGTTTTACTAACACGCGTACGCGGAGTGTGAACCGGCGCGGTTTTAGTGGCCCCACTCGGTACGCGAGTAACTCTGTTGACGTGATACAACCGCAATAAACAAATACTACCGCGGATAACCAACCAATTTCCTCAACAAATTCAGGGGAAAATTTGTTTTTTCGGTCTTAATAATTTCAGTAATGATTTCGATAATATAAATTCCATAAAATTGACATTGTTAGGCGAAACACATTCTTGGTTACTTGATACTGGCGCGACATTGTCGGCGATCAAGCTAGAACATTTGGAAAGTAGAAACATTCCTTTCCATATAGAGCGAGTACGTATCAATGGCATAGGCGGTACCGTATACACTGAGGGATATGTTTACTTGAAATTATTTTACAATGATTCAGAGTTGGAGCATAAATTTTATGTTTTTAAAACTTTACCATGTAAAACAGACGGTATTTTAGGTCAAGATTTCATGAACAAATATAAATGCGTAATAAATTTTGAAGAAAATATTTTAACTATTAATCAATATGACAATAATTATTTTCAAATTCCACTTCAAATGGGACAATTAGGTTTTAATAATTACATCTTTCTTTCTTTCTTTCTTTATTTCTTTATTTATGTTAAAACAATTTACATTAAAAAAAAACATATTTAAATACCAACAAAAACCTATTTAGATTTATATGTGGTAATGAGTCACTACAATACTCGTTACAATTTTTAGGATAATATGTAGTTCTTAAGTATTTTTATACATTTAGCACTATTTTCTAAATTACTTATTTGTTCAATAATATTGCTAGGATATTCATTTAAAGTAGATGGCAGGAAATACTCCCACATTCTTTTACCATGAACATTGTTGCATGAAGGTATTTTATATCTGGGTAGGTATGATAAGTTACGCAATCCGGTGCTTCTAGTTTTTGCTTGTAATGATTTAATTTTATCTAGGTTTTCACACACAATTTGAATTTTTACTTTATCATATATGTTTATTACTTTACAATATTTATATAGGTCCACATCATTTAGTAAATAGTTATTTTATTCGGTGTAATAGTTTTCAGTAAGCTTAGTTGTAATTTGTAAATATTTTCAATATATGTTTTGTATGTCCTGCCATAACTACTTATACCATAGTCGATTAAACTATCAGCCAATGACATATACAACATGCGTAAAGTATGATAGGGTAACTTATATTTTAATATTGATAGCTTAGATAAAACTGCCCTAAGTTTATTACATAAGTTATTTATGTGGGGTTTCCAGCAGAAGTTAGTATCAATTGTAAGTCCCAGATAGGTATGTTCATTTACTAATTCTATGTCTTTACATTTACACTGATTTTTGGATGAATGTAGGCATTGGTGTTCGTGGGCAATTATTATTGGTTCTGTAGGCGATTTCAAATAAGGTGTATGAATGTGTAATAATTTAGTTTTTTGAGCATTAATTATTAAACCGGCATCATGCGACCATTTGCATAAGAGATCAAAGTTTCTTTGCATAATATGTTTTGCCGCCGCGTTGTGAATACGTTCATTATATTAACACTTCGATTGACCAGGATTGTTTTGTAACTCCTAAAGAGTTATCAGATGGGTTATTTTTAGCAGGAATTATAGTTTCACCCAAAAATAATCAGATACCGATTAAAATACTCAATACAAGAGACGAAGAGGTGCGCCTTAGTTATTTTACTCCAGAATTACAAATTCTCGATAATTATGACATGTATTCATTTGATAGGGCAACAGTACGTGCCGATAGGGTTAAAAAATTATTTCCAATCTTGAAGTTTGATCATTTGAACCACGAGGAACAAGTTTCAATAGAAAATATCTGTGCAAAATATTCCGACGTATTTTTATTGCCAGGCGATAAATTATCTTACACTTAATTATACGAGCAAAAAATTTATCTTAAAGAAAACTTTACGCCATGTTATACAAAACCTTATCGTTTGCCTAAAACACACAAAATAGAGATTGAAAAACAAGTTAAACAGATGTTACAAAATGACATAATTGAAGAAGGTCAAAGTGAGTGGGCAAGCCCGCTTCTTTTAGTGCCAAAGAAAAGTGATACGGGCGAGAAGAAGTGGCGTGTAGTAATAGATTACCGAAAGCTAAACGAACAAATTCAACATGACAAATTCCTATTACCTAATATCAATGAAATTTTGGATTCGCTGTCTGGTGCTATTTATTTTACCCATTTTAGACCTTACACAAAGTTGCTACCAATTGAAATTAGACCCTGAGAGTCGAAAATATATAAATTAAGACTTATTACAGACAAACAATACCAAATGAAAAGGCTTCCTATGGGCTTAAAGACAAGTCCTAGCGCTTTTAGCAGACTTATGACGATAGCGATGTCAGGATTTAATTATGATAAATGTAATAAAAAAATAAATGTTTAATAATATATTTAGATGACTTAGTCTGTTTTGGTAGGTCCTTAAATTGCCATAATAAAAACTTAATCAGCATTTTGCAGAGGTTACGTAAAGTCAATTTAAAAATAAATCCTGAAAAATGCCAATTTTTAAAGAAACAACTAATCTTGGGGGTTTTTATCCCGATCCAGATAAAACAAAAATTATTCAAAATTATCCACGACCAAATAATAGTGATGAAACCAAGCGTTTTGTTGCATTTGAAAACTATTATCGTAAATTCGTACCAAACTTTGCTGAGATGTGTATACCACTAAACAAATTAACCAGAAAAGGAGTTGAATTTGAATGGTCTAATGATTGCGAAACATCTTTTATTCACTTAAAAAATTGTTTGAAAAATCCACCAATATTACAATATCCTGATTTTTCTACAGAAAATGAGTTCATCCTACACACAGATGCATCAGGAATTGCTATAGGTTCAGTTTTGTGTTATAGCAATGATATGCCGATTGCTTATGCAAGTCGTACATTAAATAAAGCTGAGTTCAACTATCCGACTATCGAAAGAGCTGCTAGCAATAGTCTGGTCTGTTAAATATTTTCGACCATAACTTTATGGGAAAACTTTCAAAATTATTACTGGCCATAAACCTTTAGTTTATCTTTTCAGTATGAAAGACCCTTCTAGTCGATTATTAAAATTTCGTTTGTTAATGGAAGAGTACGATTACAAGATTGAGTATATCAGAGGAGCGAATAATGTGCCTGCAGACGCATTATCTCGCATAGTTGTGACGTCAGAAAATTTGAAAGATATGAATGCAAAGGTGTTAAACGTTATGACTCGAAGTATGTACAAAAAGAGCCAGAATGACTGTTTAAACAATTCTTTGGTTGACAAAAAGCCTACAGACAATTGGACTGATCACCCAAACGTCGTAGAGCTCCTTAAAAAAACAAAAAATTGTACAGAATTAGTAGTGAGTGAAAAATATAATAAAAATGTATGTCAAAGTTTTACTTATATTTCAGAAAAGGATATCATTTACATTAACCCATTTTCTCGATCATGTTCTGTGCGAGACACGTTCGTGAGAGACTTGGAGTTATTTTGTAAAAAATTCAACGTCGTGGAAATGTTCATTATGAAAAATGAGAGTAGTAAAAAATATATTAAATGGTTAACCAATGACATTGAAGATAACAAGTGGACCGGCCCAAAACTTTATATAATTCCGGACGTTATAAGAGTGTTTTGTAATGATGAAAAGAAGGTTATAATGAATGACTTTCATTTATTGCCCACCAGTGGACATGCTGGTATGAGGCGAATGGTCAACAATATTAAAAAATATTACTTTTGGCCAAATATCCATACGCAAGGATCCATACTTGGACCTCTACTATTTACAATTTACATAAATAATATACATGAGATGGGTCTACATGGCCAAATAACTTTATACGCTGACGACACGTGTTTATTTTACTTTGGATCCTCAATTCATGACATAATTTCGAGGGCTTAAGAAGACCTTAATAAACTTAACTCTTGGTTCCACTACAATCTTCTGACAATAAATACTTCTAAAACCTGTTTTGTTATTTTTCGGGCAAAAAACAAGGTGATTCCATCTCACGATCCACTCAAAATTAATGGCATCATCATATATAATTCCCTGGTGAAGCCCCACTTACTTTACTTAATAGAAATCTGGGGCAGCGCAGCTAACTCGAGGTTGGACGGTCTTCAAATAATCCAAAATAAAATCATTAAAACATTATTTCATTACCACTACTTTACATCTTCTTCCAAAATTTACGAAGAAACTAAATTAATGAATGTCAAACAATTATATATTTACAACACATGCATTCTTATAAAAAAAATTCTAGGAAACTCACTCCATACTAACTTATCACTTACGAAACGCATAACAACGCGAAGTTCGCGCCGAGCGAGTTATCTCGTTCTACCCAAGATAAGAACAAACTACGGAAAAAAAGCGTAACTTTTGAAGGAGCACAGTTGTATAATAAGATACCCTCTATTATTAAAAGTGTGAGCTCGTTTACTGCATTCAAAACTAAACTTGCTCGACATGTTGTTGAAACATACTTATAAATCACCTTCTGTATTAGCGTACAATGGATGCGGTAAACGAGTACCTAAGAAAACACGGATGACGACTGTATTATTTCTATAACTCTGTTCTCATGTAAGTGACTATGTCTTTTTTGAGAATAAACGTCTTTAAACATTAAATATGGATTTGGAAATTAGGGAATTCGTAAAAAAGTGTGAAAAGTGTCAAAAACAAAAATACTTTTTGCCTACGAAACAACCAATGCA
Organism: Pyrausta despicata; assembly: GCA_963921415.1. Lineage (NCBI taxonomy): Eukaryota > Metazoa > Arthropoda > Insecta > Lepidoptera > Crambidae > Pyrausta > Pyrausta despicata. Next base: position 9,039,465 of record OY992873.1, on the reverse strand, counting down.
GGTTACGACTACTGCTGAGTCAGCATTTGATAAAGTTTATCTAGGTATAGTGGGGCCCCTAGTTAAGGACTATTTTAATTTTTCTTACATATTAACTATTCAATGTGAGTTTTCAAAGTATATAGAAGCTTACCCTTTAGAAAGTAAGGATAGTGTTACCGTTTCAAAAGCTTATGTCCAAAACTTTATTCTTAGGTACGGCATTCCTCGAGAAATAGCCACAGACCGGGGGACCGAGTTTATTAACTCCACCATGAACGAGGCATGTAAATTATTAAATATTAATCAAATTAATTCCACAGCATATCACCACGAATCAATAGGTTCCTTAGAGAATTCACACAAATCGTTAAACTCTTTCCTTCGCATACAAACAAATAATGACCCGAGATATTGGAGCCAATGGGTTCCGTACTGGTGTATCTCTTACAACTCAACTGTTCATACTGAGACTCAATATTCACCTTTTGAAATTGTATTTGGTAAAAAATTTAATATTCCAAGCAATTTATGTACTAGTGTTGTTGTATTCACTATATTATAAGATACTGTTGAGTGTATTATTGGGCATTCATTAAACGGGAACGATCTAGTTCAGTTGTTTCTTTTATTAACTCCTTACATGCGTATTTTTTGGAGTGCGTGGTAAAGCAGGGGAGGTTGTCTTCTCCTATGCTATTCAACATGTGCGTGAACGATCGGTGATCTTGCTACGTGGACCGCCTAAAAATGTACTTTCTTGTTAATAAAATATACGACGAACTTAAATTACCAACGTTAATATCTGTTATGGGTAACGACGCGTACGAACTGTTTGTGAATTTAGCTAGTCCGAAAAATCTCATTCTCAATTATAATCATAATCATAATAATAATCATATTTATTTGCAAAAAATAGGGTTTACATATAGAATTTGTAGTCACAAAAAGTATCGGAATTGACTTATCAGGCAACAGTCGAGATATTACGTGGCCATTTAGAAACAACGGCATCATCGCTCGCCGAACGTTACCGATTCCGACAACACAGACCGCTCAACGAAGAAATCATCGTCAATAACGTCGCTGAACTCTTGTTGTTCTTATTGTCATAAGCCTGGGCATTCCGAATCAACTCGTTTTACAAAGCAACGTGATGAAAAGTCAAAGATTTTCAAAGACGCTAAATTGCAAGCAAAATCTGTTAACGTGTGCTCACACGCTAATGATTCTTTAATTGAAATGCGCGTAGGTGGTTTTAACGTTCAAGCTTTGATTGACAGTGGTTCAGAGTGCTCACTAATTAAGAAGGAAATAGGTGATAGTTTACTTGATAGGAAAGAAATCTCGTTTACTCGCCTTCATATATTGGCTCGATACCATGACCATGACCATTTTGAATTTGACTGTTTTCATACTGAAGTTACATTTCTCATTGTTGATCCACATTTTCTGTCATGATGACGTAATCCTTGGTAGACAGGTTTTTAAAACTTCCGGATTAGTATTTACGCTAAAAAAGTGACTTTTTTTTATTTGCGAAATTTTTGTTTGCGAATCTCAAAAAGAGGTTTCAAAGATTGACAAAACAAACACTGATTTAGTTTACAGGTGTGATATTGATAAGGTCTAAATTGGAGAAACACAAAAACTTTTGCTAGCGGGAATTCGAAATCATCTGTCACTACCGGTCCAATACAAATTAAGCTTTAAAATCCCGACAATCAAAAAATCCCTTCTAAAATAACTGTGATGCGGGAAATTATAGCCGATTTAGAAAAGAAGGGCATCATACGTGTGAGTTTATTTCCCTTTTCTAGTCCTGCTGTGCTCGTAAAGAAAAAAGACGGATCTGACCGTCTTTGCGTCGACTATAGGGAACTCAACTCGAATACCGTGCGTGATAGTTACCTACCCTTTATCCCTAATATCAGAACAAATTGATTCCCTTGGATAGGCATGCTACTTTTCAAGTTTGGATATGGCGTCTGGGTTCGATCAAATTTTGATGGAATCCCAGCGCTTTTTCGAAAAAACCACGTTCACTACACCTGATGGGGTGTGGGAATACCTAAAAATGCCTTTCGGACTTAGTAACACACCCTCTGTTTACCAAAGAGCCATAATAAATAAATCGTTAAAAGGCCTCAAAGCCCATCCTTCTTACTTCAAAAAACGCAGTGAGGTAATACCCCGTCAGGGGAGGGAAAAGTTTAAGAATTTGCTTTATGAAACCCGATCCAAGAAGGCAATATACGAGGGCGTTTTGATAACTCCATGACTTTCAGGTTGAATAGAAACTTTTTTTATTTTTAATGATTATTTTCTTAAAAGTAATATTTTTGCGAACCTAAAATAATTCTATTTTCAAATATGGCGCGAAAACAATATTTAATAACAAAAGAAGTTTGGCGGCTGTGAAGGTGTTCTTCGAAAATGGAGAAATCCGAGTTTCGAGTCTTGATTAAACACTATTTTTTACGCGGGAAAACCATTAAGCAGACCGAAGACAAGTTGAAAAAATATTACGGGGATTCAGCGCCGTCTCATGGAATGGTACATAAATGGTTTACTGAGTTTCGTTGTGGACGTATTACAACCAATGATGCCGAGCGCCCAGGAAGGCCGATTGAGGTAACCACTGAGGACATTGTTAACAAAATCCACGATATTGTTTTGGCTGACCGTCGAGTAAAGATAGTTAGCAGAGGCTGTGCACATCTCAACTGAACGAGTTTTTCATATTTTGCACGATATTTTGGGAATGAAAAAACTTTCTGCAAGATGGGTGCCGCGCTTACTGACAGTCGACCAAAAGCGAAAACGCGTGACTACTTCTGAGGCATGTCTGGCTATGTATAATCGCAATCCAAGTGAATTTTTGCGTCGGTACGTAACCGTGGATGAAACGTGGGTCCACCATTATACGCCAGAGACTAAACAACAGTCAAAGCAGTGGACTTCTACCGGCGAACGTGCACCAAAGAAGGCAAAAACGGTATGTTCGGCTGGTAATGTGATGGCAACAGTATTTTGGGACAGTCAAGGGGTTATTTTCATCGATTTCTTGGAGAAAGGCAAGACAATAACCGGTGCTTACTATGCTGCATTGCTGGAAAGATTTAATGAAGAGTTGATGAAGAAACGACCGCATCTAGCAAAGAAAAAAGTTCTATTTCATCAGGATAATGCTCCGGCCCACTCGTCTGCAGTCGCGACTTCAAAACTTGTCGAATTAGGATACGAATTATTGCCGCACCCTCCATATTCACCAGATTTAGCCCCCTGTGACTTCTTTCTCTTCCCAAACATGAAAAAATGGCTTGCTGGGCAAAGATTTTCATCCAATGAAGAGGTGATAGCTGCAACCGAGGCCTATTTTGCAGGCTTTGACAAAAAGTATTTTTTGGATGGGTTGAAGAGATTAGAGCATCGCTGGAAAAAGAGTGTAGAGTTGAAAGGAGAGTATGTAGAAAAATAAAATGTTTTTGTACACAAAATATATGTTTTTCTTTTCAAAGTCATGGACTTATCAAACCGCCCTAGTATAGGGAAAGTGTTTATAATATGTGTATTGTAGAATATAACAACTTACCCGAGAAGCTCAAAAAACTTGAAGGAAATGTATTTAAGAAAAAGTTGGTTGACTGGTTGTTACAAAAGAATTTTTATAGTATTAAAGATTATTTTAAAATTGTCAAATAATGTGTTATGAATTGTTATTATTATTTTTAATTTTTTTATACTATATTGCTTTTACCTGACTTTAAAATGACATTGACAATTTAATTTTATGACATTATTATTGTAATTTTGACATTATTTGATTATTCAATTTAAACGGACCTATTTTTTTATTGAATTGTTAAAATTACTATTAATATTTGCACGCCTGCATGCAGGCTGAAAATACAGCATCAACCTATTTTTAAGACCTGCAGTTTGTAACTTGCATATTTTTGAGTATTCTAGCAAATAAATGTTTGATTTGATTTGATTTGAAAGACAAAATTGCACTTGTCTATATGGATGATGTTCTTGTTTTTGCTAAAACAAAAGAGGAAGCGTTTCAAAATCTAGAGCAGTTTCTAAGTGCACTGACAGATGGCGGGTTTACATTGAATTGGAAAAAATGCACCTTTTTGAAGTTTTCAGTCGAGTATTTATAGTATGTTGTTTTTTTTTTTTTTTATTGAAAGAAACACAAACATGTTTACAAAACGCGTATGGTATAGAAATAGAAATAGAAAACAATCTTATACAATTCTAAACTCCACATCGATGGTTACATTTTAAATAAACAGTGAATAAATAATCATGTGGGACTTGTTATCTTTATCTATCATCTAACAATAAACTTAATTAAATAATATATTTTTATTTATTTATTTAATAGTATAATATATTACATATAATAGTTAGAGTGCGTGTCTCTTTGTGTCACGAACACAGAATCGTGTATTATGTTAAGGAAACAAAGAAATACATGTATGAGGTAGCTGTTGTAAGGTAGTTGTGTATCAGTGAATTAGTATTAGTCGTCAGTAAGGAGCTTTATTATTTCTTTATTGTAAGACCTGGCACTGCATGTAAAGATGTCTACGGAATTAAATCTTTTATTAAAAGTGTCAAGCATGCGTCGTAAGGGGGACCGAATGCCTGCATTTGTCCTTGCCATGGCAACCGCGAAAAGGGGATTAGTATTAGTAGGGGAATAGGGGATTGTTGGCGGAAAAAGTATCTTACCGAATCCCACTTAAATTAAAGCATTGACCGACGCTACTTTACCGCTCCTTTTCCTCCGAAACACTACAATTGGGTTACAATCTTTTCAACTTAAAGATTGATGCACTGTACTAACATTTTCCTTAAACGATTAAATCAACTGGAACGAAATGGTACCTAGCTAATATATTATAGGAGGTCTGGACAGGAAAACACACTTGCTTACACAGCCTCAACTTGGTTTATTCAAATTAAGGTGCAAAAAATACACTGATTGGTCAAAGCAGCCAGGGCATCGATAGAAGCAATCGAACGCTTATTGTGTGACACTTAGTGCCATCTATAAGTTTCATTCGGACTTACTTGAAACAATTTTATACTTTGAATTTATAAGCATATCAGTAGCGATATGCAGAAGGTATTACTAATTTAATTACGGATTGAAATTATTTATATAGTGTCAAATTTAACTTTTATAGCATGCACGGCCTCTGGGTCAGACAAGACGATTGAATAATAGTTTGGGTGTAGGGGAACCTGTTGTACCTTGGCACTATGTGTACCTAGGCCACTGGGCTCGTTTTCAAATATTCGCGCGATACTAAATTCTACTGTTTATGGTATTCGATACGTCACTACAGACTATTCAATGTGAAGTTAGTCGCATACCGCCATTAAGCCGGTGTTTGGTGTTATCGACGCTGAAACTTTTTTTGTGTGAAAAGTAAGTATTTCTAATATATTTTGAAGTCTAATAGTTTTAAACGTTTTCTAATAGTCAATTAACTGTTACATGCTATCGGTTCTTTGATTTAACAAGTCTCAACACAATAAAAAACTTACGAGATACTTAACCTATAAACTATATAAAATCCACCGTTTTGGTGAAGTCGGAGTAGTGTTGTACCTCGGTCACTGTCGATCAGCTGTACCTTGGCCAGTGGCCAAGGTACAACCTGGATGTTGTATTTTGGCCAGGAGAATATTTTATTAAATTATTTCACATTTACGTAATAATATTCCTAATCAAATCTATATATATAAAATTCTCGTGTCACAATTAGTGATGTACAAGGCTCGAGGCTTCCGAGTCCTTTTGCCGAGAGCTCAGAGTCGTTTACAGGGCTAGCCTCATTTATATGAAGCTCGACGACTCGGAAGCCTTTTTGAGAGCTCGAGCCTTTTTGAGAGCTTGAGCCTTTTTGAGAGCTCGAGCCTTTTTGAGAGCTCGAGCCTTTTCGAAAGCTAGATTGATTACTTTGCACTTTTTATTTAGATATTTTATTTATTTACAGCTTTTAACCGTGACTTCGTCCGCGTGGATTTTGAAACTTGAACCCCTAATTTCAATCCCTTAGGGGGTGAATTTAAAAAAAAAATATAAATAGTCAAAAATATAATATGTTTAGATAATGTGGCTATTTATATTATATTTTACTTAGTTACGGATATATTAAAGTCATATACATAAACTTGAGCTTTTATTGAAGGCTTGCGTTCATTTTGAGACTCGAGCTCTTTTCACGGCTCGAACTCTTTTCACGGCTCGAGCTCTTTTCACGGCTCGAGCTCTTTTATAGCCTCGAGGCATGGCTCAGAGAGCTCGCAGCTCGGCTAAGCTCGGGGCACCGAGCCTACCGAGCTCACTGAGCCTTGCCATTCCGCCTCGAGGCTTCAAAAACAGGGCTCGACGCCCCGAGTCTTGTACATCACTAGTCACAATGTTTGTTCCCGTACTCCTCCGAAACGGCTTGACCCATTCTTATGGAATTTTGTGAGCATATTGAATAGGTCTGAGAATCGGCCAACATCTATTTTTCATATCCCTGAGTGATATGATAAGGGTTGTCCACAATAATTTATATGGCAAAACAACGTTTGCCGGGTGAGCTTAGTATCTTTATAAATTAACTAGCTGTCCCGGCAAACGTTGTTTTGCTATATAAATGTTTAAGGTGGACAACCCTTATCACTAAGGGGTATGAAAAATAGATGTTGGCCGATTCTCAGACCTACTCAATATGCTTACAAAATTCCATAAGAATCGGTCAAGCCGTTTCGGAGGAGTACGGGAACAAACATTGTGACACGAGAATTTTATATATATAGAGATAATACTGTGTACTGTAATAAACCGAATAAAATGATTTTAGTTAAGAACACTTGATAATTTGCTTAAATTACCCCCAAATTTCAATGTGTCCTAGGTACAACGTTCTACTGGCCTAGGTACATAGGGTATGTTGTACCTTGGCCTCATTTCCCTTTTTTTTTAAATTTAAAAATATTATGTAAGTATTAAATATACATTTCTGATATTTTTTTGGTGAGTACCCAAATAATTGACATTTCAAAATATGCAAATATGATTTGTGTGCTGCACGTCAAATCACAATAAAAAATATATTTCTAAAAAACCGGCCTAGGTACAACAGGTTCCCCTATATTACCTCGTGTGTACATAAGTTTTGAGACGAAATAAAAGTTGCATAACTTTTTTTATAATTAACATATATTTCTAAAATTTTCAGTAAACAATAAGTAAATAATAATAAACAAAAAATGATTATTATTATTCAAAATGACCACCCTTGTTTTTAATACAGGCCCTTAGACGATTTGGCCAGTCATCAATGACGGCACGAATCTTTTCCAGCGGGATTCGCTTTGCTTCTCGGACAAGAGCTCGCTTCAGTGACTCCAAGTTTGGGTGGGACTTTCGGCAGGCCCTGAGCTCTAGATCAGCCCCTAAAGCATAATCCAGCGGGTTGAGGTCGGGGCTGGAAGAGGGCCATTCGTTCGCCGCGATGAAGGCCGGCCCATTTTCCCTCAACCACGCTTGGGTGGTTTTTGCTTTATGGGATGGCGCTGAGTCCTGTTGGAAAACCAAATCCTTGTTGTGAAACAAAGTAAGGGACAGGGGTTTCACAACAGGCTCTAAGATGTCAGTTTGATAGTTCTTGATTTTCACCTTAACGCCTTGTTGACAGAAATGGAGCGGAGTGACACCTTCATACGAAACTCCCCACCATACCATCACACTAGCCGGATGATGAGTATGCGAGACATTCCGTGCTGAAGCTGGGTCCTTGCTACTTTTTGCATACACTTTATTGTTTTGTCGGTTGAACTTTTCTTCGACAGTAAAGATTTTCTCATCGGTGAAGAGTATTTTCCTCGCATCGTGTCTCTTAAGCAGTATTGGACAACGTTCGCGTCGCAATTTACGAAGGCGATCGTTTAAAAAATGAACTTTCCTACAGCTATACGTCTTTACCTTAAGATCATATTTCAGTATTCTGTTGACTGAAATGTGCGAAATATTAGTCTGCAGAGCTAGTTTTTTCTGAGTTGGACATGGATTTCGGCGAAGTCGCTCTCGGATGATTTTGATGTTCGCAGGCGTCCTTACAAAGCGCGGCCGACCACTCCTTTGGCGGTCTTGCAAAGAAATTGTCTCCTTGTATCGTTTAATAGTGTAATACACGAAGTTACGGCTCACACCAAAAGTTTTCACCTCACGGAAAAACTCCATAGATTTTTTTCCCGCCTTACAAAGCGAAATCACGGTCGCATGCAATTCTTTTGTTCTCTTCATCACGAGAAATTGAAAGAAATGAATTTGAAAATCAAAGGAATTAAAAGTTAACATTCGAAATTCAAAATTAGAAAAAAAAATAGCAGCCAGTAATTTTTTATTTCTTTTTTTTAGCACAAAGTTTGTCTCAAAACTTATGAACACACGAGGTATAAGGAAACAAGAAAAGCTGGACGGAAAATCATATTTCTTAAACATTAGAATTCAATTCCGGAAAACAATAGGAAAGATTAAGAAAAAACACCTTATTTCAAATGCAATTGTCATAATTATTATTGTAGCCGTAAATATTTATAAAACAATAGATAATCATTTGAAATCACCCAAAGTAATCAATGGCAGTGGCAACGTCCCCCACAACAGCCTCTGCCACAGCTCCAATGGCCCCTCCTACGGGCCCACCCAGCTCCAGCCATATCCCGGCCCCAGACGCAGCACTCGAACCCACATTGATAAGGGCTTGACCAGCCGTAAATTCCCTGTCTTCTTCATTTAGTTCTGCGCTGGAAGGAGCCACTACTTCGGTCTCTTTTGTTTGTGCTCCATTGTCTCCTAAACTGATTTAGATGGAAGATGTTTCGACTGTTGCTAGGTTCTGCACCAGTCCTGATAGTTCCTGCGAAACTAATATCCACTTGGATAAAAATCAATCCGATAATGCAGAAATAAATGAGGTTCGACATCTTAGCACTCAGTGACCAACAAGATTTCTCAGAAACGTATGAATTTAAGAAAATTGCTTGAACATTTATAATAAAATTAAGGGTGAAAAAAGTTAAGAAATTTATAAATAAAAATAAAAATTGTACAGTGTAAAAAGGTCCAACCGTACATTGAACAAAAACTTAAGAAAATCTTTCTTGGAGTATAAAAATATGTATGTCTATCTGTTTGTTGCTACACAAAAATCACTGGTCGGATTGGAACTTTCTTGTTTTACTAGTACCCCTGAAAATTTATAGACTTAAAAATTATCTTGAATTCCTGAATACCTGATGTGAAGTGATGTGGCATCCTAGATAGATGACCAGCTAAACAGTAAGAGGCGTAAATTAACCAGCTTAAGAAAACTTATTCAGCGTGGTATTGTTTTTTTTTTAGATTTACACATTAAGAAAATAGAAAAACTTGAATAATCACACATCGGTATATCAATGGATACCACTAGTGTTTCCGGAACCGGTATTCTTTGTGAGAACCGGTAATTTCGGTACTTTTCTTTATCGGTATTAAAAATTTTTGGTGTAAAAAGGCAAAGAACTACCGCATATCATCCGCAGAGCAACGGTATGGTAGAGCGCTGGCATTGTTCTTTGAAAGCTTCACTTACAGCTAGGTTAAATGATTCTTCATGGGTTGATGAGTTGCCAACGGTAATGTTAGGACTTCGTTCTGCGCTGAGAAGCGACAATAGCGTCAGCGCAGCCGAAATGACATTTGGGCGAACTTTACGTTTACCAGGTGATTTTTATGACATCACACAGACAGAGGTAAGTGACGATAATGTTTTTATAGAGAAAATACGTCACTCAATAGCGAAATTGAAGCCCATTACGAACTTTGGTCATTACGAACTTTGGCGGAGTGTTTCGAAATGTTACATGTCGGTTGTTCAGTAGTTTGAAGGTTTAATGGCAATTTTAACGCTGAGTGAGCGATACGGCATCCGTCTAACAATGTGGCCGCTATTGTGGCAGAAGAAGCAATTGCTACCGCAATTTCGGATCTCACACGTACAGTGGCTAAAATCAATTGCATGAGGAATGTCTTCCCAGTTCCACCGGGTCATCCAAAAAAATAAGCCACCATTTCCATCATCAATTGCATTAATCAGTGTATCATAGACTTCCCTCTGCTTAAGATTCAACAGTGGTACATTTGTTTGAACTGATTGGATTAATTCATGTTGATCATATTCACGTTCACGTTACAATTCTCTATTAAATGCGTCATTCATTCCGCGATCTGGCGCTGGCAGTCCTAACCTAACTAACAAACTGCCGCACATGAGGTAACACATATCTTCGATCAAGAGCAAAGCCTGGTTATGCATTTCCTCATTTACCTCAAGATCGAGATTTCTTGAGCTGACACGAATTCGATGTTAAATGTCTTCTGACATGTTATCTTTGTATTTGTTCCAAAGGTCACGTGGGTTCGATGGGAAGCATGTCGAAATGATGATAGCAAAATAATGTGCGTATCTGACTTTGAGATGCAGAAATAATTGCTTCAGCGATTGTCGTGTCCCAATGAGTATCGTTTTCAAGCAAATTAAGCTCTTGACATGCTGTACGAAATGTGGGACTCACTTTGTTGTCCGTCCGTCCGTCCGTCTGTCAAGACCGTTTTTCTCAGGAACGCGTGGAGGTATCAAACTGAAATTTCTATATATTACTTAGGTCTACTGTCCCTGGAAGCTGTAGAAAAATCAACCTTCTAAGTCAACGCAATCAAAAGATACAGCCATTTAGGCCACAAATTTCCGCAAATTTTCGAAACTCGCACGGGAATCAAAACCTACAGGGTACTTCCCGTAAACTTAGAATCTTGAAATTTAGTACAAAGTCACGTCTTATAGTTTAGATATAGGAAAAATTACGAAAACCGTAAATTTTCAGTTTAATCATATAAAAAAAATATTTTTGAAAAATATTTTTGACAATTTTGAAAATTTCAAAGTTACTACTCCTTATCTCATGAACACGTTTAAATATTAAATAAAAAATTTATATTAAATACTTAAGTCTATAATCGACGACCGTTTGGTGCAGTGGTCCACAGGTCGGATTTCTAAACCAAGGGTCGCGGGTTCGATCCCCGCACATTACAAGCATAAGTGTGCATGAACATGTGTGTTTGTACTGGTCTGGGTGTTTTCTATGTATAATATGTATTTATTTACAAAAAAAAAGTATTTAAGTATGTATATCCGTTGTCTAGTATCCATAACACAAGCCTCGTAGCTTAGTTTGGGACTAGAGAATTGGTGTGGTTGTTGTGAAATATTTATTTATTTATTATTTATAATACCCGTGACGGGTGAACTTTTACTTATACCTATACCTACAGGTTTGTACGGAACCCTCGGTGCGCGAGTCCAACTCGCACTTGACCGGTTTTTTATGTGTTCCTTATTATGAGGACAATGTTTTAATATAAAAAAAAATTATAGAGACTTTTTTTCTTAAAATAACAGGCAGGATTATGTCTGTCAGGGCTCACTATTACCTATGATAGATATGTATAATGTCAAGTAATGTAATTTGTCTTCAAATATTCGTGGAAGTCTAAAATACTGCATAAAACCATCCACACGTCGATTACAATAACTCAGTCACAACAGGTTACAAAGAAGCGCACACGCCGTCGAGCTAGTTACCTGATTGTACCCAAAGTCCGAACGAATTACGGTAAGCGAATGTTCAATTTTGAGGGAGCACAGCTGTTCAACATACTACCCGCATCTTTAAAAGGCATCGACTCCCATAATATTTTTAAAAAGAAACTTGCACAGCATGTGCAGCAGATAATAGAATAAGCCTTTTGTTGCAAACCTTTGTTTACATACACTAATTTCAAACTTTGTATAGATTATAAAAGACGTGCGCGAACGATGTGAACGTAATAATACTTATTTTATCTGTTTCTGTTCTCAAGTAAGTGACATTACCTATGTTTTTATTGACAAATAAAGAATCTTTAAACCGAAGTCTAGGAAAGGTTTAACAATAAGAAAATATAAAAAAAAATCAAAATAAGCCAGCAGCACGGCAACACCACCGAAAAACAACTAATCGACATCAATTGAAGCAATCACGTGTAGGTAAAGCAAAATAGTACATTATGGTACAAGTGTGTAATGTTGGTGATTACCGCTGAGGCGCCATTGAGACCCGAGCCGTCAGGTGAGGGTCTTAAAAGAGCCGAGGACGGTAATCATCAATACACACGTGTATCATACGACGTTTTTCAACACACTTGCGAGGAAAAAACAAACATGTATTGCATAAATCGTTTAATTAAGTATGGGAAAATTGGGAAATGGCGCGCAATTATTTTTTTTTGCACGCGCCAAATGTAAGGTGATTGATTACAGCCATACAGCCTACTTCAAAATGATAATTTTAGTGATAAAATGCAAATATTTTATAAGAAATTATTGTGAATTATAAATAATTTGATAATAATAAATGTTTTTTCGTCTTAATTAGGGACACATTTATTTATTTCAAAAATGTAAATGGATTTTCGGTGGCATAAAACCTCTTTGTTGTTACAAAAAAAAACTGTATTACCCGGTTAAATTGAAAATGCTCTGTTTACTCGCATATAATTTGCAGTCAGGTACTAACTTAATTTTGTAGGGCTCATTCTATTATGCACTAGTGTGTAATATTATTATGCACGTGTATGTTATAGTTCGGTTTATGGCCCTAAGAACGATATAATAAGGCTCACTTTACGAGCAAGTGTGTTGAAAACAAATAAAATAAATAAAAAAGTCCGAAATAAAAGATTTTAAATTTAATTTAGTTAAGGCATTTAATTTTACTTTAGCCTAATTCTGATGTAAAATAGAAAAAGCCGCATACAACGATTCTCATCTTAAAACCATAATGAAGAATCTCGTTTCATATGTATTATGTAATTTTTTATTGTCATACTTTGTGTACTAAACTGTGATTGATATTATTTTTATTCATTTAATTTTATTCTTGTAAAATTTATAGTTGCATGCTAATCAAAAGCAAAACATGTTGCACTTTTTTTATTATACCACCTACAAATACCATGTGTTTGAGCAAATAAAGATTTATTATTATTATTACTTTCGGAAGTAATTGGGTTTTAGTTTTTAAACTATTTTTTTTAATCTTACAAGAATTTTACTTATATTCTCGTAATACTTAATGGCAATGAATAGCCATAAGGAACTTTTGCTTTTAGAAAATGTTTGGCGTTAATATTGTAATGACTGAGAGAAACTTTTATTTTGTTGTGAGAGCCTACGTTTACCTAAGAAATAAGATAACTACTTAAGTTATTTATTTAAAACTTTATTGCACAAGAAGTGTTCGAAGGGTGGAATTAATGCTCAAAGCATTTTCTGCCAATCAACCTCAAGGTCATGCAGAAAAAGGCAGTGAAAATGAATTAATAATAATAATTAGTAATTGACTTTTTACTTACTGATACGAACCAAGCGCTTCTCATCAACATCCCTGATGCGCATTGCAAAAGAGTAGAACTCACTACCTGCGTCAGTGTTTCCCTGCAGTTACAACCTAGGAATCTTCAAAGCTAGAGGGAACAGGCATCTTCTAGGTGAGCTCGCTCCATCGTAGACTCAGTCTTTGCCTCGTTGGGCTTAGTCTTGGGTCAAGAGCAAACCTATCCCAAATAATAATAAAAAAATGCGCATTTCGTTGGTGAACTTAAGGGAATATTTATACCTGCCTTAATTTAATTCAAAACATCTTTTGCAAACCGGAAAATAGCTGCTACCGCATTTTCTTGACTTTTCCCTTTAATTCAACTTTGCTTTTAAATCTGAATAAGGCAAAGAAAAACAAATTCATAAACATAGAAAATATTAGCTTGAAATAGTAATTACAAGCTACTTACCAACTATACAAATTTTTGGCAAAATTCTTAGGACAAAGTTTGTTTTGAATGTAAACAATGTCAATTATTGTAAATCAAATTTGAAAAGAGGCAATGACAATAGTGATTGAGTTTCTTGCGCCGCTTCTTCTCAGCACTGGCCTGGTTGATATAAGGTCGAGAAAACTTGTAGATAATTTGACAAATTTGAACGTTAATGCGTCTGTTTCTAATTCCAGGGAGTGAAGACAGTGGACGAGAAGCATCCTTATCATTCACTGCTAAGCAAGTATCCGGATATCACGAAGCCTATGAATTTCAAGGAAATACCTAAACACGATGTGTGCCATCATATCGAGACAAAGGGACCTCCTTTATTCGCTAGGGCGAGACCGCTACCTCCCGATCGTTATAAAAAGGCTAAGGAAGAGTTTAGATTTATGCAAGAGAGATCTGCAGGCCTTCAAAGAGTCCGTGGGCCAGTCTCTTACATATTGTACCCAAGAAAAATGGGGAAATACGTCCATGTGGGGATTATAGACGGTTAAACGCAGTAACTAAACCCGATAGGTACCCGATTCCTAGGATACAGGACTTTACTTATATGTTGTCGGGTTAACAATTTTTTTCAAGGTTAGATGTAAATAGAGCCTACCATTATATACCGGTCGCGGAGCAGGATATAGAGAAAACCGCACAGATAACGCCGTTCGGTCTTTTTGAATTTCAGATAATGACGTTTGGTATGCGTAACGCAGCGCAAACATTTCAAAGGTTTATGAATACTGCACTTGAAGGGCTAGATTTTGTGTATACATTTATCGATGAAGTTTTAATTGCCAGTTCTAATAGGATCCAGCATCAGGAGCATCTGGAACAGGTGTTCAAGCGGCTAAACCAATACGGCCTCACCAGTAACATCGCTAAGTGTGATTTCGGTAAGTCGAAGATCGATTTTTTAGGTTTTGAAGTAACACCGGAAGGAATCACCCCGCTGCCTCAGAGAGTTGCAGCGATTGCAGAGTACCCCAGACCAGAGACGGTACAAGAACTCCGACGATTTCTTGGTATGGTAAATTTTTATCGCTCTCACATTCCGAATGCAGTAGAGCATCAGGCGGAGTTACAAAGGTATTTACATAACTGTAAAAAGAAGGATAAGACCCCAATTGTTTGGACAGAGCAGTCGTTACAAGCTTTCGAGAAGTGTAAGTTGAGCTAACAGAACGCCGCTACACTTTCTCATCCAAGTGATGAGAAACGTCTTATAAATTGGTTTGCCGGGTGACACTTCAAGAATCTGCGTTACGCTCCGCTCACGTTATGCGCTCACAATGAGAGCGAGTGAGAGGCACGCGTCCCTTCGACTCGGGCATGGTTAGCCCGCCTAAAAGCGAGTGAGACAGACATAAAAAGTGAAAGGCACGCGTCCCTTCCACTCGAGCACAGTTAGCCCGCCTAAGAGCGAGAGAGACAGAGCGAGAGAGAGAGAGTGAGAGAGATAGGCATACACACCGGTTCATGTTATACGAATGAATATTCACATTAAAATTATTTTACCACTCAAAGTCGTTGTCACGTAAAACTTTCGCCCGTATACCGACTTTACAGGCAACCAATTTTCTCTTATGACAGATGCGTCTAATACATGCGTAGGAGCCGTGTTGCAGCAAAAATGTAATGATGAATGGAAACCTTTAGGATATTTTTCTAAAAGCTTAGTGTCGCAGAGCAAAAGTATAGTGCTTATGATAGAGAGTTATTAGCAATCTTTTTGGCTATCAGACATTTTCGTAAGTTATTCGAAGGGCAACAGTTAGTAGTTTTTACAGATCATAAACCGTTGATTCATGCTTTTAAGAAACTCTACAGCAACAAAGAAACACCACGACGCACAAGGCAACTGTTATTCATCAGTGAATTCACATCAGACATCCGGTACGTGGAAGGTAAGAACAACGTAGTAGCTAATTCGCTATCGCGAGTCGAAGCGATTTCCTGTCCCACAGTGCTCATTTACTACGAACTTGCTGAGGCGCAGAAACGCGATGACTACATTGCGCAAACAGCACGTACTGACACGGTCAGCAATGTGAGTATGAAAACATATTTCTGCCTGACATAAATAATTCGATATATTGTGAAACCTCAACGAATCATGGTAGCATTAGCTAGGAAAATAGCATTTGACGCGGTACATAATTTGAACCAGGTGTTCGTACAACTAGAAAGATGGTCACTCAGAAATTCTTTTGGCCAGATATGAATAAAGATATCAATTTATGGGCAAAAAGTTGTATTCAATGTCAAAAGTCAAAAGTTAATAGACATACATTATCTGAATTTTGTGAATTTCCAGTAGTTGATCGTTTTGAGCATATACATATAGATATTATAGGACCTTTGCCGACAACTATGCAAGGCTATAGGTATTGTGTAACAGTTATAGACAGAAAAACACGTTGGCCAGAAGCTTTCCCTGTACAAGAAATTACATCAGAAAATGTAGCTAAAGTCATATGTCCATAACGAGTAAACCAACCTTCGGTTTACTCGTTATGGATGCCCAGTTACATTTTCCAGTGATCAAGGGAGACAATTCGAAAGTAATTTGTTTGCTAGTTTATTAAAAATTTTTGGTGTAAAAAGGCAAAGAACTACCGCATACAACGAATTTAAATACCCTAGAAGCAACATTGCATAGAAAACCGCCTTCAAAAACTGTCCCGAAAGTAGTTGCAACGGCTGGAGGTAAAATAATATCAACTTTAATTTCAATATTCAAAAGTTGACCTTAAACCACAAAAATACGATCTCACTTTGAATGCACGCATCCCAGAGTTATGACATTTTTGAATGTACGCAGGCAATAAGCTCATAAAATTTTATTGCTTTATTGCTGTTAAGACGAATGTAGCCTATAAAACAATAGAAATGAGGTTTAGTTCTGCTTGCGCTGTTTGGAAATCATATAATTTTTGAATCTAGAACAGAGTAAGAAGAGTCGTCGTCGGTGTAATTAAAATGTATTTGAATAAAATAATTAAAAGTGTGTGTATCAGCTCCGACGCACGACTGGAGTTTACTCCTTAAGAACGGTTATAAAAATTTAATAGATTAGGGATTAATAAGGATAAATGAATGTATTTTTTATGAGACTAAAGGCATGTTGATACATTTATTTTTATTAATTATACAATAAATCTGTTAAAATACATAACAAAACCATAGAAATATAAACAATAGTCTCCATAATACATACATACTACAATACACCTTTACAACACGTCGTCAAGTATCGCGTCTCGTCGCGCTCCTATGCGGACGTGTCTTCAGTTGCAATAAAATCAAAAATAATATTTATCATTCGGCAATCCATTTAGCGGCTTATCATCCGGTACACTAAGTGCAAATTCCTCTACTCTGTGCGGTGTGCAGAGTGAAGTGATCGTCAGTGTTGCATTCCCATATTGTCAACGAGTGCGACTACGAGGACAATACATCTGTCTCTCTTACTCCTCTTATCACGTGTGCGTTCGACAAAATTCGATTACAATGAGTTCTAATACTCCATTTCTAGGAAAGGATATCGATCATAACCCACCAGAAAACCCTGAAAATGAACTCAACTTGTCACCGGAATCCCTGAACGACCTCAACGTGACTCGCCGGAAAAGAAACACAGGTGATGACACCCTGGCTGATCATTTTGAGACACTCACGCTGGAACTTACAAACAAGCTGAGTAACCTAAAGACAGATCTAGAAAAAAAAATCACGTCTGTTAACCTCAACATCAACACTGTAATTAAAACTGATTTGGATGCATTGAATAAACAAACCAAATCAATTCAAAGCGAGTTGGCAACGATGCGCAAAGAATATTCCAGTTTACGAACAGAGGTGACGTCCCTCAACAACATGCACGAGTGTATTAGCCAGAGTGTCGCAGCTATGCAGGAATCTTTAACGTTTCAGTCTAAAGAGCACTCAGACTTAGTAAAAAAATACAATGAACTTAGCACGACAACCAAGAAAATAAGTCCTCTGGAATTGGACAACGCAACACTCAAACAGCGAGTGCGCAGCCTTGAGCAGGACCTTAATTCTATCCATCAACGTAACCGTGCACTAAACGTCGAAATAGCTGGCTTACCTGAAACAAAGACCGAAGATTTGCGCGGTATACTGCTCAAGATTGGACAAGTTATTGGTGTGAACATCACAGCGGCTGACATCGATTATGTCTCCAGAGTACAGCCCCAAACTAAGGTTTCCGGTCGGCCGAAATCCATCATCGCTCATCTTAAGTCTGTTCTTGTCAGGGACTCCCTCCTATCAGGCATGCGACGTAATCGTGGTCTTAGTACCTCTGATATTGGAATGGCCGGAGAATCTAAGAGAATTTACATAAATGAGCACCTGACTGTCTCCAATAAGCTTCTGCACAAAAAGACCAGGGAGGCAGCGAAACTCAAGCAGTATAATTTTGTGTGGGTTCGAGATGGAAAAATCTTCACCAGGAAGGAAGAAAACTCAAAACTCATTCACATCAGGTCAGAGGTAGATCTAATGAAAATTGTCTGATTTCATGTTTAGGTACTGGGTTTGTGTTGTTATCTTTATTGTCATACGCATTGTAATTGTTTACACTACGCAGCGATTGTAAAAACGAGCTGAAATGTTGCTTAGAAACCTATTCTTATAGATATTCTCCTTCGGACGAGCATTCAACCATATTCAATTCAACAAAGCATTTCTTATATTTTGTGAACCATTATTGTAATTACCTATTTACTCATAGTCTACTGACTAGTATCGCTAAAGCCAACCACTCATTATCTTACCTTTATCTCTTTATTACGTCATCATTTGAATTTTCTTATTGCATCCTACAAAATCTAACAAATTGTAATTCCAAATACGCTAAGCTCCGTTTAGGTATAAAACATTTTCACACTTATCTATTCTCTATTCATCATACTTCTATCCGGATAAATACAAAAGATGTTATTCACAGTGGCTACATAGCAGGCGAATGGTATTTATTTACATTCCGTTATCACAAAGACGGATTGTTCGTAGGCCTCGGCAGCGTTCTGTTTTTAGTTGTGTGTACTAAATATAAATATAAGTCATTCAATTACTTGTCAACTATACGCTTATTATTAAAAAAACAATTAAGAGTATTATCTATACATTTTTACATTCGATAACAAAAATATTGATATATATTATCAGAACGTCCGTGGTTTGCGAACGAAATGTTCTGGGCTGAATAAGAGTATTCTCGCGAACGAATACGACATTCTCCTTTTCACCGAAACATGGTTGCAACCCGATATTATGGATCGAGAACTGATCGATAGCAGGTACGACGTGTTTCGTAGCGATCGTGATCTACTACACACAAGTAAGAAGGGCGGGGGCGGAGTCATGGCATGCGTTCGTCAGGAGCTCGGCGCGGTCGCCCGCGACGAGTGGAGCTGCGAGACTGCCGAGCTGCTGTGGATCACCGTGCCGGCGCAAGCGTCGATATCTACCAAGCACTTACATATAGCTATAGCTTACTTGCCACCTGATCGTGACCTGCCTAGTCGACTTGATGCTGCGATAACTAACATCTCAGACGTAATTGAGCGTCATACGCATGATACGTTCCTTATTGTCGGGGATTTCAACTTGAAATGTATCAAATGGGACTACCCCAACTTTGAAATTTTACAATTAGGGTCTGTTGAACTTCAGACCATGGCTCTGAAGACACTCGAGACATTTGGGTGCCTTGGTTTGTCGCAATTCAATTACATACCGAATAGCATGGGTAGATATTTAGACTTATCTTTTTGTAACTTGCCCCTATCTGTTACCAGATCCAAAGATCCCTTGCTTAGAGAGGATCCTCTTCATCCCTCACTTAATATAGAAATATTAGACTTGTACTTTGAGCCACTTAGGATATCACCTGAAGTTACCTACAACTTTAACAAAGCGGATTATGAAGGGATCAAGGCTTTTTTATAGATATTCATTGGGAATCGCTATTCTCGAAGGGTACTTTAGATGAAGTAATATCACAATTTTATGAAATTATGTATAATTGTTTTGACCGATTCATACCTAAAAAATCTAATTCCGTTCATAAATATCCAGTATGGTATAACCGTTCTCTAATTAGTTTATCAAATAAAAAAAATAAGCTTCATTCCAAGTGGAGGAGATTTGGTAACCCTCGAGACCGTGATGAGTACGAGCTGTTGCGCCGGCGCCACCGACAACTACAAAAAGAGTGCTATAATAAATACACCTCTCACGCTGAAAATGTTATAAAAAATAATCCAAAATATTTTTGGAGTTACGTAAAATCTACTCGCGGCACGTCAGGGTATCCTAAGCAGTTTACTCTAGGTGTTGATAAATACGTTGATGGCCCAAGTATTTGCGATGGTTTTAACAAATACTTTGAGAGTGTTTTTATGGCCCCGGCTCCGTCATACGATTGTCACGATGGTTCCAATGCTTCCGTGTTGCAAAATAGTTGTGATAATATCTGTCACGTCGAAATCACACCAGAACTAATAGAAAAATTATTGAACGGCCTTGACATCTCTAAGGGACCTGGTCCGGACCGTGTCCCCCCTAAATTTTTAAAAATTTGCTCAGAAGTCCTATCATTTCCTGTCTCATTAATATACACAAGATCGTTACAGGAAGGGATTTTTCCGTCTGAATGGAAAAAAGCCCACGTTGTACCCATACATAAAAGTGGCTCAAAATCCAGTATCGATAAATATAGACCTATTTCGATACTTTCGACATTAGGGAAAGTTTTTGAAAAAATTGTATACTTAACTATTTACCCAACTATCACGAAAAGTATACCAAACACTCAGCACGGGTTTCTAAAAAATCGTTCCACTATAACTAATCTGGCTACTTTTACCAACTATGTTCTCGGTGAAATGGAGGGTGGTGGGCAGGTTGACGTGATCTACACCGATTTCGAAAAAGCTTTCGATCGGGTGGATCACGTGATCCTGCTAAGAAAGCTTTGTAACCTAGGCATACATGGCGACCCCCCTGTGGGATCTCCACCTTGTCGTGGTAGGGGGGCTCAGTAACCGTGGCTTTGCCACCCACGGTGAAGCTAAGCGGGATCCAGGGAGGGGACGCTCCACGTGGGCTAGGGGGGGCCTGCGCAGGATGCGTCCAAGGGTGCGGGTGTGGGAGACAGTTTTGTCTGTCTCTCGCAGTCGGGTGCGGTCGCGGGAGGAGAGACGTATCGGTGTGTCGTTGCCGTGCGGCCTATCTCCCGCGACCAAACGGGGGCGCACCGTTGGATGGCGCTGCGGTGGGGCCGCAGAGGAAGAGGAGATGCGGTGTGTCGTTGCCGTCCTCCCTATCCTCTGCGGCCGGGTGGTGGCGGAGCTTAACACCTTGCTCCGCCGCCAAGGAGTTTGTAGCCCTCGGGCTATCCGCCGGGGTGCCGTGGTGAATGCTCACGCGACCCCATGGCACCCCCCACAATGGCGGAGTGGTGGAATGCGCTGTGGTTTTAGTGGGTATTACGGCCTTGCACACCAGCCGCTGAGTCCCACATACCCCCCTGCAGATGTGTGGGGGGCATGCGTAAAAGCATTTCCACAGCGAGAAAAAAAAAAAAAAAAAGGCATACATGGCGATTTACTCCGATGGGTCAAATCCTATCTTACTAATCGCTCTCAGGCTGTTGTCCTAGGCGGATTTAAATCAAATTTCATAAATATTCCCTCAGGGGTCCCCCAGGGCTCCCATTTAGGGCCCCTATTTTACAATGCATACATATCCGATATGAATGAGTACATACATTTTTCGAAATGTCTTTTGTATGCAGACGACACAAAATTGTACCTTAAAATAAATTCTATTTCTGACTGTCAGTTACTTCAAAATGATCTCAATAGGCTTTTGCAATATTACAATCAAAACAGAATTAAAGTAAATATAAAAAAATGTCAATGTATAACTTTCACAAGAAAGATTTCACCTATCAAGTTTGAATATAATTTCGGGTATGAGAAAATAGACCGGGTAACTATGATCAGAGACCTTGGTGTTTATTTTGATAGTAAGATGACACTTAATAATCACATTGATATTATCATCAACAAGGCTTACAAATGCCTGGGATTTGTTCTAAGGGTCTGTAAACCCTTTACCAATGCCTTCAGTCTAAAAATGGTTTATTTTGCCTATGTAAGAAGTATTCTTGAATATGCTTGCACTATATGGTGCCCCCGGTACGATACACATATAGCTAGGGTTGAAAGTATACAAAACAAAATTCTTAAACATCTTAACTACCATTTTTCTCGGCCCGCTGAGAACTACCGCGACCTCTGTCATAATCATGGCTTACTAACGCTTGAAGAGAGACGCCTTGCTTTGGATATGGGTTTTTTGTTTGATTTACTTAATGGACGCACTTTTTCGCCAGATTTACTTTCAAATATAAATTTTAACACTCCAAGACGACGCACTCGCAATACTGCGCTCTTTAGCCCAAACCTTCATTCTACTAACTATGGTCAAAATTCCGTCCTAACTCGTATTATGATTAACTACAACAAGATGTTTAGAGAGGTTGATATCTTTGCTTCTTCTAAAAAAAAATTCACTTCGTTTATTAAATCAGTTATATTAAGCAACAAATAAAATAAAAAAACACAATATAGTATAAAGCAAAGTAGCTTCAAGCGTCAAGTGTATTAAGTATGTTTAAATCTTTAAAACTACTCAACGGATTTTGAAGCAGTTTTTTTTTGAATAGATGGAATAATGTAAGAGGTAGGTTTAGTATAATAACATGCTTAATATATTAGAGGACCAAATTCCATATAAATAGGGAGTAAACACATTCTTTCGGGAATTAATGAAATGCTTTTGAATACAATTATGGTTTGCTTTGCTTAGCTTACAGTTATTTGTTTTATTTTTTTATCTTCTCGCTTAAGAGGTAGCTGTTTGTATTTCGGCTCGTTTACATAATTTAAACAAGTTGTGAAAACCTATAAACACTTCGATTTATATAAGCTCTGTAGCATAAGTGTAATGTATTATGTGGTTGGTTATCCAATAAATAAAATAAAATAAAATAAAATAAAAACACTCGGTTGAATGTGTCAGAAAATGACCGATGCGTCTTCGGGTCACATCGTGTGACATCGCCCTGTGACATTTTCGTGTAACATCGCGTGACATTGGTTTTTTTATAGATTTTGTTGTTCAAAATTTGATTTTACTTCCGTATATTTTCATACCTCGGCTTTATAAAATCGATTCTTAAGCAGTAAACTCCAAAAACCTTTACTTGTTTATGACTAACTAGTTCTATTATTAACTAGCTTTCCGCAGCGGCTTCGCCCGCGTGGACTAGCTGTGAATCTATTGACTGTACTTTAAGTATGCTGGTACTGGATGTGCTCGATAGCGAACTCATTGAACTTTTTATGTTCGGTGTTGACAGTACAGCATTTCCGGGTGATGTTGTTTGATCGATCTGAAAATGGATTGTCTTGATTAAAGTAGACAATAGTTTCGCCACTTTTCTCTTTTAATTTCATTTTTCGGAAATCTGAAATGATACAGATAATATTTTATAACGATACCCATTAATAATAAAATTTCTTGTCGAATATTGTAAACAATATTTACATTCCTTTTCCTCCAAAATTACCATAATACACTTTAGTACAACACGACTCCATTACTACTATGTTCCAAATATTACTCTGTGTGAATGTGTTAGAAGCATTTAGACCGCAGCGCGTGGGAAAGGGACAACTATAAAGCCAGCCGCGCGTTTGATTTCTTCAGATTTTTTTAGAAAAATACAATTTTAGCACGTTTTAAGATAACTTTGCACCACTAATGCATTCTCTTATCAAAGATGGATTAATAACTTACCGGAAATACGAAACTCCATCCTTTTTTCGAGTGGTTAAAGTATTGTTTTTGAATTTTTTCACGGAGCACTTCGACATACTGACGCTAGCACGGTCCGCGCGTGACTGCAAGCGAACGAGTGCTTAAGGCGTGTTTAAGCACTCGTTTTGCAAGACATTTTCGAGCGCTGTCGGTGTATCTAGGGTAAGTAAAAGTTCACCCATCACGGGTATTATAGACTTAAGTATTTAATATAAATTTTAATTTAATATCTCAACGCGTTCATGAGATAAGGAGTAGTAACTTTGAGATTTTCAAAATTGTCAAAAATATTTTTCAAAAATATTTTTTTTTATATGATGAAACTGAAAATTTACGGTTTTCGTAATTTTTCCTATATCTGTACTATAAGATGTGACTTCGTACTAAATTTCAAGATTCTAAGTTTACGGGAAGTACTTACCCTGTTGGTTTTGATTTCCGTGCGAGTTTCGAAAATTTGCGGAAATTTGCGGCCTAAATGGCTGTATCTTTTGATTGCGTTGGCTTAGAAGGTTGATTTTTCTACAGCTTCCAGGGACAGTAGACCTAAGTATCAAATAGAAATTTAAGTTTGATACCTTCACGCGTTCCTGAGAAAAACGGTCTTGACAGACGGACGGACGGACAACAAAGTGATCTTATAAGGGTTCCGTTTTTTTCTTTTGAGGTCCGGAACCCTAAAAAACCAAAAAAACTTCAATAATAAGAAATATTCATATTCTTTTATTTGCCAACTAAGTGTTAAGTACATATGTACACTTAGTTGGCAAAAGATATATATAACTTAATAACCCTTATTATATATGTTATATGTAATAAGGGCAAATATTTATTATATATAAAAAAAATATTTTTGACAATTTTGAAAATTTCAAAGTTACTACTCCTTATCTCATGAACGCGTTGATATATTAAATTAAAATTTATATTAAATACTTAAGTCTATAATACCCGTGATGGGTGAACTTTTACTTATATACCTACAGGTTTGTACGGAACCCTCGGTGCGCGGTTTTTTTTTATTTACCTCGCGATTGTGAATTAAGGTCAATCCGACCACCATACTTTAATTTAATTAATAGGATCATAAAAGTTAAGTAACCCCATTATTTTTGCATTGTTCTTTATGGAAAGACTGTCATTCAGGATGACACAATACATGGTTATTTTGTAACAGGATGCGTAAGATCTTATTTACTTCGTCAATAAACTGACCTCAAGCGATGAGTGATGTTTGGCCTCCTTAAGTGCGAGAAGGTCGAAATGCGAAATGTTTTTTTTATAAGTCTCTTTTTAGACATTATGTACGAGTTTAAGCCATGAAAAAACGTGTGTGTCAGCTCCGACGCACCGAGTTTACTCCTTAAGAACGGTTATAAAAAGTAAATAGATTAAGGAATAAGGATAAATGAATGCATTTTATATGATACTTAAAGCATGTATGATACATTTATTTTTATTAATTATACAATGAAACCAAAACCATAGAAATATAAACAATAGTCTCCTTAATACATACATACTACAATACACCTATACAATACTCGGTTGAACGTGTCAGAAAATGACCGATGCGTCTTCGTGTAACATCGTGTGACATTTTCGTGTAACATCGCGTGACATCGGATAACATCGGGAGTTTGATTTTACTCCCGTATATTTTCATAACCCGGCCTTATATATGAATGAAATCGATTCTTAAGGAGTAAACTCCAATTATTCATTATTTATTGATAAAAAACAAAATAATGGCTAGATGACACCACCAATCGTTGACATACTCTTTATTATCTGTCTCCTTAGGTTTTATATGGGAATGCAATAACGTGACGTTACTGTCATGTATCAGAAATCGGAGTCAATTGACCGTATATTTATTGAGTTTTGTGTGTTTAAAAATTGGTTTCTACAGCTTTTTGGAATTGTACTAGTTGTATTAACTTCATACGGGCTATGTTTTTAAACGCCATGGGCTTGAAAATAAATGGTAGGTGTCACCATGCCTATTGCTAGAGTTTCAAACCACATGTAACTAAGTTTTATATGTTGTTATATTTATAAAGTAACTAGCGGACCCCGCAGATTTTGTCCAGCCCGTTTGTTTTTTATTTTATTTTATTTATTCCGTCCTCGGACTCCTCCAGGACTTATATTGTGATTCCTTTTTTAATTGTACATGATAGACTGGCTACCTGCCAGCGGCTTATAAATATTGACCAGTGGTTTTCTACCATATTAAGCATGCCATTATGTCGTAGAAAATAAACCTTTCTCTTGAATCACTGTATCTATTGTAATCTAATTGCATCAAAATCCATTAAGCAGTATTAAAGATCTAAGCATAGGTACAAACACACAGACTTAAAGACAAACGCGGGAAGCGACTTTGCTTTAAATTATGTAGTGACTGCGATTTGACTTATAAAATTCCGTGTTTATGACTAGTGGCCATGTTTGTTTGAACGGAAAAATCTCACCACAAACTAAATAACATTAGGTCGCGAATCGCAAGAATTTTATTTTAAGGGTATTAGTAAAAAACGTATTTGTAGAGGCATGAATCTATTATATGTGTATTTAAGTATTTCTATCCGTTATCCTGTTCTACGTTTCGTGGAACGTGGAACATGACAGTCAAGCTGGCTCACCGACTACACGTCACTCAGCGTGCTATGGAAAGGTCTATGTTGGGGATCTCATTGAGGGATAACATCCGGAACGAGGTCTAACGACATAAGACTAAGGTAACTGATTTTGTCCAAAAATATAGCAAGCTGAAGTGGCAGTGGGCTGAACATGTCTGTCGCAGAACCGACGAGAGGTGGGGCAGGAAGGTTCTCGAATGGAGACCACGCACAGGTAAACGTAGTGTGGGACGCCCCTCGGCTAGATGGACAGACGACCTGAAGAAGGCAGCTGGTAGTGACTGGATGCAAAGGGCGGGAGATCGTGCGCTATGGCACTCTATGGGGGAGGCCTATGTCCAGCAGTGGCCTGTAACAGGCTGATATGATGATTCGTTATTCTAGTCACCATAGCACAAGTTAACAGTTTAGGGCTATGTAATTGGTCTGTTGGTAAAAAAACACAATAGCTGGCACAAAAATCGACCTACTTCTTTGAATGGGTTTAAAAGAAATGACTTGTCCATACAAGTTTTCGTGTAAAATGTAGCCGGGGCGTTTTTTTTTATTCTCAACAGCCTATATACGTCCCACTGCTGGGCACAGGCCTCACCTCAACTATGAGGTGGTCCGAGCCATACTCCACCACGCGGGCTCAGTACGGATTGGTGGAGGGGTGTTTGTTAGGTAAGTGACCAACCTTACTGTCAGATGTTATTAAGCTGCCCAAGGGCCTCTGACCAGGCTTAACAACTAATATCTATCGATATTACCCGGGACCAACAGCTTAACGTGCCTTCCGAAGCACGGAGATGCTTGTAAATAGACGTCACTTAAATGGTCAGGATGGTCACCCATCCCAAACATGACCGTGCCGTAGGTTGCTTAACTTTCTCTATCACTACCGAAGCGCTGCAACCACTGCGCCACAAGCACTATAAGATGACATATTTACTGTTGACAAGGATATGAGTGAATTCTTCTACGTCATCGGCTGAGTACACAGTTACGTCGATAGCTATCAATACACAAGCATTAAACTTACTTCTTAAGGAGAAATTATTTAAAAGTTTGTTTTTTATCTTCTTATATATAAAAATGAATTGCTGTTCGTTAGTCTCGCTAAAACTCGAGAACGGCTGAACCGATTTGAATAATTTTAGTCTTGAAATATTTGTGGAAGTCTAGGGAATGTTTAGAAGATGAGAAAATATTGATAAATTGCGAAAACAGCGGGCAGGACAACGTCTGTCGGGTCCTCTAGTAAATAAATAAATATACAACAACATCACATACATTGATCTGACTCCGTGGTAAGTAGCTTAAGCACTTGTGTTACAGATGTCAGAATCAACAGTGGTATTACAATTAGACTTAAATAATTTCAAAATCCGATTCTGATTCTGATTCTGATTCATATAACACCCAGACCAGTACAAACAGACATGTTCATGCACACAAATGTTTGTACAGTGTGGGGATCGAACCCGCGACCTCTTGGTTAATAAATCTTAAAAAAGAAGGATTGTTTTGTTTTAAATTTACTAAACTTCTTAATCTTCTTAGTCAACTTCTTGACCATTACACCAAAGTGGTCATCATTTTATAGTTTTTATTAGTTGTTCTTATAGCGGCAAGAGAAATACATAATCTATAAAAAATATGTATCTGTTTAGCTATATCTAACTTATGGTTCATGAATCATGCATGAGATACAGCCTGATGATAGACAGAAAGACGGAGAGCGACATCTCTCGGTAGGAGTTGGAGTTTCTTTTCAACACCTGACGAAAAAGAGGTGTGTTATTAGATTCACCCGTATATCTGTTCGTTTGTGTATATGTGTTTCTGGCTGTGGCATCGAAAGGATGGCCAAATTTATAAAAGCAGTTTTTTTTATTAGAAAGATAATTTAATCACGGTGATTCCTAGCTCTGGTTGGTCAAAATTCGTCCAGCCGTTGAAGGTCACCAGCTGTTTTTCTAGGTCATGTCAGGGGGTTTATTTTAATATTTTTTACTCCCCGGGTTAGGAACCCTGATATTGGTTTAAATATTTATTTAAATTTTAATGTATAGAGATGATAAATGTATTATACTGTGTAAGTGCCTATTTTGAATATAGCAATTGTTGTGCAAAATAGTGCTATCTTTCTGTCTGGGTGGCCACGGAAGACCAGCGCCGTGGCATTCCTGAGATGCTACGACACATGCTGAGTACACATACACAAGATACTGAAAGGGGGGCCCCCTTTCAGTATCTTGTGTATGTGATTTTTAAATGTGTTTTTCTATTTGGTAAAAATAGGATACTGAATAAAAATGTTTTTTTCTTCTTCTTCTAAATTCCTGGATACGGAACCCTAATAATTGCGTCTGCGCACAACAGTACCTAGATAATGCGTCAACACACAATATTGTTTTCATTATTGTGCGATAAACACTTGCAGAATAAATTAAACAAACAAACACGAATCTATGATTAACTTCGCAGGCTATTTTAGGTTTATGCGAATCTAACTGTTTGTTTCAAAGATGGTTTAACAATTTTCCATAAGCCTTGAATAAAGAGGAATTTCCTTTTAATACAATGTTAAAGGAAGAACTAAAATGTATACCTATTGCAGGTTTGGAATGAACGATTAATAAATAATAGTTAAAAAAAAACTAAAAAAACACGCTTTTATTGCTAACTAAAAAAGAGAAAATAATTTCTGAGTACACGGAATTTATATTACAGTAGAGTAAAAAGCGTGGGGTGCACTTTATGACGTTTTCATACTTCTCTTTTTACAGTTGCCAATAATAGGATGATTTTCACATACTACTATACCAAGCACCCCACGCTTTTTACTCTACTGTAATATAAATTCCGTGTACTCAGAAATTATTTTCTCCTTTTTAGTTAGCAATAAAAGCGTGTTTTTTTAGTTTTTAGGGTTCCGTACCTCAAAAGAAAAAAGTCCGTCCGTCCGTCCGTCTGTCAATACCGTTTTTCTCAGGAACGCGTGGAGGTATCAAACTGAAATTTCTATATGATACTTAGATCTACTGTCCCTGGAAGCTGTAGAAAAATCAACCTTCTAAGCCAACGCAATCAAAAGATACAGCCATTTAGGCCGCAAATTTTCGAAACTCGCACGGGAATCAAAACCTACAGGGTACTTCCCGTAAACTTAGAATCTTGAAACTTAGTACGAAGTCACGTCTTATAGTACAATATAGGAAAACCGTAAATTTTCAGTTTCATCATATAAAAAAAAATATTTTTGAAAAATATTTATGACAATTTTGAAAATTTCAAAGTTACTACTCCTTATATCATGAACGCGTTGAGATATTAAATTAAAATTTATATTAAATACTTAAGTCTATAACACCCGTGATGGGTGAACTTTTACTTATATACTTACAGGTTTGTACGGAACCCTCGGTGCCAGAGTCCAACTCGCACTTGACCGGTTTTTTTCATTATCATTTATTTTTATTTTCTTAGTTAATAAAGATACTGGAAAACTCTTATCAAATTATTGCATTGTCATTGGTACTTAATACTTGTGCAAAGTTACAAATTAATCCGATTTCTGGAAATTGGTGAAAATTTAGCTCAAAACTTCCGTTACATACATTCATACATACATACACTCCAATGTAATAAAAGCGTGTTAAAAAAAAGATAGATCAACTATTTATTGTATTATTCAAAACAAAATTACAGACAAGTTTCACAAAGAAAGATGTACAATTAAGGCGGCCTTGTCGCATGGAGCGATCTCTTCCAGACAACCTTTCAAATTAATTTTTCAACAATCTTCTGTATTAAAATTAGGGTGTCGTTTAATATCAATGGCCTCACGGAGCATACGAGAAAGAAAACGAATTTCTCTTGCTCCTGCAATTTTGTTCAAACTATGTAATGACAACTAACACCTTAGTCTACCTGTGACCACAGACGCTGAAAAGGGTCCGAAACGTCAGGTTGAAATAAAATGTAAATAAATCGCGAAATAATCCGTAAAAGAGTGTATCATTTCAATAATAATAAAAATAAATTGTTTCCACGAACACACCAATTGCCTAGCCCCAAACTAAGCGTAAGCTTGTAGGTACTATGGTAGCTAGAATAACGGATAGAAATACTTAAATACATTTAAACACCCATGACTGTGAAAATGCACGTGCTCATTACACAAACATTTGCCCCTAGCAGGATTCGAACACGCGACAGCCGGTTTTGTAGTCTGGACCTCAGACCACTAGACCAAAGCTATCGTCAAATGTCAATCTCTACCGTACGCGTAAACCGAAGAAACAAATAATGACTTTTTGGTATTTTATTAAAGTATACTATAGTACATTAGTACACTTAGTGTAGATAGATAAACACTTTATTTTACAACACAAAAAAAAAATTACAGACAAGTTTAACAAAGAAATACGTACAATTTAGACGGTCTTATCGCTTGTAGCGATCTCTTCCAGACAACCTTCGGTTAAATTAACATTTAATTAACAAGAAGGGGGGATTTGTGGTAAATATATACATGGATAATACAAAACACATTTTTTACAAAACAATTAAGATATTTATGGCCAAAATTTAATACATCTACTTAAACTCATAAATACGTCATCATAGATCTTTCTTTAGCAGTTGGTCAAATTTATTTATTTATGTAGTGTATATTAGTATATATTATGTGTATTTTTAAATATCTAATCTTATATAAATAGTTTGTATATTTTATATTTAATCTCATGTGTCATATTATTGTATTTTTTTTGTGTTTTCTCTTTTATTTATATTGTCGCACCGCCCACTAATCATTTCTGCTTAGCCCAAAGGTATGACTGGTAGAGAATGCCCTACGGCGTTAAGTCCACCTTTTATACAAAGTTTTGTTGTGCAATTAAGCTTTAATAAATAAATAAATACATACAATGTATGTTCTACTACATATATATTTGTTTCTTCGGTTTAAGCCTACTCCACACCTTGGGCGAGCAGATGGCCCGAAAACTTACGCTATTGGCAATTAGAATAAAACACAAACAAAGCACTAATCAACGTTGAGATCAACGAATTTTTTTAGGTCCACTCATTGGGTAATAGATTTTTCCGCCAACTGTTCGCACAACGTGTGGATCGGGGGTTACGCGAACAGTAGACATTGAAATGATACACTTTTTACGGATTATTTCGCGATTTATTTACATTTTGTTTTAACCTGACGTTTCGGACCCTTTTCAGCGTCCGTGGTCACAGGTAGACTAAGGTGTTAGTTGTCATTACATAGTTTGAAAAATGTTTAAACTACCATCACTCAAAAATATTAGGTTACGTTCCTATTAAGTTAAACTAGTTTCAAACTATGTAATGACAACTAACACCTTAGTCTACCTGTGACCACGGACGCTGAAAAGGGTCCGAAACGTCAGGTTAAAACAAAATGTAAATAAATCGCGAAATAATCCGTAAAAAGTGTCTACATATATATCATATATTCCATAGTAAGTCATCACCGCACATACCAACAGTGATTTCCTTGCATCAGTCCAGTCACAGTGTGGCCGATGCGCAGGCAGGAGTCTCGCGCGCAAAGAGATCTGAGTTTTCAAAGGTGAGTACGATGTTGCGGTAATAGTTTTTTTTTTAATTTGTTGATTATTTAACACTCGATGAATAAGTTAAGTGTTATTAGATTGACACCTTTTTTGTTTGTGTGTGTTTGTATGTGGGTCCCGATCGAATGGACTGATTTTAAAGCGGTTTCATTCGGTCATGATGAGTGTCTTTTTCATGTGACACTTTACAGGACTAAGTATGCTGGTGACTCTTTTTTGCCTCGTACTTGTCATAGCTATAATAATCATTTTCAGTCAGTTGATATTTTTGCGTCAAATTTAAGTAGTTAAGTTTAAAAATGAAATTTATAACTTGCCGCAATAATAAGTAATTGTGAAACTTAATTGGTTTATGTGTTATTTTAATTATCTATTTTGTAATGTTATGTTAAAATAACTGTGTGTTTCCCAAAAAATAATAAAATAAAATACATAAGATAATTTAATCACGGTGATTCTTATCTCTGGTTGGTCAAAATTCGTCCAGCCGTTGAAACACATCAGCCATTTTCCTGGCTCATTCGGGAGTTTTTTTTTAATTAGAAAGTTAGTTTTTGACTCTATTTATTTATTTAAAACTTTATTGCACAAGAAATGTACAAAGGGTGGACTTAATGCTAAAAGCATTTTCTGCCAGTCAACCTCAAGGTCATGCAGAAAGAAGGCAATGGGTGCAGTGAAAATTAAATGAGAAAGGTTAAATTGTGGTAAATAAAATAACGCAAAAATTAATAAACATATTATATAGATATAATATCATAATATCAATAAATAAAAGTAAATATTAAATTATATTACAATTATACAAAAAATAAATAATATAATAGATATGTAATAGAAAATATAATTAATATGGATACTAAAAATATATAATAGTACATTATGGTACAAGTGTGTAATGTTGGTGATTACCGCTGAGGCGCCATTGAGTCTTAAGAGAGCCGAGGACGGTAATCATCATACACACGTGTATCATACGACGTTTTTCAACACACTTGCGAGGAAAAAACAAACATGTATTGCATCGTTTAATTAAGTATGGGAAAATTGGGAAATGGCGCGCAATTATTTTTTTTTGCACGCGCCAAATGTAAGGTGATTGATTACAGCCATACAGCCTACTTCAAAATGATAATTTTAGTGATAAAATGCAAATATTTTATAAGAAATTATTGTGAATTATAAATAATTTGATAAAAATAAATGTTTTTCGTCTTAATTAAATAAATGTGTCCCTTATTTATTTCAAAAATGTAAATGGATTTTCGGTGGCATAAAACCTCTTTGTTGTTACAAAAAAAAACTGTATTACCCGGTTAAATTGAAAATGCTCTGTTTACTCGCATATAATTTGCAGTTAGGTACTAACTTAACTTTGTAGGGATCATTCTATTATGCACTAGTGTGTAATATTATTATGCACGTGTATGTTATAGTTCGGTTTATGGCCCTAAGAACGATATAATAAGGCTCACTTTACGAGCAAGTGTGTTGAAAATATAATATACATGCAATTTATTCATTTAGAAAATTTCGAAACAAATCTATGTAGAAAAGGTGGACTTAACTCATACCTATCCATTCATACCTATTTCATCATATACATATTTTAATTTGAATATTTCGGTGTTTCTAGGTAAATGAATGAATTCGCTCTGTTATGTTTTTCTGGAGTGTGATGTTAATCAACCTTTTTAGTTTATTGGATTGCGCACCTAAAAATGTTTAGTATAGCATTTGAGTGTTTTTCTTTTCTTTTACCGGCCGCTAACTTATTATTTATTTATTTAATTGGGACTAGCTTTCACCCGCGGCTTCGTTCGCATTAGGTAGTTTTTTTGGAAAGAGTTGTTTTCCCGTAATACCAATTTTATCCAATTAGAATTCAAATCTTTCGCCATTTAGGAGTGAAAGCGATGAGATTCCCCGATAAGAATTTTTTCCCATGGGAATGCGTTGTTTTCCCGCGGTCAAAAGTAACTCATGTCCGGTATTAAGTTTCAAAATATCTCCTTAGCTAATTTCATTTAAATCTGTTCAGTATTTTTGGCGTAAAAGCAATCAGGGCACCCGAGTAATAGACAGACAGACAGAGTTACTTTCGCATTTATTAATATTAGTATGGATAGGTTTGCTCTTAACCCAAGACTAAGCCCAACGAGGCAAAGACTGAGTCTACGGTGGAGCGAGCTCACCTTGAAGATGCTTGTTCACTCTAGCCTTTCTCCTTTAAAGTTAATTAGTAAATTATATATTTATTGGGTGATTTTTATTCAAAACTTGTATCTATACGGCGGTAGTTTCACCCCCCCCCCCCCCTGTAGGATCTCCACCTTGTCGTGGTAGGGGGCTCAGTAACCGTGGCTTTGCCACCCACGGTGAAGCTAAGCGGGATCCAGGGAGGGGACGCTCCACGTGGGCTTGGCGAGGCCTGCGCGGGATGCGTCCAAGGGTGCGGGTGTGGGGGACGGTTTTGGCTGTCCCTTGCAGTCGGGTGCGGTCGCAGGAGGAGAGACGTCTCGGTGTGTCGTTGCCGTGCGGCCTATCTCCCGCGACCAAACGGGGCGCACCGTTGGATGGCGCTGCGGTGGGGCCGCAGAGGAAGAGGAGATGCGGTGTGTCGTTGCCGTCCTCCCTATCCTCTGCGGCCGGGAGGTGGCGGAGCCAAACACCTTGCTCCGCCGCCAGGGAGTTTGTGGCCCTCGGGCTGTCCGCCGGGGTGCCGTGGTGAATGCTCACGCGACCCCATGGCACCCCCCCACAATGGCGGAGTGGTGGAATGCGCTGTGGTTTTAGTGGGTATTACGGCCTTGCACACCAGCCGTTGAGTCCCACATACCCCCCTGCAGATGTGTGGGGCATGCGTAAAGGCATTTCCACAGCGAAAAAAAAAAAGGGCGGTAGTGTCACAGAGGGTTACCTCTTGAGAAGTTTAGTGTAAAATAATGTAGACAAATATGAATGTAATTTATTAAAAATGTGTATAAGCTTGCAAAGGAGGATCAAGAGAAACTGTCGTGTTTAAATGTAAGATATTTTGTGTAAAGGTTACAAAATAAGAAATAACTAACTTACTTACAAGCCGAATGCTTACAGCATTGATACAAGTCTAATTAATTTAGGATTCAATCACTCAATACTTTTCAATTTTCTTTTAATTATTGCCATTACTCTTTCTCTTTCTTGCCATATAAAGAAATATAAAGAAAAGAAATAGAAATTGCTCTATAAATTCAATATTAAAAATCAAAACAATTTATTTATGAATCAAATTTATTGTTGGGCGTTTTTTTTTACAAATTTATGTCTAACTGGTTCTGGAACATACAACTGTTGTATAAAACTAAGATTAACTAGTAAAAAATGATCTTCTTAATGATATCATGAAGTCATTGTAATTTACATAAGTAATTGATTATCTATTGTTTTGTTATTAGATAATAATTAGTTCAATTGTCAATCAATCGCTTATTGCTAAGTAGATAACTAATTGGAGACATTCAATTAAAACTGTTGTATGCAAAAAAACTATTTTTATTATTATCGGGCAATTAAAAAAAACAATTTTATTTCAGACTATGTCCATAATAATAATAAGTAAAATGTCAATTGAAATTATGTAATTATAACAAAATTAAATTAAATTCAAATTCAGATCACATAAGTTATTTTAAAAATGCAAAATCATTTAACAATTCCAAAATGATTTATCAATTACAAAATAAATAAATAAAAAAAAAATATAACTCATAATCTATACATATAATCTATACATATAATAAGACTGTAAAAGATCGATTTCTGTACATTGAAGATTTTTATGAAAAATTGTTACAGGGGGTCTTAATTACCGTAATAGAAGCCAAAACAACAATTTTTAAAATTTTTGTCTGTCTGTCTGTCTGTCTGTTTGTCCGGGCTAATCTCAGAATCTACTGGATCGATTTTGACGGGACTTTTTTTATTTGACTCAGTATCACCTGGAGAGTAAACTGGGATATAAATAATCACGCCGATGAACTTAGGGGGCAGGCAGGAAATTGAATCTTAGAATCTACTAAACCGATTTTAATGGGACTTTTTTTTATTTGACTCAACATTACTTGGAAGGTAAAGAAGGATAGAAATAATCACGCCAATAGACTAAGGGGGTAGGCAGAAAATTGAATCTCGGAAACTACTGGGCCGATTTAAATGGGACTTTTTTTATTTGACTCAGCATCACTTGCAATAATCACGCCAATAGACTAAGAGTGTAGGCAGGAAATTGAATATCAGAAACTACAGGACTGAATTTGATGGGATTTTTTCATTTGATTGAGTTGTACCTAGACACTGAAATATATAATAACTCACGCCAAGTGACTAAGTGTTAACTGGCCTAAACTTGGGATGAATTAATCACCCTACCTAACTAAGGGAACTCATTGTGTGTACCTGTTATAGAGTCGCAGGTATGCCTGCATTTGGGTCATGTTAAACAGTAGCATAGGCTGGGAGTACCTCCACGCGGTGAAGGCGGTAACAGTTAAAATTCCACGCGGACGAAGTCGCGGGCACAGCTAGTAATATAATATAACTATTTCTGCTTACATTGCCCCCTTGACCAACGAACGTTGATCTGTAGGGCAGCCCTATATTATATGTTTAAAGTTCACAGCTACGGGGCTAACCAGTTGTATCCAGGAATTTCTAGTTTTTTTTTCGAGAGTGATGTTTGCTGTCATAACTGAGTGCATGATGCGTTGCCCCGAAAAACTAACTGTGTAATACACAAACTCAATACTTCTTGTGTTCGAAAATGTTAAATGAACAAACGGACAAAGATATGCGGTCGAATTGATAACCTCCTTCTTTTCATGCTGTCGGTAAAAAAAACCGAGAAAAGATGTGGTTCGCTTTTGATTAATATTTAAATATAAAGGAAGACGATGCTTGAACATTTTGACGACCGTTTGGTGCAGTGGTCCACAGGTTGGACTTCTAAATCGAAGGGTCGCGGGTTCGATCCCCGCACAGTACAAGCATATGTGTGCATGAACATGAAAATGAAAATGAAAATGAAAATGAAAAAAGTTTATTTCAATACATGTAAAAATCATACAATGCATAGTGGTTGGGACCAGCCTTTTAAACATATAAATGCTTGTGTCAGGAGGTCCCGCTCTCTCTTAGTGGTATAAGTTTTTACATGCAATATTTAAATTTAACATTAAACAAGTGTGATCAATAACATTTACGTGTGTGTGCGTGTGTGCGTGCGTGCGTGTGTGTGTGTGTGTGTGTGTGTGTGTGTGTGTGTGTGTGTGTGTGTGTGTGTGGGTGTATAGTGGGTGTGTGCGAGTGTGTTTAAATAAATATTAATAGTGTTTATCTTGCTTATGATATAATAATTATTTTTTGTAAGTAATAAATAGTTCGGTTTCTTCATAAGTTAGGGTCTCAAGCCATGCTATCATTAGAATTTTACACTGATAATTAGTTTTAGGATAAATATTTAATACTTTATTGACGTTATTATATAGGAATGTAGCTTTTGCAAGAAATTGTTGCTTAGCAAAAAAGGTTTTTGAAGTTTCTGAGGGTAAAACAAGGTCCTTTCTTCGTTTAGAGAGACAACGAGAATCAAATATTGTAATTTTATGCAATTTTAGTACACTGTTCAAGATAAATAGTTTTCGGACACTCAAAATTAAAGTTGATTTGTACAAAAGATTAGTAGGGAAACGATAAGGCTTAAAATACATCGTCTTTATTAAAGCACGTTGCGCTCTTTCTACAGCCAGAAATAATGTTTTGCCAATACCACCCCAGACAGAAATACAGTAAGTCATGATAGATTGGGCTAATGCAAAATAAATTTGCTTACGCACATCTGGAGCAGTTACA
This sequence comes from Pyrausta despicata, assembly GCA_963921415.1. NCBI lineage: Eukaryota > Metazoa > Arthropoda > Insecta > Lepidoptera > Crambidae > Pyrausta > Pyrausta despicata. Next base: position 9,001,453 of record OY992873.1, on the reverse strand, counting down.
TGTCTTAGAATTTTGAAGATCCAGATTAATTTTCTGATGCGGTCACTAATTGCTTCTACCTGATAATGCCATGACATAAATTGGTCTATAATAATTCCAAGATATCTAGTCCTTGTCACCTTTTCTATTCTAGGACAATCACATGGATGATTGTTGTCATAGCTACAGCTATGAATATTTATTATATAATCAGAAATCGGTTGAGTTCTATTACTGACAGAAAATGGTATATAGTTAGTTTTAAGTGTATTTAATGTCAGAAGATTCATCTTAAGCCAGCTAGCCACCTTGGACATTCCCGCTTCAGTAACCTCGTGTACAGATTCCCAATCTTTTCCGGAGAATACTATCGCTGTGTCATCAGCGTACGAAAAGAACTCGGCCCTATTAATTGGCACTTTGCACAGATTATTAATATAAATTAAAAACAGAGTGGGCCCAAGCACGCTACCTTGTGGAACGCCAAATGTGACCTCAGTATCATTGCTAATTATGGTGTCAATTTTCACTCTTTGTGTACGACCTGTTAAGTAACTCTGAAACAGCCTTAGTGGAACATCTCTTATTCCGATCTGTTCTAGTTTATGCACAAGAATGGGAACAGAGACCGTGTCGAAAGCTTTTTTTAAATCGAGGAAGACCGCTAAACACTTATTACCACTATCAAGCTGCTTTGTAATGTGGGATGTTAAGGCTATGATAGCGTCCTCCGTTGATAATCCCTGTCGGAATCCATATTGCGAGTCAGAAATAATGTTATATTTATTTAAGTAGTTTATAAGTCTATTATTTAGCAGCTTTTCTAATATTTTTGAAATACAAGGTAAAACCGAAACTGGTCTGTAATTATTTGCATCGTCCCTGTTCCCACTCTTGAACACCGGTGTTATAACAGATTTTTTAAGTAATCTAGGGAATATGCCTTTTTCAAAACAGAGGTTGGCTATATGTACAATAACTGGTGTGACTAAATTATGAGCTAATTTAAGAAAGCTGGTTGGAATATTATCCCAACCCACTGCACTACCTGATTTGAGCCCTGTAATGATATTCTGCACCTCTCTTGCGTCAGTGTTCAATAGGACAAAAGATGTTAAATGAGCATTTTTAGTATCAGTGAAAGTATCATTCGTAAGTTGATTTGAAATAAGGTCTTGAGCAAGTTGTGCACCTACGTTAGCAAAATAATCATTTACAAAGTCAAGTGATTCACTTTGGGTGGATTTGACTTCCAAAAGCTTGTTGTTTTGAACATGTGTGTTTGTACTGGTCTGGGTTGTATTTATTTACAAAAAAAAAGTATTTAAGTATGTCCGTTGTCTAGTACCCATAACACAAGCCTCGTAGCTTAATTTGGGACTAGGGAATTAGTGTGATTGTTGTGAAATATTTAATATTTATGGACAGAAAAATATCTATATTTTCGAGTTCTTTGTCATTACAATTTTTTCTCGTTAAAAAAAAATTAAGTCCCCGGACGAGAACAACGCTGGAAATCAATTTCCAATGTTGTCGCGGGTCTGGATATTTGTGGTACCTTCGTTGTCACTGATTTCCTGTTGATGATTACTGAGATTCTTGTTCCGATCGACTTCTCAAATGCATTTATTACGGAAGACCACGACATCCTTCTTGCCATTCTGACACACTTACGAGTCTCATCACCAGCCGTAGATTGGTTGTCCTCGTATCTCCGCGGTCGCCAGTAGGCTGTGCGCCTCGGGCAGACTTTATCAGACTGGACTGATCTGACAGTCGGTGTTCCGCAGGGAGGCATACTATCTCCTTTACTATTTTCGATTTTTATTAATGTTTTTACGTCTCATCTAACTTCTTCTTTTCATCTTTACGCTGATGACCTGCAACTTTACTCCCAGGCTTAACCTTCAAATATTAACGACGCCATTGATCAACTCAATAACGATCTTCGTGGTATAAGCGATTGGTCAAATAGATTCGGTGTTAGAGTGAATCCCAGTAAGTGTCAAGCTATCATCATGGGCAGCCAAAGGCAATTGAATAAGCTTAATTTGACATCCTTGCCGCCTATTGTCTTTGACAATGTGTTGGTAGTCTATTCCCCTTTCGTCAAAAACCTTGGCCTCTACATGAATGGCACTTTGAGTTGGGGTAAACATGTTACGGAAATTAGCAGACGGGTATCAAGCACCTTGCGTGCACTTTATCGTTTTAAACATTTTCTACCTCCCAGCACTAAGATTTTGCTTGTGCAGTCACTGGTTTTACCGATAATCGATTACGGCGATGTGTGCTGCTCAAATATCTCCCAAGATCTTCTCAACAAGTTGGATCGGCTTCTAAACAACTGCCTTCGATTTGTTTTCGGTCTCCGCAAATATAACCACATCTCCCAGTTTCGTAACCAGCTCGGCTGGCTTCCAATCCGGCAGCGTCGAAATGTTCGTACTTTAGGCCAATTATTTTCCATCCTTTTCGATCCAAAGTCATTTTTTTGTATTTCATTTTATTTTAACACTCCTTCGTATCTTAAAAAAATTTTTTAATACTTCCATACTTCTCATGACAGGTCCCTTCGCTCCAGTAACACGCTTCAACTCTCCATCCCCCGTCACACTTCTGGCTTTATGTCTAATTCATTCACTCTCACTGCTACTCGACTTTGGAACGGACTCCCTAAGGAAATCCAGCGGTCTACGTCGAAATTTTCCTTTAAAAAGTCGCAGTGACTTTTTAAAGTCACTGCAGTCCCACTACAGGAATACTTCCATACTTCTCATGACAGGTCCCTTCGCTCCAGTAACACGCTTCAACTCTCCATCCCCCGTCACACTTCTGGCTTTATGTCTAATTCATTCACTCTCACTGCTACTCGACTTTGGAACGGACTCCCTAAGGAAATCCAGCGGTCTACGTCGAAATTTTCCTTTAAAAAGTCGCAGTGACTTTTTAAAGTCACTGCAGTCCCACTACAGGAATGAACTGTCTCTCCTGTCTCAGTGACACTGTGTTCTTACAATGTGTACCATCCTTATTATTTATACGTAACAATGTATGTCTATGATTTTTTTTGTATTTTTATTTCATTTTATGTGAGTAATTAGTATGTATGTGTATAATTTTATTTTGTACTTAAATAACTTCAGTTCAATTGTTTGTTTTTACTTTTTACTTTATGTTCACCGCCTGAATTTTCTCTGCTTGGCCCTATGATTGACTGGTAGAGAATGCCTTCGGCATTAAGTCCACCATTGTACACATGTTTGTGCAGAACTTAAATAAATAAATGAAATAAATGCAATTCCGTAACAAAAGTGCTTAAGCTTCTTACTTTTAAATCAGAGCAATGCACGAGATGCTGTTCCCATTTATATTTATTTAACTTTAAGACAAGCCAAGTATTGGATAATATCAAAGCTCTTGTCCATGTCTTACTAACAAACAGAGGACCGGATTAAGCACGTTATATAGGTACCCACCAATACACACGTTCGCATTTTTCCAGATTCATACGCTCATGAAATTACATAAACACACTCGCGCGCACACACACCACCACACACACACACACACACACACACTTCATCATCATCAATTCATTCATAACACATTAGGCACTAGCATCCGTCGCAATCCTATAAAAAACCATCGGGTGCCCGCGACACAGGCATTTCTTAGTGTGGGGCCCACAGTTAATTGCTATATGTAATGTGATTTGCATTGTGTAATATCTCATCATCATCAACATCATTATCAGCCAAAGGACGTCCACTGCTGAACATACGCCTTCCCCACAGTTTTCCACATCGAGCGATCACAAGCGCTCTGAATCCAGTGTGATCCTGCGAACTTTACAAGGTCGTCTGTAATATCTTTTATAGTATAATAATAGTATAATTTTCATCAGGTGTCAACCATGGTGGTGCTGTCAGAAGATGTACCTGCTCAGGGAATCCCGGAGTTCTTCGCGGGGAGAGCGGTTTTCATCACGGGTGCCACTGGCTTCATGGGGAAGGTCAGTTCATCAACATTGTACGATCTATAAATAACACTTTGTCAATAGTTGGTTCTAAAATGTGCCAACAGATGGCGCTGTTCAGAGTTAGCTCGCTTGGTGTGACTAAGTCATGTTTGTTTTCTATTTTTCTTAATTGTATTCTGCCACTAATTCACTTTTTGCATTCTCATTTAGTTGACTCGTAGAGAATCCCATAAGGCATTAAGTCCGCCAACTGTACACTGTCAGTGCATTAAAGTTAAAATTAATTAACTCGCACTAGCGATGTTTGAGTTAGGGTATTTCCAGTACCTACCGTATTTTGATTATCTGTCGACACAATATACCATCGTCTGTAAAGTTGTCTTCTAAAATAGTCCCCCTGGCCGATTTCGACCACGGCGGCCAATCTCAACAGAGATCAGCCAACTACGCAGGAGATATTATAGTGCACAAGTGTCAGCGCAATACACAGGTGCACTCACTGTTCCTTCACTCTCAAAGTTCGGTGAGACGGCAATCCGACATGACCGGAGAGAGATCAGGGGCAGGACCAACGGCTTAACGTGATTTCCGAGCCACGGGGGTGTATAATGTCTGTGTCTTATATAGTATAAGTCTAGCGGCTTTTATTTAAGTACTAGCTGTGCCCGCGACGTCGTACGAGTGGAAAAGTTATTTTGGGCATAGAAATATACTGTTGCAGACATTTTTTTAAATCATTTCAAGAGGAATAATTCTTTCTTTTGGTACCTTGAACTGTTTTCGCAGCGCACGCAAAGAGAGTTCTCATTGATGAATAATTTTTCCCGTTTTTTTCAAATTTTCCATTATTTCTTCGCTATTAATAGTTGCAGCGTAATATTATATAGCCTAAAGCTTTCCTCGATAATTGGTCTATTCAACACATAAAGATTTTTTCAATTCGAAGCAGTAGTTTCTGAGATTAGCGCGTTCAAACAAAAAAACAAACTCTTCCGCTTTATAATATTATATTCATATGACTATGAGGTCACAGAAAGTTAGATAGGTATCTAACTAGGGTTTGTACAAATACAAATACAAATATTTTTATTGCCAACAAGATTATTTTTATTATACATATATAAGGTAGGTACAGAAGATATAATACTATAGAATAAATTATTACACAATGCAAATGCTCGAGGCTGGTGTGTCTGACTGTGGTGATGAAATAAGAACATTGTTTTCGGCTAAGGAAGTAGCTACGGTCATACAAAAAATGCGTAGAGGCAAGTCACCCGGTCATGATAATCTTAGCATCGAGCATCTGAAGCATGCTGGATTTCATCTTCCCAGGGTGCTGGCTATGTTTTTCAGTCTGTGTATTAGTCACTGTTACTTACCAAGGGATCTTATGTACACGGTGGTAGTCCCTATTTTAAAAAATAAAACGGGTGATGTCGCGGACTTGGCCAACTATAGGCCGATCTCTTTAGCCACTGTAATAGCTAAAGTGCTGGACAGTCTGCTTGACAAACACTTGGATAGGCACATCGAACTCCACGACTCTCAATTTGGGTTTAGATCTGGTCTCTCGACGGAGAGTGCTATCCTGTGTCTTAAACAGACTGTCCATTACTACACCGCCAGAAACACACCGGTCTTTGCAGTGTACCTGGACCTGTCCAAGGCTTTCGATCTTGTTTCATACGATGTTCTGTTTCGAAAGCTGAGGGAAGAGACCAATGTATCACGTGACGTTGTTTCGACATTAAAATACTGGTACGGTAATCAGGAAAATACTGTGAAATGGGCGCGAGAGCGCTCTGATGTTTATAGGCTTGACTGCGGTGTGAGACAAGGTGGGATTTCTTCACCGAGGCTGTTCAACCTATACATTAACAGGCTGGTGGGTGAGCTCAGCGGCACCAATATCGGGTGTCATGTAGGTGGTATATGTGTAAACAACATCAGTTACGCTGATGACATGGTGCTGCTGGCCCCATCGATCAATGCTATGCGTAGACTGCTACGGATCTGTGAAAGCTATGTAAGTGCCCATGTACTCAGATACAATGCGAGTAAGAGTGAGCTCATGGTCTTCCGATCTGGTCGCAAAACCTACACTAAAGTACCTCCTTTGCATCTTTGTGGTACTCCTCTAAACAAAGTGGATCGGTTTAAGTATCTGGGTCACTGGGTATCGGAGGATCTGAGCGACAACTTAGATATAGAGCGAGAGCGCAGGGCGCTGTCTGTGCGCTGCAATATGCTGGCCCGGAGGTTTGCAAGATGTACGAATGAGGTCAAAATTATGCTGTTTAAAGCCTACTGCCAAACCTTCTACACTTGCAGCCTGTGGGTGAGGTATACGCGACGTGTATACGGCGCGCTGAGAGTTCAGTATAATAATGCGCTGAGGGTGCTGTTCGGGCTGCCTCGTTATTGCAGCGCGTCTACTATGTTCGCGGAAAAGCACATAGATGGCTTCCACGCAATAATGAGAAAGCGGTGTGCAGCCCTCCTGAATCGGATGAGGAGCAGCCCGAACCGCATCCTGGGCGCATTGGCTGAACGGTGGGACTCACCGATGCTGCGACATTGGATGCACCTGCACACCTGTCAAGGTGGGTAGATGCAGCCAATGAGCGCCGCACACGTAAATTTTCTTTTTTTGTTTTTTGTGTTTTAATGTTTAATTGCACTACTAACATTAGTTTTTAAGATACTTTGTAATACTAACAATTTATGGACATAGTCTGAAATAAAATAATTATTATTATTATTAAATCATGTTATGCCAATAGCAATACATTTAGCAATTAACTGTGGGCCCCACACTAGGAAATTCCTGTATCGTGGGCACCCGGTGGTTCTTACAGGATTGCGACGGATGCAAGTAACTATGTGTAATGAATGTATTGAAGATGATATAGTGTGTGTGTGTGCGCGTGTGTGCGAATGTGTTGTGTATGTGAGTGGATGTGGATATGTTTGTGTGTATGTGTGCTTGTGTGTGCGCGAGTGTGCCAATGTAATTTCATGGGCGTATGAATCTGGAAAATGCGAACGTGTGTATTAGTGGGTACCTATATAACGTGCTTAATCAGGTCCTCTGTTTGTTGGTAAGACATGGACACTTTTAGACCACTTTAGTTGTAGTTTTTATGTTTAAACTCGCGACGAAAAAAAGAGGGTTGTTACAAGTTTGACCCCTATGTATGTTTGCGTGTGTGTTTGTCTTGGGCATCGTAGGTCTTGAACGGATGGACCGATTACTGTAAGGTTTATTGTTTATTTAAAAGATAATCAAATCACGGTGGTTGTTAGTTATGGCTGGTTAAAATACGTCCAGCCGCTGAAGCTGACCAGCTCTATACCTAGCTCATACGAGGTTTTTCTAACCGGAAAGTTACCTATGTTGACGTGACAACGTCTTATAAATTAGTTTGCCGGGTGACACTTCAAGAAACTGCGTTACGCTCCGCTCACGTTCCGCGCTCACAATGAGAGCGAGTGAGAGGCACGCGTCCCTTCGACTCGGGCATGGTTAGCCCGCCTAAGAGCGAGTGAGACAGACATAAAAAGTGAAAGGCACGCGTCCCTTCCACTCGAGCACAGTTAACCCGCCTAAGAGTGAGAGAGACAGAGCGAGAGAGAGAGAGTGAGAGAGATAGGCATACACACCGGTTCATGTTATACGAATGAATATTCACATTAAAATTATTTTACCACTCAAAGTCGTTGTCACGTAAAACTTTCGCCCGTATACCGACTTTACAGGCAACAATTTTTTTTAGAACTGTCATTACTCTCATCCTGTACGCCCCACTGCTGGGCACAGGCATTACATACACTATAAGGAGGTACGAATAATACTCCACCACGCGGGCTCAGTGCGGACTGGTGGAGGGGTTGTTTGTAAGGTATGTGACCAATCTTACCGTCAGATGTTATTAAGCCACTCGAGGGCCCCTGACCATACCGACTAATATCTATCAGTATTAACCGGGACGAACAGCTTAACGCCTTCCGAAATACGAAAATGCTTGTAAATTAGTTAGATGTCACGAATAATTTGTCGCTATGGTCACCCATCTCAAACACGACCACTAAATAGGGTAATTTAAACACTGTCCTTAAAGCTATCAAAGCAATTGAGTTACTATTAAAGCAAGCAATTAAGTAACTTGAAAGATATGTTCCCTGGATGGGTTCACTATTCCCATTTCGAAATACGCTTCGTCTAATTACAATTCATCGATGACAACAAGTCGATTATTTGTTTGAACGATGCGTTATACATCGATGGTTTATTTGATCGAATGCTAAAAATTCGATGAAATGAACCATTGATGTAACTTCTTTCGGGGATGTAACGCATCGTTCAAACACAAAATCGACTTGTTGTCATCGATGAATTGTAATTTGAGGAAACGTATTTCGAAATGGAGTAGTGAACCCATCTTAAGGCAATTAAATGGAATCATCATCATGGGGTGCCATCTTCAAATTGAAGTTTGGAGGTCAGCATGTAGAAACCGATGCGGTCTTGAGCCGCTCTTTTTAGCTGGTCATAAAAACGAAGTTTGGTCCAGTCTTTGATGTCATCTATTCATTTTGACGACCGCTTGGTGCAGTGGTTCACATGTCGGACTTCTATAACCAAGGGCCGCGGGTTCGATCCCCGCATATGTGTGCATGAACATGTGTGTTTGTACTGGTCTGGGTGTTTTCTATGTATAATATGTATTTATTTACAAAAAAAAAAAGTATTTAAGTATGTTTATCCGTTGTCTAGTACCCATAACACAAGCCTCGTAGCTTACTTTGGGACTAGAGAATTGGTGTGATTGTTGTGAAATATTTATTAAATAGGTATTTATTTATTAAATATTTATTATTAAAATATTATTATTTTTCTTCTGGGTCGGCCTGGTGATCTCTTGCTAGGAATCTTGGCTTCGAGGATCAGCCTTAAAAACTCATATTGAGAACCTCTCTGCATATACGTAAATGGAATGTTTCGGTAATTTATTAAAAGTTATATACATCCACCGATAAATGGGTGACCAACTTTCTGAAGCCTAAACCAGGTCAGTAAGATAACATGATATAAGTACAACTTACTGATGACTTTGAAAATTTGTAAGAAATCAAAATGCTTAGTAATGTTTCTTGTTAAGTTCTTTCTTCTTTCTTTCTTGACGACCGTTTGGTGCAGTGGTCTACATGTCGGACTTCTAAAACCAAGGGTCGCGGGTTCGATCTCCGCACAGTACAAGCATATGTGTGCATGAGAGCGAGCGCGGCGCCCGTACAAAGCAGTCACGTATTTCTTGTCTCCATACATAATAAATTGCAAAGTGTAGTCTCAATAAACAATAAGTGACGTGTTATATACTACCGTGTAGGCAATGAGTGCGATAATAGAAATGTGGAAACTGTTTTGAAAAATATTGATTAGATGTGGAGTAATAAGAAAATCAATTTCAAAACAAAATAGCTAACGGTCAAACTACGGCCGCGCATCGCATCGCATCATAGCAGCGCAACAAGCGAAGCGGTGAGTCACGCCAGCGACGCCGGCCGAGCGGCTCGTAACACGGCAGCGAAGTGGACGTTTACACAGGTGCACAGTGGTCATTAAGCGATCATCATGGTGGAAAAATGTATGAAGTGTAAAAAAAATATTTTGGACAGGCAATTCATTCAATGTAGTCACTGTAAGAAAAATTATCATTTAATATGCGCAAATTTGTCTGAAAAGTTGTTTATATTGATGAGACAAAAAAAAAGTAACAACTGGAAATGTAAAAACTGCCTAAGCCAGTCCAAGGAAATTATAAACACACCGACGTCTTCTTTCATATCAACATCAACACCATTAGCATTAGTCACAGAACGTGTCAAACATAAAGTGAATAATGCAACAGTAAGCGCTTGCGAGTCATTTACCCTAGAAGATTCCGATGAGGACTCCTGCGCTCTGAAATCAACTCTAAACAGAAGCTGTCCTGAAACAGGATTGAATTTGATAGAAGATATAGAGGAGTTAAAGGCCAAAATGTACAATTTAGAAGCAAAGTTGCAAATAGCAGAAAAGGAAATAGAAAATTAAGTTTTGGAAAACAGTTCGCTGAAGAAACAGATAATAGCGTATGAAAAGAAAACGGAACAACTGACGCAGTTATGCAAATCGACTCCAAAGAAGATAAAGAACAAATTAAACGTCTCACGCTTTGAAAATTCATTCTGTAAGGAGAGTAGTTCTCCGCAAGCCAATGACAATACTGAACGAAAATCAACGACTAACAATGACACAGATAACGTGAAAAATGAAGAATTTGATATGACCGCTACGCCTAAAAGACGAGTACTGATATTTAGCGACCAATTTGGTAAAGGGGTTAGAAATATGCTTCAAAAATTATTAAGTACTGACTTTCAAGTAACAGCTATTGTGAAACCTTATGCGTGCTTAGATCAAATATTAACTTCTTGTGATACTATGTGTAGAGATCTTACCAAATCCGATTATGTCATAATTCTAGCAGGATCGAATGATCGAAACCCCCTCTGGTTTCAGTCTCAATTTCATCATCATTTGTCTTTGTTGACAAACACTAATGTACTGGTTGGTGAAATTCGTGATAACAAATACTTAAATGTAACTAAACAAAATGATGTATTGCAATTAGTGTGTGCTCAGTTTCATCATGTAAGATTTGTTACTCTATACTTAAATGACTATCTGCAAAATCATACTCTGAATACAAGTAGACTCATGCTTCGGGAAATACTCAATATTGACTATATAAACAAAGCTTATGATTACATAAGAAATAAAAATACATTACAAAAAAATAAACACAAGAAAATCGTCCAAAAACAAATAACGCAATACTTTAAAACAGAAAATTCACTACCAGCTACTAATGCAAATACAAACAGACCAAAAACTTATCTATTTCATTCTAAAATAACACGCTATTTCAAAAAATCTAATCGTGATAACATTAATGCTTCTATGAAACTTTCAAAAGAGACTATCACAGCGGATAAAAATTCATCTATTTTTTTTCGTCCCTAAGGAGAACCATTTAAATATTTTACATCTAAATACTCAAGGCATTAGATCAAAAATCGACCAATTAGAAATAATAACCCAGGAAAGAAATATTGACATTTGCTGCTTCAGTGAAACATTTCTAAACAGTGATGAAATCGACATAATTCAATTTGACGGATATAAAAAGGTAGCCCATTTTTCTCGAAAAATAAAAAAACGGGGAGGTGTTGCCATTTACGCCAAAAATGAAATAAATTGTAGAGAAATCAAACGAATATCGGAGATGGCTATTGAAGTTCATTTTGAATGCTGTGGTATTGAAATAAGTGGACTAAATATATTAATTATTTGTGCTTATAGAACACCAGATAGTGATTTTGATGTTTTTTTTTAACAATATGGACTTTTTGCTTCAGAAGATGGTTGCCAGAACCCGACATATTTATAAAAGTGTTTTCGTGTTGGGTGATTTCAATGTTAACATCTTAGAAACAAATCCAAGAAGCATCTCTTTTTTAAACCTATTTAAGTCTTATAAATTACATCCTACAATTAGTACTCCCACAAGAATAACATCACATTCACAAACATGCATAGATAATGTATTTACAAATATCAAAAAATACTGTGCACACGTCTGGGAACCTGGTTTATCTGATCACACGTCCCAATTACTATCAATCCCATCTTGCCGAAGTTTCAAAGAAAAGTTTTGGTATATTTACAAAAGTCAGCCGGATGTTTATTCGGACATATTTCTAAAATATTTGTCTCAAATCAGCTTTACTGATATTTACAAGCAAACAAATCCGAATCAGGCTTTCAAGGTGTTTCTAGATCGTTTTCGCTTGATTCATGATTTATGTATACCGATAAAAAGAATCAAAATTACATATAAAAGGTTACCAAACTGGAAAACTAAAGGGATAAGCATTTCGAGTAAAACGAAAAGAAAATTGCATTTACGCAAAAGACATACAAATTGTTCAATAGTCAAGAATACCTACAAAACGTACTGCAAAGTCATGAAAACAGTTACCAAAAGCGCAAAGAAAATTGCAAACATGAATTTTATAAATCGTAGTAATAATAAATGCAAAGCAACTTGGCAAATAATAAAACAGAACACAACAAAAACAAACCTTATCAAAGACACAATTGAAAATATAATTAAAGATAATATTACCATTTCTGAACCTACTGATATCGCTAAAACAATGAATGACTATTTTATCAATTTAAACTATAGCCCAATGACAAAACATGACATTTCTTATAAGCCAATCACAAAATCTAACTTAAACAGCATTTTTATGACCCCAGTTAATGTACCAGAATTAAAAAAAGTTATAAAAGAATTAAAAAATAAAAAGAGCACTGGCCATGATAATATACCTATGACGCTTATAAAATCCAGTGCAGATATAATAGCTGAACCATTGACATTTATTTTAAACTTGACACTTGAAACTGGAATTTTCCCTGACGACTTGAAAAGAGGACTAATAAAACCTCTTCATAAAAAAGGTGCTACAAATGACATGAATAACTATAGACCCATTGCCTTGCTGTCGAATTTTGCAAAAATATTTGAAAAAATTATATCAAATAGGTTTATATCGTTTCTTACTAAAAATGATACGTTAAATAAAAATCAGTTTGGGTTTCAAAAAGGGAAAAACACCACATTAGCGATATTCGAAATTCTAAAAAATATTTGGGCCGATATTGATCGTAAAAAGACTTGTGTTGGCATTTTTATTGATCTCTCGAAGGCGTTCGATTGTGTGAAGTACGAAATTCTTCTTAAACAGCTTGAACACATAGGAATACGCGGAAATGCTCTGAAACTTATAGAATCTTATCTTACTGATAGGACACAAGCCACAGTGTTAGATGTATATGACAAAAGTACAAAATCCATAACCAGAGTACAATCTGATTTTCAAAAAACATATATTGGCGTCCCACAAGGCAGCGTATTGGGGCCGCTTTTATTTTTAATTTATATAAATGAGCTGCCGTCAGTTGCTCAACACTTGTGTGTGATGTTTGCTGATGACGCTACAATATTTATGTCTCAAAATAAAGAAAATGAAACTAATTTTGTAGCTGAGATACATAAAACGATAAGTAGAATAATCAACTGGCTCAAATTAATTAATTTAAAAGTGAATTTAGGGAAGACAAAAATTATTGAATTTAGGAATTATAAAAAGAGTCCATTACAATTAGATATTAATATTGATGACAAACATGTTGAAACTGTCTCAGATATAAGGTTTTTAGGTGTGAATATGGATAATAACTTAAATTGGAAGTCACATATAAATATTATAAATAAAAAGATTTCCAGTTTTTGTTACGCTCTATCAATTTTGGGCAAGGTGGCTTCAATAGATGCTGCCAAAAATGCCTATTATGGTTATATATTTCCTCTTCTGACATATGGCATCATTTTCTGGGGAAACTCCGTTAATGTTCAAAGTACATTCTTGTTACAAAAGAAATGCCTTCGAATAGTGTATAATTTAGATAATCTAGATACTTTGAGAGATGTATTTAAAAAATCTAAAATCTTGACATTAACATGTATTTATATATTAGAAATTTGTGTATTTATAAAAAATAACAATAGGCACTTTTGTATGAAACGTAGTACAAGACAGAATGTCCGCTCGCAATATGTGCATGATGTGTGTGTTGTCGATTACAAAAGTTATATTGCCAAAAAGAGCACTGTGATAACTGGAATAAAGGTATTCAATCATTTACCATTGGACATTAAATGCCTGGAAAGTCCTCAATTCAAAATTCGACTCAAAGATTGGTTGCTTTCTAAATGTTTCTATACTCTGGACGAATATTTTCAATAATTTGACATTTTTTAAAAAACATTAATTTATTGATAGATTTATTGACATGTTATAAATGGATTTTGATGGCTGATTATTATGTTACTCGTATTTTATAAATGCAAATGTTTATTGTATGCCCGAAATGGGTAAACTGTTGATACTGTAATATTTTTAACAACTTTTGTACACAGTTTTAAGACAATAAATCGATTCTGATTCTGATTCTGATTCTGAACATGTGTGTTTGTACTGGTCTGGGTGTTTTCTACGTATAATATGTATTTATTTACAAAAAAAAAAGTATTTAAGTATGTTTATCCGTTGTCTAGTACCCATACCACAAGCCGCGTAGCTTAATTTGGGACTAGAGAATTGGTGTGATTGTTGTGAAATATTTATTTTATTTATTTTTTATTTAAGTAAGAAAAGCTGCAAATATATTTTGTGTTACAAGTGCTTTTTACAAGTTTCTTATCTTATATAACATTACTATAATATTCGTTTACATAAATGATTCGCACAATTCGATTTATTATTTTATCATTTCGTTGTTGTAAAGCGATAGGCATCCATTAAGATAAATTTAAAACGCTTGTAAAAAAATTGTAATGTCGAAAGAATATTATAAAATTGTTGATTAAGTAGATATATGGAAATGTTTCAAGTATGTAAACAATTACTGTTATTATTAATCAAACTTGAAAAGAGGCAATGACAATGGTGACTGAGTTTCTTGCGCCGCTTCTTCTCAGCAAATCAAATCAAATCAAATCAAATTTATTTATTGTGGAACACAGGTACAAAAAGCTCTTAATTAAAGTGACGTCTCACTGTGACCTGTCTTATCAGACATACAATATTACAGTTATAGTTAATTTCGAATAGTACCTACAAATTCAGCAATAATAAATAACAACAAAATTAGGTACCAAACAAAATTAGTCTAAAAACTTACGTCAAAATATCATTCAAATAGTCTTTAACTGAATAATAACATTTTTCTGTCAATAGCCGTTTTAATTTATTTTTAAATGTCACTGGATCTAATTTTTTAAAACCATCCGGCAATTTATTAAAAATTATGGGAGCCATTCCAATTACGCTCTTGTTCACCATAGATGTATTATGTCCTCCATTTACCAACTTTTGTTTATACTGGGTTCTTATATGAATTGACCTTTTTCTTACATCCGCCACTTTTGTAAACAAGTGCGGATTACATTTAACAAAAGTACAAAGTTCAAATATATAGATACATAGCAACGTTAACAGTTTATATGTTTTAAAAATAGTAACACACCTGTCTCTATAATTTAAACCAAACATTGACCTTAAACACCTTTTTTGGGCCTTAAAAACTTTATCCTTATCCCCCGAATTACCCCAAAATATAACACCGTAATTTAAATGGGGTTACAGCACTGGCCCGAACTGTCCCAAAGCGGTGTTAGTGTTAATTACTCGTGGGTCTATTTGCAGGCATAAATTAATTTTATAATTTAGCCTACCACTCTTTATGAAATAACGTAAACGACGCAACGTAATCCATAACCCACTAATTTTGGCTTCATAAGTCATTTGGTTTATCATCATCGCGGTAAAACCTACCGATTCTTTTTTGTCATAACGTAAGTAAACAAGGGTAAATCCCAGAAATACATCGACGCGTACACACGGCCATACGTCAAGTTTAATAAACACTGCAGTATCTTATGCTTACGTAATAAGGGTGCTTTTGCAACAATAATTAGAGGTTGATGTGGCGTCTAGGGTTGCCACCCGTACTTTATAATAAAGTATTGTACGTTATTTCAGGCAATTGTACTCTGTACTTTATGAGAATAATAAAGTACACGAAAATACTTTATTTCGCATGATTTGGTTTCTTTGTGTGTATATAAATATAAATAAATATTTCACAACAATCACACCAATTCTCTAGTCCCAAATTGAGCTACGAGGCTTGTGTTATGGGTACTAGACAACGGATAAACATACTTAAATACTTTTTTTTTGTAAATAAATACATACAACAACACCCTTATAATCATACTTAGGAAGTATAATTATTTGTTAATTATGTTTTAAATAGAATAATAAAGAAAAATCAATTGTATTTTATTTTAAAACTATGTACTTTTTTTCGTACCCATAATTAACCAATGTACTATATTTGCAAAAAAAAGGTGGAAACCCTAGTGGCGTCGTCTGTTCCACGTGTTTATTTAACAAGACAAGCAACACAAATATTAATGTTTATTCATCACTTCAGAGGTTTTGACAAACATGTTCTCTAGTATCCATGAGTATCCCCGAATGGTCATATCGGTAAGGCTTTGTCGTACGTGAACAACGCTAAGCGACAAGTGTAATCAAGACCAACCTATCAAACCAACATAAATAAATAAATAATAAATATTTCACAACAATCACACCAATTCTCTAGTCCCAAATTAAGCTACGAGGCTTATGTTATGGGTACTAGACAACGGATAAATATACTTAAATACTTTTTTTTGTAAATAAATAATTATTATTTATTTGTTAAGTATTTTTTCGCGTTTACAACGCTATTTTTTAATTTCGAAAAGACAACACTTAAAAAAATTTTTTTCGGCTCCGGTCATCGGGGAGGAATCGAACCCCCGACCTTTGGAAGTCCGGTCCAATGCCCAATGTCCAAAGGTTCTCGGAAGCTCAGTGGTCAGAGCATTGGACCGGACTTTCAAAGGCCGTGGGTTCGATTCCTCCCCGATGACCGGAGCTGAAAAGAATTTTTTAAGTGTTGTCTTTTCGAAATTAAAAAATAGCAAAAATAGAAATTAGAAATACATATTACTCGTATACATAGAAAACACCCAGACCAGTACAAACACACATGTTAATGCACACTTATGTTTGTACTGTGCGGGGATCGAACCCGCGACCCTTGGTTTTAGAAGTCCGACCTATGGACTACTGCACCAAGCGCTCGTCTATGGAGAGATGGGTGTGGCACTGACGCTGGTAGTGAGTTCCGCTCTTTTGCAGTGCGCATCAGGAATGTACGCTTTGAATTTCATGGCCCTTATTGCTACATGATTTAACTGTCATGTGTACTTGTGTCATAAAACGTAACTCTAACGTTTTCTTTTCTCACATGAACTCCCATATTTGGGACCAGTAGTCATAACAAATTATTGTTAAGACGTATTTAGTTGCTCGTGTATGGGAAATATATATGGGATAAATAAATATGGGAGTTCATGTGAGAAAAGAAAACGTTCGAGTTTTAAGAATCGTCGCACAGACCACCTGTTATACAACAAAATCACATACATTGATCTGACTCCGTGGTAAGTAGCTTAAGCACTTGTGTTACAGATATCAGAATCAACAGTGGTATTACAAATACACTTAAATAAATACATAGACCACCCAGACCAGTACATAGACCACCCAGAACAGACATGTTCATGCACACAATTTTTTGTACAGTACGGGGATCTAACCCGCTACCTCTTGGTTAATAGTCGACTTCTTGACCATTACACCAAAGTGGACCATTTTTAATTCTTTTGTTGGTTTACTTTAAATAAGTACATGGAATACGTCCTCATTTGGTTGTAGGTAGGTACACATGAAACATCCGGTGCATTGCATTGGTGCACACATACGTGACCTTTTTCACGGAAAAGAATATTGTTAAAAAGAATAACACTTTGAAATTACTTGTGTTATGTTTGTTCCTTCTTTTCGTGCTTCGTAAGGCACGTTCAGCTGTTGGTCACGGTTATTATCGATATATGTATGTAAGCCTGGTCTGAAGCCCTAAGGCGGCTTAATAATAACATTGACAATAAGATTGGTCCCTTGCCTTGACAACAACCCCTCAACCGCACCGCACTGAGTCCGCGTGGTGGAGTAATGGCTCGTACCATCTCATAGTTGAATTAAATTTGCATGCTGTTAATAACGGCCGAGTAAGCAGAACATTCTAAAAATATGTCATCTTTAGTGTCCCTTATTCATAAGCAGATAATAAATTTCATTCAGATAATAAATTCCATTCATTCATTCAAATTTCATTCATTCATTCATTCGTTGATGGGGTCTTTGCTCAGCAGAGGTACGTGTCTAGGTTTTAAGATGATGATGATGATCTATATTAGATTTACAACAAAAAATAAATAGAAACAAAAACTGGTAGTTTAGGCAAATCTTTTGACGTGAAACAATTAGCAGATTGAAGTTCCTAAGCAAATAATTTTCGGAATCCTATTTTTATAGGGCGGCGGGTCAGCGCTGGTTCGAAACAAAGTTAGATACTGCCTGCGCTGGTAAAAAGAGCTTAATATTAAAGAACAAAGTTTAATTAAGTAGCTATTTAAATTATAAATAGCTACTTAATAATTATATAAGCTATATATTATTAATTGAAAACCTCTGTGGAGTAGTGGTGTGTCCCGGGATCGGTCCCCATCACAAGAGCTTAAACTACTATTCGCACAATTAGTTGTTTAAAGTCATAAATGTAAAAAAAACAAATTGAAGTGACCATGTCCAACTTTCCTTTTATACGAATCTATTGGGTGTTTCAAAATCGTTATTTTTTAAGAATTTTGATATTAATGACTTTAAAGAACTAGATTTGCGACTTACTTTGGGATCAATTCAATTTTTTTTTGTAATGTAATGTGATGTTATTTAATTATTGGCTATATGTATTTGATTAAAATAAATAAATAAATATTTCACAATAATCACACCAATTCTTTAGTCCCAAATTAAGCTACGAGGCTTGTGTTATGGGTACTAGACAACGGATAAACATACTTAAAAACTTTTTTGTGTAAATAAATATTATTATACATTTAAAAAAAACACCCAGACCAGTACAAACACACATGTTCATGCATACTTATAACAGTTTTAGAAGTCCCTAATGTGGACCACTACACCAAGCGGTCAAATTTTAGTATAGAAGTATAGATATGCAACTATCATTATGCCTTTTAACGCCTTTCAAGCTTACCTTCAACAATAATAATAAAATCTTTATTGACAAAAGGGTCTTGAAGTTTGAACTTAGACCTCAATATAACCATGGCCTGCCTCGTAAAAAACATATTACTTTTATACAATAACTAGCTAACCCGGCAAACGTTGTTATGCCATATAAATTATTATCACTAAGGTGTATGAAAAATAGATGTTGGCCGATTCTCAGACCTACTCAATATGCTCACAAAATTTCATGAGAATCGGTCAAGCCGTTTCGGAGGAGTATGGCAACGAAAACTGTGACACGAGAATTTTATATATTAGATTAGTTATCCCCCGTGACTTCATCGGCGGAAATATTTCCGTGTCACCTTTTAAACTATTCAAATCAAAAAATCAGTTTAAAAAAAATTGGTTGCCTGTAAAGTCGGTATACGCGCGAAAGTTTTACGTGACAACGACTCTGAGTGGTAAAATAATTTTAATGTGAATATTCATTCGTATAACATGAACCGGTATGTATGCCTATCTCTCTCTCTCTCTCTCTCGCTCTGTCTCTCTCGCGCGAAACGTGAGCGGAGCAGCGTAACGCAGTTTCTTGAGGTGTCACCCGGCAAACCAATTTATAAGACCTTGTCACGTCAAAATTAAAACCCGACTATTCCAAAAAAAATGAAACAAGATTCTTAATGATGTTTTCTTTTCACATTAGTGCTAAACTATTAACTGTTTAACTATCATCGAAACATCTCTATATTCTCGTGTCACAATGTCTGTTCCCGTACTCCTTCAAAACCGCTTGACCGATTCTCATAAAATTTTGTGAGCATATTGAGTAGGTCTGAGAATCGGCCAACATCTATTTTTCATACCCCTTATTTATAAGGGTTGTCCACCGTCAACAGAACAACGGTAGGTAATTATATAAATCTTGATACATACATTCTAGGAGGAGTCGGGATTTCGGCTTATGTTGGAGGTGTTAAAATTTTATTTTTATATCTATTTATTTGAATCGATGAATTTTGCACTAAGCGGGTTCCTACCCGTAAACAACACAATTTCCTTTAACCGGAGATTATCTGAAATAAATCTACTTTTAACGATAAGACTGCCTAAATAGTACATATTTCGGTAAGAGATCGATCTTAGCGATAAGACCGCCTAAATAGTACGTCTTTATGTGGCATATGAACTCGGAAAGCACGTTAAGCCGTTAGCCCTGCGCCTGATCTCTCTCCGGTCTTGCCGTCTCACCGAACTTTGAGAGTGATGGAACAGTGATTGCACCTATGTATTGCGCTTACACTTGTGCACTATAATATCTCCTGCGTCTCTGTTGAGATTGGCCGCCGTGGTCGAAATCGGCCAGGAGGACTATTATTATTATCTGGCGTCCACTTTGGTGTAATGGTCAAGAAGTTTACTGTAAACCAAGAGGTCACGGGTTCGATCCCCGCACTGTACAAACATTTGTGTGCATGAATATGTCTGTTTGTACTGGTCTGTCTGTTATATGTATTTATTGTTGATTCTGATATCTGTAACACAAGTGCTTAAGCTTCTTACCACGGAGTCAGATCAATGTATGTGATGTTGTTGTTGTATTTGTCTCTATGCTGTTAGCAATTGCAGTGTCAGCAGAAGTACTAGGGGTGCGGGCAGAGCTCTCCGCGTCGGAGAGAGCTTACCTGAACTATGACAGGAAATCTATGTTTGGTGGACTCATTACACAACTTATTGAAGATTAGGTACCTAGTTACATTCGACGATCGCTTGGTGCAGTGGTCCACAGGTCGGACTTCTAAAACCAAGGGTCGCGGCTTCGATCCCCGCAGTACAAACATAAGTGTGCATGACTATGTGTGTTTGTACTGGTCTGGGTGTTTTCCGTGTATAACACGTATCTATTTACAAAAAAAGTATGAAAGTATGTTTATCCGTTGTCTAGTACCCATAACACAAGCCTCGTAGCTTAATTTGGGACTAGACAATTGGTGTGATTGTTATGAAATATTTATTTCTTTACCAGCGATAGCACTCATATCTCTAACAATACCCTTAAATTTACAGGTGCTTGTAGAAAGGCTTCTATGGACGTGTCCCGATGTGGGGAGGCTGTACCTCCTGGTACGCGATAAGGCGGGGGCGAAGCCCGAGGACCGGCTCCTAGGGCTGAAGCGGTCACAGGTACATTGGCTCTTCTTAAGCAAAATAGCTGCGCAGTTAGATATAATAGTCCACCTGGCCGATTTCGACCACGGCGGCCAATCTCAACTTAACAGAGATCAGCCAACTGCGCAGGAGATATTATAGTGCACAAGTGTGAGCGCAATACACAGGTGCACTCACTGTTCCATCACTCTCAAAGTTCGGTGAGCCGGCAATCCGACATGACAGGGGATCAGGCGCGGTCCTGCGCCTATGGCTTAACGTGCGCACGTGTAATACCGCCAACTTCCCGACTCAGAGCTGTTTTTGAAAAATTCATTACAGAAAATCTCAGAACAAATTTTGTTTGTGTCAATGTCAGTCGCGCTTAATCAAGTAGGACCCTGTAATAAACCCTGACAATTTCCTCAGGTGTTCGACGCGCTACGCACGCGCCGCCCCGCGCAGTTGGACAAGCTGCGCATCGTGTGCGGAGACATCACGCGCTCGGGGCTCGGGATATCTGCGCAGGCGCTTGAGGAGCTTCAAGAGGTGAGTACTATGCTAGCTTGTACCTCTTCTTCTAAGACGTTCCCTCACTGCTGTGGCTCATGACTCTTTAGAAGGTCAACAACACGTCTCCATCAGTCGTGGTCGGTGGCACGGTGTAGAGCAGTGCTGACGGTTACTGTTTGGAAATCTGGTCCGATCATCTCTTTGAACTTCGTCCTTTTGGTATTTGCCCTCTACTTTATCCGTCACCATCAGTCTCTTAAGGCTGTCATCGCTCTTGCGAGCAATGCGGATGGTATTTCAAGACCTCTTAGACAAATCCTACACCGGACAAAACGTTGACTTTGGTTGTACAGAATAATGGCTGCCTCCGCTTTAGCTGACACGCACAGTGCATTTGTATAACACATGCACTAAAGAGATGAGACTAGTTTTCGTGATAGCTTCAAATAACAAGAAGCGCAAAGCAATGTACCTACAGCGCCATCTCTTCGTGAATACTGGAACATCCCTTATAATTAACGCTACAGATGCTTGCTAAGGGGTCTGAACCACCCTGACAGTAACCATAACAAACTCCTTGCACTTGAACTGATTAAGTTCTTTACAGACGATATGACAAACGGTGTGGTGGCTTAACTTATTTCGTGGTTGCATATATCCAAAGCAAACATTGTGATATATACGCCATCAAATATAAATATATATTAGCTCGTAGTTACTGAGCTGATTGAATACCTGCACGCGAGCGGAATACAAGTGGCTGAGTTCTGGGCTGCCACGATATAATTACTCGTGTTCCATCGACACGCTTAGAAGAAGAAGAAGCAGATTGAGATCTTTACTGGCATGATGCCGGATGGTTTTTTACTTGCTTAACCTGATGAGTTTTTCAACATTGCGATGTACAACAGATCAACGCCATCTATTGCTCAACATTCTGAGCTTCAAGTGGTCACAGTTGGATGTATTTGGGTTCCTGCGCTGGCGTCGTTTAGTGGAAATTTAAAGAAAAATAATTATCTTTTTCACTGCCTCCATGGTGTAGTGGCAAAGTTTCTGCCTTACATCTGAGAGGTCCTGGGTTCGAATCCCAGGTCGAGCCCATATTGTTTCTGAGATTTTCTGTCATGAGTTTCTCAAAAACAGCTCGAATTGGGAATTGGCGGTGTTACACCCCTGTGCTTCGGAAAGCACGTTAAGCCGTTGGCCGCGGTCATGTCGTATTGCCGTCTCACCGAACTTTGAGAGTGACGGAACAGTGAGTGCACCTGTGTATTGCGCTCACACTTGTGCACTATAATATCTCCTGCGTAGTTGGCTGATCTCTGTTAAAATTGGCTGCCGTGGTCGAAATCGGCCAGGAGGACTATTATTATTAACTTTATCAGCTTTATTCTGAGCTTCAACAAGTTCTTTATATTGTCTACGCGCAGGTGTCGGTGGTGTTCAACTGCGCGGCGACGGTGCGCTTCGACGAGCCGCTGCGCGTGGCGGCGGAGATCAACGTGCTGTCTGTTGAGCGCCTTATGAAGGTCTGCGACGAACTGCCCAGGATCGCGGTATGAAAGGTTTTAGGACAATTTGGTTGTAGCAATTTAGCACTATTGCTATTTGTTGCTCTCGATGAGTACTTTAATTAATTATACTGCAGCATCTTTGAATTCAATGGCAAAAAAGAGATTCGATTTTATTTGTTTAGTATTTTTTGCGTTCACAACGCTATTTTTAATTTCGAAAAGAAAACACTTAAAAAAATTCTTTTCGGCTTCGGTTATCGGGGAGGAATCGAACCCCCGACCTTAGGAAGTCCGGTCCGGTCCGGACCACTGAGCTACCGAGAACCTTAATGGAGTCGTTGAATTTTGTAAGTGCTTCTTTTAACGCTTTGAGCCAGGTCAGAGCATTGGACCGGACTTCCAAAGGTCGGGGGTTCGATTCCTCCCCGATAACCAGAGCCGAAAAGATTTTTTTAAGTGTTATGTCTTTTCGAAATTAAGGGATTCGATGTTTAGTTTTTAAAACGTCAGTATTTGTACGTGTTAGGGTCTTAAACACATCGGTGGCATTTAAAAAAAAGCGTGCGTGGAGAGGACCAGCGGTGCACACTGAATTTGCCACCTCAAGTCGAGTATGAGGCTTAGATATGTTTCACTAGTGGCCGC
Source organism: Pyrausta despicata (assembly GCA_963921415.1). Classification (NCBI taxonomy): domain Eukaryota; kingdom Metazoa; phylum Arthropoda; class Insecta; order Lepidoptera; family Crambidae; genus Pyrausta; species Pyrausta despicata. Next base: position 8,977,771 of record OY992873.1, on the reverse strand, counting down.
CCGCGACTTTGTTCGCCTTAGTTTCGTTATCTAATTGCGACTTCACAGTCGGGAGTTACACATGTTATTGTAAGTCAACGATAAAAATAGAAATATGCTGTCGTTGGATATTTTTTATATAATTTTAAGGAGAACACTTCCGTCATACATTATTTCCGTGTAGCTTTAACTATAAAGGCTGCACACGCGACGGCCAGCTCAAATTTTTTTGTATCATCTCCCGTTTTTCCAACATTTCCCTTCACTGCTCTGCTCCTATTGATTGTAGCGTGACGAAAAGTACACTATAACCTGCTCAGGAGTATGAGAAATAATTGTACCAAGTTTCGTCAAAATCCGTCGAGTAGTGTTTGTTTCTATAACTGTTATACAGACACAAAAAATACTGATTGCATTTTTGGCATCAGTATCGATCTCTTATCTATGAATTATGAAAAATATGAACATGAATTATTATAAAAGATAATTTGTTTTTGTAATTGAAATGCTGTTGAACAGATTAGAAATATAATATTGCTCATTTTCATACCTTTTTAAACTAAATTCCAAAAAAATGTACTTAAAAACCTATTACTTGAATTCCAATTCCGGATTCCGGAGGAATATCCATATTAATATGAACGTTTCCGATCAATGACCCCAATTCAATCTACCTACTCCGATCACTGCTTATCATCACCCCCTGATAGTTATTTTGAAAATATATGTAATATAAAGAATTGACCTCATTACAGATTACGGCTAGATATCCAAGTGACTAGAATGCAGTACATATAGTAGTTCGTCTAATACAAGTTACCCGCTAGCCTTTAGGTGTGAAGCGAGCTGTCTGCCAAAATCGATATGACCTTGGGGATCAGAACAAATAACTTATTAACTAGAGGACATTTATCATTAACTAGAGGACCCCGCAGACATTGTCCTACCCTGTTATGACAATAAGGTACACTAAAGTTATGCGGGAACACTAAAGTTATGCGGGTTATACATTTCGGCGAATCATTTTTATTTATAGAATAGAATAAAATAGGAATATATTTATTCCTAAAATACGTACATGTGTAAATGATTACATTTTTTTAAATTATTTTATCTATTAAGAAACCATACGGCGTTACAGATTTGTTCATAATACTTAAATAATTACAATTAGTGTAGCCAATTATAAGGTTTTCTTAATCATACTGTACGTATACATGTACTTATAGCGAGTTAACAAAATCAAATCAGATAAGAACTGCTCCCCAAACTGCATCAAATAATAAAGAAGTCCTTTTTGCATAAACGGTGAAAGAAGTTCTCACATTATTCTGAGTCCATACATAACCAACACATTTCACATTTATGAATAGGCATCCACTCAGCAAATGCCACCGAACCGAGTATCCGTTGGCGCTGGTCTGAATGCTGATGGATGCCTCAAGATTTCATCTCTTCCACAGGCATTCATACACGTCTCCACCGGGTTCAGCAACACGGAGCGCGCGAGCGTAGGCGAACGTGTGTATGACCTGCCGAACGCGCTGCCGAGCATGCTCGCGAGCGCGCTCGCCGTGCCTGACGACGCCACACCGGATGAGATCCATAGGTGGGTAGGTTGAGCATAAAGCGCGAAGTAGAGCGGGAGCGAGGCGCTCTCTGTCCAACATATGTAGGGATGAACACCTGTCAAACAGCAGATCTTCTTTTCAATATTTTATTTCTGTCACTACGTTACACACTTTTACTACCACACAACTGTCCTTCACCACGCACCGACACTGAATCCCCAACCCGCCGAGTGAACCAATCCCTCACTACCGTTACCGGAACTCGCATTTTTTTAAGTCGCTCATTTGACTGCCCGGCAATGAAGTTCCGTGTTGCCAGCATAGAAAAAAAATATTTTACTATTTCAATTATTTATTTTGATAGATATTTAATACTTATTAGTGAAAAATATATATTTGAGATTGATAAATAAAATCAGACCTTACACATAGAAGACAACTCGATTCGCTACCGCTTATATACCATTCAAGTATCTCATTCCCATTGGATCTACTGAAAGTGGCTATTTATGCAAAGATTTGTTATTTTTGTTGTGTTTTCGATTTTGTTATACTCGTAGCAATAAAAATAGCTGCTATGTAGTTCAAATCTTTTTAAGTAGATTATTTTTTTTACTATTGGGAATTTACATATTTATAATGGTTCTCCCAAGTCACAGGCTCTGCCTAGTTTGGGGACCCCTGCAAAATTTCGTGCGTTACAATCTTCAAATTGCACAATGCAATCTGCTCAAGGTTGACTTATTATAATTGTATTTTGTGTTATATTGTACTTGTGCAATACCGAAATATGTATTATTATTATTTATTATTAAGTGCCTCTCCCGAGTTCTGTGAGCCAAAGGCCTATGAGAGAAATAGAAAAGTACTCCACTAACCCATAATATATCATACGACATATGAACCGAATCACGGGAGAACGCGTGGGCACTGCGTGGGCCCTTTTCCCCTACGGCCCTGTTGTACAGCTCTCTCATTTCTGTGTGTCCCTTTCATTACTAATGTATCACAATTTAATTGATAAACACAAATTCAAAACAAAACACTCGTTTAAATACACGTACGAACTTGTTTTGATGCATGCAATGTGATATTTTGCCAGTGACTCCCCGCCGCCTCATGACTTTCGTAACAGTTCGTTCAATCTCGACGGTCGCTCGGACCTTAGGCGAAACCTTCGGCTTCGGCCGGGTTTTGGGCCGAAGCCGAGGGTTTCGCCGAAGGTGGATATTTTGACCGAAGGTGGCCGAAGCCGAAGCCGAAGCTTCGGTCGGACACTAGGATGCACAAATTTCAAAGCATTATTTTTTCTTCGAAAGATAATTTAATCACGTTGGTTTTCAATTACTACTTACTCCTTTGGCGCAGCGAGCCAAAGTGTGTGTTGGCCTCCGACACAAGAGAACGCCATCTGATCCGGTCTTGCGCCGCCTCTTGCCAGTCCGCAACTTGTAGCTCCTGCAGATCTGACATGACAGCGTCCTTCCAGCGGTATCTGGGCCGGCCGACGGGGCGGCGGCCTCGAGGTATTAGTTTATAATTGGTCGCTATTCGAACAAAGGGAGGAAATAAAAGCTAATTAGACTTTAAATATTCCTCTATGTTTAAATTACAAGGGACAATGCTAAGGCGACCGCGATCAAATGTGAAGTGAAGTATAGAGAACACAATTTTGGCTAATGTACTAAAGGAAGCAAACAATTAAGAACTTTATGTTAATTACTTTAAAGATACAAATAATAATAAACAGAGAGTCCCACTACTGGATTTCCAAGGTTAACTAGGTGGAAACAGAGCTGTGATTGGATGAATATGATCGTATGATGTATGAGGTGATTTTAAAACATAAGTAGAGCTACAAACTACACCAGGACTACACAAATGCATCTACTAAAGCTGCCTAACTACGTATTAAATTAAAGTGGGTCTGCGTCGCATCTTGTGCGCGTAGATAATAATTAAAGCTGGTCAAAATCAGTTTATCCGTTAAGCCCACCAGCTCATTCGGGGGTTTTTAAACAGGAAACTTATAACTTTACATCTTCTCGTTCCAGAATAATATCTCCGAAACCAAACACGTATACGTACACCAAGATGATGGGCGAGACGGTGGTGGTGGAACACCGGAGCAAGTACCCGGTCGCCATCTTCAGGCCCACCATCGTGACAGCTTCGCTGAAGCACCCCTATCCGGGTTGGACGGAGAGTTTGAACGGACCTGGCGCCTTCATCATTTCTCTTTGTAAAGGTAAGTTTGATATTGAACTGGAAAAAAAAATATTTTAAACGACGCCAGCGCAGGAATCCAAACTCATACAACTGTAATCACTTCGAGAGCTGGAGCTGGAAGTCGCACGATTCAAAATACAACTCATAAAGTGGCACGGAAAATGCACCTGGAAACACATCCCACTAAAACCTTTAGAATTGCACGCCATTAATAATGGTTGATTAAGCGGATGTATAATTTCTGATCAATAACTATGACCATCTTGAGTGTACCTTAACCAAACGCAAATAAAGATTCAACACTTACACCATAAAAAAATTGACGCATTACGCCACTACACGTGGCGTCCTCAGGAGATGTTGTCGCTTCGACAGACTCCGAGCGACCGACTGTCTATCTATCTTCCCATGACATAGAGCATCTTCATCATCATCATATTTAGCTTTTCGACGCTCACTGCTCAGCCTAGGCCTCCACCAAAGATTACCACCGCCTTCGGTCCTGAGGGTCCTGCATCCAGCGGCTTCCCGCGATCTTCACCAGATCATCGGTCCACCTGGTAGGGGGCCTGCCCACGGAGCGGGCAGACATCACATAGGTACGGTAGCGGTCAACGCCGAGTTTTTTTTTTTACATTTTATTTATTCATGGCTCACATAACAAGTTACAGTCAGTGAATAACAAAAAGAAATCAGTATACAGAGCTAGACTGAAACTTTTAACATGTAAGCACAATTTGTTCTTGGTTAAATGAAATGTTAGAGGGTTGAAACTTAAAAATACAGATATAGTCTATCAACTATTATTAGTTGTGTTAGTATTATAGCAAAAAGGAACTAATAACAAGAACCAGGTGTGAATAACTTACTTAATTATATACAAGTAAATACAACTGGTAATTTAATCGACACGGCAAGAGAAAATCTTATTAATTTATTTTTTGAATTTGTACATACTGCATGAAAAAATATCCAAAGATGCAGGTTTAGAGAGGGTTTCATTATACAAACGGCACATTCTAGAAATAGGGTTGAAAAATGATTTGTTATTTTTGTAAATAAGGAGGTCGAACAATTTAGGTGCGGAGTCACGAGACCTGAATCTGATGTTGAAGCTAAGCAAAGAAAGAAGTGACGGCGAATCAATCTCCGAGTGGATAATTTTGTAGAGAGTAACCAGCTCATTGCATTTACGGCGGCAAGCAAGGGACGGTATTTTAAAGTGATCGAGTCTAGAGTCGTATGATCTATATCTGCGGCCCAGACCGGTTCTGAATGAAAGAATATTGAGAAACTTCTTTTGTACTCCTTCGAGTTTGTTAGCATGCACCTCATAATATGGTGACCAGATCACTGAACCGTACTCCATGACGCTTCTAACTAGAGAGAAGTAAAGATGAGTAAACGATGATTGATTTTTAAAATCCTCGGTGCAGCGGGAAATAAAGCCGAGGAGTTGAGTGCATTTCGAAAATATATGCTCATAATGATCGTGAAAGGTAAGACCCTCGTCAAAGTAGACTCCCAGGTCCCTGGCAACCGACTCACGCCTCAGGACAGAACCACTTAGATTGTAAATTAAGCATATTTTATGTTTAGAGTGAACACTTTCAAACGAAAATTGTTTGCATGCACTTCGACACACGCGGAGAAATAAGCAAGCGCGATTGCGCGCGATGTCCAAATGATTTTCGCCTTTAAGGTGTTCATGCGCCGCAGACCGCGATATTACCTGGATTTAATTATAATATTCACTCGCAAGACATCATTGCTATCCTTGAAAATATCGGCGAGATGCCGGGCGAATTATGGCGCGTTTAGGCGTCTCCGCATAACTCACTCTCGTCCTGATTAAAAATGGTATGTGTAGGTACATTGTTGAGAGTAAAAGTAGGGAGATAAGATTAAGATTTCGACAACAATCTACAAGGTATTCGCATGTGTGTGGAACCCTTGCTTACTACTTACTTCACATAAGTACGAGTTACAAATTTTGTGTTTCATGTATCGAGCCTCGAGCCACGAGCCTCTTCATAAGTGTCTAAGACGTTTACCTCTTAGAACTAAGAAGACGATATGCCTGTGGCGTGTTCCTAAAATATATCTATATTGTGTCACGTATCTGCAGGTCACATCATTAATCAAAGGATTTAAACAAAGTCTTCTAATAAACTGTTTTTATCTAAACTCAATGATATTTTCAAGTCGAGTTACCACAAGTGGTTTGCATATTTACTTTTCAATTGTACCTATTTATTTATAAGGTCGTTCATCCCTTGTGTCAGTGGCCCATGCCGCGCTTTTCAGCAAATTATCTCTAATCTCTAACTTTTCCAAGTCCAAAGGCTGTCAGTTATTTAGTGATTTATTATTAATTTAAAAGTTCATTGCACAAGAAATGTACAAGGGGTGGACTTAATGCTAATAGCATTTTCTGCAAGTCAACCTCAAGGTCATGCAGAAAGAAGGCAATGGGTGCAGTGAAAATTAAATGAGAAAGGTTAATTGTATAGATTGTACAAATAAAAGTAAATATTAAAATTATCAGTTCATTGCGCCATGTGCCCTGCCCACTGCCACTTAAACATTGACGACATTTCGAATATTAAAAGATCCAACTGGATGCAAGCTGATTGTATTTGCCCATCTGGAAGTCATAGGTGGAGACCTTAACAGTCAACGGAAGTCAGGAAAGCTCGATCAGCTCATACTAGTGGGATACGTAGAGCGAAGAAGGAACAGAGGAAAAGCACCTACTAAATGGCCAGACGCCATTTAAGAGGCATCGCGCTGCAATACCCAGAGAACGATACATCTGCTGATAGAGGTGCTTGTTGCGCAGTGGTCGCAGCGCTTTGGTAGTGATACCAAAAGTTAAGCAAACTACGGCCCAGTAATGTTTGGGATGGATGACCATTCTGACCAAACAAGTGACGTCTATTTACAAGCATCTCCGTGCTTCGGAAGGCACGTTAAGCTGTTGGTCCCGGTTAATATCGATAGATATTAGTCGTTAAACCTGGTCAGAGGTTCTCGGGCGGCTTCATAACATCTGACAGTACGGTTGGTCACTTACCGTTCAAACACCCCTCCCCAATCCGCACTGAGCCCGCATGGTGGAGTATGAGTCGGACCACCTAATAGTTAAGGTGAGGCCTGTGCCCAGGAGTGGGACGTATATAGGCTGATGAGATACATCTGGCGCAAAACAGAAAAGCCTGGACACACGTGACGTGGTCGCGACCCCCAGCCATGGGGTCAAAACGAATAAAAATCATTAAATGTAGAATTATAATGGCTGATGACTGCCTCGTTGGTGTAGTGGCAAAGTTTCTGCCTTACATCCGAGAGGAGCTGGGTTCGAATCGCAGGTTGAGCCAAAATTGATTCTGAAATTTTCTGTCATAAATTTCAAAAAACAGCTCGGAGTCGGGAAGTTAGAGGTGTTACACCCCCTGCCTCGCTGCGCACGTTAGGCCATTGGTCCTGCGCCTGATCTCTCTCCGGTCAAGTAGGATTGCCGTCTCACCGAACTTTGAGAGTGATGGAACAGTGAGTGCACCTGTGTATTGCGCTCACACTTGTGCACTATAATATTTCCTGCGTAGTTGGCTGATCTTTACTGAGATTGGCCGCCGTGGTCGAAATCAGCCAGGATGACTATAACTATAATCTATTTTGGCTGATTATGACAATCACGTAATGTTTCCAGGTTTACTCCACGTGTTCAGAGTGAAAGGCTCTTGTCGCGCTGACCTCATTCCGGTGGACATTGCCATAGACACGCTCATCGCTGTCGCATGGGAGACTGCCATAGACAAGTGAGTAAACTTTTGTTTTACTAGCTGTCTTGAACAACGATTACTTATTTGCTTTGATCGGTACACATAACAGAAACACAATCGTAACGATTAACATTAAAATAGTTAAACATACAGATTTGATTGCAGCTCCAAAGACAAGTGTACACTGCATGCAAATCAAGTTAACATATTTAAAATAAAATAAAATTATTACATCAACACAACAGTTACACTGGGAAATTACTATTCAGAATATTAATAAATGAAATTAAAATACCTATAAAACCATAAAAGAAAATAATCACTAATGTGGAATACAGAATAATACATAAATAATAACAGATGAATTAATAATAAGATACTACATCATCTACTTACATTATTATTAGTCTTGAAATTGTTATTAATAGTATCTTATTATTAATTCACATATGGACTAGCTCATAGCAGCACAATAATTCATGTACCTTATTGTATGGACTGGCTCATAGCAGCACAATAATTCATGTACCTTATTGTATGGACTGGCTCATAGCAGCACAATAATTCATGTAACCTTATTGTATGGACTAGCTCATAGCAGCACAATAATTCATGTACCTTATTATATGGACTAGCTCATGGCAGCACAATAATTCATGTACCTTATTGTATGGACTGGCTCATAGCCGCACAATAATTCATGTACCTTATTGTATGGACTGGCTCATAGCAGCACAATAATTCATGTACCTTATTGTATGGACTGGCTCATAGCAGCACAATAATTCATGTACCTTATTGTATGGACTGGCTCATAGCAGCACAATAATTCATGTACCTTATTGTATGGACTGGCTCATAGCCGCACAATAATTCATGTACCTTATTGTATGGACTGGCTCATAGCAGCACAATAATTGGGATGATGACACCTATCTTAAATATTGTCAAGAACATGGTGTTTAAAAAACATAGCCCCTATGAAGTTAATACAACCAATATATTTCAAAAAAGCTGTAGAAACCAATTTTTAAACACACAAAACGCAATAAATATTCGGTCAATTGACTCCGATTTCTGATACATGACCGTGACGTCACAATCATTTATTCCCATTCGAAATCTATGGAGGCAGACCGTTTTGACAGATAATAAAAAGTGTGTTGTGCTCTGCAGCTACGCCACCGTATATTTTTTTATATTGATATAACCCATTTATACGTACAGCTAACGGACATGACGTACATGTGTTATTTGTGAATGTAAGACTTTTAATTTGAAAGATAAAATTAAATAAATATGGCGTTGCTGCAGAGAATTCTCTGTAGCCACGCCACCTGTAATCAATATTTGTAGATACACTTAGATGTAGATTTCAGCTATTTCTCTGAAGGTATGTAATGTACGAACGCTGTGTATTGTGTACAAATGATAAGTATGAATAAATATGGTTATTCTAATGTTTAATTCTAAACTCGCAAATTGCCTCTTATATTTTTTAGCTATGACTTAAGATTAACAGGAAAATTAAAACAAAACAAATTTTATAAATGTAAGTTATTTATTATAACATTTTAAGTGCTCACTAAAATATTTTTATACCCTAAGACTAAGTACCATGTAAAAAACTATATACATAACTATGGTGTCCTAAAAGTGCCATAAACATATTACTATGAAATATAAATATCAGACACACATTCATTGATCTAACTCTAATTACTTAGTTTAAGCGCTTGTGTTATGGAATTCAGAACCTACGGAGGTACTATAACACCCAGACCCGAGCAAACGTAGAAAAATTCGTTTCCCAAATTGACCCGACCGGGAATCGAACCCGGGACCTATTGCACTCTGGTAGGGCACCTGTACTACTACGACATCAAGGTAATAATTATAACTAATATACATAACAAAAATTATTACATCAGCGTGTGATTTATTGCTAAACATGTGTGTTGTAGACGTTACAAAATTTATGTCACTTGACATTGTATGAGGTAGATATTGTGTTTCATGTTCGGATGTTTCTCATAGGAAAAGTACCTCATTTCCTTAAAAGCATTATTATTAAATGGTATGTTATTTATTTAATTGTAATATTTTACATTGAAACTATTTAAATTTTTATATCAAAATAGGATACTGGCTAGTAGTAATTTTGAATTTAAAATAATAATTAATGACAGTTAGTTTGACTACGTCACCTGTATTTTAATGAGAAAACGTTTTTATTTTTTTAAGCGCATTATAACAAAATAATTACGTTTACAAAAATAGATAATATGACGGTAGTTGTGAAAATTATTGCAAATAATTTACTTCCCTTTGAGTTGTTTCTCCTGCTTGTTTAAAGTCTGAGTTTTTGGTAAAGTAAAAAGTAAAATGACCACGAAACGTAAAAAAATTGTGTCAGTGTGTCTTGAGGAACAAAAGGACGCGTTTCTTAAATACAAAGAGTTATTTCATAGTCTTAAAAACTTTCCGTCCAGTGAGTCCAGCGTTTACAAAGATGTGGCCAAGGATTTGTCATATCGTATGACACCAAAAGCTTTATATCTTTCTGTAAAAAGACATTTTATGAATTTTTTTCGTGATTTTAAACATGAAGAAAGTAGCAGCAGCAGTATCGATTCGAATAATATAAAAGAAGATGCAAGCTCCAGTGACGAAAGCATCAAAAATATTGATTCAGAATCTTTTGAAATTGGGTTAGATTTGTGGCATGAAGTGAAGCCTGAATTGCGAATTTCAAAGAGGAACGATCCAAAGAAACCTGCAATCAAATATCAAAGTAGAAGATACATGCCTAAATCCAAATGGACGAGTATCTTTCAGGAGTGGATTTGGCAACGCACTACTAATAAATGCATTTGGAACTTCAAAAATAATTCTGTTACCGACGATTATCATGTAACATGCAGAGGTACCTGTAAAGTATGTAATGGCAAAATACTTATCATTACAAGAAGAAATGACAGAAATATTTTACTCCAATGTTCGTTTAATGGAGTTGACAAGGATTTGATTCACAGTTCTCAAGTTAAAAATAAATTGACAGCCCATAAAAAAAAAACAATTAATTCCGCAGTTACAAAATCAGTACCCGATTGTATTAAGAAATAAATTAGCGACTATATCAATGCAGAATGAGGCGCGGGATCCACCATTTAGTCCAAATTTAAAATCCCTTCAAAATATAAAATATCGAAACGAGAGTAAGAAACGTTTTCATAAGATTGTTATATTGTCCTTGTGGATAATGTCCTTTACATATCCGTTTAAAGACGTAATTAGAGCTGTATCGATACATCCCTTTTTTGTACATTATTGGACCGAGCTACAATTGCAGTTATATAAACAGCATTCTTCACACTCACAGGCTATCTTAAGAATTGACGCTACTGGATCGATTTTCAAAAAAATGACTCCTCCTTCTGACCCCTTGAATATATACGAAAGTAAACATTTGTTTTTTTATGTGATTATTTTAAAGTTGAAAAACAGTTCTGTCCCTCTTGCGCAAATGATTTCGGCCAATCAGACAATGGATAATATATACCAATGGCTAAGAAAATGGATTGGTACAATGATGCGGCCAACACAAGTTATATGTGATGACTCAGCGGCTTTAATAGGAGCTTTTGTAAACGCGTTCACAAAATTTACAACTACACGGCAATATTTAAACCATTGTTACGAAGTTTTAGAATTGCAAGCACGCTGCAATCTTACGTGTTTAGTAAGACTGGATACCTCGCATTTCGTAAAAATTTTATATGGTCTACAATGTTTTAAATTCGTAGATAAGCGTGTTAAACATTTCTATGTGAGATATTTATTGTGTTTGAAATCGTGTAGAAGTTATGTAACAGCTAAGGCAATTATTAAAAACTTAATTATTGTAGCACTTCATAAATACGACAGAAACTTAATGGACGGGACCATAAGCAAATGCGATTCAGCCAAAGCGGAATTAAAAGACTTACGAGATAAAGATGAGATATATTTAGCTCTAGACGTTGATATAACAGACGGTACTCCCCAAGAAGACAGTATAGTTGAAGAGGACAATTTGGTTATTGAAGGCAGTATTAAACTCTTTTGCAAAAAAAACGGGCACTTTAGATTTTTTCCTCTACTTTAATGAAGAAGAACAAGAAATAGGTTTTATTAATTTGACGATGTATTGGCATGTTATTTGAAGCATCCTGGCATGATTCTTTACGTTCCAAATTTAAAATTTGAAATTAATAAAAGAAAAATAATGATTTTTGTGGATTATTCTAAAATTGCTTTACTAATGGCGCGAATTGCTGAAACGATTTTTAACTGATTACGATATTTTAAAACTTTTTGGACATTTTCTGCAAATTAAACAATTTAATCTTTATTTTTACATTAAATACCACTTTTTGATATGAGTGATAAAGCGATAAGGGCCGGTAAAATTATAGCCCTACTTGAAGAAGGTTGTTCGCAAACTTACGTGTCTCAGCGGCTAAATGTGAGTCGTTCAACTGTCCAGAGGACTTGGCAACGGTATCAAGAGACCGGTTCGGTCAAAAGAAGACCCGGTTCGGGAAGAAAACGATGCACAGAACCAAGAGATGACCGCTTTTTGGTGAGTCAGGCGTTGCGGAATCGTAAGGCGTCAAGTGTGGACCTGAAGAAGAGCCTTGAAGAAGTAAGAGGAGTAGAAGTTAGCTTGTGGACGGTCAGGAGGAGGCTTTTGGCTGCCAATATCAGGAGTTACCGCCCAGCTCGGGGCCCTAAATTACTCCGTGAGCACCGTGTTGCTCGACTTCAGTTTGCTCGGAACTGTGCTTCATGGACTCTGGAGGACTGGAATAAAGTATTGTTTTCTGATGAAGCTAGAATCTCTTTGTGTGGAGAGGACCGACGCCGGCGAGTGCTGCGAAGACCACGGGAACGCTATGCGGAAGTGTGTTTCGAAGAAATCACTCCTTATGGCGGAAGCTCCGTTATGTTTTGGGCAGCAATTAATTCGACGGAGCGTACGGAGTTAGTTTTCATAGAAAATGGAACATTAAATGCACATCGGTACATAATGGAAGTCCTAATTCCATATGCACAACCCACATTGACTGCACTTGGGGAAGATTCCATTTTTATGGACGACAATGCTCGCTCGCACCGTTCTGGCGACGTGGAAGCGTACATGCAAGAAGTTGGGATCCGTCGTTTAGATTGGCCAGCTCGATTCCTGACCTCAATCCAATTGAGCATGTCTGGGATGTTCTAAAGAGACGTGTAAGATCAGTGCAACCTCCTCCACAAAACATCAGGGAGCTAAAAAGAGTCATTGCAGAAGAGTGGGAACGAATTCCTCAAAACGTTATTAAAAACATCGTGGAAAGCATGCCCAGAAGGATTCAAGCTGTGATTTTGGCAAGAGGAGGTCACATTCGGTATTAGGTTTTTACATTTGTAACTTTATTTAATTAAAAAAAGTAAAAAAAAATCTTATCTTTATTGCCGACCACTTCTTATTGTTTGGGCGTGTACATCGGTTTTAAAGAATCCATCGTTTTTTTTTTCTTTTAGTTGTCCGAACTCACTTCACGCGCATTAATTTACACGATTATAAGTATACAGACTACGTCAAAGAAATAAATTTCATTTAATTAACTCAAATCGACCTTAGAACGTAAATTTCCTTAGGTGCCCGTTTTTTTTGCAAAAGAGTGTACCTATAACTTGGTTTAATGAAATTGTTGACTTCGAGGTAATATGTAGTGATTTAAGTGAAAACACAGGTTTTGAAAATATGTATTACTTACCAAGATTTATAGATAGCTTCCGCAAACTTATATTTAAATTACCACTATGGTCGAACATTATGTGTCCGTATGTTCAATGCTCTTTAGATAATGTTCCAAGTAGTAGTAATGTAGAAAGCTACTTTAAAAATACAAAAAAGTTACTTTTACGAAGTCACAGTGGCACAATGAGAGTAGACGATTTTATAATGCAACATACGGAATACTTATCGGGGGAAATAAAATTAGCCCTCTCAAGTTGCTTTGATAACATAAAAACAGATAATAATACTAAAACTGATTCGGAAATAATTATTACTGACAAGACTAATAACAAAGATGATTTTACTAAAGAATCAGTTTTTACTAAAAATCCTAAACTTGAAGAAAACTGGCGGAATAAAACAGAGAATCAAAAACACGTACCCTTGATTGACAAAGTCAAACCTAAAGTAAACGCAAATAAAATAGAGACATTGCCAAATGGTAACATTTGTTCTTCTGGTATTAACGAAGTTGTGGTTAACAACACTTGTGCGTTCGATGCTGTACTCACTGCTTTGGTGGTAATTTGTACAGACTACGCTAACATTTCAATGTTTATAAGTTCATTACATAAGCCTTTTTCTAACTTGGTTAGTGTATTGCGACATAAAGATGTTTCAGTTAATCCATTAAAAATGAGAACCGAAATTCTTAAAAAATATTACGAATTGTCAGTTCAAGGAAATCTAGAAGTAATTGATTGCGGTTGTAACGTAACTTTTGTGATAGAAAAAATTCTATATGATGAAATTTTCAGTGCAATTGTGTCAAAAACTTGTTCAGTCTGCGAAAAAACGGATACCAGAAAATGTTGTATTCTACCATTAAATTTGCTTACATTATCTGACTATGGTGTAAGTTCACTAAACAATTCAGCAACATCTATGACTGAAGATGTAACAATAACTGATTGTAAAGTAAAAGCTTGTAATGGAAAAGTATCTACAAATTATTTAATTTCAGACAATTTCATATTTTTCGAATTGGATTTAGATATATTTCTGGACGATGTTCCTTTAGAACTGTTACTTGTTGACAAAATTTTTAAACTTGGAGCAGTAATAGGTTATACTTCAAATGAAAATGGAGGACTGGGTCATTATAAAACATATTGTTACCGTCGTAATTCAGAATGGGAATGTTATGACGACATGATTAGGAAAGTGATTCGCGTTAAAAAAAGTACAAACATCAATTCCCATTTATATATATATTTTCATGGGTCTATTTGACTAGAACTTTTTTTTAATTTACTAAGTTTAGAATTTTACTAAGTTATGTAATATAATATAAGAAAATATGTCAAAAAATACAAACATATTTTTTTAACAATTTTTCTTTGTTATTATAAAGGTCAAATATTTGTAACCCTTGTTAAATGGATTTATATAGGCTTGTGTTTATGCTTACCAGAAATGCACTTATATTAGTTCCATCAAATTCGATATATCTGCCAATAGGGATAAACGCTTGTGTTGCTTGTAATATTTTAGAAATAAGGCTAATTTAGTTTTTAGCTTAGCTGAGGCAAAACTAACTGTAGAATATAATATTGCTTACCCCAAAAGAAGTTACTAGATTATTGGTTTATGAAGTAAAAATAATAATTAAGTATTATATTAAAAATTAATTTGTACTTAAGAATAATTAATAACACCTTTAGGAACACAATAGTTCAATCAGTCATAGTAACAAAAAAAGTTTTATAATTATAGGTACTTATCAAGTTTAATTTGCACTTAAGAATAATCAATTACTTATAGGAACCAATAGTTATATTAAGTAACTATATACTTTATTTTACATGGTACTTAGTCTTAGGGTATAAAAATATTTTGGTGAGCACTTAAAATGTTATAATAAATAACTTACATTTATGAAATTTGTTCTGTTTTAATTTTCCTGTTAATCTTAAGTCATAGCTAAAAAATATAAGAGGCAATTTGCGAGTTTAGAATTAAACATTAGAATAACCATATTTATTCATACTTATCATTTGTACACAATACACAGCGTTCGTACATTACATACCTTCAGAGAAATAGCTGAAATTGTATCTACAAATATTGATTACAGGTGGCGTGGCTACAGAGAATTCTCTGCAGCAACGCCATATTTATTTAATTTTATCTTTCAAATTAAAAGTCGTACATTCACAAATAATACATGTACGTCATGTCCGTTAGCTGTACGTATAAATGGGTTATATCAATATAAAAAAATATACGGTGGCGTAGCTGCAGAGCACAACACTAAAAAGTATGTCAACGATTGTTGGTGTCGTCTAGCCAATTCATGTACCTTATTGTATGGACTAGCTCATAGCAGCACAATAATTCATGTACCATATCCGATAAGCATTATTTTACTCGTAAAGAGGCAATGACAATGGTGACCTGGTGGTTTTTTGCGCAGCTTCTTCTCGGTACTAGCCAACAAGTTGTCGCCAAGCTGTATTAGGGTTTTTAGGACGTGTGAAAGGGGAACTTTCACACTGTGGGTCTTTTTATGAAATAAATGACTTTCATGTCTTTCTGACATTTTGAAATAAAATGAAATATTTTTATATGCACAAAATATAAAATAATGAAACACAGGCACTTTCACAATGTAGGTCTACTTACAAAAATAAATGTCTTTTAATGACTTCTGACGTTTTGAAATGAAATGAAATATTTTTATTTGCACAAAACATACAATTATAAAACACAGGCACTTTCAGACTGTGGGTTTATTTACAGAAATAAATTACTTTCATGACTTCTGATGTTTTGAAATGAAATGAAATATTTTTATTTGTACAAAACGTACAAACTGAAACCAGCTCAGCATGTTTTGTCGTGTGGGACATGAAACTATAAACAGAGGTGGCTTAAAATTACAATTTGTTTGTACAGAGCGGGGATCAAACCCGCAACCTCTTGGTCTAATAGTTCTAAGTTTTAAGTAACTTCTAAGTTTTACACCAACGTTGCTGAGGTTTCGTGATGATTGAGTGCCCTTTCGCTTTTATTTGACGCAAAGGAAGTAAGGAATTTGCGAAAATACCTGAGACTGTAAATTTTGTGCGAGACGCACGATTAAGAAATAGAAATAGAAAAAAAACTTTATTCTGTAATGAACATATAGAAATAATATTTATTTCTTCGGTTAACGCGAACAGTAGACATTAAAATGAGACACTACCTACAGTCTACCTTAGTCTGACCACGGACGCTGAAAAGGGTCCGAAACGTCAGGTTAAAACAAAATGTAAATAAATCGCGAAATAATCCGTAAAAGTGTCTCATTTCAATATAGAAATAACATATTAAAAACGTTAAACTTACCAGTAGGTACTGAAACCTACTCACCAAAGCCACCTTAAAAAAAAAAGAGACCTGCTGACTGTCGCCATACCGCCCACTTCACTTTGCCTACGCCTCACAAACAATAATCAACCGGCACCCATGTCACCTCCTAAACAGGGAAGGGATACCGCAGGTTTTTGGTGGGTACCCAACTAACATTTTGGTTATAAGTGAATTAGAATAAGTGGTCAATGAGCTGCATAAGAGAATTTTAAGAACCAAAGGATCTGTAAAGGCACTAATAATTAGGTGATAAATTGTTCAATATCTCTCTTATAATCCTGGTCCGGGTGTGTTGATTTTAGAGCTTGAAGTGACTTAAAGGTTATCTTATCTCTCTCATCTCATCAACCTATATATGTCCCACTGCTGGGCACAGGCCTCACCTCAACTATGAGGTGGTACGAGCCATACTCCACCACGGGGGCTCAGTGCACCGCGGTGGAGGGGTGTTTGTAAAGTAAGTGACCAATCTTACTGTCAGATGATATTAGGCCGCCCGAGGGCCTCTGACCAGGCTTAACGACTAATATCTATCGATATTAACCGGGACCAACAGCTTAACGTGCCTTCCGAAGCACGGAGATGCTTGTAAATAGACGTCACTTAAATGGTCAGAATGGTCACCCATTCCAAACATGACCGCGCCTTAGGTTGCTTAACTTTAGGTATCACTACCAAAGCGCTGCAACCACTGCGCCACAAGCACCACTTAAATATTATAGAGCAGTGATAAATGAGTGATCCGGAGCCGGATCCGGATTTTCCCCGGAGCGGAGCCGTGTCCTTTTTAGGACGCTGGGAGTCCCACACACGGCTGAGGCTCCCGGGCCTCGGCTATGGACCTAAAAGGGTTTTCCTGCGATAAAAAAGGCCTCACCAACAAATTTGACGGCTTATTATTTACCAGGGGTGGCCAACTTAATTATACATAAGATCTACTGTTTACTCACGAAAACCCTGTGCGATCTACCATGTATGTATACTTCTTGAAATCTTAAATGAAACAGCATAGTGTTTAGTACACAATCATAAAATATTTTTAATCGAACAGTCTTAAGAGTTCCTTTTCGTATCACACATGAGATTGTTTCCTTGAATTTACTAAATACTTTGAAATGGAAGACTTGATGATGTTCAATCAAAATTTTTAGGTCCTATCTATAGATTAGTGTTAGCATTGCGTCGCAGTATCTGCCACTAGTTTAGCATAATCAGGTTTGTAGCTTATTGATCATCGCGTGCCGAAAACAAAAGACAATAGACTGCGTAGAATAGATGATAAATACCGTGAAGAAACAGCGATTGAAAAATGATACAAAATGATGCTGAAGTAGTTGGTATATTATTATAAAACAAAATTTCAAGATGGTTGATTTTTAAGGTCGCCATTGCTTGTAAAAGTCAAAACTAAAGTAAACTTAAATTAGTCTGTTTCATATTTACCAGTCCTACTCGTACAACTATTCATCTGTCTATAGAAGAAACAGCCCATAGTCTGTTGTCAACAATTGTTATCTGTGCATGCCGTGGCAGCCTGTAAGTAAGGCAACACTCTAAAAGGTCCCCTAATGATCAGTGTATATCAATGTGTGGTGTATGCTTTGTTGGTTGTCCTTATTAATTTATGTATATTTTTGCCTTGCCGCGATCGACTAGACTAATGGTCGCGATCGACCGGTTGGCCACCCCTGACTTACACTATCTGCATCTACCTAAGCCACCATCTTATCGTCTTTTTCTTTTTCTTCGTTGGCTTATAATTATGTTGGTAGTAACACTACCTCGGTGGGTATCATAATATCGACTGCCTTGTAAAACATAACTTCGTGATGTCGCCAGATATATCAAGCGAAGTTTCGCGAAGTCGCACGACTTCGCCTGACATCACTACGGACATAAGTCGCGCGATATCGCCAGATAAGTCAGGCGACATCAGCCGGCTTCGCTTGACATGTCACCGATACATGTCGTGTGACATTTGTCCCGTAGTGTATCCTTAGCTTTAAAGGGTTTTCCTGCGATTAAAAAAGGGCCTCACAAACAAATTTGACGGCTCATATTTACTTTCTTCCAGCCTGAACACAGTCCGCGTATACAACTGCAGCAGCAGCGACAACCCCACCACGTGGGGGGAGTTGCGCGACGTCACAGTGCAGGTGGGGAGGGAGCACCCCCTCGCAGATGTCGTGTCGTATCCGTATTGCTTCTTCGTTGAGTACAGGTAAGGGACATCGTTCTATAATTCATCGTCACAAACTTTTATTTTTTATTTATTTTTATTTATTAATTTTTGGGAAACATACAGTTATAACATTACATGACAAAATAGGGATTTAAAATAACACATTTATCGTCACAAACTTTTATTTTTTATTTATTTTTATTTATTAATTTTTGGGATACATTAACATTACATGACAAAATAGGGATTTAAAATAACACATAAACCAATTAAGTTTCCTCGGCTTAAATATTACATAGAGTAAACCATTTTTTTAACATTAAAATATGTGAAACTACAAAATTATAAAAATATGACATAATGGCAGAGAAACAACAATTACTTATTATTGCAGCAAGTTATGAATTTCTTTTTTAAATTTAACAAAAGTTGAACTTAACTTTAAGATAGTATTAAAAATAAAATACACTCTTTTGCAAAAAAAACGGGCACCTAAGGAAATTTACGTTCTAAGGTCGATTTGAGTTAATTAAATGAAATTTATTTCTTTGACGTAGTCTGTATACTTATAATCGTGTAAATTAATGCGCGTGAAGTGAGTTCGGGCAACTAAAAGAAAAAAAAACGATGGATTCTTTAAAACCGATGTACACGCCCAAACAATAAGAAGTGGTCGGCAATAAAGATAAGATTTTTTTTTACTTTTTTTAATTAAATAAAGTTACAAATGTAAAAACCTAATACCGAATGTGACCTCCTCTTGCCAAAATCACAGCTGGAATCCTTCTGGGCATGCTTTCCACGATGTTTTTAATAACGTTTTGAGGAATTCGTTCCCACTCTTCTGCAATGACTCTTTTTAGCTCCCTGATGTTTTGTGGAGCAGGTTGCACTGATCTTACACGTCTCTTTAGAACATCCCAGACATGCTCAATTGGATTGAGGTCAGAACTTCGAGCTGGCCAATCTAAACGACGGATCCCAACTTCTTGCATGTACGCTTCCACGTCGCCAGAACGGTGCGAGCGAGCATTGTCGTCCATAAAAATGGAATCTTCCCCAAGTGCAGTCAATGTGGGTTGTGCATATGGAATTAGGACTTCCATTATGTACCGATGTGCATTTAATGTTCCATTTTCTATGAAAACTAACTCCGTACGCTCCGTCGAATTAATTGCTGCCCAAAACATAACGGAGCCTCCGCCATAAGGAGTGATTTCTTCGAAACACACTTCCGCATAGCGTTCCCGTGGTCTTCGCAGCACTCGCCGGCGTCGGTCCTCTCCACACAAAGAGATTCTAGCTTCATCAGAAAACAATACTTTATTCCAGTCCTCCAGAGTCCATGAAGCACAGTTCCGAGCAAACTGAAGTCGAGCAACACGGTGCTCACGGAGTAATTTAGGGCCCCGAGCTGGGCGGTAACTCCTGATATTGGCAGCCAAAAGCCTCCTCCTGACCGTCCACAAGCTAACTTCTACTCCTCTTACTTCTTCAAGGCTCTTCTTCAGGTCCACACTTGACGCCTTACGATTCCGCAACGCCTGACTCACCAAAAAGCGGTCATCTCTTGGTTCTGTGCATCGTTTTCTTCCCGAACCGGGTCTTCTTTTGACCGAACCGGTCTCTTGATACCGTTGCCAAGTCCTCTGGACAGTTGAACGACTCACATTTAGCCGCTGAGACACGTAAGTTTGCGAACAACCTTCTTCAAGTAGGGCTATAATTTTACCGGCCCTTATCGCTTTATCACTCATATCAAAAAGTGGTATTTAATGTAAAAATAAAGATTAAATTGTTTAATTTGCAGAAAATGTCCAAAAAGTTTTAAAATATCGTAATCAGTTAAAAATCGTTTCAGCAATTCGCGCCATTAGTAAAGCAATTTTAGAATAATCCACAATAATCATTATTTTTCTTTTATTAATTTCAAATTTTAAATTTGGAACGTAAAGAATCATGCCAGGATGCTTCAAATAACATGCCAATACATCGTCAAATTAATAAAACCTATTTCTTGTTCTTCTTCATTAAAGTAGAGGAAAAAATCTAAAGTGCCCGTTTTTTTTGCAAAAGAGTTTATATAGAAAAAATCCCATCCATTGAGATAAGTACGTATGTATTTCATGTTTTAAATTTCAGGTTTTTGTTTGAGACAGCGAGATTTTTTATACAAACACTCCCATTTCACGTGATTGAGTACCTGTCAAGATTGTTTAACCATCAGAAATCTATGTAAGTGATCTGAGTATGTTTGAAAATAATTAAATTTAACAAACATAAGGCAGAAAAACAATGGTTGGTGGAGTTTTGACTAGCTTAGAACCAGAATTGAACCACTGTGATTTAATTATCTTTCGAATTAAAAAACCTCACCGAAACCGGTCCAGTCGTTCGGGGCTACGACGCTACAGACAGAGACGCGGCCTTACTGCGAAAATCTTAATCCGTATACGATAATCGTTTTTTCGTTTTATAACACATGTACATGACAGCATGTCAAGGTAACACTGTAGTATCTTATGCGCATGTAACAAGAGCGATAAAATCCGTAGCGTGATATGCTATGCTATAACCGTAGAAGGACTTTCGTTCTGGATATCTTTTGCAACAACACATAGTATTATAATCCCGTGGTGCGGATGTGTCGTCTTTACAACGAATTGCTACAGAGTGACAATCTTGATATTTTTAACTCCAAATATGTTACATTTAGATGCAACGTCAGACGTATCCTCCACTGAGTTACCTGCTTCCTGCTTTATATGTTTCTATATAAAACAATATGTTTTGATTTTTAACAGCATTGCAATTATAACTAAGTATTATGTATTCTTCATGTTTGTCTGTTAATTCAACATAAATCATTTTTGTCTTTGTAAACTGATTGTTAATGCTGTGTAAGTATACACGTTTTTAGGTTGCAATCTAGTTCGCTACTTAAGTTAGTTGCATGCTTGATACTGTTGGTTGTTACCTGTTGTGTACGCCAATAAAGTAAAATAAATAAAATATCGTCTGTACACGTTATGGTTATGACAGATATCGGATCTCGTAGTAGGCCTTCAGTAGTTTTAAGGTTTACAACGGCATAAGCTCTTACAAAGTTATTTAAAAGTGTTTTTGCTTTCAGGATGAACCTGATCAAGCTCCATCAAAGGTTGTGCAGCATGAGTGATGTGTACCTTTTCTTCACAATGAACGAATGGACATTTGACACGAGCAATGTGAGGAAACTGCGCGCGCGCATGTCGAGTGAAGATGCTGCCACTTTCAACCTGGACACTGCGTCTATAGAGTGAGTCTTGCTTACGTAGTTAGTCGTGACGACCACTTTGGTGGTTAAGAAGTTGGCTATTAACCAAGAGGTCGCGGGTTCGATCTCCGCACTGTACAAACATTTGTGTGCATGAACATGTCTGTTTGTACTGGTCTGAGTGTTACAATGTATTTATTTAAGTTTATTTGCTATACCACTGTTGATTCTGATATCTGAAACATAAGGGCTTAGGCTACTTACCACGGAGTCCACCATATTATATTTATTTATTTCCTAACATCGCCCCGTGCCTCGGTGCGCACGTTAAAGCCGGCTCTAGACACATTGGGCGAAACGTTAGTCCGAAAATTGACGCTGTTGGCCATAAGAGAAATGCACCAATCACCGTTGGTGTAGTGCGCTCTCATTCGTGCACTATAGGATCTCCTGCGCAGTTTGCTGATCCCTGTTGAGACAGCCGCCGTGGTCGGAATCAGCTAGGATGCTATTTGCTTAGCTTACTAAGTCTACACTATAGACGTGTAGACTTTCGACACAAGCCTGTGGCGACCTCTACCATTCGCCATCACAAGTGCATGCCAAACGGCAAGCACAACAGACTGAGCTAATACGGTTCCATAGGCTAGATGGCGCTGTTAGCCTAATACCGGCCAAATTGTACCGGCCTAGTACCGCACATGAACCGCGGTATATAAGATTTCGATCCAGAATAATATAGATAGACAAATCAAGATGATGTCTATCGGACCTTGGTCCCCGACCATAACACCCGGTCGGTAGGAAGCGCTTCCCTTTAGCTTCCTAACTCGAAATCAGTTGCGCCAAAAGCCTCCCCCCCCCCCTGCTCTCTCAGCTGTAGTCAGTTTATTCGGAATACTGGGATGTAGCCATCCTTGTTCCGCATTATTCGAGAGATCTATGTTCAGCAGTGGTATATTCAGCAGTATTTTGCGGCTGATAAACTTAATAATGACGTTATTTCTGTCTATTTCAGCTGGAAGAAATACTACAACCTCTTCGCGCGAGGCTGCTGCTTGTACCTGGCCAAAGCAAAGGAAGAAGATTTGCCGCAATCCAGGAAACGACTTCACAAGTTAGTTTTTTTTTATCCATAGACTCAAAACACAGCTCGGAGTCGGGAAGTTGGCGGTGTTACACCCCCGTGCCTCATGTCGGATTGCCGTCTCACCGAACTTTGAGAGTTGAGAGAACAGTAAGTGCACCTGTGTATTGCGCTCACACTTGTGCACTATAATATCTCCTGCGCAGTTGGCTGATCTCTGTTGAGATTGTCCGCCGTGGTCGAAATCGGTCAGGAGGACTATTATCCATAGACTAGATGACGCCACCATCGTTGACATACTCTTTATCATCTGTCAAAACGATCTACGTCCATAGATTTTGTATGAGAATACTATAATTTGACGTCACAATTTAGTATAAGAAATCCAAGTCATTTGACTGAATATGTAATTCTACGCAAATAAAAATTGGTTTCTACAGCTTTTTGGAAATAAATTGGTTTACTAGCTTCTTAGAGGTAATGTTTTTAAAACACCACGTTCTTGAAAATATTTACGATAGGTGTCATATTGTTTATTGGTGTGTCTGTTGTAACAATTTATTTATTTAAATATCTCATTCTAGGATGTACCTAGTCCACCGCACCGTGACAACGCTACTGCCTCTCCTTCTGGTCTACCAGGTCTTGAACCCGGAACTGCTGCTAGGTTTCGTCCACCGCGCCACACACGTCGCGAGCGTCTTATTCACACACTTATTCGGAGTTTTACGCAGTTGGTTTTGTGTATAATTAATTAAGTACCTGAATAATGTTTCTAAGTTAAATACGTAATTTAATATCTAAATAAGACGTTTGCTTGGTATTTTTCAGTTAAGTAATTTATTTATTTTTAATACCTAATTTTTTTTTATCTTTAGGGAACATACAGCTTCATTACAGCACATAGTAATTAATAGTAACTACTCAAATATTAAATACATTAATTAATATAATTACAATTTTGACATTTCGTTTATTAATTACTAGTTGCCCACCGCGACTTCGTCCGCGTGGAATCCCTTTGTTTTCACAATCGCGGTCGAACGGGATAAAAAGTAGGTATCCTATGTCTGCTTCCTGGTTCTAAGCTACCTCCTCCACCAAATTTAGCCGAATCGGTTCATCCGTTCTTGAGTTATAAATAGTGTAACTAACACCACTTTCTTTTATACTTATATATTATTATATATATAGATTATTGGTGAAAAATGGCGTTCAGTCTACACTCAGCTTGTTTGATGCGGGTTATATTCAATTAGTTTAACCCATATAGTGACAGTTCATACAAATTAGCATACAAATGTATTTTTTACTCCCGACCAAGAGAAGCGGTGTTATAAGATTGACCCCTATGTCTTGTCTATGGCATCGTAACTTACCAACGGATGGACCGATTTCAGTGCGGGTTTTTTTATTTGAAAGATAATTTAATCACGGCGGTTCTTAGCTATAGCTAATCAAAATCAGTCCAGCCGTTGCAGCTCACCAGCTGTTTTCCGGCTCATTCGGCAGTTATTAACTGTAAAGTTTTTTGTTTTGTTTTTGTATGTATTGTAATTATTAAGTAAGTATTGTAATTCGTTTTAATCAATTAGTTTTTTATAAATTATAATTTAATGTAATAAATGTGATTGAAGGTTGTGTGCTGAATAAATCATATTCAATTCTATACTAATACAAAAAGATGTGAATATAAAATTATTTGACTACCACTTTGGTGTAAAATGGTCAAGAAGTTGACTATTAAACAAGAGGTCGTGGGTTCGATCCCCGCACTGTACAAGCATTTGTGAGCATGATCCTGTCTGTTTGTACTGTTCTGGGTGTTATATGTATTTATTTAAGTTTATTCGTAATACCACTGTTGATTCTGATATCTGTAACACAAGTGCTTTAGCTACTTACCGACTCCGCGGTAAGTAGCTAAAGCACTTGTGTTACAATGTATGTGATGTTGTTGTATATTTATCTTATCTTTATAAACACCACGAGTACTATCTAGACAAAATATATTTAAAAAGTAGTTGAAATGAAACAACAATAACACGGCATCCGTACAATGTTTAATAATAACTAAATTACATTTATATTATCTATATAATAATATTAGTTTCATACAGTCTGCTCGGATTTGAACTAAAATTAAATAGTATGCTACATACAATATACATCAGTGTCTCGTCGAGTATTAACTAAATCCATAAAATCATAATTAGTACAAATATTGCCAGTTTTAGCTACGCTCCGAATTTACACATATGACATCACATCCGCGTCAACGATATACACAAATTTAAATCGGCTGATTGAATATGTATTTACTTTTCTGAAGTCTAAAAATAATACTGTTTGTCTATGACAGAGGGCGCGAAAGATTTATATAACTTTACAAAATTCATAGACAAAATGAGCTAGTCTATCTGATAGGTGTTGTATCAATAAGAAAATCTGCAAAACTTGGTTTAATGCATCATTTAACTTGAAGTAACTAAATTATTGTCGTTTGCCTCTTTCCCAAAATATGCCACATTTTCCGATTAAGCCACAGAGTCTATAGACAACTTAGTAAACTGTATTCACAATAAACTTACACTTTTCTGTAGTTTAAAAATAAAACTGTTTGTCTGTGACAGATGGCTCAAAAGATTTATAAATCTTTACAAAATTTATAGACAAAATGAGACAATCTGCACAAATAGACATCACTTAACTAAACACTAAATATTTTTTTTGCCTCTTTCCATCCATCTATAGACAAGAAGAGAAGCCACAGAATCTATTGACAACTTAGTAAACTGTCACATTAACTTTTAGTCAAACGGACTGCAACTACAGCCGCTAAAACAATCATTAAAGTCTTTAGAAGTCACTAAATGATGTCAATCGCTCGCAGAATCCATAGACAACCTAGTAAGGGTATCAACTGAAGTAATCTGCGCTTAAACAATTAAAAAAAACTTGTCTATGAAAGTCAATAACTGATGTCAATCGCTTATAGAATCCATAGACCACCTACTAAGGGTGTATCAACTGAGGTAATCTGTGCTTAAACAATTTCAAAAAAAACTTGTCTGTGGAATGACTTCCATAGACAAGTTTTTTTTAATGTTATTGACATAACTATCGCAGAATCCATAGACAATACATAACATACTAAGGGTGTATCAACTGAAGTAATGTATAAAACAAAAATGTTGACATACATAAGATTCGGAGCAGTAACATAGACGCGTGAATTAGTTCACGCGAGATAAGAGTAGGTGTCGAGGGCGCCGGGCGCGCGCTCCAGGTACTGCTTGTCTATGAGCGACTCGATGCACTTCTTGATCATGCCGACGGACGGGGCGAACGAGCCGCGCGCCTGCGCGACCACCTCCTGGATCAGTTCCGTGTGCCGGAGTACCTTTGTGGGAACATTGTCAAATTGCTAAGTTATGTTAAAAGACACGCAATACAGGGTGAATACTAAATCGTGTAAATTCTTTAAACGACATGATCAGCTGCTTGTTCAGGGTGAATACGAAATCGTATAATTCCTTTAAACGAAAGGGACGACGAAAAGGTAACCGGCCATTGCGCGTAATAAGTTGAGAATATTTTTGAATTAGTTTGGTAGGAATTTTTATTTTTTGACTTTTTTTCTCATTAAATGATATGATACGATTAAGTTAGCACTCATCTTCTCTACTGCGATCTTAAATTGAATTTATTCTTGTGAATTCTGATCGGAAAATGACCCTTGCAGAATCGTTCTATATAAGCAGCTGATCATGTCGTTTAAAGGAATTACACGATTCGTAGTCATCCTGTATAATTATTAATAAAATGCTAAAATACTATTGTTAAAATGTAAATTCTTCATTTACCTATATACCTATACTAGCTGTGCCCGCGACTTCGTCCGCGTGGAATAGTTATTTTGGGCATCATTTTATTTTTGCAAATTGTATTTTTTTCTTTTATTATTTTAGACAATTTTTTTTAAGTTTTAAAAATATTTTAAAGTACCTCTGCGTAAATTATATTTCTCGTTTTATTTTCTTGTGTCCTATTGGTTTTCTCCGCAACCTGATCTTGACAATGCGACATATGTGTAAAAAGCAGTCTTGACGTTAATAAATTCCTATGTGTTTAAATGTTTGCCCCTGTGATTTATTAATTGTAACGGTGAAAGATAGCGTAACAGGAACTTGTTTTTTTTTTAATTAAAAGGTAATTCATTTGGAATAATTGAGGTGCGAGGTATAAGCACTGTTTGACAAACTGCTGGACCAGTCTAAACTATTGCAACCATCACGTTATTGCGAAGAAATTTGATTTGAAGTCGGGTCCCGTTACATATAATTGGTGGTTTAAGATTTCTAAGTAAAATTATTGGGGCACATTTTTTCAACTTGAGGGAATATGGGGGAAGGCCTCTTGTGTTCAAATAATTATTTTATTATTTTGGTCTACGCTACAGTTTCTCACTCCCAATATTGCACTTTGACACATACATTGATGATCTTTATTTTCTATTTCGCTTATTTCAAGGTGAACTTTCGATATAAAGTCCTCAATGTCACTCACTCTTAATCATATCGTTCAATTTCAATTTTATTTTCAAAATTACCGTCTCCTATAAAAAGTAACTTTGAAGGAAAAGTTATACTACCTCCCCACCACTGCCTCGTTGGTGTAGTGGTAAAGTTTCTGCCTAACATCCAAGAGGGGTCGTCATCCTGGGTTCGATTCCCAGGTCGAGCCAAAATTGTTTCTGAGATTTTCTGTCATGAATCTCTCAAAAACAGCTCGGAGTCGAGAAGTTGGCGGTGTTACACTCGCGTGCCTCGGTTCGCACGTTAAGCCGTTGGTCCTGCGCCTGATCTCTCTCCGGTCATGTCGGATTGCCGTCTCACCGAACTTTAAAAGTGATGGAACAATGAGTGCACTCGTGTATTGTGCTCACACTTGTGCACTATAATATCTCCTGCGTAGTTGGCTGATCTCTGTTGAGATTGGCCGCCGTGGTCGAAATCGGCCAGTAGGACTGTTACTACCTCCCCCCAAATGTGCTCTCATATTTGTAGTTAATTTTAAGATGTTCGCAAACTTCCATAATGGGGTATTTTTATGGCAAGACTTTACAATGTCTGCCCTAGTTCCCTTTACTATTACTGGTACAGTTTGTCGAACCCCCGAAAACATAACAGTAATTTTATGATGATGATTTTATCACAGCTTCTAATATCTCTATCTAGAGCCTCTACATGAGCTCTATGGATCATGGAACATTCGTCCCAGATTATTATACGCGGTCACCTGGTCATTCGTCATACCAGCCTGTTACAGTCCACTGCTGGACATAGGCCTCCCAAGGACCGCCACAGCGCACGATCTCCCGCCCTTTACATCCAGTCACTATCAGCTGCCTTCTTCAGGTCATCTGTCCATCTAGCCGGGGGGCGTCCCACACTACGTTTACCTAAGAGTGGTCTCCATTCAAGAACCTTCCTGCTCCACCTCTCGTCGGTTCTGCGACAGACATGGCCAGCCCACTGCCACTTTAGCTTGCTACATTTTTGGACAACATCAGTTACCTTAGTCGTATGTCGTATGACCTCGTTCCGGATCTTATCCCTTAATGAGATCCCCAACATAGACCTTTCCATAGCACGCTGAGTGACGTGTAGTCGGTGAGCCAGCTTGACTGTCATGTTCCACGTTTCGGCTCCGTAGGTTAAGTCTGGTAAGACGCTTTGGTTAAACAACCGGCTTTTTAGGCACTGCGGCAGGGTCGACGTGAAGATATGACGCAACTGGTCATTAGTTAAATCTAATTTTGGTTCATCATGGTACCTCGTAGAGCTACACCCCCCTCTCCGCACGCTAGCAACGCCTCTCTTCCTTGCAGCGTCATGTTTTGCACATCATGCGGCGTGGGTGAATTTTATATTGGTGTTACTTTAAAATTTTAATATCTTCTAAGATATTCATTAAAATTAAGTGATGTCAAAGACAATTTTGTTCACAATTAAATACTCTTAATCAACAACACATTTATTTGGATTTACTCTGCTGAAATCGCTACTCGAAATATTTGTAACTCCAAAGAATGTTTTTTTTATATATATTTAATATTACATGTAAGCCCTAACTCGCCTACTGCGAGATAAACCCACTTGAGATTTTTTACAGTAGGAATCCGTGTAAATTAGAATAAGTTTTGATTGATGTAACAAATAAATTTAAAAAAAACCTAAGGTATTATACGGACGAGTGTATACTTCTGTAGATACACGCCATCACAAAATTCAAATTCAAATTTTTATTTACTATTAAATGGGGTGGGTACAAATAAATGTTGATATCAAATTCAAATTTTTATTTACTACTAGTGGCCGCCCGCGACTTCGTCCGCGTGGAAAGCCTTTATCTTAAAAATTCTTTATGAATTGTAGCCTATATGTTATTCTGATGTATAAGCTATATTGTGGTAAAGTTTCATTCAAATCCATTCAGTAGTTTTTACGTGAAAGAGTAACAAACATCCATACTTACAAACTTTCGCCTTTATAATAGTAGTAGGATTAAATGGGGTGGGTACAAATAAATGTTGATAGTAATACTGCCGCCATAAGAAAAAAGACGTATCTACCTTAACCTCCAAACCGAGAAATAAAATCATTTGTAATTTTTTTCGAAAAAAAATCGCTGTGTGAAAATAAAGATAAAACATTTAAATTTTTGTATGAAAAATAGTAGATCATACTTTAAACTATTTTATGATATATTGAAATTTGTGTTATATATATTATACATAATATATAAATGTGATTTTCCTTTTCTTCTTAGTAAATTAAATGTCAATAAATTCATTATACTGCGATGAAAAGACGTACCTACGCAGAAGCGTCCTTTCTTTCTATGACCAGTATAACCCTTGTGTCGTAACTGTCTTAACATCTTTAAGTTTTGGCTGAAATGATGTCTTTTACTATAAAATAAAACATAAAATATGGGAATCAGACTTTATTAAAGTATTATAGTATCATTTAAGATTATTTAATGTACAACTTTAATCCCAAAAACCTCTTTGGATACATTAATGTATGTAAATATTTGTAGCCATAGTAATTAAATATCACTTTTTTTTCATTAGACGCTATTATCGCAGTTTGAATCACTAAAAAAAGCTGTAACTAAAAAGGCAGTAACACTGGTTTCTTACAATTATTTTGTATCAAACATAAACGTAATCTTGACTGCTAGTGTAAACAAAATAACATTATTACAATTCAATTGTGTAGTATTTATTATTTATTAAAAAAATAGCTAGAAAACTCCCTCTCTTCTCGCAAACTCGTTAGTAAATTACTTCAAAAATTAAAGATATCAAAAAAAGAACACTAACTTTCAAAAATCAAATTCAATATAGTTAACCCCTAACGTACTATTAAGTTTTAAGCTTAATAATGAATTATTACATCATTAAGTCAGTCTTCATAAAATTGAGTGAAATCTACACTGCCATTATTGATAGGCAAATCATACCAAAATGATTTTCTGTTATTGGGCATTAAGGGTGTCAACTTTTGCCGACTTACGCTCTTGTGTAATATAAATTTGGCTTTGGACATGGAGTCCCAGATTTAATATTTTTCAATCTCAAGAAGTCAAGTGAGTATTCTTGTTCATCGTTAAATGCAGTATTATAACGAATGATGTGAGTACCTTTGCTGAATTTCACCTCGCACATATCACTTAAATACGCTCGAGGAGACGAATGTTGCAGTTTGTACGATGAAGAACAATCTTCAAAGTGATAGAAATCTTCCAGATTCATTACTCTCACGATTATATTCTTTTGGTGTCTAACACCACTTGGTGATGGAACTCATCTGCGGCCATATACGTGTGACCAACTTCTAAATGTTTTAATGTTATGGTCTGAAAATTAACATCAACCGAATTGACAACATGAACCAAATAAGAATATAATGTCTAGTTTTTATTTTGAGCGGCACAATTGTCTAACCAGATAACAATATTTTCAAAATCTCGATTTTCACTCAAAAAAGCTCTAAAGCAACTGGTTATATCATGCATTTTAGGGCCAGAAATTGCTTCATGCCAAATGGCAGCAAAGGTTTTACAAACTGTGTTACATTTTTGTCACCTATTGGGTCAAAACTTTCGTTAAAAGCGATAATTCAAGGACAGAACATCACAACTTTAAATTTTTCTGTGCGTGGGAGCATAATTACTTTCTCTAAATCAGCTGCAAAATATACGGTATCAGAGTTTATGTCAACATTGTTTTGTTTTTGAACATCAATTTGATATGCTTGTCTAGCTACTAAATATTTCTCCCTGTGACTTGCATATTTTTTGAACTCATTACAATTTCTGTGACTTTTTTCTTTATACTCCGGATTGTGTATGAAATATATTTCAAGTTTAGTTAAAGATTTGACGCTACCACTTGCGTCTGGCTGATTATATAGTTATACTACGATGAAAAGGCGCATCTACATAAATTTTTTTAGCTAAGTTACCCTAAAACCCCCTCTTTTACCCCGCACAACTAAGAATATGAAGTTGAAAAGACGCAACTGCCACTTGCGCCTGGCATTTTTTTTGGAATACTATAATGAAAAGACGCAGCTGCGCAAAAGCGTCCTTTCTTCCTATGACCATGTAGACGCGTCTTTTCATTTTATGACGAGACCAATATTTCTCAAAGTAGTAAGACGCATCTACTCAGATACGTTTTTCTTCCTAAATGTTGTGTTTTAATGCAGATACGTTTTTTCTAACTGTGGGAATTTTAGGGTTACGGCCACAAATATAGAATTTAAAAAATACTAACAGGTGCGTCTTTTTTTACTGATTTCAAATATGTATATAACTCAATTTTTGAAAAATTTATAGATACGTCTCTTCTTCTTATGACAGCAGAATAAATGACAGAGTGCTCCTAGTTAACCATATATTAAACAATAGCATGCAAATGTGAAAACATCAAATAAAGTTAAGTACTATCGCGGTCCGCGCCGTGTGAACACCTCTAAGGCGAAAATCATTTGCACATCGCGCGCAATCCCGCTTGCTAATTGCTCCGCGTGTGTCGAAGTGGATGCAAACAATTTCCGTTTGAAAGTGTTCACGCGGCACTGACCGCCATCGTACATATAAATAAATAGACAACCTTAAAAAACATTCAATGTCCGATCAATTTTATGTATCGATTATTTTATTAATTTGGGTAGATCTTCTGTTCAAATTTTATTTTCCAAAAAGTCCTTTACAGAATAGAAGGTTTCTCCATAAGCCATCTACGCAATGACTGATTAAACATTAGGGCGGGCAGTTTCTTAATAGAGTCTGGGATTTTATTTAAAATAGTCGTTCACATCGCAGGGCAATTTTTCAAGAAACGCATCGTTTTGGGCACTGTGTTAAATATAAGTCGGTTAGAGTTTCGGAGATTCGATCTATCCGTAGTTTTATTTAATGGCAGGAATAGTTTAATATAGTAGTGTAAGGAATCACCTCGCATACGTCACAGACCTCCCCACCAAAGCTTATATAAGGCAAACGCTAGCGACCAGAGCCTCATTTGCTTCTCGGCGGTCGCAGCGAACGGAAGGCTACAGAGAATCCCTGCCGGTCGATTTGAGGTCACGTAAGCCATTTCTAGTTAAATCGTGTTTCGAGTAAGCAATCGTTATTTTTCGTGTCGGGTGTTTCAATTTTTGTAATCATTTCAAATAAACTGATTTCTTGTTGGACTTGTTTTTTTTTAAGTGATTTCTCCTTCTGATTCTTATATCAGAAGTGGGATAGCTAACTCGTTTGCCCACGTAAAATTTTAATTGTTCTTGCTTTGTAAATTTGTTGATTTTAAATTGTTCCACAAGAAGTCCGTTAGTTTTAAGTTGTGTTGTGAAACGATTGCTCGCTCATTTATTTTTTTGTTTCTTGAGTGTGTGTTCTTCGAGTCAGGAACGATGCGATGCTCGAGGTAGGTCGCGGAAACGACGCAACGTAAATAAGAAACGCAAGTCGCGCAATTCTAGTAGAAGTGTCTCGCAACGTAGCTCGAGTATCGAACGTTACCATTCGCGGAAAGGCTTGCGTGTCCGAGATCGGAGTGATTCGTGTAGTTCCGAAGGGCGACGTCCGCGTAGTAAAATTAGGCGCTCCTCTAGTAGGGAACCGCGTACTCGTCGACGCCATCGTTCGCGTTCGCGGCACAGTAACTGTGGCAGGCCGAGTAGATCACGTTCACGTCATACCTCGCGTAAACGTCGTCGGCTTCACATCCGTGATGAACCTTCGTCGCCGCGTAATGCCAATAGGCATAGTTACGTACAACCGGTTTTAACACCACCTCGAATTTCTGTTGAGTCGGCCGCCCCGTGCTCTGAGGCATCCTCTCTCGCACAAGCTTTGATGCAAGCCATTAAAACAATGCAGCCAGTAAAATCCAACCATTTTTACGTATCTAATTTCGATCCCGCGATAAATAACATCGAAGCGTGGTGCGAAGAAGTGGATCGCGCCAGGGCAGCGAACGGCTGGAACGATCACGAATGCTTATCGCGTGTAGCTTCCTGTTTAAAGGGTGATGCAAAGGTCTGGCTAAGTGAGTGGGTAACTAATGATAGGACGTGGTCGAATTTTAAGTTAGAATTTAAGCCCCTCTGTCCTAGCAAACTCGACTATGCGAATATTTTGTACACTGCTATGAACATAACCTCCGATAAATACCCAACCTTTGCGGAATATGCACGCCGTACGTTGTTGCGCTTAAAAATCGTACAAGGGCTAAGCGACGAACTAAGAACGCTCATAGTTATACGCGGAATAGATAGTCCCCAAGTACGCGCTGCAGCAGCCAATGCGAATTTAACGCCAGACACTATCGTTTCATTTCTATCTATCTACACGAAGCCCACTTTCGTGAAACGCGACAATGGGAGTAGTAGTAGAAAACAAGTTCCTAAGCATAATAATCGTCAAACCCTAAAATGTTTTACCTGTAACGAACGAGGCCATATCAGTCGTGATTGCAAGCGCCCAAAACCTGACACGGTCCCTAGTTCGAATCCCAACGTTAAGATTTCGTGCACATTTTGTAAAAAGCAGGGGCACGTCGAGGACAACTGTTTTGCTAAAGCCAGGTCAGAAACGCGCAATCAGCGTAACGTAAATTTCTGCTTTAGTCAACCCAAACGCACTCAAAATAACGACATAACGTCCGCAGTAATTGATGGAGTACCCGTTGATGTGCTTATCGATAGTGGTGCCCTCGACGTCTCCCTCATCTCTTCTGATGTTGTTAAATACATTTCGTGCCAACCTAAGCCCAGGCGATGCGTGTTGAAAGGTATAAGCGATAGGGAAATAGTTACAACTAGTTACGTAACCGCCACGGTAGAATTTAACGAAATATCTATTGAAGTAGACCTAGTCGTGGTTCCTGCTCTGTTTATGAGCGCGCCCGTCATAATAGGCACGGATGTACTTAATCGAGACGGAATTACTTATGTTCGAACCAAAGACAGCCAGTACCTTTCTCGTAGCGTTCACGTTAACTCCGTTGCGTCAGAAGAGCCATTAAAGTTAAACATGCCCCTACAGGGTGAGGAGTTGGCAAGCCTTATGTCCATCGTAAACGAGTTTTCTGACTTTCTTATATCGGGTACCGCCTCAACAACGGTTAAGACAGGCGAAATGGAGATAAGGCTCACCAAGCCCTCACCTGTTGTATACAGACCGTATAAGTTATCGTACCAAGAGAAGCTCAAAGTTCGAGAGATAACCAAGGACCTATTAGACAAGGGTATAATTAGACGTTCTAAATCAGAGTTTGCAAGCCCGATCATATTAGTAAAGAAGCGCGACGGTTCCGACAGACTCTGCGTAGATTACAGAGCACTCAATCGAATAACGGTAAAAGATAGGTACCCTCTGCCTTTAATAGACGACCATATAGACAGGTTAGGAAGCTCAAAGTACTTTTCTAGCCTAGATATGGCTACCGGTTTTCACCAAATTCGACTTAAAGAGGAGTGTATTCATCTCACTGGCTTCGTCACACCGGAAGATCATTTTGAATACGTGAAAATGCCGTACGGTTTAGCTAATTCACCTATTGTGTACCAACGTATAATAAATGACACCTTACGCGATCATATTAACCAGGGTAACGTTCTCGTTTATGTCGACGATGTTCTCTTGCTTAGTAACACCGTAATTGAAGGAATTGAGCTGTTGCGAAAGGTCCTAAAAACCCTCACAGATGCTGGTTTTTCGATTAACCTCCGAAAATGCACGTTTCTTGTGACCGAGGTAGAATATCTAGGTAGAGTAGTTAGCCAGGGTCAGGTTAGACCGAGCCCGCGAAAAGTTGAGGCCCTAGCAAATGCTTTGCCACCCGAGAACGTGAAGCAGGTACGCCAATTACTTGGGTTAGCAGGATATTTTAGACGCTACATAAAAGATTACGCATCTAAAACAGCACCTATAGCTCATCTATTGCGTAAAAATGTCAGCTTTAATTGGACACCTGAATGCGAGACTATTCGGTTAGATTTGATAAAACTTCTGACGAGTGAGCCTGTCCTTGCAATTTTTGATGCAAGCCTCCCGACAGAGGTCCACACAGACGCTAGCAGTATAGGTTATGGTGCTGTTCTTTTTCAAGTCCACGCGGACTCCAAAAAACGAGTCGTTGCATATTTTAGTAGGTCTACCCAAGGAGCTGAGAGTAAATATCACTCCTACGAACTCGAGACCCTCGCCGTAGTTAAAGCCCTTCAGAACTTTCGGCACTATCTAGTAGGATTGAAATTTGTAGTTGTAACCGATTGTAATGCCCTTAAGGCGACGGAACGGAAAAAGGATCTACTACCCCGTGTTGCTCGGTGGTGGATCTACTTACAGGATTTTGACTTTAGTATTGAATACCGCAAGGGTGTCATGATGTCTCACGCAGACTATTTAAGTCGCAACCCAGTTGCTCGTGTTAACCAAGTTTCTAGACCTCGCAATTGGGCGCAGATAGCTCAGTCAGCCGACAATGAAACCCAAGAGCTCATTCAAAAGTTAGAAGAGGGTAATTTAGACTCTAACCAGTACTGTGTTCGAAATGGTATTCTGTACTACAAGTACGTCCCAGTAGGCGAACAACCACGCTCTTTGTGCTACATCCCTAAGGGTCATCGTCTTAGCCTTCTCAGAGTCTTTCACGATGAACACGAGCATATCGGTACAGAAAAAACAATAGACCTTATTTTAAAACACTTCTGGTTTCCGGGCCTTAGGCAATTCGTAAGGAAATACGTAGGTCACTGTCTCGTTTGTATCTCCCATAAGAGAGTTCCCCGTGCCCCTTTACAAAACATCACTTCATGGGAAAAGCCTGAAACTCCATTTCATACGGTGCATGTAGATGCGTTAGGTCCCTTGCCAATATCCGAAGGGTACAAATTTGTCCTCCTTATAGTAGACGCTTTCACTAAGTACTCCCTGCTGTACCCAATATACCGGCAAGATGCCATTGAGCTAAAGCGCGTCATAACGCAAGCCGTGTCCTTGTTCGGAGTACCTAAGCTCATGATCACCGACAAAGGACGCATGTTTGAGTCTAACGAGTTCGTCACTTGGATAAATGACCTTGGCTGTGACCTCCATTACATTACTCCTGAGATGCACCACGCCAACGGACAAGCGGAGCGGTACATGCGGACAGTGCTTAATATGCTTCGCATACAAGCAAATCACAAGAACGCGTCGTGGTCGGACACTCTGTGGAAGCTGCAACTGGTGCTCAACATCACCAAGCAAAAAACGACACAAGCTTCTCCACTGAATCTCCTTATAGGTACCGAAGCTACTACGCCGGTGATTCGCGCCCTAGTGCGCGATGTGGCCGACGAGGGCTCGGCGCCAAACCGAGAGGCTTTACGAGAAGTTACGAGAAGCAGAGCTTCCCAATTGCTGAGGGACAATCAAGCCAACCAAGATGAGCGAGTGAATCGACAGCGACGTCCACCTCGTCAATTCAACCCTGATGACTGCGTGTTCGTCATCAAATTCTCTCAGTCTACAGGAAAGCTTGACTCCGGGATGCGCGGTCCATACAAGGTGGTTGGAGTGCTACCTAGTGGACGCTACATACTTCGGTTGCTGAGCGGAGGCTATGGCAAAACGACGCAGGCTGCAGCCCAACATATGGTGCCGTGGCGGGGCGAGTGGTGCCCAGAGACGTGCGCAGCGTTTTTCGAAAGTAAGTTGTCTTATAGCGTGTGTCGCTTGCTTGCTATTTTGCTATTGTTCGCTTTAAGGGCTTAGATAGCTACGTTATGGCGTTTGTCGCCTTAGCACTTGATGAGGGTCAAGTGGCTGCATAAGTTGGTCGATGTGATCAATTTATGGTCCGTGTGTCGGACGGCCCGCACGTATGATTATGGTCTGCGTGTTGGGTAGCTCACGTGTATGATTATGGTCAGCACGTTGGGTGAGGTTGCACGTATGATGACGGTCTACGTGTCAAGTGGTTTGGCGTATGATTATGGTCTGCGCCGAGCCATGTTACAGGTGGTGGTTGAAGACCAGCCTGATGGGGTGTCACTGCCGAGCGATATCCTGCACATGTGGAAGCAGCTCAATATGGGTTTGATACTCTAAAGAGACGTCTCTGCTTATTTTTAGAATGATGAATGTTTGAAAGATACACATGTACGAATAGTTTGAAAGTCTGAAGCCTGAATTATCTGAATGTTGATTGAGAGAAAGTTGTGTAAGGCGAATGAGATTAACTTTTTAGCCTCTTTGCATATTTTTAATCGGGCTCACCTGTTTTCAGATAACTCAGATGACGATGAGTCTGCGCCGTTAAGTCCTACTCGCGCGGTTGACCCGTCCATGCCCCTGCTGGACAATGACACCGACGCCGAGGCTGGCCCATCTGCACCACTCGCGGGTCCAAGCAGCACCACCGCAAGAGCTTGTGACGAGGACGCCACACGGTCAGGAGAGGCCGTGTAAGGAATCACCTCGCATACGTCACAGACCTCCCCACCAAAGCTTATATAAGGCAAACGCTAGCGACCACAGCCTCATTTGCTTCTCGGCGGTCGCAGCGAACGGAAGGCTACAGAGAATCCCTGCCGGTCGATTTGAGGTCACGTAAGCCATTTCTAGTTAAATTGTGTTTTGAGTAAGCAATCGTTATTTTTCGTGTCGGGTGTTTCAATTTTTGTAATCATTTCAAATAAACTGATTTCTTGTTGGACTTGTTTTTTTTAAGTGATTTCTCCTTCTGATTCTTATAATATTTTATTAAAAGATATTGAAAACTTAGAACTGAAGTACGAAACTGTTGAATACTTGACTAACTTAAAACTTAATGTAAATACATTGTATTCCAAAATTTATGAATAGGGAATATGCATAAAATTTTAAATGGCCTAAAATATTTTTTTCTCGAATACTTATTATCGTAATATTATAATGAAAAGATTTTTTTATTATTTACTTATTATTTAAACCCCTAAAATAATATTCAAAAAGTGCAAAATAAGGGAGCGAAATTCAAACTTCCAAAACGCGCCACCATAGATCGAACGAAATGTGACGTCATCTGACACGACATTGTATTGTAAAAATTACGAAGTAACTGAAAAGTCCATAGTAAACACTAAGGTAAACACTCACTGGACGTGTCATGTGACGTCACGCAAAGCGCGAGCAAAATGGCAGCGTTTGAACTGCTTAAATTTTTTAAAAGTTTTAAATTTCATTTTTAAAAATATGTAGAGTATTTTGAAGCCCATTAATATTTTTTTCTATGTTATAAAATAGTAAACTATTAATTTAAGACAAAAAAGAAAAACATGAATATTCCCTATTGTGTTCTATCAGTGAAATCAAGGACGATTGTAGGAAAACCACCAGTATGGCAGAATTCGACTTAAAAACAGCCCTTTCCCTTTTACCTGTAATGACGGGAGACGAAAACGTCACGAAACAGCTCATCTCAAATATTGAGTTATATGACTCCATGTTAGAAGAGTCGGCAAAGCCTAATTTGATTAAATTTGTATTAAAATCAAGACTATCGGAAAGTGCGAAGTTGCGTTTGTGCGAAAGCTATAGTTCCGTTCCGGACCTATTAAAGATATTAGGGAAAGATTACTTTCTAAAAAATCCCACACAGCGTTGCAGCAACAACTTCACCGAGCGAGACAGGATGGGAAAACAATCGAGGAGTTTGGTAAGGAACTTGAACAGCTTTTTGTCGATTTGACTATCTCACAAGCCGCCGGAAACTCCGAAAGCTATGAAGTGCTTCGACACATCAATGAAAAGTACGCTATTAAGCGATTTTCAGACGGATTGAGAAATAGTCGAATCAGTACTATTATTGCAGCACGTGATTATACTTCACTAAAGGACGCCATAGCCGGAGCCTTGGACGAGCAAATGTCGTCGGGCCAGGAAAACCAAATTATGAGTTTCCGAACTCAAAGAGGTAATAATATTTTTTCTAGGGGGCGTCGTAATTTTCGTCAACAAGGACAAGGACGTGGTTCCAACAGGGGCCAGTCGAATCAAAGTAACTACAGTGTATATCGGAATAGCAGAGGTCGAGGTCGCGGTTTTAGTGGCCCC
The DNA here is from genome assembly GCA_963921415.1 of Pyrausta despicata. Taxonomy (NCBI): domain Eukaryota; kingdom Metazoa; phylum Arthropoda; class Insecta; order Lepidoptera; family Crambidae; genus Pyrausta; species Pyrausta despicata. The sequence goes on along the minus strand of OY992873.1, from coordinate 8,937,836 downwards.
AATCGGTACGCAAGTAACTCTGTTAACGTGATACAACCGCAACAAACAAATACTACCGCGGATAACCAGCCAATTTCCTCAACAAATTCAGGGAAAAATTTGTTTTTTCTGTCTTAATCATTTCAGTAATGATTTTGATAATATAAATTCCATAAAATTGACATTGTTAGGCGAAACACATTCTTGGTTACTTGATACTGGCGCGACATTGTCGGCGATCAAGCTAGAACATTTGGAAAGTAAAAACATTCCTTTCCATATAGAGCGAGTACGTATCAATGGCATAGGCGGTACCGTATACACTGAGGGATATGTTAACTTGAAATTATTTTACAATGATTCAGAGTTGGAGCATAAATTTTATGTTTTTAAAACTTTACCATGTAAAACAGACGGTATTTTAGGTCAAGATTTCATGAACAAATATAAATGCGTAGTAAATTTTGAAGAAAATATTTTAACTATTAATCAAGATGACAATAATTATTTTCAAATTCCACTTCAAATGGGACAATTAGGTTTTAATAATTACATTGTTTTGCCGCCGCGTTGTGAATACGTTCATTATATTAACACTTCGATTGACCAGGATTGTTTTGTAACTCCTAAAGAGTTATCAGATGGGTTATTTTTAGCAGGAATTATAGTTTCACCCAAAAATAATCAGACACCGATTAAAATACTCAATACAAGAGACGAAGAGGTGCGCCTTAGTTATTTTACTCCAGAATTACAAGTTCTCGATAATTATGACATGTATTCATTTGATAGGGCAACAGTACGTGCCGATAGGGTTAAAAAATTATTTTCAATCTTGAAGTTTGATCATTTGAACCACGAGGAACAAGTTTCAATAGAAAATATCTGTGCAAAATATTCCGACGTATTTTTATTGCCAGGCGATAAATTATCTTACACTAAATTATACGAGCAAAAAATTTATCTTAAAGAAAACTTTACGCCATGTTATACAAAACCTTATCGTTTGCCTAAAACACACAAAATAGAGATTGAAAAACAAGTTAAACAGATGTTACAAAATGACATAATTGAAGAAGGTCAAAGTGAGTGGGCAAGCCCGCTTCTTTTAGTGCCAAAGAAAAGTGATACGGGCGAGAAGAAGTGGCGTGTAGTAATAGATTACCGAAAGCTAAACGAACAAATTCAACATGACAAATTCCCACTACCTAATATCAATGAAATTTTGGATTCGCTGTCTGGTGCTATTTATTTTACCAATTGAAATTAGACCCTGAGAGTCGAAAATATACAGCTTTCATTACAGACAAACAATACCAAATGAAAAGGCTTCCTATGGGCTTAAAGACAAGTCCTAGCGCTTTTAGCAGACTTATGACGATAGCGATGTCAGGATTGAATTATGATAAATGTTTAATATATTTAGATGACTTAGTCTGTTTTGGTAGGTCCTTAAATTGCCATAATAAAAACTTAATCAGCATTTTGGAGAGGTTACGTAAAGTCAATTTAAAAATAAATCCTGAAAAATGCCAATTTTTAAAGAAACAACTACTTTACTTAGGCCATGTAGTATCGTCAGAGGGTGTTTATCCCGATCCAGATAAAACAAAAATTATTCAAAATTATCCACGACCAAAAAATAGTGATGAAACCAAGCGTTTTGTTGCATTTGCAAACTATTATCGTAAATTCGTACCAAACTTTGCTGAGATTTGTATACCACTAAACAAATTAACCAGAAAAGGAGTTGAATTTGAATGGTCTAATGATTGCGAAACATCTTTTATTCACTTGAAAAATTGTTTGAAAAATCCACCAATATTACAATATCCTGATTTTTCTACAGAAAATGAGTTCATCCTACACACAGATGCATCAGGAATTGCTATAGGTTCAGTTTTGTGTTATAGCAATGATATGCCGATTGCTTATGCAAGTCGTACATTAAATAAAGCTGAGTTCAACTATCCGACTATCGAAAAAGAGCTGCTAGCAATAGTCTGGTCTGTTAAATATTTTCGACCATATCTTTATGGGAAAACTTTCAAAATTATTACTGACCATAAACATTTAGTTTATCTTTTCAGTATGAAAGACCCTTCTAGTCGATTATTAAAATTTCGTTTGTTAATGGAAGAGTACGATTACAAGATTGAGTATATCAGAGGAGCGAATAATATGGCTGCAGACGCATTATCTCGCATAGTTGTGACGTCAGAAGATTTGAAAGATATGAATGCAAAGGTGTTAAACGTTATGACTCGAAGTATGTACAAAAAGAGTCAGAATGACTGTTAAAACGATTCTTTGGTTGACAAAAAGCCTACAGACAATTGGACTGATCACCCAAACGTCGTAGAGCTCCTTAAAAAACCAAAAAAATTTACAGAATTAGTAGTGAGTGAAAAATATAATAAAAATGTATGTCAAAGTTTTACTTATATTTCAGAAAAGGATATCATTTACATTAACCCATTTTCTCGATCATGTTCTGTGCGAGACACGTTCGTGAGAGACTTGGAGTTATTTTGTAAAAAATTCAACGTCGACGAAATGTTCATTATGAAAAATGAGAGTAGTAAAAAATATATTAAATGGTTAACCAATGACATTAAAGATAACAAGTGGACCGGCCCAAAACTTTATATAATTCCGGACGTTATAAGAGTGTTTTGTAATGATGAAAAGAAGGTTATAATGAATGACATTCATTTATTGCCCACCAGTGGACATGCTGGTATGAGGCGAATGGTCAACAAAATTCGCAGATGACAGTACTGCTATTATTAAATGTGACGACTTAAAGGATTATGAATCTGACATAAATAGTACTTTAAATGATATTATTCAATGGCTGGACATAAACAATTTGAAAATTAATTTGCTTAAAACCAAAATTATGCATTTTTATAATAAAAAAATACCCCCCAAAGTCAACATATCTCATAATAAACAAAAAATTGAACAAGTTCACACAACAAAGTTTCTTGGCCTTAATATGGACACTAAATTAACTTGGACACCTCACGTTGAAGAAGTTTGTAAAAAATTGAACAAATCGGCTTATGCTTTGTTTAGAATTTCAAAAAAAGTAAAATTAGAAGTTCTTTTAGTAGCTTATCATGGCTTAGTCACACCCCATTTAAATTACGGTGTTATATTTTGGGGTAATTCGGGGGATAAGGATAAAGTTTTTAAGGCCCAAAAAAGGTGTTTAAGGTCAATGTTTGGTTTAAATTATAGAGACAGCTGTGTTCCTATTTTTAAAACATATAAACTGTTAACGTTGCCATGTATCTATATATTTGAACTTTGTACTTTTGTTAAATGTAATCCGCACTTGTTTACAAAAGTGGCGGATGTAAGAAAAAGGTCAGTTCATATAAGAACCCAGTATAAACAAAAGTTGGTAACTGGAGGACATAATACATCTATGGTGAACAAGAGTGTAATTGGAATGGCTCCCATAATTTTTAATAAATTGCCGGATGGTTTAATAAAAATAGATCCAGTGACATTTAAAAATAAATTAAAACGGCTATTGACAGAAAAATGTTATTATTCAGTTAAAGACTATTTGAATGATATTTTGACGTAAGTTTTTAGACTAATTTTGTTTGGTAACTAATTTTATTGTTATTAATTATTGCTGAATTTATAGGTATTTTTCGAAATTAACTATAACTGTAATATTGTATGTCTGATAAGACAGGTCACAGTGAGACGTCACTTTAATTAAGAGCTTTTTGTACCTGTGTTCCACAATAAATAAATTTGATTTGATTTGATTTGATTTGAACAATATTAAAAAATATTACTTTTGGCCAAATATGGATTTGGAAATTAGGGAATTCGTAAAAAAGTGTGAAAAGTGTCAAAAACAAAAATACTTTTTGCCTACGAAACAACCAATGCAGGTTACGACTACTGCTGAGTCAGCATTTGATAAAGTTTATCTAGATGTAGTGGGGCCCCTAGTTAAGGACTAAGGATTAACTACTCAATGTGAGCTTTCAAAGTATATAGAAGCTTACCCTTTAGAAAGTAAGGATAGTGTTACCGTTTCAAAAGCTTTTGTCCAAAACTTTATTCTTAGGTACGGCATTCCTCGAGAAATAGCCACAGACCGGGGGACCGAGTTTATTAACTCCACCATGAACGAGGTATGTAAATTATTAAACATTAATCAAAATAATTCCACAGCATATCACCACGAATCAATAGGTTCCTTAGAGAATTCACACAAATCGTTAAACTCTTTCCTTCGCATACAAACAAATAATGACCCGAGATATTGGAGCCAATGGGTTCCGTACTGGTGTTTCTCTTACAACTCAACTGTTCATACTGAGACTCAATATTCACCTTTTGAAATTGTATTTGGTAAAAAATGTAATATTCCAAGCAATTTATGTACTAGTGTAGTTGTATTCACTATATTATAAGATACTGTTGAGTGTATTATTGGGCATTCATTAAACGGGAACGATCTAGTTCAGTTGTTTCTTTTATTAACTCCTTACATGCGTATTTTTTGGAGTGCGTGGTAAAGCAGGGGAGGTTGTCTTCTCCTATGCTATTCAACATGTGCGTGAACGATCGGTGATCTTGCTACGTGGACCGCCTAAAAATGTACTTTCTTGTTAATAAAATATACGACGAACTTAAATTACCAACGTTAATATCTGTTATGGGTAACGACGCGTACGAACTGTTTGTGAATTTAGCTAGTCCGAAAAATCTCATTCTTAATTATAATCATAATCATAATAATAATCATATTAATTCGCAAAAAATAGGGTTTACATATAGAATTTGTAGTCACAAAAAGTATCGGAATTGACTTATCAGGCAACGGTCGAGATAATACGTGGCCATTTAGAAACAACGGCATCATCGCTCGCCGAACGTTACTGATTCCGACAACACAGACCGCTTAACGAAGAAATCATCGTCAATAACGTCGCTGAACTCTTGTTGCTCTTATTGTCATAAGCCTGGGCATTCCGAATCAACTTGTTTTACAAAGCAACGTGATGAAAAGTCAAAGATTTTCAAAGACGCTAAATTGCAAGCAAAATCTGTTAACGTGTGCTCACACGCTAATGATTCTTGAATTGAAATGCGCGTAGGTGGTTTTAATGTTCAAGCTTTGATTGACAGTGGTTCAGAGTGCTCACTAATTAAAAAGGAAATATGTGATAGTTTACTTGATAGGAAAGAAATCTCGTTTACTCGCCTTCATATATTGGCTCGATACCATGACCATGACCATGTTGAATTTGACTGTTTTCATACTGAAGTTTCATTTCTCATTGTTGATCCACATTTTCTGTCATGATGACGTAATCCTTGGTAGACAGGTTTTTAAAACTTCCGGATTAGTATTTACGCAAAAAAAGTGTCTTTTTTTATTTGCGAAATTTTTGTTTGCGAATCTCAAAAAGAGGTTTCGAAGATTGACAAAACAAACACTGATTTAGTTTACAGGTGTGATATTGATAAGCTTAGGTCTAAATTGGAGAAACGCAAAAACTTTTGCTAGCGGGAATTCGAATTCATCTGTCACTACCGGTCCAATACAAATTAAGCTTTAAAATCCCGACAGTCAAAAAATCCCTTCTAAAATAACTGTGATTTAGAAAAGAAGGGCATCATACGTGTGAGTTTATTTCCCTTTTCTAGTCCTGCTGTGCTCGTAAAGAAAAAAGACGGATCTGACCGTCTTTGCGTCGACTATAGGGAACTCAACTCGAATACCGTGCGTGATAGTTACCCTTTATCCCTCATATCAGAACAAATTGATTCCCTTGGATAGGCATGCTACTTTTCAAGTTTGGATATGGCGTCTGGGTTCGATCAAATTTTGATGGAATCCCAGCGCTTTTTCGAAAAAACCACGTTCACTACACCTGATGAGGTGTGGGAATACCTAAAAATGCCTTTCGGACTTAGTAACACACCCTCTGTTTACCAAAGAGCCATAATAAATAAATCGTTAAAAGGCCTCAAAGCCCATCCTTCTTACTTCAAAAAACGCAGTGAGGTAATACCCCGTCAGGGGAGGGAAAAGTTTAAGAATTTGCTTTATGAAACCCGATCCAAGAAGGCAATATTATAGGGAAAGTGTTTATAATATGTGTATTGTAGAATATAACAACTTACCCGAGGAGCTCAAAAAACTTGAAGGAAATGTACTTAAGAAAAAGTTGGTTGACTGGTTGTTACAAAAGAATTTTTATAGTATTAAAGATTATTTTAAAATTGTCAAATAATGTGTTATGAATTGTTATTATTATTTTTATTTTTTTATACTATATTGCTTTTACCTGACTTTAAAATGACATTGACAATTTAATTTTATGACATTATTATTGTAATTTTGACATTATTTGATTATTTAATTTAAACGGACCTATTTTTTTTATTGAATTGTTAAAATTACTATTAATATTTGCACGCCTGCATGCAGGCTGAATACAGCATCAACCTATTTTTAAGACCTGCAGTTTGTAACTTGCATATTTTTGAGTATTCTAGCAAATAAATGTTTGATTTGATTTGATTTGAAAGACAAAATTGCACTTGTCTATATGGATGATGTTCTTGTTTTTGCTAAAACAAAAGAGGAAGCGTTTCAAAATCTAGAGCAGTTTCTAAGTGCACTGACAGATGGCGGGTTTACATTGAATTGGAAAAAATGCACCTTTTTGAAGTTTTCAGTCGAGTATTTATGGTATGTTGTTTTTTTTTTATTTATTGAAAGAAACACAAACATGTTTACAATACGCGTATGGTATAGAAATAGAAAACAATCTTATACAATTGTAAACTCAACATCGATGGTTACATTTTAAATAAACAGTGAATAAACAATCATGTGGGACTTGTTATCTTTATCTATCATCTAACAATAAACTTAATTAAATAATATATTTTTATTTATTTATTTAATAGTATAATATATTACATATAATAGTTAGAGTGCGTGTCTCTTTGTGTCACGAACACAGAATCGTGTATTATGTTAAGGAAACAAAGAAATACATGTATGAGGTAGCTGTTGTAAGGTAGTTATGTGTGTCAGTGAATTAGTATTAGTCGTCAGTAAGGAGCTTTATTATTTCTTTATTGTAAGACCTGGCACTGCATGTAAAGATGGCTACGGGATTAAATCTTTTATTAAAAGTGTCAAGCATGGGTCGTAAGGGGGACCGAATGCCTGCATTTGTCCTTGCCATGGCAACCGCGAAAAGGGGATAAGTATTAGTAGGGGATTAGGGGATTGTTGGCGGAAAAAGTATCTTACCGAATCCCACTTAAATTAAAGCATTGACCGACGCTCCTTTACCGCTCCTTTTCCTCCGAAACACTACAATTGGGTTACAATCTTTTCAACTTAAAGATTGATGCACTGTACTAACATTTTCCTTAAACGATTAAACCAACTGGAACGAAATGGTACCTAGCTAATATATTATAGGAGGTCTGGACAGGAAAACACACTTGCTTACACAGCCTCAACTTGGTTTATTCAAATTAAGGTGCAAAAAATACACTGATTGGTCAAAGCAGCCAGGGCATCGATAGAAGCAATCGAACGCTTATTGTGTGACACTTAGTGCCATCTATAAGTTTCATTCGGACTTACTTGAAACAATTTTATACTTTGAATTTATAAGCATATCAGTAGCGATATGCAGAAGGTATTACTAATTTAATTACGGATTGAAATTATTTATATAGTGTCAAATTTAACTTTTATAGCATGCACGGCCTCTGGGTCAGACAAGACGATTGAATAATAGTTTGGGTGTATATTACCTCGTGTGTACATAAGTTTTGAGACGAAATAAAAGTTGCATAACTTTTTTTATAATTAACATATATTTCTAAAATTTTCAGTAAACAATAAGTAAATAATAATAAACAAAAAATGATTATTATTATTCAAAATGACCACCCTTGTTTTTAATACAGGCCCTTAGACGATTTGGCCAGTCATCAATGACGGCACGAATCTTTTCCAGCGGGATTCGCTTTGCTTCTCGGACAAGAGCTCGCTTCAGTGACTCCAAGTTTGGGTGGGACTTTCGGCAGGCCCTGAGCTCTAGATCAGCCCCTAAAGCATAATCCAGCGGGTTGAGGTCGGGGCTGGAAGAGGGCCATTCGTTCGCCGCGATGAAGGCCGGCCCATTTTCCCTCAACCACGCTTGGGTGGTTTTTGCTTTATGGGATGGCGCTGAGTCCTGTTAGAAAACCCAATCCTTGTTGTGAAACAAAGTAAGGGACAGGGGTTACACAACAGGCTCTAAGATGTCAGTTTGATAGTTCTTGATTTTCACCTTGACGCCTTGTTGACAGAAATGGAGCGGAGTGACACCTTCATCCGAAACTCCCCACCATACCATCACACTAGCCGTATGATGAGTACGCGAGACATTCCGTGCTGAAGCTGGGACGTCCTTGCTACTTTTTGCATACACTTTATTGTTTTGTCGGTTGAACTTTTCTTCGACAGTAAAGATTTTCTCATCGGTGAAGAGTATTTTCCTCGCATCGTGTCTCTTAAGTAGTATTGGACAACGTCCGCGTCGCAATTTACGAAGGCGATCGTTTAAAAAATGAACTTTCCTACAGCTAAGTATACGCCTTTACCTTAAGATCATATTTCAGTATTCTGTTGACTGAAACGTGCGAAATATTAGTCTGCAGAGCTAGTTTTTTCTGAGTTCGACATGGATTTCGGCGAAGTCGCTCTCGGATGATTTTGATGTTCGCAGGCGTCCTTACAGAGCGCGGCCGACCACTCCTTTGGCGGTTGCAAAGAAATTGTCTCCTTGTATCGTTTAATAGTGTAATACACGAAGTTACGGCTCACACCAAAAGTTTTCACCTTACGGAAAAACTCCATTGATTTTTTTCCCGCCTTACATAGCGAAATCACGGTCGCACGCAATTCTTTTGTTCTCTTCATCACGAGAAATTGAAAGAAATGAATTTGAAAATCAAAGGAATTAAAAGTTAACATTCGAAATTCAAAATTAGAAAAAAAAATAGCAGCCAGTAATTTTTTATTTCTTTTTTTAGCACAAAGTTTGTCTCAAAACTTATGAACACACGAGGTATAAAGAAAAAAGAAAAGCTGGAGGGAAAATAACATTTCTTAAACATTAGAATTCAATTCCGGAAAACAATAGGAAAGATTAAGAAATAACACCTTATTTCAAATGCAATTGTCATAATTATTATTGTAGCCGTAAATATTTATAAAACAATAGATAATCATTTGAAATCACCCAAAGTAATCAATGGCAGTGGCAACGTCCCCCACAACAGCCTCTGCCACAGCTCCAATGGCCCCCCCTACGGGCCCACCCAGCTCCAGCCCTATCCCGGCCCCAGACGCTGCACTCGAACCCACATTGATAAGGGCTTGACCAGCCGTAAATTCCCTGTCTTCTTCATCTAGTTCTGCGCTGGAAGGAGCCACTACTTCGGTCTCTTTTGTTTGTGCTCCATTGTCTCCTAAACTGATTTAGATGGAAGATGTTTCGACTGTTGCTAGGTTCTGCACCAGTCTTGATAGTTCCTGCGAAACTAATATCCACTTGGATAAAAATCAATCCGATAATGCAGAAATAAATGAGGTTCGACATCTTAGCACTCAGTGATCAACAAGATTTGGGTGAATTGCGCAAACAGAAAAAACACACGGCAAACGTGAGAACGGGTGTACAAGATGCTGATATAGGATTATGTATATTTATTCTTAGTAGAATAAGACCTCCTCTACCTTGGCAAAAAAAAATTGTTGAGTTACAATATCGGATAACATGCGAAAAAAAATTAGAAAGTGTCATTTTATCATAACAGTGACCTGTCCTAAACTCTATTCGACTTACAAAATAAGTTTTCCTGCAAATACGAATAATTAATTGAATGTAAGTATAGTTTAATTTCATTGATGTTTATATTGTCTATCTACAAAAACTATTTTTGTTTATTTAACTACGTTGTTATAGATTTGACAACCAGTCAACTTTTGTCCGGCGAAAAGTTATCATTTTAGAGGACAGTATTTTTCGTAGAGATATTCCGTCAACATGGCGCCTGTTGTGCTCCCCTTTCCTCTCACCACCTCGGATCAGTGCGGCTTAAGCCCGCGGCGCGAACGCACCGGTCGTGACGTGTTGTGGTTTCCCGCCAAAAACGAAAGTTTATCATTTCAGTGATGTGGGGACAAAAAAAAATTCATTTCGGTAGCCGTTATAACTCGTGTTAGATTTATTTAATTTATTTCATAGTTGTGCATTAAACTCGCCGTAAGGACTGCTAGTTTGAGAAGTGTTGATATTTTGATACTGATTTTGGTTCTAGAGATAATGTAAATTTAAGGTACATTTTATCATTTCAGTTTTATCATTTCAGAGGATTCGGTGGACTGTAATACTGATAACAGTCCACGGAAATGAAATGCACCTCTGAAATGATAAATCAGGGATCCCGGTCTCAAATATTTATTCATAGTTCCGAAATGTATTTTAACCTAGAAGAAGTCAGAATTATTGTGTTTATTTGGTATTTTGTTCGTGACGTGCGTGTTTGGTGGTTTGATATCTTACTAATAATGAAAATGTAAATACCTGTAAAAATCTTACTTTTAATCAGAGCGTTTTAGTATAAACTGAATAAATAACAATGTAAGAAACCCCAACTTGCATTTCGCTTTGCTCTTAGCTATATCATTCCAGTGGTCATTAATAATATCGGTGTAGAGTTATATCATTTCAGTGGACAAATTTTCATTTCGGTGGACATTTTTATCATTTCGGAGGATACTTTTAATTTCGGTGGACCTATAAAAATTCAATCTTCAATATTTCTCTGAATTTTAATGATATTTGTTGCCCGCTCTCACACATGTTATATAATGGGTTAAACTTTTATTTGTCATCAAAAATCTGTAGAATAGCATTGAAATAAAAAATCTCACCGAAGTGATAAAAAAAATCTACTTGTTGAAATTTACCCATTTCTCAGAAACGTATGAATTTAAGAAAATTGCTTGAACATTTATAATAAAATTAGGGGTGAAAAGTTTAGAAATTTTGTAAATAAAAATTGGTTGCCTGTAAAGTCGGTATACGGGCGAAAGTTTTACGTGACAACGACTTTGAGTGGTAAAATAAATTTAATGTGAATATTCATTCGTATAACATGAACCGGTGTGTATGCCTATCTCTCACTCTCTCTCTCTCTCGCTCTGTCTCTCTCGCTCTTAGGCGGGTTAACTGTGCTCGAGTGGAAGGGACGCGTGCCTTTCACTTTTTATGTCTGTCTCACTCGCTCTTAGGCGGGCTAACCATGCCCGAGTCGAAGGGACGCGTGCCTCTCACTCGCTCTCATTGTGAGCGCAGAACGTGAGCGGAGCGTCGTAACGCAGTTTCTTGAGGTGTCACTCGGCAAACCAATTTATAAGACGTTGTCACGTCAAAAATAAAAATTGTACAGTGTAAAAAGGTCCAACCGTACATTGAACAAAAACTTAAGAAAATCTTTCTTGGAGTATAAAAATATGTATGTCTATCTGTTTGTTGCTACACAAAAATCACTGGTCGGATTGGAACTTTCTTGTTTTACTAGTACTCCTGAAAATTTATAGACTTAAAAATTATCTTGAATTCCTGAATACCTGATGTGAAGTGATGTGGCATCCTAGATAGATGACCAGCTAAACAGTAAGAGGCGTAAATTAACCAGCTTAAGAAAACTTATTCAGCGTGGTATTGTTTTTTTTTTAGATTTACACATAAAGAAAATAGAAAAACTTGAAAAATCACACATCGGTATATCAATGGATACAAAAACTTGAAAAATCACACATCGGTATATCAATGGATACCACTAGTGTTTCCGGAACCGGTATTCTTTGTGAGAACCGGTAATTTCGGTACTTTTCTTTATCGGTACCGGGATTTCCCGGTTCTTTCGATATTTTCGGTTCTTGGTAGTTTTTGTTTTATTAAATGAAAATTATGCTTCAAAAGTAAACTACAATTAATTGATCAAGTATTTTTTATTGAATTTATTTATTTATTTTCTATTCTTATACCTAGTAGTAGGTTATTAATTATAAATCAGACTATAAATCAATCAGTCTTATTGTCAAGTACTAGAGTAAGTTAAGTATTAAAATTAAACAGTCATTTTATCTGTAGGTATCAATCTCGCACAACGACTACCCGAGATATCTTGGCGTTTCGCTAGACATATCACTGACTTATAAGAAGACCTACGATAACGCCAAGAAGAAAGTGCACTCGCGGAACAACTTACTGCGTCGCCTAACTACCACCAAATGGGGAGCCACGCCGCACGTGCTGCGGACGACAGGGCTAGCGCTTGCCTTCTCAGCTGGCGAGTTCGCATCCCCTGTTTGGAGCCGATGCGCTCATGCCAAGTTAGTGGATGTAGCCCTGAATGACACCTGCCGGGTCATCACTGGTTGTCTTAAACCTACCCCAGTGTCAATTCTATATCTACTGGCTGGTATAGCACCTCTGGAAGTCCTCTGTGTGTGGGCTGTGGCTAGCCCTACTGAAAGGGCAAACGCAGATCGCGACTCACGGCACCCTATGCACGGCTACGTCTACACCAATGGAGCACAAACAAAAGAGACCGAAGTAGTAGCTCCTTCAACCGTTCCCGCGAGCCGAACCTCTTACTAACTAGAGTGCCGGTGCTTATATTATTTGACAAAAAAGCAGTTGATCCTTCAGCTCAAACCATTTTTTTTTAACGTCAGGAAATGTCAATTACGCACCGTACCCCTCCGTCGGGGACCGGAGGGGCGTGTGTGGGACTCCCCCGTCTTCGGGTATACCCACTAAAACCTGACGAAGCCCGCTGCGTGTGGCTGTGACAGCAGGGGCCGCGGTGTCTCAACAGTCCCGCGACCCTTGCCAGCAGCAACGTCCGCCCTCTAAGCAGGAGGGCGGATCTCCACGGAGTGGGGTGAGGAGATCTCATCCCACTCCAGACGGCACACTGGCGCCGTCTCTCAGGAGGGTCCGGGCGGTTAGGCCAAGACCCTCGTTTCGCCACGAGGACCAGAGTCCCAAGGACATCCCCTGCCTCCTCTGATAAGCCAGAGGGGTGCTGGGAGCCACAAGCACTTCGGTGAGCCGCCGCTCGATGCGAGACAGACGCGACTCACTAGTGTCTCTGCCGCCCGATACGGGAACAGACGCAGAGGCACTCTCCACAGAGCATCCGCGCGGGAGTTTTAGTCAGGCATTTGTGGTAGAATACTCTATCACTTGGTTTAAAAAACCAACTGAAATTTCTATATGATACTTAGGTCTACTGTCCCTACTTTTATTTTATATTTTTAGCGACACAGAAGCGGTAATAGCAGTTGAGCACAAGCACTGAAATAGCGAAATAAGACACAATATTAACACAAGTGAAGCGACGAAGGGTGGTCAGGGAAAGATTGACTGGCCGTACCAAAATGCGTTTTGATGATGATGATGGCTGCAGCAATCCTTCCAAGCGCCCTAACCATGCACCTCTGTCTTCGTCCTTTTTGCTCGTTTCGTCTTTGATTTGCTCTTTTGCGATCGGGTGGCTCAAGCGAAGTCGGTCGGTCGGTCGGAACGGTCGTTTCTGCGATTATCCGGCTCGAAGGACCAAACAATGTTGAGTACGTTGGTGTTGATGTGAAGAGGGTGTTAATATTGATTAAAAGGTCTTGAATTTCTTGAAATCTTGCGTATAATAAATTTGAAAATTCGGTTACATGAATTCGTGCGTTCGAAAAATTCAAGAGAGACATGTAATGGCGGACAAACGATGATCTTGCGAAAAAATGTGGAGGGGCGCAGTGTTGCTCGCGTTAAAATTCAATTACCATTAAACAGCCTAATTCTGACGTAAAATAGAAAAAGCCGCATACAACGATTCTCATCTTAAAACCATAATGAAGAATCTCGTTTCATATGTATTATGTAATTAATTATTGACATACTTTGTGAACTAAATTGTAATTGAAATTATTTTTATTCATTTAATTTTATTCTTGTAAAATTTATAGTTGCATGCTTATCATAAGCAAAACATGTTGCACTTATTTTGTTGTACCACCTACAAATACCATGTTTTTAAGCAAATAAAGATTTATTATTATTATTACTTTCGGAAGTAATTGGGTTTTAGTTTTTAAACTTATTTTTTTAATCCTACGAGAATTTTACTTATATTCTCGTAATACGGAATGGCAATGAATAGCCATAAGGAACTTTTGCTTTTACAAAATGTTTGGCGTTAATATTGTAATGACTGAGAGAAACTTTTATTTTGTTGTGAGTGCCTACGTTTACCTAAGAAATAAGATAACTACTTAAGTTATTTATTTAAAACTTTATTGCACAAGAAGTGTTCAAAGGGTGGACTTAATGCTCAAAGCATTTTCTGCCAATCAACCTCAAGGTCATGCAGAAAAAGGCAATGGGTGCAGTCAAAATGAATTAATAATAATAATAATTAGTAATTGACTTTTTACTAACTGATACAAACTAATCACTTCTCATCTACATCCCTGATGCGCATTGCAAAAGAGTGGAACTCACTACCTGCGTCAATGTTTCCCTGCAGTTACAACCTAGAAATCTTCAAAGCTAGAGTGAACAGGCATCTTCTAGGTGAGCTCGCTCCATCGTAGACTCAGTCTTTGCCTCGTTCGGGCTTAGTCTTGGGTCAAGAGCAAACCTATCCCAAATAATAATAAAAAATGCGCATTTCGTTGGTGAACTTAAGGGAATATTTATACCTGCCTTAATTTAATTCAAAACATCTTTTGCAAACCGGAAAATAGCTGCTATCGCATTTTCTTGACTTTTCCCTTTAATTCAACTTTGCTTTTAAATCTGAATAAGGCAAAGAAAAACAAATTCATAAACATAGAAAGTGATATTAGCTTGAAATAGTAATTACAAGCTACTTACCAACTTTACAAATTTTGGGCGAAATTCTTAGGACAAAGTTAGTTTTAAATGTAAACAATTACAATTATTGTATATCAAATTTGAAAAGAGGCAATGACAATAGTGATTGAGTTCCTTGCGCCGCTTCTTCTCAGCACTGGCCCAAATTGTCCTGAAGCGGTGGTAGGGTTAATTCATATGTTGGGACGTGTAAAAGTGCTAGTTGTTAGTCTACTTACAGAAATAAATAGATTTTATTGATTTTAGTGAGTAAGTGGTCGGTGTTTGTATGAAAGAAAATATCGCATTGTCGGTTGTCCTCATGATAAAGATTAATTAGTAATCCTTGCTATTTACATGTTTAAACAGTCAAATAAGATTATGCAAACCCACATCCAAAAAATAAACTTACAACAGATTATAACTTCCTGCCTGTTAATTAAATGTTCCTTTAACCAAAGGTTGTCTGAAAGAGATCGCTACAACCGATAAAACTGCCTAAATCTTTTTTTGTTAAACTTGTCTGTAATTTTGTTTTGTGTTGTACAACTAAGCTAAGTGTTTTGTCTGTCTTTTGTATGTCTTTCTATGTTCGACTGCCTCGTTGTTGTAGTCACTACAGTGCAGTGGAAAGGTTTCTGCTTTACATCCGAGAGGTCCCGGGTTGGAATCCCAGGTCGAGCCAAAATTGTTTCTGAGATTTTCTGTCATGAATTGCTCAAAAGCAGCTTGGAGTCGGGAAGTTTTCGGTGTTACGCCCCCGTGCCTCGGTGCGCACGTTAAGCCGTTGGTCCTGCGCCTGAACTCTCTTCGGTCATGTCGGATTGCCGTCTCACCGAACTATTAGAGGGTTGGAGTTGGAGCAGTGAGTACATCTGTGTATTGCGCTAACACTTGTGCACTATAATATCTCTTGCGTAGTTGGCTGATGATCTCTGTTGAGATTGGCCGCCGTGGTCGAAAACGGGCAGGAGGACTATTATTAATCTATCTACCATACCTAACAGATTTGACTTTCGTTAATTTGAAAAGATTGTAACGTACCAAAATCAAATAAAATACTCCGTATCTTAGAATCACAGGTTGATTTAACTTATTTTCAATACAATAACACATCAACATTAGTAATTTCAATTATTTGACCAACACAATACAAGAAGTAACTTAATTCACCGTTAAAATAACGCACAACTTTTTATAGAAACTCGCGCAATAAAACTGTTTATGATGCTTTTAATTTAATTAGTTTTGACAGGAGGACGAATTTAAGAATAATAACAACTAAGAATAATGAATAACAACGCAAAAAATATTTATATTGTACCTAATGATTTGTAAGTAGGTACTCATGTTTGCTTCTTGTTAAATATAAATCTTGGTATGGTAGTTAAACAGAACAAAATTTAAAAATAAATTGTTGAGGTGCTTGTGGCGCAGTGGTTGCAGCGCTTTGGTAGTGATAAACAAAGTAAAGCAACCTAAGGCGCGGTCATGTTTGGGATGGGTGACTATTCTGACCATTTAAGTGACGTCTATTTACAAGCATCTCCGTGCTTCGGAAGGCACGTTAAGCTGTTGGTCCCGGTTAATATCGACAGATATTAGTCGTTAAGCCTGTTCAGAGGCCCTCGGGCGGCTTAATAACATCTGACAGTAAGGTTGGTCACTTACCTTACAAACACCCCTCCACCAATCCGCACTGAGCCCGCGTGGTGGAGTATGGGTTGGACCACCTCGGTTGAGGTGAGGCCTACGCCCAGCAGTGGGACGTATATAGGCTTATGAGAGATGAGAGAAATTGTTGAATAAATAGAATAATATAGACAGACAAATGAAGGAGATGTCTATCGGACCTTGGTCCCCGACCATAACACCCGGTCGGTAGAAAGCGCTTCCCTTTGGCTTCCTAACTCTAAATCAGTCGCGCCAAATCTATATATCGAAATCAGAAAAAAGTTGACATCGGAATGGAAATCGATTTAAAAATTGACATCGAAATCAAAGAAGTCGCCATTAAAATCAGAAAATTCGACATCGTAATGAAAATCGATTTCAAAGTCGATAAATAAATCAGTCGGTCAATATCGTAATCTGAAACGTCGACATAGTTGATAGAATCAGGCGTTACTTTGCGGAAATCCATGACTAAAGCTGAAAAAGAGGATTATTTTGCTTTAAATTTCCACTAAGCGACGCCAGCGCTGGGACCCAAAAACATCCAACTGAAAAAAGCTGGAACTGGAAGGCGCAGGACTTGCAATACAACTCACAACGTGACACAGAAGATGCACCTGGCATCACAACACTGACTCTAACAAAACACTCGACGGGTTTCGCTACTACACGTGGCATCCTCAGGAGATGTTGTCGCTTCGACAGACTACGAGCGAATTCTCTCATAGCGAATTATAGGTGGTTACAGTTGGATGTATTTGGGCCTCAGCGCTGGCGTCGTTTAGTGGAAATTTAAAGCAAAATAATCCTCTTTTTCAGCTTTAGAAACGTCGGCATCTAAATGGAAATTGACTTCAAAGTCGATATCGAAATCAGAAAGTCGATATTGAAGTCAGAACAGTCGACGTAGAAATCATACGTGACAAAAATGTAGACCTTAAAGTCCTGTCTTAAGCAAACAAATATTTCTTATTCTTAAAGTTTTATACCGGACTACGGCAAAGCAAAATGGAGCCTATTTACCTCGCGATTGTGTATTTTGACCTGTGGACAACTGCACCGCTTGGTGCAGGGTGGGTGCAGGTCGGACTTCTAGAACCAAGGGTCGCGGGTTCAATCCCCGCACAGTACAAGCATAAGTGTGCATGAACATGTGTGTTTGTCAGGTGTGTGGTCTGGGTGTTTTCTAAGTATAATATGTAATTATTTACAAAAAAAAGTATTTAAGTATGTTTATCCGTTGTCTAGTACCCATAACACAAGCCTCGTAGCTTAATTTGGGACAAGAGAATTGGTGTGATTGTTGTGAAATATTTATTCATATTCATATTTTTTTTACTTGCCAACTAAGTGTTAAATACATACATAATTATAGCAGGTCTTATGCTAGACAATTACACTTATAACTTAGTAACCCTTTCAGTTTGGGTATTGCAAAAATTATTGAAAATGATTTGAGGGCTATATATAATTATTATTAGGATCTTATAATAATAACACTTACAAGTATTGCATTTTGGACTTACGGTTATTAAAGTTGTGACAATATCAGAAAACTTAAGTAATAAAAATAAACAGTTGGTTATTAAGTATTTTTCATCTATATGTTTGTATTTAGTTATCGTTTATGTCGTTATTTTTTTTTCTATTTTAGTTATTATTTATTTAGGTCAGTCCGACCACCTTAATAGTTCTCCTGGCCGATTTCGACCACGGCGTCCAATCTCAACTAAGATTAACCAACTGCGCAGGAGATATTATAGTGCACAAGTGTGAGCGCAATACACTGGTGCACTCACTGTTCCATCACTCTCAAAGTTTGGTGAGATGGCAATCCGACATGACCGGAGAGAGATCGGGCGCAGGACCAACGGCTTAACGTGCGCACCGAGGCACGGGGGTGTAACACCGCCAACTTTCCGACTACGAGCTGCTTTTGAGCAATTCATGACAGAAAATCTCAGAAACAATTGGGCTCGACCTGGGATTCGAACCCAAGACCTCTCGGATGTAAGGCAGAAACCTTGCCACTACACCAACGAGGCAGACACCACCGACCACCATACTTTAATTTTATTAATAGGATCATAAAAGTTAAGTAACCCCATTATTTTTGCATTGTTCTGTATGGAAAGACTGTCATTTAGGATGACACATGGTTATTTTGTAACAGGATGCGTAAGATCTTATTTACTTCGTCAATAAACTGACCTCAAGCGATGAGTGATGTTTGGCCTCCTTAAGTGCGAGAAGGTCGAAATGCGAAATGTTTTTTTTTTAATAAGTCTCTTTTTAGACATTATGTACGAGTATAAGCCATGAAAAAACGTGTGTGTCAGCTCCGACGCACGACTGGAGTTTACTTCTTAAGAACGGTTATAAAAAGTAAAAAGATTAGGGAATAAGGATAAATAATTGCATGTTTTATGATACTTAAAGCATGTATGATACATTTATTTTTGAATCTGTCAAAATACATAACAAAACCATAGAAATAAATAAACAATAGTCTCCTTAATACATACATACAACAATACACCTATACAATACTCGGTTGAACGTGGACGAAAATGACCGATGCGTCTTCGGGTAACATCGTGTGACATTTTCGTGTAACATCGCGTGACATCGGATAACATCGGGAGTTTGATTTTACTCCCGAATATTTTCATACCCCGGCCTTATATAGGAAAATCGATTCTTAAGGAGTAAACTCCAATTATTAATTATTTCTTGATAAAAAACAAAATAATGGCTAGATGACACCACCAATCGTTGACATACTCTTTATTATCTGTCAAAACGGTTTGCCTCCTTAGGTTTTTTAATAGCACGAGAGCCCACGACCAAAACCATGTCTCATAGCAATACGGCAAAAGCCCTATAAAATCGTTAGATTGTATGATTCTGAACCCGACTAGGTGTGTAGTAACGGTCGAAAGTGTAGCAACTGCGTGGGAGGCCATTTCTGCTGTGTCAAAAAAAAAAGACAGTCGGTATTATAGCAATACGTCTGATAGTGAAAATGTACATAGATTTTATAATTGTATTACGAAAAAGTTTGTTTTCAGACATTTTGCGCGTAGCATATAGCCTGAGCGCATTTTTGAAAATGTCAACAAATTTAGCCGACCTGTATCATAGCAATACGGATAAATTTTTTTTTCAACTTTTCGTATTGCTGCCATGATTACCAATAACCTGTTTTCAGACACTTTAAGTGTAGCATATACTCCCAAAAACGAAAATAACGTTTCGGAGTCGCCTGGCCGACGCCTCTGTTAAATGTTTTTTTTAAATTTACAGCCTTCATAGATATTCAAGAATCTCCCTTGTCTATTATATGTACTTTGACAGATGACAGATGTCATTACTTATTTCTTTTGTAAAAGTTACTCAAATGTGCTTTAAATAAAACCAAAACTATCAAATCAATCAGTATTTAATTTCAACAGCCTCAGCGCTTGTTACGCTCCTGCCCCTTCCCTTCCCTTCATCCCAGTTTCCTTTTGTGCGATTTATTTCAATGTTAAGGTTTCGGGTAAATTCTTTGTTAATTATCATCTAATAAATTCAGGGTCGCAACGTATTCATTGGTTTGTAACAGAAAATTCAAGATGCCTCAATACGATTTTTAAATGATATCTGAGTATCGAAAAGTTGTCTGATAGAGAAGGTGCTACACTTAATTTGTCTGATATAAATTTTTTGCACATGTGGACAACTTATTTTATCATGTCCAACAATTTTCAGACATATTGCTATGATACCGATCGGTAAAATTTGTTAACATTTTCTAAACGGTCTCAAAATTTAATGCGTTCACATTTCCGTCTGAAAATTGTTTTGTTCGCATCAAATAACCAAAATTTACTACTAAAAAAGATTTTCAGACGTATTGCTATGAGACATTTTTTTTGTCTCATTTTTAATTTTTTTAAGTGATTTTACGGGTTTGCGCTACACCACTAACGTCTGAAAAATATGTTTTCGGTATCTCAGAACTATTATTCAACTACAGTCTGCAAATCAGACATATTGCTATGATGCAGTTCGGTAAAATTCTTTGACAATTTTGAAAATTCGGTCAGATCAAACGCTACGCGGAAAATGTCTGATATTGGTATTTTCGAGTTCAGGATAATCGTATCTATCGATTTGATGCAGTTTTGGCCGTATTGCTATGAGACAAAAAATTTGGTCGTGGGCTCTCGTACTATAAGGGAATGCAATAACGTGACGTTACTGTCATGTATCAGAAATCGGAGTCAATTGACCGTATATTTATTGAGTTTTGTGTGTTTAAAAATTGGTTTCTACAGCTTTTTGGAATTGTACTAGTTGTATTAACTTCATACGGGCTATGTTTTTAAACGCCATGGGCTTGAAAATATTTAAGATAGGTGTCACCATGCCTATTGCTAGAGTTTCAAACCACATGTAACTAAGTTTTATATGTTGTTATATTTATAAAGTAACTAGCGGACTAGAGGTGCTTGTGGCGCAGTGATTGAAGCGCTTTGGTAGTGATACCAAAAGTTAAGCAACCTACGGCGCGGTCATGTTTGGGATGGGTGACCATTCTGACCATAAAAGTGACGTCTATTTACAAGCATCTCCGTGCTTCGGAAGGCACGTTAAGCTGTTGGTCCCGGTTAATATCGATAGATATTAGTCGTTAAGCCTGGTCGGAGGCCCTCAGGCGGCTTAATAACATCTGACAGTAAGGCTGGTCACTTACCTTACACACACCCCTCCACCGCACCGCACTGAGCCCGCGTGGTGGAGTATGGCTCGCACCACCATGAGGTGGTGCGAGCCATACTCCATACGTCCCACTGCTGGGCACAGGTCTCACCTCAACTATGAAGTTGAGGTGAGACCTGTGCCCAGCAGTGGGACGTATATAGGCTGATGATGATGATGATGATAGCGGACCCCGCAGATTTTGTCCAGCCCGTTGTTTTTGAAGTTATTTTATTTATTCCGTCCTCGGACTCCTCCAGTGGGGCGACCGCCTAACTGAAAGCTATTCATTTACGATAGCTATTGACGATGACTTTAAGCTAGTGATCGCTTTGCCTTGGAGCGACCGCCTAAGGATCGCGATAGCTTTGCCTACCCGATAGCCTTCGTGAATGAATGGATTAACGGCGTTTTGTTCAGCTATGTTAGTGTAAAAACTTGGCCTACTGCCAAGTTTAATTAATACTATTAAAAATAATTTAAAATTACTATTTATAAGAGAAATGATGATGTATTATCAGTTTACCTGTTGAAATGCGTTAGAATAAGGTATAAACATCAAAATTACACATATCTAGAACACTTCAAACGAAGTGAAAACCAAGCGCGTGGCAAGGACAAATCCAGTGCAGAACTTATATTGTGATTCCTTTTTTAAATGTACCTGATAGACTGGCTACCTGCCAGCGGCTTATAAATATTGACCAGTAGTTTTCTACCATATTAAGCATGCCATTATGTCGTAGAAAATAAACGTTTCTCTTGAATCACTGTATCTATTCTAATCTAATTGCATCAAAATCCATTAAGCAGTATTAAAGATCTAAGCATAGGTATAAACATACAGACTTAAAGACAGACGCGGGAAGCGACTTTGCTTTAAATTATGTAGTGACTGCGATTTGACTTATAAAATTCCGTGTTTATGACTAGTGGCCATGTTTGTTTGAACGGAAAAATCTCACCACAAACTAAATAACATTAGGTCGCGAATCGCAAGAATTTTATTTTAAGGGTATTAGTAAAAAACGTATTTGTAGAGGCGTGAATCGATTATGTGTATTTAAGTATTTCTATCCGTTATCCTGTTCTACGTTTCGTGGAACGTGGAACATGACAGTCAAGCTGGCTCACCGACTACACGTCACTCAGCGTGCTATGGAAAGGTCTATGTTGGGGATCTCATTGAGGGATAACATCCGGAACGAGGTCTAACGACATAAGACTAAGGTAACTGATTTTGTCCAAAAATATAGCAAGCTGAAGTGGCAGTGGGCTGAACATGTCTGTCGCAGAACCGACGAGAGGTGGAGCAGGAAGGTTCTCGAATGGAGACCACGCTCAGGTAAACGTAGTGTGGGACGCCCCCCGGCTAGATGGACAGACGACGCAAAGGGCGGGAGATCGTGCGCTGTGGCACTCTATGGGGGAGGCCTATGTCCAGCAGTGGACTGTAACAGGCTGATATGATGATTCGTTATTTCGTTATGGGGCTATGTAATTGGTCTGTTCGTAAAAAAAACACTAGCTGGCACAAAAATCGACCTACTTCTTTGCATGGGTTTAAATGAAATGACTTGTCCATACAAGTTTTCGAGTAAAATGTAGCCAGGGCGTTTTTTTTATTCTCAACAGCCAATATACGTCCCACTGCTGGGCACAGGCCTCACCTCAACCATACTCGTGGTCCGAGCCATACTCTACCACGCGGGCTCAGTACGGATTCGTACTCGGTGTTTGTTAGGTAAGTGACCAACCTTACTGTCAGATGTTATTAAGCTGCCCAAGGGCCTCTGACCAGGCTTAACGACTAATATCTATCGATATTAACCGGGACCAACAGCTTAACGTGCCTTCCGAAGCACGGAGATGCTTGTAAATAGACGTCACTTTTATGGTCAGAATGGTCACCCATCTCGAACATGACCGCGCCGTAGGTTGCTTAACTTTTGGTATCACTACCAAAGCGCTGCAACTACTGCGTCACAAGCACTGTAAGATAACATATTTTACTGTTGACAGAGATATGCGTGAATTCTTCTACGTCATCGGGATAGCTATCAATACAAAAACATTAAACATACTTCATAAGGAGATTTTATTTAAAAGTTTTTTTTTTTATAAATAAATAAATATACAAAAACATCACATAATTTGGTCTGACTCCGTGGTAAGTAGCTTAAGCACTTGTGTTAGAGATGTCAGAATCAACAGTGGTATTACAAATAGACTTTATAAATGCATATAACCCCCAGACCAGTACAAACAGACATGTTCCTGCACACAAATGTTTGTACAGTGCAGGGATCGAACCCGCGACCTCTTGGTTAATAAAGTTGAAAAAGATGGATTATTTTGCTTTAAATTTCCGCTAAACTTCTTAATCTTCTTAGTCAACTTCTTGACCATCACACCAATGTGGTCGTCATTTTATAG
This sequence comes from Pyrausta despicata, assembly GCA_963921415.1. NCBI lineage: Eukaryota > Metazoa > Arthropoda > Insecta > Lepidoptera > Crambidae > Pyrausta > Pyrausta despicata. The sequence continues at coordinate 8,914,011 of OY992873.1, read as the reverse complement.
TTTTTATTAGTTGTTCTTATAGAGGCAAGAGAAATACATAATCTATTAAGAAATATGTATCTGTTTAGCTATATCTATCTAATGTTAAAGTTGTATCTTTCTAAAGTTCCTTCTTACACTGAATTATAATGAAACCGTAAGCTTACTAAATTCACCTAGGCGAAATCACATTAAATCACACACTCACCACACACGCATTCAAATATTCATCCCCCCCCCCCCCACACACACACACTTACACACACTCCCACCCCACATATACACACCCACATCTCTTGTGCCCGTTAGCAACACAAGCCACACACACGTACCTTAATATATTAGTTTAGTCTATTATTATTATCTTATGTTCCTTCTCATAATTTTCATTGTTAAATAACCTTAAGCCTACATTTTTCCATTTTTCTTTTTACCCGACTACGGCGAAGCAAAAGGAGGGTTATGATTTTGACCTGTATGTATGTATGTATGTATGTGGGTATGGATGTTCATCTGTTCCCTCGTAACTTCTAAACTACTTATCAGAATTCGACAAATGACATATCATTAGAAGCGTCTTAATTGTCCGCTGGTTATAGGCTATATAGGATTTCACAAAATCTAATGTGGCGCCCTCTGGCGGACAAAACATACGAAGTAAAAAAATAAAGTTAAGATAAATATGCCGTGTTTGGTATCATTTGAAACCGCTTTACTTGTACATTTTGAATATATATATATATATATATATTACTAGCATTTGCTTGTGACTTTACCTGTATTCATGGGCTGATTGTATATAATTCACATCTTTTTTACCCGACTATATAGGGTCACCTCGAATTAAGCGCAAATATTTTAAGGGTAGATTCTATGCATTAAGTTAAAAAAATAATCTTAATAAAAAAATGGTGTAAATACGCTAGTTTTTGTGATAAACGATTTTATTGAAACGCAAAAAAAGTGTGCGCGGAGCCTGCGCTGAATACGATTACGTTGCGTGCGAGAGGGACAGAAAACCCGGACAATGAGGAGGCGGCGCGTGGGCGCGTACTCCGGCGGGAAGCAGCTGACCGCATGAGTGCGGTCAACAAAGTCAGTCCAGTCGCTGCAAGACGTTTCGCAGCGTGATATAGCCGAAAAAATCTGATTCCGCTTGATAATTGCATTCGATCGAAGTGACGTTTAAAATAATTGATCTTCAATTTCAAACCAATGCATCATAAAAGTTATGCGATACTAAGGAATACCTACTCGATTGTGTAAAAACATACGATTATGCTATGATAGTTTTTGTGCCGACCCCCCATGTGTGAAAGTAATAGTGAAGTAAGTAACATAAACACTTGTGATATGGAAATCAGAAACTCCGACGGTACCACAACAGTAACTCAGAGACTCAAGTCAATAACGAAAAACTAGTTCCGATATTGACCCGACCGGGAATTAAAGCCTGGATCTCAGGACCTCGGACACGGTGAAAAATTAAAAACTAGCGTCTTAACCACTCGCCCATGGAGATCGCTCGGAGACCTAAAACTTACTTGTGTTAAGGAAATCAGAAACAACGGCGGTACCACAACACCCAGACCTAAGTTAATTACGAAAAACTAATTTCGAAAAATCACTTAATTAAAATAAAACACGATATTGACCTGACCGAAAATTGAACCCGGGGACTCAGAAATGGCGACCTTAAAAACGGCGTCTTAACCACTCGGCCACGGAGATCGTCTAAAGCTACTTACTTGTGATATGGAAATCAGAAACAACGGCGGTACCACAACACCCACACCTAAGTTAATTACGAAAATCTAATTTCGAAAAATCACTTATTTAAAATAAAACACGATATTGGCCTGACCGAAAATTGAACCCGGGGCCTCAGAAATGACGACCTTAAAAACGGCGTCTTAACCACCCGGCCACGGAGGTCGTCTAAAGCTACTTAACTTACATTTCGAATAAACTTAGGGTGCATTTCCACTGCACCAAAGAAAATCGTTCTATTATATCTTAGGTAGGTATCTTGCCCTTATTTAAATTCATTTTGTACTTACCTATACCCTGGTTTAAAATAACACAATTGTGTTAGGGCATACCTAATACAGTTTGCCAGTTTCAGTGCCTACCATACTAAACCACATAGGCACGTACGTACCTAGGTGAATGTTAATCATTTCGATTAAACTGAAGCTGAAATCCAGTCATTATTATTTACAACGCCTTCTAATTCCTTCTTTTAAACAATATCAGGGCGCGAATCAACTGTACCTAACAAATTTAATCATTCCTATAACCTCACCTTTACTTAAAATCAAAACAAACTTTGATGTGCCGCCTAGCCTAAAACTAATCTCTGATGTGCCGCCTAGCCTAAATCAAAAAATCTTTGATCGTGCCGCCTAGTCTAAGGGATTGTAAATCAAATAATTAAGGTTTCACTGATTAATTTGCATAATACTGATATTATGCAAAAGAACATCCTCAATGGGCATATGCATAACAAATTATTTATGTAATTGTTGGGTGTTATGCGTATTTACATTATGAAGTGCCAACTAAGGTAGACGGTCCTCAAAATGGCATTTCATTATTAATCATTTCTAGTAAAATACTGATGGAAACTTATCACTACGTTAAGTTAATCGATTTATTATTCAATATCCTTAGGTATCGTTTGACAAAAGTAAAAACCATTTGAAAAGTAATAAACAAAAAGTTGGGTGGTAAAAATGTGCATTAGCGACATAAGTGTAGCTCTAGGCTCCTTGCCTAAACCTATTGTTTACAATTCGTTTGATCGGCGGCGCGACAAAGCGCGGCAAGTCCTCAAAGGCTTACAGGTGCCAGGATTGGTCAGCCGCGGACTGCAAAGAGCGCGCGTGCCGCGTAGGGATGCCCGATCTTTTGCTTTGAATCGATCTTTTAAATCGTAATGGATCGTAATCCTGTGAATCGATTCACGCTTACGCAGTGTTTAATTATTACTTAATTCGAATTTTAGAATACTACTTCGTTCAGAATCTACGAAAATTAAGTGAATACGAAAATGATTCCTTTGCAATAACAATAAGTTGTGGTGTTTGTGGTTATGGGCTTTAAAACTTAATATTTACAGATTCCAACTCAACTAAACTGATAAGTTTATTCCGAATTCAAACAAAATGATACGTTTATTTTCATACGATACGATCTCCAGGCATACGATTCGATCTTAGCAAAGATCGCATCCCATTGAATCGATTCAAAAAATCGGCAATCGTATTGCCGTGAATCGATCTTCAAAAAAATCGATTCAGATCGGGCATCCCTAGTGCCGCGCAAGAGTAAGAAAAGAAAGAGTTAGTCCGCCAAGCAACATCATTTCGTTGAGTTGTGTGTGCGTGCGGCGCCTAGCTAAAATGCCGTATCGGTTTTCCGACCAGGAGTACCTCAATATGGCTTTATGCTATAATGACGCAGGGGAGGTTTTGTTGCGGGCGCAGCAGCTGTACGCTGAGCGGCATGGTCGCGTAGTTAACCTGCGCACCATACTTGGGGCAGTGCAGCGCCATCGTGAGAGTGGGAGCTTCCGTCCACGTCAGGACACGGGCCGGCAGCGCTACCCAGCGCGGCTCGAGGATGACGTCGTGGATTTTTTCCACCGGCACCCAGTGGCGAGTATCGCAGACGCTGCTCGTATGTTCGGCGTCAGCGATTATTACGTGTGGAATTACGTGCCAGGATTGTGAGTGCGTTTTTTGTGCGTTGAAAGTGCTCAGTGCAGTTCGGAGGCATTCCCTCGATCGTGCCAGACAATGTGTGCGACAACAGGGAGGTCACGTACAACACTTAATGTAGATAAAATAAATGTAAATAAAATGTTTTGTGTGTAAATAGGGACTGTAAATATCAATGAATTAAGACTTTTAAATACGCCAAGTTATCACGAAATGTATCATAATCATCATTATCAATATCGAACATTATTATTAAGGTTAATTGCTAAGTGATAGTTATTTTTTGTTTTAACTTGTCAGTCCAAAGCCTGAAAAAGTGTGATGGGAAGTATTAGTGTGTAATAGTGTTAAACAATTAAAGAAATTTGTAATGTTATTTAATAATAAAAATAAACTAAAGTTGAATGTTATTTGTCATTTATTTCCGATATTCCTGTTAGTTTGTGGGTAAGTAGAAACTGAAATACCTACGGTAAGTTTTAAAACATGTAGATAGGGTTTTCTTTCACCTAAGTTAATCAGTCAGTTTTCGCGTAGATTAGGTTAGGTGTTAGGTTGTGCGCTTACAGCACCTTGTTGTTTTAATCTTTTGCCTGATAATGGATTCATAACCTAAAATTAACGTACCTAGATAAACATTCACTGAACTACGTTATCATTTACCTAACACGTATCTTCCTAGCAGTCTCATCTCGCAAAACGAGCTTGTGTGTGCTGTGAATGAAAGTTGTTGGAGGAGGCGTGGCAGCAGCTGTCATTTTGCTACTTTATGAATTACTTGAGGGAAGACTAAGCCCAATAGAAATTAATTTTGTGAATGAAATGTGGTAGACGAGGCGTGGCTTAAGGGAAAGAGTAAGACTGATAGATATAATTGAAATGATAGAGATAGGTAGTGTAAGGGCCATCACACACGAAAAAATGAAAATTACATTTATTTTGTTAGGAAAAATCAAATAAAAAACTAGCGTATATACACCATTTTTTTATTAAGATTATTTATTTAAATTAATGCATAGAAGCTACCCTTAAAATATTTGCGCTTAATTCGAGGTGACCTTATATATGTGGCTCTTATTCCCAAATAACATTACTTTCTTCTCCTTGGAGGAATCACTGTCTTCTAAGACACAGGTTTAATCCTAGTTTAGTTGGCAGGGACATTTTTAAGATTATCACGATTTTCAATCATAGTTCTAGGAATGAACATTTGTTTGAACATTGTTATTTGTTTGTTACGTTTTTGGTCAATAAATAAATTTATTTAAAAAAAAATGGTTCATGAATCATGAGACACAGCCTGATGACGGACAGAAACACGGAGAGCGATATCTCGATAGGAATTGGAGTTTCTTTTCAACCCCTGACGAAAAAGAGGTGTGTTATAAGATTGACCCGTATATCTGTTCGTTTGTGTATATGTGTTTCTGGCTGTGGCATTGAAAGGATGGCCAAATTTAAAAGCAGTTTTTTTTATTAGAAAGATAATTTAATCACGGTGGTTTCTAGCTCTGGTTGGTCAAAATTCGTCCAGCCGTTGAAGGTCACCAGCTGTTTTTCTAGCTCATGTCAGGGGGTTTATTTTAATATTTTTTACTCCCCGGGTTAGGAACGCTGTTCAAAACATTGCTAATTCGTAATGACAAATTTCCGTCACTACGATTACGTCATTTCATTAGTGAGAGAAAGTATAAAAGACCGGTGCGGCAGGTCCGTAGGTTCAGTCGCTCGTAGTCTGTCGAAGCGACAACATCTCCTGAGGATGCCACGTGTAGTGGCGAAACGCGTCGAGTGTTTTGTTGGTGTCAGTGTTGTGGTTCCGGGTGCATATTCTGTGTCACGTAGTGATTTGTAGTATTGTAAGTCCTGCGACTTCCAGCTCTACCTTTTCAGGTGATTACAGTTGGATGTATTTTGGGTCCTGCGCTGGCGTCGTCTAGTGGAAATTTAAAGCAAAATAATCATCTTTTTCAGCTTTACCCTAATATTGGTTTAAATATTTATTGAAATTTTAATGTATTGAGACGATAAATGGATTATACTGTGTAATTTTGAATATAGCAATTGTTGTGCAAAGTAGTCTGTCTGGTTGTCCACGGAAGACCAGCGCCGTGGCATTCCTGAGATGCTACGACACATACAGAGTACACATACACAAGATACTGAAAGGGGGGCCCCCTTGTGTATGTGATTTTTAAATGTGTTTTTCTATTTGGTAAAAATAGGATACTGAATAAAAATGTTTTTTTCTTCTTCTTCTAAATTCCTGGATACGGAACCCTAATAATTGCGTCTGCGCACAACAGTACCTAGATAATGCGTCAACACACAATATTGTTTTCATTATTGTGCGATAAACACTTGCAGAATAAATTAAACAAACAAACACGAATCTATGATTAACTTCGCAGGCTATTTTAGGTTTATGCGAATCTAACTGCTTGTTTCAAAGATGGTTTAACAATTTTCCATAAGCCTTGAATAAAGAGGAATTTCCTTTTAATGTATTAAAAGGAAATTCCTCTTTATTCAAGTGCACTTTATGACGTTTTCATACTTCTCTTTTTACAGTTGCCAATAATAGGATGATTTTCACATACTACTATACCAAGCACCCCACGCTTTTCACTCTACTGTAATATAAATTCCGTGTTCTCAGAAATTATTTTCTCCTTTTTAGTTAGCAATAAAAGCGTGTTTTTTTAGTTTTTAGGGTTCCGTACCTAAAAAGAAAAAAACGGAACCCTTATAAAATCACTTTGTTGTCCGTCTGTCAAGACCGTTTTTCTCAGGAACGCGTGGAGGTATCAAACTGAAATTTCTATATGATACTTAGGTCTACTGTCCCTGAAAGCTGTAGAAAAATCAACCTTCTAAGCCAACGCAATCAAAAGATACAGCCATTTAGGCCGCAAATTTTCGAAACTCGCACGGGAATCAAAACCTACAGTACTTCCCGTAAACTTAGAATCTTGAAATTTAGTACGAAGTCACGTCTTATAGTACAATATAGGAAAACCGTAAATTTTCAGTTTCATCATAAATAAAAAAAAAATTTTTTGAAAAATATTTATGACAATTTTAAAAATTTCAAAGTTACTACTCCTTATATCATGTTGAGATATTAAATTAAAATTTATATTAAAAACTTAAGTCTATAACACCCGTGATGGGTGAACTTTTACTTATATACCTACAGGTTTGTACGGAACCCTCGGTGCCCGAGTCCAACTCGCACTTGACCGGTTTTTTTTTAACTATCATTTATTTTTATTTTCTTAGTTAATAAGGATACTGGAAAACTCTTATCAAATTATTGCATTGTCATTGGTTCTTAATACGTGTGCAAAGTTACAAATTAATCCGATTTCTGGAAATTGGTGAAAATTTAGCTCAAAACTTCCGTTACATACATTCATACATACATACACTCCAATCGAGTCGACTCAAAGCGTGTTAAAAAGATAGATTAACTATTAATTGTATTATTCAAAACAAAATTACAGACATGTTTCACAAAGAAAGATGTACAATTAAGGCGGCCTTGTCGCATGGAGCGACCCTTTCCAGACAACCTTTCAAATTAATTTTTCAACAATCTTCTGTATTAAAATTAGGGTGTCGTTTAATATCAATGGCCTCACGGAGCATACGAGAAAGAAAACGAATTTCTCTTGCTCTTGCAATTTTATTCAAACTATGTAATGAACTTTAACAAATAACACCTTAGTCTACCTGTGACCACAGACGCTGAAAAGGGTCCGAAACGTCAGGTTGAAATAAAATGTAAATAAATCGCGAAATAATCCGTAAAAGAGTGTATCATTTCAATAATAATTAAAATAAAATGTTTCCACGAACACACCAATTGCCTAGCCCCAAACTAAGCATAAGCTTGTAGGTACTATGGTAGCTAGAATAACGGATAGAAATACTTAAATACATTTAAACACCCATGACTCAGGTAAAAATGCACGTGCTCATTACACAAACATTTGCCCCTAGCAGGATTCGAACACGCGACAGCCGGTTTTGTAGTCTGGACCTCAGACCACTAGACCAAAGCTATCGTCAAATGTCAATCTCTACCGTACGCGTAAACCGAAGAAACAAATAATGACTTTTTGGTATTTTATTAAAGTATACTATAGTACATTAGTACACTTAGTGTAGATAGATAAACACTTTATTTTACAACACAAAAAAAAAATTACAGACAAGTTTAACAAAGAAATACGTACAATTTAGACGGTCTTATCGCTTGTAGCGATCTCTTCCAGACAACCTTCGGTTAAATTAACATTTAATTAACAAGAAGGGGGGATTTGTGGTAAATATATACATGGATAATACAAAACACATTTTTTACAAAACAATTAAGATATTTATGGCCAAAATTTAATACATCTACTTAAACTCATAAATACGTCATCATAGATCTTTCTTTAGCAGTTGGTCAAATTTATTTATTTATGTAGTGTATATTAGTATATATTATGTGTATTTTTAAATATCTAATCTTATATAAATAGTTTGTATATTTTATATTTAATCTCATGTGTCATATTATTGTATTTTTTTTGTGTTTTCTCTTTTATTTATATTGTCGCACCGCCCACTAATCATTTCTGCTTAGCCCAAAGGTATGACTGGTAGAGAATGCCCTACGGCGTTAAGTCCACCTTTTATACAAAGTTTTGTTGTGCAATTAAGCTTTAATAAATAAATAAATACATACAATGTATGTTCTACTACATATATATTTGTTTCTTCGGTTTAAGCCTACTCCACACCTTGGGCGAGCAGATGGCCCGAAAACTTACGCTATTGGCAATTAGAATAAAACACAAACAAAGCACTAATCAACGTTGAGATCAACGAATTTTTTTAGGTCCACTCATTGGGTAATAGATTTTTCCGCCAACTGTTCGCACAACGTGTGGATCGGGGGTTACGCGAACAGTAGACATTGAAATGATACACTTTTTACGGATTATTTCGCGATTTATTTACATTTTGTTTTAACCTGACGTTTCGGACCCTTTTCAGCGTCCGTGGTCACAGGTAGACTAAGGTGTTAGTTGTCATTACATAGTTTGAAAAATGTTTAAACTACCATCACTCAAAAATATTAGGTTACGTTCCTATTAAGTTAAACTAGTTTCAAACTATGTAATGACAACTAACACCTTAGTCTACCTGTGACCACGGACGCTGAAAAGGGTCCGAAACGTCAGGTTAAAACAAAATGTAAATAAATCGCGAAATAATCCGTAAAAAGTGTCTACATATATATCATATATTTCATAGTAAGTCATCACCGCACATACCAACACTGATTTCCTTGCATCAGTCCAGTCACAGTGTCGCCGATGCGCAGGCAGGAGTCTCGCGCGCAAAGAGATCTGAGTTTTCAAAGGTGAGTACGATGTTGCGGTAATAGTTTTTTTTTTTAATTTGTTAATTATTTAACACTCGATGAATAAGTTAAGTGTTATTAGATTGACACCTTTTTTGTTTGTGTGTGTTTGTATGTGGGTCCCGAGCGAATGGACTGATTTTAAAGCGGTTTCATTCGGTCATGAGTGTCTTTTTCATGTGACACTTTACAGGACTAAGTATGCTGGTGACTCATTTTTGCCTCGTACTTGTCATAGCTATAATAATAATTTTCAGTCAGTTGATATTTTTGCGTCAAATTTAAGTAGTTAAGTTTAAAAAAGAAATTCATAACTTGCCGCAATAATAAGTAATTGTGAAACTTAATTGGTTTATGTGTTATTTTAATTATCTATTTTGTAATGTTATGTTAAAATAACTGTGTTTCCCAAAAAATAATAAAATAAAATACATAAGATAATTTAATCACGGTGATTCTTAGCTCTGGTTGGTCAGAATTCGTCCAGCCGTTAAAACTCATCAGCCATTTTCCTGGCTCATTCGGATTTTTTTTTTAATTAGAAAGTTCGTTTTTGACTCTATTTATTTATTTAAAACTTTATTGCACAAGAAATGTACAAAGGGTGAACTTAATGCTAAAAGCATTTTCTGCCAGTCAACCTCAAGGTCATGCAGAAAGAAGGCAATGGGTACAGTGAAAATTAAATGAGAAAAGTTAAATTGTGGTAAATAAAATAACGCAAAAATTAATAAACATATTATACATATAGATATAATATCATAATATCAATAAATAAAAGTAAATATTAAATTATATTACAATTATACAAAAAATAAATAATATAATAGATATGTAATAGAAAATATAATTAATATGGGTACTAAAAATATATAATAGTACATTATGGTACAAGTGTGTAATGTTGGTGATTACCGCTGAGGCGCCATTGAGTCTTAAGAGAGCCGAGGACGGTAATCATCAATACACACGTGTATCATACGACGTTTTTCAACACACTTGCGAGGAAAAAACAAACATGTATTGCATAAATCGTTTAAAAGTATGGGAAAATTGGGAAATGGCGCGCAATTTTTTTTTTTGCACGCGCCAAATGTAAGGTGATTGATTACAGCCATACAGCCTACTTCAAAATGATAATTTTAGGGATAAAATGCAAATATTTTATAAGAAATTATTGTGAATTATAAATAATTTGATAAAAATAAATGTTTTTCGTCTTAATTAAATAAATGTGTCCCTTATTTATTTCAAAAATGTAAATGGATTTTCGGTGGCATAAAACCTCTTTGTTGTTACAAAAAAAAACTGTATTACCCGGTTAAATTGAAAATGCTCTGTTTACTCGCATATAATTTGCAGTTAGGTACTAACTTAACTTTGTAGGGCTCATTCTATTATGCACTAGTGTGTAATATTATTATGCACGTGTATGTTATAGTTCGGTTTACGGCCCTAAGAACGATATAATAAGGCTCACTTTACGAGCAAGTGTGTTGAAAATATAATATACATGCAATTTATTCATTTAGAAAATTTCGAAACAAATCTATGTAGAAAAGGTGGACTTAACTCATACCTATCCATTCATACCTATTTCATCATATACATATTTTAATTTGAATATTACGGTGTTTCTAGGTAAATGAATGAATTCGCTCTGTTATGTTTTTCTGGAGTGTGATGTTAATCAACCTTTTTAGTTTATTGGATTGCGCACCTAAAAATGTTTAGTAATACATTTGAGTGTTTTTCTTTTCTTTTACCGGCCGCTAACTTTTATTTTTTTAATTGGGACTAGCTTTTACCCGCGGCTTCGTTCGCATTAGGTAGTTTTTTTGGAAAGAGTTGTTTTCCCGTAATACCAATTTTATCCAATTAGAATTCAAATCTTTCGCAATTTAGGAGTGAAAGCGATGAGATTCCCCGATAAGAATTTTTTCCCATGGGAATGCGTTGTTTTCCCGCGGTCAAAAGTAACTCGTGTCCGGTATTAAGTCTCAAAATATCTCCTTAGCTAATTTCATTTAAATCTGTTCAGTATTTTTGGCGTAAAAGTAATCAGCGCACCCGAGTAATAGACAGACAGACAGAGTTACTTTCGCATTTATAATATTAGGATAGGTTTGCTCTTAACCCAAGACTAAGCCCAACGAAGCAAAGACTGAGTCTACGGTGGAGCGAGCTCACCTTGAAGATGCTTGTTCACTCTAGCTTTTCTCTCTTTAAAGTTCATTAGTAAATTATATCTATTGGGTGATTTGTATTCAAAACTTGTATCTATAGGGCGGTAGTTTCACAGAGGGTTACCTGTTGAGAAGTTTAGTGCAAAATAATGTAGACAAATATGAATGTAATTTATTAAAAATGTGTATGAGCTTGCAAAGGAGGATCAAGAGAAACTGTCGTGTTTAAATGTAAGATATATTGTATAAAGGTTACAAAATAAGAAATAACTAACTTACTTATACAAGCCGAATGCTTACAGCTTACACAAGTGTAATTACTTTAGGATTCAATCACTTAATCCTTTTCAATTTTCTTTTAATTATTGATTGATATTATTCTTTCTCTTTTTTGTCATCTACACTAATATTATAAAGCGGAAGAGTTTGTTTGTTTGTTTGTTTGTTTGTTTGTTTGTTTGAACGCGCTAATCTCAGGAACTGCTGGTTCGAATTGAAAAATTATTTTTGTGTTGAATAGACCATTTATCGAGGAAGGCTATAGGCTATATAACATCACGCTGCAACTATTAGGAGCGAAGAAATCATGGAAAATGTGGAAAAAACGGGGAAAATTATTCATCCTTGAGGGCTTCCTTTGCAAACGCTGCGAAAACGGTTCAAGATACCAAAAATATTTGTATGAAAGAATTATTCCTCTTAAAATGATCTAAAAAAATGTCTGCGACAGTATATGTCTATCTTTTAAGATCAAGTCACTAGACCCGTTTTTGTGGTAATCAAATTTGGCCGAAAATAATGCATAATTTGTTAAGAGTTGTATCAACGTAATAATATGAATCTTTATCCAAATAAATGTGTTGTTGATTAAGAGTATTTAATTGTGAACAAAATTGTCTTTGACATCACTTAATTTCAATGAATATCTTAGAAGATATTACAATTTTAAAATAACACCAATATAAAATTCACCCGCGCCGCATGATATGCAAAACATGACGCTGCAAGGAAGAGAGGCGTTACTTGCGAGCGACGCGGAGAGGGGGGTGTAGCTCTACGAGGTACCATGATGAACACAAATTAGATTTAATTAATGACCAGGTGCGTCATATCTTCACGTCAACCCTGCCGCAGTGCCTAAAAAGCCGGTTGTTTAACCAATGCGTCTTAACTGTCTTAACCCACGGAGCTGAAACGTGGAACATGACAGTCAAGCTGGCTCACCGACTACACGTCACTCAGCGTGCTATGGAATGGTCTAGGTTGGGGATCTCATTAAGGGATAAAATCCGGAACGAGGTCATACGACATAAGACTAAGGTAACATATGTTGTCCAAAAATGTAGCAAGCTAAAGTGGCAGTGCGCTGGCCATGTCTGTCGCAGAACCGACGAGAGGTGGAGCAGGAAGGTTCTTGAATGGAGACCACTTTTAGGTAAACGTAGTGTGGGACGCCCCCCGGCTAGATGGACAGACGACCTGAAGAAGGCAGCTGGTAGTGACTGGATGCAAAGAGCGGGAGATCGGGCGCTTTGGCGGTCCTTGGGGAAGGCCTATGTCCAGCAGTGGACTATAACAAGCTGATACGATGAATGACCAGGTGACCGCGTTTAATAATCTGGGGCGAATGTTCCATGATCCATAGAGCTCATGTAGAGGGTCTAGATAGGACTCTTAGAGATATAAGAAGCTGTGATAAAATCATCATCATAAAATTACTGTTATGTTTCTGTACTTTCGAAAAACTGTACCAGTAATATTAAGGGGAACAAGGGCAGACATTGTAAAGTCTTGCCTTAAAAATATCCCAATATGGAAGTTTGTAAACATCTTAAAATTAACTACAAATATGAGAGCACATTTGGGGGGAGGTAGAAATAATCCTCCAGGCCGATTATATACCACGGCGGCCAATCTCAACAGAAATCAGCCAATTACGCAGGAGATATTATAGTGCACAAGTGTGAGCACAATACACAAGTGCACTCTCAAACTTCACTGTTCCATCACTCTCAAAGTTCGGTGAGACGGCAATCCGACATGACCGGAGAGAGATCAGGCGCATGACCAACGGCTTAACGTGCGAACCGAGGCACGGGGGTGTAACACCGCCAACTTCTCGACTCCGAGCTGTTTTTGAGAGATTCATGACAGAAAATCTCAGAAACAATTTTGGCTCGACCTGGGATTCGAACCCAGGACCTCTTGGATGTTAGGCAGAAACTTTGCCACTACACCAACGAGGCAGTGGTAGGGAGGTTGTATAACTTTTCCTTCAAAGTTACTTTTAATAGGAGACGGGAAAGTACCTCACTTTGAAAATAAAATTGCAATTGAACGAGATAAAGGATTAAGAGTGAGTAACATTAAGGACTTTATATTGAGAGTTCACCCTAAAATATGCAAAATAGAAAAAAAAGATCATCAATGGATGTGTCAAAGTGCAATATTGGGAGTGAGAAACTGTAGCGTAGACGAAATTAAAAAATAATTATTTGAACACAAGTGGCCTTCCCCCATTATTCCCTCAAGTTAAAAATAGGTGCACCAATAATTTTACTTAGAAATCTTAAACCACCGGGACCCGACTTCAAATCTAATTTCTTCGCAATATGTAACGTGATGGTTGCAATAGTTTAGACTGGTTTAGCAGTTGGTCAAACAGTGCTTATACCTCGCACCTCAATGATTCCAAATTATTTACCTTTTAATTTTAAAAGAATTCTATTTCCTTTTATGCTATCTTTTACCGTTACAATTAATAAATCCAGCAAACATTTAAACACATAGGAATTATTGAAATTATACACTTTTTACGGATTATTTTGCGATTTATTTACATTTTGTTTTAACCTGACGTTTCGGACCCTTTTCAGCGTCCGTGGTCACAGGTAGACTAAGGTGTTAGTTGTCATTACATAGTTTGAAAAAAAATTAACTACCATCACTCAAAAATTTTAAGTAACGTTCCTATCCACACAAAATGAGCTAACAGTATCTTGAGGTCTTGCAGTGTGGGGTCGAGCTTGAGTCTTAGCTAAAACAGGATCCCAAGCTGGTGGAATTTTCCAATCATCTTCTCTATTAAAATTAGGGTGTCTTCTAATTTCAGTAGCCTCACGGAGCATACGAGGAAGAAAACAACGTTCTCTTGCGAGGACTTTTGGTTGGTCAAAGCGTATGAAGTGGTTGGGTTTATCTAACGCGTGTTCACACACTGCAGACTTTGTGTTCCGTCTATGTTTAACGTCGGCTATATGTTCTTTAATCCGTATGCTTATACTACGCTTTGTTTGCCCTATGTATGAGAGTCCGCAGTCTACTGTTCGCGTAAACCGAAGAAACAAATACATAGGAATTAATTAACGTCAAGACTGCTTTTCACACATATGTCGCGATGTCAAGATCAGACCTACAAACGCGTTGCGGACAAAACTGATATGTTCTTCTGACACAAGAAAATGAAACTAGAAAAATAATTAACGCAAAAGTACTTTAAGCTAATTATGTTCTTTTAAAAACTTAAAAAATTAATTGTCTAAAATAATAACAAAAAAATTAATTTGCAAAAAGAAAATGATGCCCAAAATAAATATTCCACGCGGACGAAGTCGCGGGCACAGCTAGTAAAGGATAAAACCGAGATAGATTTATTGAAACACTATTTGAAATTGCTCTATAAATTCAATATTAAAAATCAAAACAATTTATTTATGAATAAAATTTATTGTTGGGAGTTTATTCTACAAATTTATGCCTACTCGTTCTGGAATATAAAACTGTTGTTCAAAACTACGATTAACTAAGAAAACTGATCTTCTTAATGATATCATGAATTCATTGCAATTTACA
The DNA here is from genome assembly GCA_963921415.1 of Pyrausta despicata. NCBI lineage: Eukaryota > Metazoa > Arthropoda > Insecta > Lepidoptera > Crambidae > Pyrausta > Pyrausta despicata. The sequence goes on along the minus strand of OY992873.1, from coordinate 8,898,853 downwards.
TAAATAATTGATTACCTATTGTTTTGTTATTAGATGATAATTAGTTCATTTGTCAATCAATCGGTTATTGCTAAGTAGATAACTAATTGGAGACATTCAATTAAAACTGTTGTGTATGCGGAAAACTATTTTCATTATTATCGGGCAAAGTTTAAAAGGCAATTAAAAAAATCATTTTATTTAGACTACGTCCATAATAATAATAGGTGAAATGTCAATTGAAATTATGTAATAATAACATAATTTAATTAAATTCATATTCAGATGACAAAATTATTTAAAATTTCAAAAATGATTGATCAAAATAATAATATAACTAATATTAATATAATAATAGTCCTCCTGGCCGATTTCGACCTCGGCGGCCAATCTCAACAGAGATCAGCCAACTACGCAGGAGATATTATAGTGCACAAGTGTGAGCGCAATACACAGGTGCACTCACTGTGCCATCACTCTCAAAGTTCGGTGAGACGGCAATCCGACATGACCGGAGAGAGATCAGGCGCAGGACCAACGGCTTAACGTGCGCACCGAGGCACGGGGGTGTAACACCGCCAACTTCCCGACTCCGAGCTGTTTTTGAGAAATTCATGACAGAAAATCTCAGAAACAATTTTGGCTCGACCTGGGATTCGAACCCTGGACCTCTCGGACGTGAGGCAGAAACTTTGCCACTACACCAACGAGGCAGTCAATATAATATAGGCAATTAATATAATATAGGTAACTATTTCTGCTTACATTGCCTCGACAAACGCTCATATGTTAGGCAGCCCTTTATGTCAATAATTCATTGATCACCAACATTCATCAACATTTATTATGATATAAGTTATTACGTTAAGAAAGCACTAGCAAATTTCTGGTTGCATTAGTTACATATCATCATCATCATTATCAGCCAAATGACGTCCACAGCTGAACATAGGCCTTCCCCACAGTTTTCCACATCGACCGATCACAAGCGGTCTGCGTCCAGTGTGATCCTGCGATCTTCACAAGGTCGTCTGTCCATCTTGTTGGTGGACGTCCTACGCTGCGCTTTTGGTCGAAGGGTCTCCAATCCAGAACTTTTCTGCCCCATCGGCACTCAGTACTTCGTGCTATGTGCACTGCCCATTGCCACTTGAGCTTACTGATTTTCAAGGCTATGTCGGTTACCTTAGTTCTTCTACGTATCTTCTCATTTCTGATTCGATCTCGTACATATAAGTTAGTACATATAAGAGTTACATATAAGATATCATTTTCTACTATTTGGTACCAAAACCATCTTTGCAGGCGCAGAACTCACCAAGAAACAACCGTGTCAAAATAAAAGCTCTTTTAAAGCTGAAAAAGATGATTATTTTGCTTTAAATTTCCACGAAACGACGCCAGCGCAGGAACCAAAATACATCCAACTGTAATCACCTGAAATAAGCTAGAACTGGAAGTCGCAGGACTTACAATACCTACAACTCAACGTGACACAGAAGATGCACCTGGAATCACAACACTGACACCAACAAACACTCAAAGCGTTTCGCCACTACACGTGGCATCCTCAGGAGATGTTTTCGCTTCGACAGACTACGAGCGACAGTTGCTGTCGCATATCAACTTAGACACGTCGAATTCCAACCAGGGGGTTGGAATTCGTCGTGTCTAAGTTGATATGTATAACAAATGCTCTTCAAAGTAATAAACCCAGTTTTGTCCGTGTCGGTGGTACGATCATATTTCGGAACAGCCAAATCAAGCTCAGAAAGTTAAAATTCGTAAGGAGACCTCACTTTTGACTCGACTTGTACCTAAATGGTGAAATGGATGCTGACGTGTTTTGGCTTAAATGTAGAGAAACTATTTTATAACAAAATGATTATACGGCTGAAAAAGAGGATTATTTCGATTTAAATTTCCACTAAACGACGCCAACACTGGAACCCAAATACATCCAACTGTAACCACTTGAAAAAACTAGAACTAGAAGTCGCAGGACTCACAATGCAACTCACGACCCGACACAGAAGATGCACCTGAAATCACAACACTGACACCAACAAAACAAGAAACGTGATTTTGTTCCATTTATATTTACATTTTATTTATATTTTCATCAGGTGTCAACCATGGTAGTGCTGTCAGAAGATGAACCTGCTCAGGGAATCCCGGAGTTCTTCGCGGGGAGAGCGGTGTTCATAACAGGGGCCACTGGCTTCATGGGGAAGGTAAGTTCACCAACATTGTACAACAACAACAACAACAGTTTGTCAATAGTTGGTTCTAAAATGTGCCAACAGATGGCGCTGTTTGTAGTTAACTCGCTTGTATGACTAGTCACGTTTGTTTTCTATTTTCCTGTTTATAATTGATTTAATTCCTGGGGTGTAGACTCCAAAACCGGCTGTTGCGGGTTCGAATCCTGCTAGAAGCAAATGTATGTGTGATTAACACGTACATTTATACTTGAGTCATGAATATATCCGTTATCCTACACTTTCTGCATTCTCAATCGGTTGACAGGTAGAGAATGCCTAAAGGCATTAAGTCCGCCAATTGTACACTGTCAGTAGAATAAAATATTGATTGATTTCCAAAAACTCGCGCTAGCGATGTTTTAGCCAGGGTATTACCGTGTCGTTTTGAGGACCACTTTGGTGTAATTGTTAAGAAGTTGACTATTAACCATGAGGTCGCGGGTTCGATTCCCGCACTGTACAAATATTTGTGTGTATGAACATGTCTGTTTGTACTGGTCTTGGTGTTATATGTTTTTGTTTAAGTTTATTCGTAATACCACTGTTGATTCTGATATCTGTAACACAAGTGCTTAAGCTACTTACCACGGAGTCAGATCAATGTATGTGATGTTGTTGTATATTTATTTATTTTATTTAAAGGCTGAAATAATAAATAGGTAGGTAGGTTTTATAGTCTTACAGAGCGAAACATTTATGTTAATGAAAAGGTATGGTTTTTAAGATGTGTAACTTGTAAACAGCACTTGTAACACAAAATAAATATGACTTTTTTTTACTTAACCAGAAACATTACTTCGCATTTAATTGTTTTTAAAATTTTCCAAGTCATCAAAAATCTTTTTTCCATAACCAAGACAAGTTATTTAATTATATAACTTTTAAGTTGTTGGTCACTCATTTTATGAGTGGATGTATACATATTACTTTTAATAAATTACCGAAACATTTCATTTCATTACCAATGATTTAATGTCAAAAGATTATTATAAAATTGCTGATTAACTAGATATATGGAAAATGTTTCAAGTATGTAAACAATAATAACTGTTTTTGTAAATCAAATTTGAAAAGAGGCAATGACAATAGTGACTGAGTTTCTTGCGCCGCTTCTTCTCAGCACTGGCCCAAATTGTCCCGAAGCGATGGCAGGGTTAATTACTCGTGGGTACAATTTACAGAAATAAATTAATTTTATATGAAGGGCAACAAAAACTCGACGACAGTTGCATTCTGCCCATTCTTGCCTACGACCAAACCTGGTCATTGACTGAGAGTCAAAAGCAAAAACTCAAGGTTTGCCAAAGGGCCAAGGAGCGGAGTATATTGAGAGAGCGGAGTATATTAAGTATAAAGCGGAGTGATGGGATCCGAACGAAACACTACCATGCGACCGGTATCGCTGATGTGGGCAACAAAACCGCGAAATCGAAGTGGGAGTGGGCGGGTCACATCTGCAGGATGCAGTCAGAGAGGTGGGCCCGAGTCGTCACCAAATGGGTGCCTACAGACGGCTATCGCCGAAGAGGCAGACCCAAGAAGCGATGGTGTGACGACTTGGTCAATACAACACGTGACTGGGAAACGTTGGCAATGGACAGGGAACGGTGGAGAGATTTGAAGGAGGCCTTTGCCCTTCAGTGGGATGATGGGGCTAAATAAATAAAATGAAATAAAATATGATTTAGCTTACCACTCTTAAAAAATAACGTATACGACGTAACGCAATCCATAAATCACTCATTTTGGCTTCATGAGTCATTTTGGTTTATCATCAATGCGGTAAAACCTACCGATTCTTTTTTGTCTTAACGAAAGTAAACAAAGGTAAATCCCAGAAATAAATCGGCGCGTACGCACGCTTACAAGTCAAGTTAGATAATCACTGCGGTATCTTATATCTTACGTAATAAGGGTGCTTTTGCAACTAAAAATGAGAGGTTGATGTGGCGTCTAGGGTTGCCACCTGTACTTTATATTAAGTATTGAACATTATTTCAGGCAATTGTACTCTGTACTTTATGAGAACAGTAAAGTACACGAAACACTTTATTTCATTCATTCATTTTTTCACATTTGCATACCAAGTGTATTTACATTATATAGATTGTAGTTATAATGCTTCTTCTTCTTTCGTGTCGGCATGACGGGCTAAATTTTACTTGCCCAGAAGGCGGCTACCGTGGCAGCCCTCTGGTTACAGGCTAGTTGGTCCTCACGCGAGCAGGTGGTCGGGCACGCGGGACAGTTCATGAGGTGGACCATGGTTTGCAGGGGTTCTCCACATTCACATCGCAGACGTCAGATGTGAATGTGTTATAATGCTTAAAAACGAACTTAATAACCTCGTTACCAAGAAGGTGTGGCAAGTTTGAGGGCAGGTTCAATAGGTTTGTACATTTAAAAAAAAACATCTGTTCAATTATTGTAAAATGCTAATGTAAGTAGAGTCTTTGCTAAAAGTATTGATCAGGCAGAATTTCTTATTAATCGTCAAAGTATTCATTTATTGAATACGAGTAATAACATTTTGATACGAGGTGAGATCGATGATTGATTTCGCATGATTAGGTTTCTTTGTGATTTTTAACTTGATGTTTAGTCGTTAATATTAATATAATCATACTTAGGAAGTATAATTATTTGTTAATTATGTTTTTAAATATAATAATAAAAAATGTACTTTATTTTAATACTATGTATTTTTTTTCGTACCTAAATTAACCAATGTAATATTTGCACAAAAAAGGTGGCAACCCTAGTGGCGTCGTCTGTTCCACGTGTTTATTTGAACAAGACAAGCAATACAAATATTACTGTTTACTCATCACTTCAGAGGTTTTGACAAACATGTTCTCTAGTATCCATGAGTATCCCCGAATGGTCATATCGGTAAGGCTTTGTCGTACGTAAGCAACGCAAAGCGACAAATGCAATCGAGACTTACCTCTCACCCAACATAAATAAATAATAAATATTTCACAACAATCACACCAATTCTCTAGTCCCAAATTAAGCTACGAGGCTTGTGTTATGGGTACTAGACAACGGATAAACATACTTAAATACTTTTTTTTGTAAATACATATTATACATAGAAAACACCCAGACCAGTACAAACACACACGTTCATGCACACGTATAACAGTTTTAGAAGTCCCTAATATGGACCACTACACCAAGCGGTCAAATATTAGTATAGAAGTATAGATATGCAACTATCTATAAGTATAGATATGCCTTGTAACGCCTTTCAAGCTTACCTACAACAATAATAATAAAATCTTTATTGACAATAGGGTCTTGAACTTAGACCTCAATATAACCGTGGCCTGCCTCGTAAAAAACTCATTACTTGTATACAATAACTAGTTATGCCCCGTGACTTCATCGGCGGAAACCTTTAAACTACTCCAACCTAAAGATTAGTTTAAATCAAAACTCAAATAAATATACAACAACATCACATTGATCTGGACTGACGGATCTGACTCCATGGTAAGTAGCTTAAGCACTTGTGTTACAGATATCAGAATCAACAGTGGTATTACATATAAACTTAAATAAATACATATAACGCCCAGACAAGTACAAACAAACATATCCATGCACACAAATGTTTGTACAGTGCTGGGATCGAACCCGCGACCTCTTGGTTATATTATATATAGTCATTTTCGTGACCAATACACCAAAGTTGTCGTCAATATTCTTAAAAAGTATGAAACTAGATTAATTTTGATGTTTTCTTTTCACATTAGTGCTAAAAGTTTAACTGTAACATAAGTACTATAACGACTAACATCAAAACATCTCTATATACATAAAATTCTCGAGTCACAATGTTCGTTCCCGTACTCCTCCGAAACGGCTTGACGGATTCTCATGAAATTTTGTGAGGATTTTGAGCAGGTCTGAGAATCGGACAACATCTATTTTTCATACCCCTTTTTAATAAGGGTTGTCCACCGTCAGCAGACAACGTTTGCGGGGTCCGCTAGTAAATATATAAATCATGTTTCATACATTCTTGGAGAAGTCAGGATTTCGGCTTATGTTGGAGGTGTTTAAAATTGTATTTTTATATATATTTATTTGAATCGATGAATTTTGCACTAAGTAGGATGCTACCCGTACCCCCTCCCCCCTGTGGGATCTCCACCTTGTCGTGGTGGGGGGGCTCAGAAACCGTGGCTTTGCCACCCACGGTGAAGCTAAGCGGGATCCCGGGAGGGGACGCTTCACGTGGGCTTGGGGAGGCCTGCGCAGTATGCGTCCAAGGGTGCGGGTGTGGGAGACAGTTTTTTGCTCTCCCTTGCAGTCGGGTGCGGTCGCGGGAGGAGAGACGTCTCGGTGTGTCGTTGCCGTGCGGCCAATCTCCCGCGACCAAACGGGGGCGCACCGTTGGATGGCGCTGCGGTGGGGCCGCAGAGGAAGAGGAGATGCGGTATGTCGTTGCCGTCCTCCCTATCCTCTGCGGCCGGGAGGTGGCGGACCCCAACACCTTGCTCCGCCGCCAAGGAGTTTGTGGCCCTCGGGCTATCCGCCGGGGTACCGTGGTGAATGCTCACGCGACCCCATGGCACCCCCCACAACGACGGAGTGGTGGAATGCGCTGTGGTTTCAGTGGGTATTACGGCCTTGCACACCAGCCGTTGAGTCCCACCCCACATACACCCCTGCAGATCTGTGGGGAGCATGCGTAAAAGCATTTCCACAGCAAGAAAAAAAAAGGATGCTACCCGTAAATAACACAATTTCCTTTACCCGAAGGTTGTCTGGAATAAATCTACTTTTAAAAGTAGATTTATAGGTTTAAGTAGCCTGAATTGTACATGTTTCTGTCGGAGATCGCTCTTAGCAATAAGACCGTCTAAATAAGTACATCATTATGTGAATGTTGATTTTTTTTGTGTATTTGTTGTTTGCAATACAGAGTTAACTTATCTTTCTGTCCTGTTGCTTGACCACTACAGTTTGGTGTAATGGTCAAGCAAGAGGTCTCGGGTTCTATCCCCGCACTGTACAAACATTCGTTTGCATAAACATGTCTGTTTGTATTGGTCTGGGTGTTATATGTATTTATTTAAATGTATTTGTAATACCACTGTTGATTCTGATATGCAAGTGCTTAAGCTACTTACCACGGAGTCAGATCAATGTGTGTGATGTTGTTGTTGTACTTGTACCTATGCTGTTAGCAATTGCAGTGTCAGCAGAAGTACTAGGGGTGCGGGCAGAGCTCTCCGCGTTGGAGAGAGCTTGCCTGAACTATAACAGGAAATCTATGTTTGGTGGACTCATTATACAACGTATTGAAGATTACCTAGTTACATTTGACGACCACTTGGTGCAGTGGTCCACAGGTCGGACTTCTAAAAACAAGGGTCGCGGCTTCGATCCCCGCAGTACAAACATAAGTGTGCATGACCATGTGTGTTTGTACTGGTCTAGGTGTTTTCCGTGTATAACATTTATCTATTTACAAAAAAAGTATGAAAGTATGTTTATCCGTTGTCTAGTACCCATAACACAAGCCTCGTAGCTTAATTTGGGACTAGAGAATTGGTGTGATTGTTATGAAATATTTATTTATTTACCAGCGATAGCACTCATATCTCTAACAATACCCTTAAATTTACAGGTGCTTGTAGAAAGGCTTCTATGGACGTGTCCCGATGTGGGGAGGCTGTACCTCCTGGTGCGCGATAAGGCGGGGGCGAAGCCCGAGGACCGGCTCCTAGGGCTGAAGCGGTCACAGGTACATTGGCTCTTCTTTAGCAAAATAGCTGCGCAGTTAGATATACTTGTCCTCCTGGCTGATTTCGACCACGGCGGCCAATCTCAACTCAACAGAGATCAGCCAACTGCGCAGGAGATATTATAGTGCACAAGTGTGAGCGCAATGCACAGGTGCACTCACTGTTCCATCACTCTCAAAGTTCGGTGAGACGGCAATCCGACATGACAGGGGATCAGGCGCGGTCCTGCGCCTATGGCTTAACGTGCGCACGTGTAATACCGCCAACTTCCCGACTCAGAGCTGTTTTTGAAAAATTCATTACAGAAAATCTCAGAAACAATTTTGTTTGTGTCAATGTCAGTCGCGCTTAATCAAGTAGGACCCTGTAATAAACCCTGACAATTTCCTCAGTTGTTCGACGCGCTACGCACGCGCCGCCCCGCGCAGTTGGACAAGCTGCGCATCGTGTGTGGAGACATCACGCACTCGGGGCTCGGGATATCTGCGCAGGCGCTTGAGGAGCTTCAAGAGGTGAGTACTATTCTAGCTTGTACCTCTTCTTCTAAGACGTTCCCTCACTGCTGTGGCTCATGACTCTTTAGAAGGTCAACAACACGTCTCCATCAGTCGTGGTCGGTGGCACGGTGTAGAGCAGTGCTGACGGTTACTGTTTGGAAATCTGGTCCGATCATCTCTTTGAACTTCGTCCTTTTGGTATTTGCCCTCTACTTTATCCGTCACCATCAGTCTCTTAAGGCTGTCATCGCTCTTGCGAGCAATGCGGATGGTATTTCAAGACCTCTTAGACAAATCCTACACCGGACAAAACGTTGACTTTGGTTGTACAGAATAATGGCTGCCTCCGCTTTAGCTGACACGCACAGTGCATTTGTATAACACATGCACTAAAGAGATGAGACTAGTTTTCGTGATAGCTTCAAATAACAAGATGCGCAAAGCAATGTACCTACAGCGCCATCTCTTCGTGAATACTGGAACATCCCTTATAATTACCGCTACAGATGCTTGCTAAGGGGTCTGAACCACCCTGACAGTAACCATAACAAACTCCTTGCACTTGAACTGATTAAGTTCTTTACAGACGATATGACAAACGGTGTGGTGGCTTAACTTATTTCGTGGTTGCATATATCCAAAGCAAACATTGTGATATATACGCCATCAAATATAAATATATATTAGCTCGTAGTTACTGAGCTGATTGAATACCTGCACGCGAGCGGAATACAAGTGGCTGAGTTCTGGGCTGCCACGATATAATTACTCGTGTTCCATCGACACGCTTAGAAGAAGAAGAAGCAGATTGAGATCTTTACTGGCATGATGCCGGATGGTTTTTTACTTGCTTAACCTGATGAGTTTTTCAACATTGCGATGTACAACAGATCAACGCCATCTATTGCTCAACATTCTGAGCTTCAAGTGGTCACAGTTGGATGTATTTGGGTTCCTGCGCTGGCGTCGTTTAGTGGAAATTTAAAGAAAAATAATTATCTTTTTCACTGCCTCCATGGTGTAGTGGCAAAGTTTCTGCCTTACATCTGAGAGGTCCTGGGTTCGAATCCCAGGTCGAGCCCATATTGTTTCTGAGATTTTCTGTCATGAGTTTCTCAAAAACAGCTCGAATTGGGAATTGGCGGTGTTACACCCCTGTGCTTCGGAAAGCACGTTAAGCCGTTGGCCGCGGTCATGTCGTATTGCCGTCTCACCGAACTTTGAGAGTGACGGAACAGTGAGTGCACCTGTGTATTGCGCTCACACTTGTGCACTATAATATCTCCTGCGTAGTTGGCTGATCTCTGTTAAAATTGGCTGCCGTGGTCGAAATCGGCCAGGAGGACTATTATTATTAACTTTATCAGCTTTATTCTGAGCTTCAACAAGTTCTTTATATTGTCTACGCGCAGGTGTCGGTGGTGTTCAACTGCGCGGCGACGGTGCGCTTCGACGAGCCGCTGCGCGTGGCGGCGGAGATCAACGTGCTGTCTGTTGAGCGCCTTATGAAGGTCTGCGACGAACTGCCCAGGATCGCGGTATGAAAGGTTTTAGGACAATTTGGTTGTAGCAATTTTAGCACTATTGCTATTTGTTGCTCTCGATGAGTACTTTAATTAATTATACTGCAGCATCTTTGAATTCAATGGCAAAAAAGAGATTCGATTTTATTTGTTTAGTATTTTTTGCGTTCACAACGCTATTTTTAATTTCGAAAAGAAAACACTTAAAAAAATTCTTTTCGGCTTCGGTTATCGGGGAGGAATCGAACCCCCGACCTTAGGAAGTCCGGTCCGGTCCGGACCACTGAGCTACCGAGAACCTTAATGGAGTCGTTGAATTTTGTAAGTGCTTCTTTTAACGCTTTGAGCCAGGTCAGAGCATTGGACCGGACTTCCAAAGGTCGGGGGTTCGATTCCTCCCCGATAACCAGAGCCGAAAAGATTTTTTTAAGTGTTATGTCTTTTCGAAATTAAGGGATTCGATGTTTAGTTTTTAAAACGTCAGTATTTGTACGTGTTAGGGTCTTAAACACATCGGTGGCATTTAAAAAAAAGCGTGCGTGGAGAGGACCAGCGGTGCACACTGAATTTGCCACCTCAAGTCGAGTATGAGGCTTAGATATGTTTCACTAGTGGCCGCCCGCGACTTTGTTCGCCTTAGTTTCGTTATCTAATTGCGACTTCACAGTCGGGAGTTACACATGTTATTGTAAGTCAACGATAAAAATAGAAATATGCTGTCGTTGGATATTTTTTATATAATTTTAAGGAGAACACTTCCGTCATACATTATTTCCGTGTAGCTTTAACTATAAAGGCTGCACACGCGACGGCCAGCTCAAATTTTTTTGTATCATCTCCCGTTTTTCCAACATTTCCCTTCACTGCTCTGCTCCTATTGATTGTAGCGTGACGAAAAGTACACTATAACCTGCTCAGGAGTATGAGAAATAATTGTACCAAGTTTCGTCAAAATCCGTCGAGTAGTGTTTGTTTCTATAACTGTTATACAGACACAAAAAATACTGATTGCATTTTTGGCATCAGTATCGATCTCTTATCTATGAATTATGAAAAATATGAACATGAATTATTATAAAAGATAATTTGTTTTTGTAATTGAAATGCTGTTGAACAGATTAGAAATATAATATTGCTCATTTTCATACCTTTTTAAACTAAATTCCAAAAAAATGTACTTAAAAACCTATTACTTGAATTCCAATTCCGGATTCCGGAGGAATATCCATATTAATATGAACGTTTCCGATCAATGACCCCAATTCAATCTACCTACTCCGATCACTGCTTATCATCACCCCCTGATAGTTATTTTGAAAATATATGTAATATAAAGAATTGACCTCATTACAGATTACGGCTAGATATCCAAGTGACTAGAATGCAGTACATATAGTAGTTCGTCTAATACAAGTTACCCGCTAGCCTTTAGGTGTGAAGCGAGCTGTCTGCCAAAATCGATATGACCTTGGGGATCAGAACAAATAACTTATTAACTAGAGGACATTTATCATTAACTAGAGGACCCCGCAGACATTGTCCTACCCTGTTATGACAATAAGGTACACTAAAGTTATGCGGGAACACTAAAGTTATGCGGGTTATACATTTCGGCGAATCATTTTTATTTATAGAATAGAATAAAATAGGAATATATTTATTCCTAAAATACGTACATGTGTAAATGAGTACATTTTTTTAAATTATTTTATCTATTAAGAAACCATACGGCGTAACAGATTTGTACATAATACTTAAATAATTACAATTAGTGTAGCCAATTATAAGGTTTTCTTAATCATACTGTACGTATACATGTACTTATAGCGAGTTAACAAAATCAAATCAGATAAGAACTGCTCCCCAAACTGCATCAAATAATAAAGAAGTCCTTTTTGCATAAACGGTGAAAGAAGTTCTCACATTATTCTGAGTCCATACATAACCAACACATTTCACATTTATGAATAGGCATCCACTCAGCAAATGCCACCGAACCGAGTATCCGTTGGCGCTGGTCTGAATGCTGATGGATGCCTCAAGATTTCATCTCTTCCACAGGCATTCATACACGTCTCCACCGGGTTCAGCAACACGGAGCGCGCGAGCGTAGGCGAACGTGTGTATGACCTGCCGAACGCGCTGCCGAGCATGCTCGCGAGCGCGCTCGCCGTGCCTGACGGCGCCACACCGGATGAGATCCATAGGTGGGTAGTTTGAGCATAAAGCGCGAAGTAGAGCGGGAGCGAGGCGCTCTCTGTCCAACATATGTAGGGATGAACACCTGTCAAACAGCAGATCTTCTTTTCAATATTTTATTTCTGTCACTACGTTAAGTACACTTTTACTACCACACAACTGTCCTTCACCACGCACCGACACTGAATCCCCAACCCGCCGAGTGAACCAATCCCCCACTAACGTTACCGGAACTCGCATTTTTTTAAGTCGCTCATTTGACTGCCCGGCAATGAAGTTCCGTGTTGCCAGCATTATTCTACTATTTTAATTATTTATTTTAATAGATATTTAATACTTATTAGTGAAAAATATATATTTGAGATTGATAAATAAAATCAGACCTTACACATAGAAGACAACTCGATTCGCTACCGCTTATATACCATTCAAGTATCTCATTCCCATTGGATCTACTGAAAGTGGCTATTTATGCAAAGATTTGTTATTTTTGTTGTGTTTTCGATTTTGTTATACTCGTAGCAATAAAAATAGCTGCTATGTAGTTCAAATCTTTTTAAGTAGATTATTTTTGAAGTGAAAACTTCTTTAGCGGCGTTGAGCACTTTTGTGGCATGGGTAGAAACTGTGAAACTCGCGTCAGGTCACGTGATGCTGATCGAAAAACCGTAAGACGGTTCAAATAAATCAAAAATGCACAACGTTAATAATCAAGTTTTCACTTCTGCCGGCACTCCCAGAGTGCAACCCGCGTTTTTTTTTACTATTGGGAATTTACATATTTATAATGGTTCTCCCAAGTCACAGGCCTAGTTTGGGGACCCCTGCAAAATTTCGTGCGTTACAATCTTCAAATTGCACAATGCAATCTGCTCAAGGTTGACTTATTATAATTGTATTTTGTGTTATATTGTACTTGTGCAATACAGAAATATGTATTATTATTATTTATTATTAAGTGCCTCTCCCGAGTTCTGTGAGCCAAAGGCTTAAGGTAAGAAATAGAAATGTATCTACCTGCCATGCGACATACGAACCGAAACACGGGAGAGCGCGTGGGCACTGCGTGGGCTGTTTTCCCCTACGGCCTTGTTGTACACCTCTCCCCTTTCTGAGGCGTAAAAATACATGGACACGACTGCGCGTCGGGCTGCTCTTATGAGTTATATAAAAAGGAACCTACTGTTGGGCTACCTACCGAAAGGTAAGGCTGTGATTTTTTTTTGAATTCTTTTTACCTACTTTTACTTATGTGTACTTATTTTTATATATTTTTACTTATGTGATCTGAATTTCGAATTTAATTTAATTTTGTTTTAATTTACCTAAATTCAATTTGACATTTCACTTATTATTATTATGGGCATAGCCTGAAGTAAAATGATTTTATTTTTATTTTCTATTTATATTTCATATATTCATTTATCTTTACAGAATAAATTCCCATGCGATAGGTGCAGGCCAGAATAAATGAATCAATTAAAAAGTAATATAAATTACAAATAAATAAAATACGAATTAGCACAATACATTCATACATAACATATAAAATAATTTATGAACAGGACGAACTACAAAATAATTAAACCCTTCATTAAATGCGTAATGATGGTTTTGGTGATTTCCCTATTTCAGGGTACATACCTTACCAGAATACCTTTTAGATTTTTTGTTTCTTTTGTACATTCCTAATGTAAGTGAAATAGGTATAACAAAAATAAAAAATCCAATAAAATCCATTTATTTCTGTAAGTAGTAAATTAGTAAGTAATTAATTCCCAAAAAAGTTGCATTAATAATAATAATAATAATAAGAAGTTAAGAAAGAAGAAGAAGTTTACATACATAGAATTAATGAAAGCAGTTATTTTAAATACCTGCAGACTTGTCAGGAAGTTTTTACAGTTGGAAGAAGATCAGCCAATTCCACATAGTCCTACCCAATTAACAGCAACCCGACAACATACATAATATACTCGTAATAGCAACAACATCCCCACATTGTGCATCTTCACACAAAACACCATACATTCTCATTCTGAATTTTTGTTAGAATTACGCTTGGCTTAGGCCCGTGTAATGCTAAAAACCCCCAGCTTATCGTTGAGATACAAATGTATAAAAACAATAATAATAATAATAAATTTCTTTATTCAGGTGCTAAGTCCCATTATACATCACAAATATATATGAATAACATAAAATACAGTAAAAGTATATAAATGGATAAAATAATACTAAATTAAATTAAATTAAAATAATATTTGAAGTAACTAGCTGTTCATCCTTAACAATTTTATAATATCCTTTCGACATTAATACATCTTTTACAACTGTTTTAAATTTATCTAAAGGCAATGAAATTAAATTTTCAGGTAATTTATTAAAAAATGATATACATCTACCCATAAATGAGTGACCAACTTTATGAAGTCTAAAATGTGGAACGGCAAGCCTATTTCTTTGTCTTGTGTTGAAGTATGAAGATACTCGCTTGCTTAAAGCCTGCAGCTCATGTCAGCGGAGATTTCGTCGGTAGGCTGCGTAGATCGCAGGAAGCTTATGCGGCTTCGCAACCGACAGGTTTTTAGTTAAAGGTGGTCAAAATCCGTTTACCCGTTAAGCCCACCAGCTGTTTCCCTGGCTCATTCGGGGGTTTTTAAACAAGAAACTTATAACTTTACATCTTCTTCTTCCAGAATAATATCTCCGAAACCAAACACGTACACGTACACCAAAATGATGGGCGAGACGGTGGTGGTGGAACACCGGAGCAAGTACCCGGTCGCCATCTTCAGGCCCACCATCGTGACGGCATCGCTGAAGCACCCCTATCCGGGTTGGACTGAGAGTTTGAATGGTCCTGGCGCCTTCATTATATCTCTTTGTAAAGGTGAGATTGTTATTGAACTGGAAAAAATATATATTTTAAACGACGCCAGCGCAGGAGCCCAAACTCATACAAACGTAATCACTTCGAGAACTGGAACTGGATCGCACGATTCGAAATACAACTCACAACGTGGCACGGAAAGTGCACCTGGAAACACATCCTAATAAGACTTTTAGATTTGCACGCCATTAATAATGGTATGGCCATCTTCAGTTTACCTTCTTCTTATCTTCTTATCAGGCATAGGCCTCCCCCAAAGAGTGCCACAGCGCACAATCTCTTGCCCTTTGCATCCAGTCACTACCCGCTGCAGTCTTTAGGTCGTCTATCCATCTAGCCGGCGGGCGTCCCACACTACGTTTACCTAAGCGTGGTCTCCATTCGAGAACCTTCCTGCTCCACCTCTCGTCGGTTCTGCGACAGACATGACCAGCCCACTGCCACTACAGCTTGCTACATTTATCTTGCTACATTACATTTCAGTGTACCTTAACCAAACGCAAATAAAGATTCAACACTGACACCATAAAACACTCGTCACATTTCGCCACTACATGTGGCGTCCTCAGGGGATGTCGCTTCGACAGACTACGAGCGACTGTCTATCGGTCTGCCTATTACATAGATCATCTTCATCATCATCATATTAGCCTTTCGACGCTCACTGCTGAGCCTAGGCCTCCACCAAAGATTACCACCGTCTTCGGTCCTGAGGGTCCTGCATCCAGCGGCTTCCCGCGACCTTCACCAGATCATCGGTCCACCTGGTATGGTGCCTGCCCACGGAGCGGGCAGACATCACATAGGTACGGTGGCGGTCAACGCCGAGTGAACACTTTCAAACGAAAATTGTTTGCATGCACTTCGACACACGCGGAGAAATAAGCAAGCGCGATTGCGCGCGATGTCCAAATGATTTTCGCCTTTAAGGTGTTCATGCGCCGCGGACCGCGATATTACCTGGATTTAATTATAATATTCACTCGAAAGACATCATTGCTATCTCTAAATTCAATGAGATTTTCAAGTCGAGTTACCACAAGTGGTTTGCATATTAACTTTTCAATTTTACCTATTTATTTACAAGGTCGTCCATCCCTTGTGTCAGTGGCCCATGCCGCGCTTTTCAGCAAATTATCTCTAATCTCTAACTTTTCCAAGTCCAAAGGCTGTCAGTTATTTAGTGATTTATTATTAATTTAAAAGTTCATTGCACAAGAAATGTACAAGGGGTGGACTTAATGCTAATAGCATTTTCTGCAAGTCAACCTCAAGGTCATGCAGAAAGAAGGCAATGGGTGCAGTGAAAATTAAATGAGAAAGGTTAATTGTATAGATTGTACAAATAAAAGTAAATATTAAAATTATCAGTTCATTGCGCTATGTGCCCTGCCCACTGCCACTTAAACATTGACGACATTTCGAATATTAAAAGATCCAACTGGATGCAAGCTGATTGTATTTGCCCATCTGGAAGTCATAGGTGGAGACCTTAACAGTCAACGGAAGTCAGGAAAGCTCGATCAGCTCATACTAGTGGGATACGTAGAGCGAAGAAGGAACAGAGGAAAAGCACCTACTAAATGGCCAGACGCCATTTTAGAGGCATCGCGCTGCAATACCCAGAGAACGATACATCTGCTGATAGAGGTGCTTGTTGCGCAGTGGTCGCAGCGCTTTGGTAGTGATACCAAAAGTTAAGCAAACTACGGCGCAGTAATGTTTGGGATGGGTGACCATTCTGACCAAACAAGTGACGTCTATTTACAAGCATCTCCGTGCTTCGGAAGGCACGTTAAGCTGTTGGTCCCGGTTAATATTGATAGACATTAGTCGTTAAACCTGGTCAGAGGTTCTCGGGCGGCTTAATAACATCTGACAGTACGGTTGGTCACTAACCGTTCAAACACCCCTCCCCAATCCGCACTGAGCCCGCATGGTGGAGTATGAGTCGGACCACCTAATAGTTAAAGTGAGGCCTGTGCCCAGGAGTGGGACGTATATAGGCTGATGAGATACATCTGGCGCAAAACAAAAAAGCCTGGACACACGTGACGTGGTCGCGACCCCCAGCCATGGGGTCAAAACGAATAAAAATCATTAAATGTGGAATTACAATGGCTGATGACTGCCTCGTTGGTGTAGTGGCAAAGTTTCTGCCTTACATCCGAGAGGTGCTGGGTTCGAATCCCAGGTTGAGCCGAAATTGTTTCTGAAATTTTCTGTCATGAATTTCACAAAACAGCTCGGAGTCGGGAAGTTGGCGGTGTTACACCCCCGTGCTGCGCACGTCAGGCCATTGGTCCTGCGCCTGATCTCTCTTCGGTCAAGTAGGATTGCCGTCTTACCGAACTTTGAGAGTGATGGAACAGTGAGTGCACCTGTGTATTGCGCTCACACTTGTGCACTATAATATTTCCTGCTTAGTTGGCTGATCTTTACTGAGATTGGCCGCCGTGGTCGAAATCAGCCAGAATGACTATAACTATAATCTATTTTGGCTGATTATGACAATCATGTAATGTTTCCAGGTTTACTCCACGTGTTCAGAGTGAAAGGCTCTTGTCGCGCTGACCTCATTCCGGTGGATATTGCCATAGACACGCTCATCGCTGTCGCATGGGAGACTGCCATAGACAAGTGAGTTTTTAAATGTTTTACTAGCTGTCTTGAACAACGATTACTTATTAGCTTTGATCGGTACACATAACAGAGACACAATCGTAACAATTAGCATTAAAATAGTTAGACATACAGATTTGATTGCAGCTCCAAAGACAAGTGTACACTGCATGCAAATCGAGTGAACATATTTAAAATAAAATAAAATTATTACATCAATACAATAGTTACACTGGGAAATTACTATTCAGCATATTAATTAAATTAAAATACCTATAAAACCATAAAAGAAAATAATCACTAATGTGGAATACAGAATAATACATAAATAATAACAGGTGAATTAATAATAAGATACTACATCATCTACTTACATTATTATTATTATTGAAATTGTTATTACTAGTATCTTATTATTAATTCACGTATGGACTAGCTCATAGCAGCACAATAATTCATGTACCTTATTGTATGGACTGCCTCATAGCAGCACAATAATTCATGTACCTTATTGTATAGACTGGCTCATAGCAGCACAATAATTCATGTACCTTATTGTATGGACTGGCTTATAGCAGCACAATAATTCATGTATCTTACTGTATGGACTAGCTCATAGCAGCACAATAATTCATGCACCTTATTGTATGGACTGACTCATAGCAGCACAATAATTCATGTACCTTACTGTATGGACTAGCTCATAGCAGCACAACAATTCACGTACCTTATTGTATGGACTGGCTCATAGCAGCACAATAATTCATGTACCTTATTGTATGGACTGGCTCATAGCAGCACAATAATTCACGTACCTTAATTGTATTGACTGCCTCATAGCAGCACAATAATTGATGTACCTTACTGTATGGACTAGCTCATAGCAGCACAATAATTCACGTACCTTATTGTATGGACTGCCTCATAGCAGCACAATAATTCATGTACCTTGTTGTATGGACTAGCTCATAGCAGCTCAATAATTCATATAGCTTATCCGATAAGCATTATTTTAAAGAGACAATGACAGACCTGGTGGTTTCTTGCGCAGCTTCTTCCGGCCAACAAGTTGTCTCCAAGCTATAGTAGGGTTTTTAGGATTTGTAAATGGGGAACTATCACACTGTGGGTGGGTCTATTTACAGAAATAAATGACTTTCATGACTTTATGACGTTTTGAAATGAAACGAAAAAAAATTTTTTTTGCACCAAAAATGGCTATCAAAACAGGTACAAGCCAGCATGTTTTGTCATGTAAGACATGCAAATATAAACAGAGGTGGTTTACAATTACAATTTGTTTGTACAGAGTGGAGATCGAACCCGCGACCCTTGGTTTTAGAAGTCCGACATGTGGACCACTGCACCAAACTAAAAATAAACTTTATTCAGTAATGAGCATACATAAATAACATATTAAGAACGTTAAATTTACCAGTAGGTACTGAAACCTTCTCACCATAGCCATCTTAAAATAAAATAAAAAGAGACCTGCTGACTGTCGCCATACAGCCCACTTCACTTTCCCTACGCCTCACAAACAATAATCAACCGGCACCTTTGTCACCTCCTAAACAGGGAAGGGATACCGCAGGTTTTTGGTGGGTAATAAGTGGTCAATGAGCTGCATAAGAGAATTTTAACAACCAAAGTATCTGTAAAGGCACTAATAATTAGGTGATAAATTGTTCAATATCTCTCTTATAATCCTGGTCCGGGTCTGTTGATTTTAGAGCTTGAAGTGACTTAAAGGTTATTTCATCTCTCTCATCTCATCAACCTATATATGTCCCACTGCTGGGCACAGGCCTCACCTCAACTATGAGGTGGTACGAGCCATACTCCACCACGCGGGCTCAGTGCACCGCAGTGGAGGGGTGTTTGTAAAGTAAGTGACCAATCTTACTGTCAGATGATATTAGGCCGCCCGAGGTCCTCTGACCAGGCTTAACGACTAATGTCTATCGATATTAACCGGGACCAACAGCTTACCGTGCCTTCCGAAGCACGGAGATGCTTGTAAATAGACGTCACTTAAATGGTCAGAATGGTCACCCATTCCAAACATGACCGCGCCTTAGGTTGCTTAACTTTAGGTATCACTACTAAAGCGCTGCAACCACTGCGCCACAAGCACCACTTAAATGTTATAGAGCAGTGATAAATGAGTGATCCGGAGCCGGATCCGGATTTTCCCCGGAGCGGAGCCGTGTCCTTTTTAGGACGCTGGGAGTCCCACACACGGCTGAGGCCCCCGGGCCTCGGCTATGGACCTAAAAGGGTTTTCCTGCGATAAAAAAGGCCTCACAAACAAATTTGACGGCTTATTATTTACCAGGGGTGGCCAACTTAATCTATACATATAATAAGACTGTAAAAGATCGATTTCTGTACATTGAAGATTTTTATGAAAAATTGTTACAGGGGGTCTTAATTACCGTAATAGAAGCCAAAACAACAATTTTTAAAATTTTTGTCTGTCTGTCTGTCTGTCTGTTTGTCCGGGCTAATCTCAGAATCTACTGGACCGATTTTGACGGGACTTTTTTTATTTGACTCAGTATCACCTGGAGAGTAAACTGGGATATAAATAATCACGCCGATGAACTTAGGGGGCAGGCAGGAAATTGAATCTCAGAATCTACTAAACCATCCTTGAGTTGCGTACGCTGCGAAAACGGTTCAAGATACCAAAAATATAAATATTCCTCTTGAAATGATCTAAAAAACTGTCTGCGACAGTACCTACATGTCTATGCCCAAAATTACAACTCCACGCGGACGAAGTCGCGGGCACAGCTAGTTATACATAAGATCTACTGTTTACTCACGAAATCCTGTGCGATCTACCATGTATGTATACTTCTTGAAATCTTAAATGAAACAGCATAGTGTTTGGTACACAATCGTAAAATATTTTTTATCGAACAGTCTTAGGAGTTCCTTTTCGTATCACACATGAGATTGTTTCCTTGAATTTACTAAATACTTTGAAATGGAAGTCTTGATGATGTTCAATCAAAATTTTTAGGTCCTATCTATAGATTAGTGTTAGCATTGCGTCGCAGTATCTGCCACTAGTTTAGCATAATCAGGTTTGTAGCTTATTGATCATCGCGTGCCGAAAACAAAAGACTATACTGCGTAGAATAGATGATAAATACCGTGAAGGAACAGCGATTGAAAAATGATACAAAATGATGCTGAAGTAGTTGGTATATTATTATAAAACAAAATTTCAAGATGGCTGATTTTTAAAGTCGCCATTGCTTGTAAAAGTCAAAACTAAAGTAAACTTAAATTAGGCTGTTTCATATTTACCAGTCCTACTCGTAGAACTTTTTATCTGTCTATTGAAGAATCAGCCCAGTGGTTGCCTGTAAGTAAGGCAACACTCTAAAATGACCCCTAATGATCAGTGTATATCAATGTGTGGTGTATGCTTTGTTGGTTGTCCTTATTAAACAAAGTAATTTATTTATATTTTTTGCCTTGCCGTGATCGACTAGACTAATGGTCGCGATCGACCGGTTGGCCACCCCTGGCTCACACTATCTGCATCTACCTAAGCCACCATCTTATCGTCTTTTTCTTTTTCTTCGTTGGCTTATAATTATGTAGGTAACAACACTACCTCGGTGAGTATCATAATATCGACTGCCTTGTAAAACATAACTTCGTGATGTCGCCAGATATATCAAGCGAAGTTTCGCGAAGACGCACGACTTCGCCTGACATCACTACGGACATAAGTCGCGCGATATCGCCAGATAAGTCGGGCGAAATCAGCCGGCTTCGCTTGACATGTCACCGATACATGTCGTGTGACATTTGTCCCGTAGTGTATCCTTAGCTTTAAAGGGTATTCATGCGATTAAAAAAAAGGGCCTCAAGAAAATTTAACGACTCATATTTACTTTTTTCCAGCCTGAACACAGTCCGCGTGTACAACTGCAGCAGCAGCGACAACCCGACCACGTGGGGGGAGTTGCGGGACGTCACAGTGCAGGTGGGGAGGGAGCGCCCCCTCCCCAATGTCGTGTCGTACCCGTACTGCTTCTTCGTTGAGCACAGGTAAGGGACATCGTACATACGCTGGCTCAAAGCGTTAAAAAGCACTTACAAAATTCAACGACTCCATTAAGGTTCGCGGTAGCTCAGTGGTCAGAGCATCGGACCGGACTTCCAAAGGTTGGGGGGTTCGATTCCTTCCCGATGACCGGAGCGGAGGGAATTTTTGAAGTGTTGTCTTTTCGAAGGGACGAAGGAACATCGTTCTATAATTTATCGTCATAAACTTTAAGATAGTATTAAAAATAAAATGTATAGAAAAAATCCCATCCATTGAGATAACGTACTAATTAATTAATGTTTTAAATTTCAGATTTTTGTTCGAGGCAGCGAGATTTTTTATACAAACACTCCCATTTCACGTGATTGAGTACCTGTCAAGATTGTTCAACCATCAGAAATCTAGGTAAGTGATCTGAGTATGTTTAAAAATAATTAAATTTAACAAACATAAGCCAGAAAAACAATGGTTGGTGGAGTTTTGACTAGCTTAGAACCAGAATTGAACCATTGTGATTTAATTATCTTTCGAATTAAAAAACCTCACCGAAACCGGTCCAGTCGTTCGGAGCTACGACGCTACAGACAGAGACGCGGCCTTACTGCGAAAATCTTAATCCGTATACGATAATCGTTTTTTCGTTTTATAACACATGTACATGACAGCATGTCAAGGTAACACTGTAGTATCTTAGGCGCATGTAACAAGAGCGATAAAATCCGTAGCGTGATATGCTATAACATTGTTGAACTATGTTGAATTTTTCTGCTGCTTAATAGGATGAAAGTCGACATTAAGTTAAAAAAAAAAAGAATTTAGTGTTTTTGCTATGTTTTCCATGTAAAATTCAAAACTGTGCTTTTCTAGAAATCAAATCAAAAACCTAAGTAGAGATCTTACTAGGTTTTTGCTATTGGCTTGGTGTCATAGATATCTTGAAATATCTAAAGAAGTAATTAGCAAGGCACATAAAACTTGTTCAAATGGACTTAAAATGTTCTATTTAACTATTTCGTAATTCTGGACGACCGTTTGGTGCAGTGGTCCACAGGTCGGACTTCTAAACCAAGGGTCGCGGGTTCGATCCCCGCACAGTACAAGCATAAGTGTGCATGAACATGTGTGTTTGTACTGGTCTGGGTGTTTTCTATGTATAATATGTATTTATTTACAAAAAAATAAGTATTTAAGTATGTTTATCCGTTGTCTAGTACCCATAACACAAGCCTCGTAGCTTAGTTTGGGACTAGAGAATTGGTGTGGTTGTTGTGAAATATTTATTATTTTTTAATTTATATTTATTCGTACAAAAACCATATAAGTATAGAAAATTAATTCTGTTCTAAATGGCAATTGAAAATGTTTCATGTCTTCTCCTGTATAATTAAGTCAGAGGTACTTGCTAGGCTTTGGTTTTGGATAGCCGCAGTGTCTCACTGATGTCCGGTGGCACCGCGATGACTCAGCACTCGTGGCGGAGGCAGTAGCAGCAGGGGAGTGATTCGGCAATATAGGAAAAGCTAGGCTTCTACAGTGATGAAGAATCCCAACCGGAAACAGGGACCCCGATATCGGGGCAACACTGAAGTTAATTAATTGGTCGAAGTATGAAAACTATCAAACAACTTTGATTTTAGAAATTCGTAGATCGCCGTGAGTTGGCAGTTTTTAGTGAGCGCAGTACGTCCTCGCATTCGGATAGCTCCGCTCGGACTTCGCGATGTCTGTTCTCTAGGCGACGTCTCACATTCGGCCAAACCAGTTTCAACGCAGTGTTCACTGTTCAGCGTTCAGCGCGAAGATAAATTATTGAACTAGCAATTGGGTCCGAATTTGCGAGTTAGTGATTTCGTTATTATAAGTTTAAGTTCTAAATTTAGGTTGTTTATAAAGAGAATTAATTTTAGTTATTTATAGTTGTAGTTTATTATATTTAATTTAATGCTATATTTAAGTTTATGTTAGTAATTTTAGCTATAATTTCTTATTAAATAAGAATGTAACGAACCGTTACTTGAGCTCTTACAAAGTTATTTTATGAAGGTGTTTCTACTTCCAGGATGAACCTGATCAAGCTCCATCAAAGGTTGTGCAGCATGAGTGATGTGTACCTTTTCTTCACAATGAACGAATGGACATTTGACACGAGCAATGTGAGGAAACTGCGCGCGCGCATGTCGAGTGAAGATGCAGCCACCTTCAACCTGGACACTGCGTCTATAGAGTGAGTCTTGCTTACGTAGTTAGTCGTGACGACCACTTTGGTGTAATGGTCAAAAAGTTGATTAAGACCAAGAGATCGTGGGTTCGATCCCCGCACTGTTTAAACATTTGTGTGCATGAACATGTCTGTTTATAATGGTCTGGGTGTTATATGTATTTATTTAGGATTATTTGTAATAACACTGTTGATTCTAATATCTGTAACACAAGTGCTTAAGCTACTTACCACGGAGTCAGATCAATGTATGTGATGTTATTGTATATTTATATTACATTTATTTATTTCCTAACATCGCCCCGTGTCTCGGTGCGCACTTTAAAGCCTCTATACACATTGGGCGAAAAGTTGGTCCGAAAATTGACGCTGTTGGCCATAAGAAAAAAGCACCAATCAACGTTGGTGTAGTGCGCTCTCATTTGTGCATTAATATAGGATCTCCTGCGCAGTTTGCTGATTCCTGTTGAGACGCCGTGGTCGGATTCGGCTAGGATGCTATTTGCTTAGCTTACTAATTCTACACTATAAACTTGTAGACTTTCGACACAAGCCTCCCCCCTCCCCCTCTCTCAGCTGTAGTCCGTTCTTTAGAAATACTGGGATGTAGCCTTAGAGTTGTTCTACGCATATATTAGCCTAATACAATTCGCAACGAAGACTTGTGGGCCCAATGCCAACAACTGCCGATACAACAAGAAATTGCTCGGCGTAAATGGCGATGGATAGGGCACACGCTGCGTCGAAGTGAGTGCAATGCTGCGTCGGTGGCCCTCGAATGGCAGCCCGATGGCAGGAGAAGACGCGGACGACCCATACATTCGTGGAGACGAACCATCAACCAGGAGATAACAGCTGCAGGTCTACTATGGGAGGATGTCAAGAGTCAAGCGCAGGACAGGGGGAGATGGCGACAACTCACGAAGGCCCTTCGCACCACGGGGGGGCACCCCCGTGGTGCGAAGGGCCTTCATAGGACTCCAACAACAACAACAACAGCCATCCTTGTCCCGCATTATTCGAGAGTTAATAATGACGTTATTTCTCTCTATTTCAGCTGGAAGAAATACAACAACCTCTTCGCGCGAGGCTGCTGCTTGTACCTGGCCAAAGCAAAGGAAGAAGATTTGCCGCAATCCAGGAAACGACTTCACAAGTTAGTTTTAATTATTTTTTTCCATAGACTCAAAACACAGCACGGAGTCGGGAAGTTGTCGGTGTTACACCCCCGTGCCTCGGTGCGCACGTGAAGCCGTTGGTCCTGCGCCTGATCTCTCTCCGGTCATGTCGGATTGCCGTCTCACCGAACTTTGGGAGTGATGGAGCAGTTAGTTCTTCTGTGTATTGCGCTCACACTTGTGCACTAAAATATCTCCTGCGTTGTGGGCTGATCTCTGTTGAGATTGGCCGCTGTGGTCGAAATCGGCCAGGAGGACTATTATCCATAAACTAGATGACGCCACCATTGTTGACATACGCTTTATCATCTGTCAAAACAATCTACGTCCATAGATTTTGTATGAGAATACTATAATTTGACGTCACAATTTAGTATAAGAAATCCAAGTCATTTGACTGAATATGTAATTCTACGCAAATAAAAATTGGTTTCTACAGCTTTTTGGAAATACATTGGTTCACTAGCTTCTTAGGAGGTTATGTTTTAAAAACACCATGGTCTTGAATATATTTACGATAGGTGTCATATTGTTTATTGGTGTGTCTGTTGAAACCATTTATTTATTTTCATATCTCATTCCAGGATGTACCTAGTCCACCGCACCGTGACAACGCTGCTGCCCCTCCTGCTGGTCTACCAGGTCTTGAACCCGGAACTGCTGCTAGGTTTCGTCCACCGCGCCACACACGTCGCGAGCGTCGTATTCACACACTTATTCGGAGTTTTACGCAGTTGGTTTAGTGTATAATTAATTAAGTACCTGAATAATGTTTCTCAGTTAAATACGTAATTTAATATCTAAATAAGACGTTTGCTTCGTATTTTTCAGTTAAGTAATTTATTTATTTTTAATACCTATTTTTTTTATCTTAAGGGAACATACAGCTTCATTACAGCACATAGTAATTAATAGTAACTACTCAAATATTAAATTAAATACATTAATTAATATAATTACAATTTTGACATTTCGTTTATTAATTACTAGGCCCCCCGCGACTTCGTCTGCGTAGAATTCCTTTGTTTTCACAATCGCGGTCGAACGGGATAAAAAGTAGGTATCCTATGTCTGCTTCCTGGTTCTAAGCTACCCCTCCACCAAATTTAGCCGAATCGGTTCATCCGTTCTTGAGTTATAAATAGTGTAACTAACACCACTTTCTTTTATACTTATTTTATTATATATATAGATTATTGGTGAAAAATGGCGTTCAGTCTACACAAACAGTTTGTTTGATGCGGGTTATATTAAATTAGTTTAACCCATATAGTGAGAGTTCATACAAATTATTATTATTATTATTATTGGGTTTATGGGCCTTCTTATCGCCAACTCGACCAAGTTTGATCTATTGTGGCAGCCCTTTGTATTTACAGTTCACTGCTTAGTCCCGTTGAGTCTATAAATTGCCAGACTCTTTGGAGCGTGACTTCTGTTATCTCATCCGGGCGCATGATGTGCCGCCCGAGATGGATACTTCTTTTGCTCATAAGCGGGCCGCATGAGCAGAGAATATGCATGGCCGTTTCCTCCTCTGTGTGGCAGAATCTGCACAGAGCGTCTTCTGTCATATTCATGTTTGCCATGTGCCATTTGTTTGCCATTTCATACAAATTAGCATACAAATGTATTTTTTACTCCCGACCAAGAGAAGCGGTGTTATAAGATTGACCCCTATGTCTTGTCTATGGCATCGTAACTTACCAACGGATGGACCGATTTCAGTGTGGTTTTTTTGTTAGAAAGATAATTTAATCACGGCGGTTCTTAGCTATAGCTAATCAAAATCAGTCCAGCCGTTGCAGCTCACCAGCTGTTTTCCGGCTCATTCGGCAGTTATTAACTGGAAAGTTTTTTGTTTTGTTTTTGTATGTATTGTAATTCGTTTTAATTAATTAGTTTTTTATAAATTATAATTTAATGTTATAAATGTGATTGAAGGGTGTGTGCTGAATAAATCATATTCAATTCTATACTAATACAAAAAGATGTGAATATAAAAATAATCGACTACCACTTTGGTGTAAAATGGTCAAGAAGTTGACTATTAAACAAGAGGTCGTGGGTTCGATCCCCGCACTGTACAAGCATTTGTGAGCATGATCCTGTCTGTTTGTACTGGTCTGGGTGTTATATGTATTTATTTAAGTTTATTCGTAATACCACTGTTGATTCTGATATCTGTAACACAAGTGCTTTAGCTACTTACCGCGGAGTCAGATCAATGTATGTGATGTTGTTGTATATTTATCTTATCTTTATAAACACTTCGAGTAATTCCTAGACAAAATATATTTTAAAATGAAACAACAATAACACGGCGTCCGTACAATGTTTAATAATAACTAAATTACATTTATATTATCTATATTATAATAATATTAGTTTCATACAGTCTGCTCGGATTTGAACTAAAATTAAATAGTATGCTACATACAATATACATCAGTGTCTCGTCGAGTATTGACTAAATCCATCGAATCATAATTAGTACAAATATTGCTAGTTTTAGCTACGCTCCGAATTTACACATATGACATCACATCCGCTATAACGATATACACAAATTTAAATCGGCTGATTGAATATGTATTTACTTTTCTGTAGTTTAAAAATAAAACTGTTTGTCTATGACAGAGGGCGCGAAAGATTTATATAACTTTACAAAAATCATAGACAAAATGAGCTAGTCTATCTGATAGGCGTTGTTTCAATAAGAAAATCTTGGTTTAATGCATCATTGAACTTGAAGTAACTAAATTATTGTCGTTTGCCTCTTTCCCAAAATATGCCACATTTTCCGATTAAGCCACAGAGTCTATAGACCACTTAGTAAACTGTATTCACATTAAACTTAAACTTTTCTGTAGTTTAAAAATAAAACTGTTTGTCTGTGACAGATGGCTCAAAAGATTTATAAATCTTTACAAAATTTATAGACAAAATGAGACAATCAGCACAAATTGGTTTAATGCATCATTTAACAAATCACTAAATTATTTTCGTTTGCCTCTTTCCATCCATCTCTATCTATAGACAACTTAGTAAACTGTCACATTTAACTTTTCGTCAAACGGAGAACTGCTATAGCCGTTAAAACATTTAAAAAAAACTTTTCTATTGAAGTTAATGACCTATGTCAATCGCTCACAGAATCCAGAGACAACCTACTAAGGGTGTAACAACTGAGGTAATATGTGCTTAAACAATTTCAAAAAAAACTTGTCTGTGGAATGACTTCCATAGACAAGTTTTTTTTAATGTTATTGACATAACTATCGCAGAATCCATAGACAATACATAACATACTAAGGGTGTATCAACTGAAGTAATGTATAAAACAAAAATGTTGACATACATAAGATTCGGAGCAGTAACATAGACGCGTGAATTAGTTTACGCGAGATAAGAGTAGGTGTCGAGGGCGCCGGGCGCGCGCTCCAGGTACTGCTTGTCTATGAGCGACTCGATGCACTTCTTGATCATGCCGACGGACGGCGCGAACGAGCCGCGCGCCTGCGCGACCACCTCCTGGATCAGTTCCGTGTGCCGGAGTACCTTTGTGGGAACATTGTCAAATTGCTAAGTTATGTTAAAAGACACGCAATACAGGGTGAATACGAAATCGTGTAAATTCTTTAAACGACATGATCAGCTGCTTGTACAGGGTGAATACGAAATCGTATAATTCCTTTAAACGAAAGGGACGACGAAAAGGTAACCGGCCATTGCGCGTAATAAGTTGAGAATAATTTTGAATTAGTTTGGTAGGAATTTTTATTTTTTGACTTTTTTTCTCATTAAATGATATGATACGATTAAGTTAGCACTCATCTTCTCTACTGCGATCTTAAATTGAATTTATTCTTGTGAATTCTGATCGGAAAATGACCCTTGCAGAATCGTTCTATATAAGCAGCTGATCATGTCGTTTAAAGGAATTACACGATTCGTAGTCATCCTGTATAATTATTATTAAAACGCTAAAATACTATTGTTAAAATGTAAATTCTTCATTTACCTATATATACCTATACTAGCTGTGCCCGCGACTTCGTCCGCGTGGAATACTAGTTATTTTGGGCATCATTTTATTTTTGCAAATTGTATTTTTTTCTGTTATTATTTTAGACAATTTTTTTTTTAAGTTTTAAAAGAAAAAAAATATTTTAAAGTACCTCTGCGTAAATTATATTTCTAGTTTTATTTTCTTGTGTCATATTGGTTTTCTCCGCAACCTGATCTTGACAATGCGACATATGTGTAAAAAGCAGTCTTGACGTTAATAAATTCCTATGTGTTTAAATGTTTGCCCCTGTGATTTATTAATTGTAACGGTGAAAGATAGCGTTACAGGAAATTGTTTTTTTTTTTTTAAATTAAAAGGTAATTCATTTGGAATAATTGAGGTGCGAGGTATAAGCACTGTTTGACAAACTGCTGGACCAGTCTAAACTATTGCAACCATCACGTTATTGCGAAGAAATTTGATTTGAAGTCGGGTCCCGTTACATATAATTGGTGGTTTAAGATTTCTAAGTAAAATTATTGGGGCACATTTTTTCAACTTGAGGGAATATGGGGGAAGGCCTCTTGTGTTCAAATAATTATTTTATTATTTATGTCTACGCTACAGTTTCTCACTCCCAATATTGCACTTTGACACATACATTGATGATCTTTATTTTCTATTTCGCTTATTTCAAGGTGAACTTTCGATATAAAGTCCTCAATGTCACTCACTCTTAATCATATCGTTCGATTTCAATTTTATTTTCAAAATTACCGTCTCCTATAAAAAGTAACTTTGAAGGAAAAGTTATACTACCTCCCCACCACTGCCTCGTTGGTGTAGTGGTAAAGTTTCTGCCTAACATCCAAGAGGGGTCGTCATCCTGGGTTCGATTCCCAGGTCGAGCCAAAATTGTTTCTGAGATTTTCTGTCATGAATTTCTCAAAAACAGCTCGGAGTCGAGAAGTTGGCGGTGTTACACTCGCGTGCCTCGGTTCGCACGTTAAGCCGTTGGTCCTGCGCCTGATCTCTCTCCGGTCATGTCGGATTGCCGTCTCACCGAACTTTGAAAGTGATGGAACAATGAGTGCACTCGTGTATTGTGCTCACACTTGTGCACTATAATATCTCCTGCGTAGTTGGCTGATCTCTGTTGAGATTGGCCGCCGTGGTCGAAATCGGCCAGTAGGACTGTTACTACCTCCCCCCAAATGTGCACTCATATTTGTAGTTAATTTTAAGATGTTCGCAAACTTCCATAATGGGGTATTTTTATGGCAAGACTTTACAATGTCTGCCCTAGTTCCCCTTACTATTACTGGTACAGTTTGTCGAACCCCCGAAAACATAACAGTAATTTTATGATGATGATTTTATCACAGCTTCTAATATCTCTATCTAGAGCCTCTACATGAGTTCTATGGATCATGGAACATTCGTCCCAGATTATTATACGCGGTCACCTGGTCATTCGTCATACCAGCCTGTTACAGTCCACTGCTGGACATAGGCCTCCCAAGGACCGCCACAGCGCACGATCTCCCGCCCTTTACATCCAGTCACTATCAGCTGCCTTCTTCAGGTCATCTGTCCATCTAGCCGGGGGGCGTCCCACACTACGTTTACCTAAGAGTGGTCTCCATTCAAGAACCTTCCTGCTCCACCTCTCGTCGGTTCTGCGACAGACATGGCCAGCCCACTGCCACTTTAGCTTGCTACATTTTTGGACAACATCAGTTACCTTAGTCGTATGTCGTATGACCTCGTTCCGGATCATATCCCTTAATGAGATCCCCAACATAGACCTTTCCATAGCACGCTGAGTGACGTGTAGTCGGTGAGCCAGCTTGACTGTCATGTTCCACGTTTCGGCTCCGTAGGTTAAGTCTGGTAAGACGCTTTGGTTAAACAACCGGCTGTTTAGGCACTGCGGCAGGGTCGACGTAAAGATATGACGCAACTGGTCATTAGTTAAATCTAATTTTGGTTCATCATGGTACCTCGTAGAGCTACACCCCCTCTCCGCGTCGCTCGCTAGCAACGCCTCTCTTCCTTGCAGCGTCATGTTTTGCACTTTTATATTGGTGTTATTTTAAAATTTTAATATCTTCTAAGATATTCATTGAAATTAAGTGATGTCAAAGACAATTTTGTTCATAATTAAATACTCTTAATCAACAACACATTTATTTGGATTTACTCTGCTGAAATCGCTACTCGAACTCCAAAGAATGTTTTTTTTTTATATATTTAATATTACCCGAACTCGCCTACTGCGAGATAAACCCACTTGAGATTTTTTACAGTAGGAATCCGTGTAAATTAGAATAAGTTTTGATTGATGTAACAAATAAATTTTAAAAAAACCTAAGGTATTATACGGACGAGTGTATACTTCTGTAGATACACGCCATCACAAAATTCAAATTCAAAATTTTATTTACTATTAAATGGGGTGGGTACAAATGTTGATATCAAATTAAAATTTTTATTTACTATTAAATGGGGTGGGTTCAAATAAATGTTGATAGTAATAAATGACAGAGTGCTCCTAGTTAACCATATATTAAACAATAGCATGCAAATGTGAAAACATCAAATAAAGTTAAGTACTATCGCGGTCACCGCTGCATGAACACCTTTAAGGCGAAAATCATTTACACATCGCGAACAATCCCGCTTGCTAATTGCTCCGCGTGTGTCGAAGTGGATGCAAACAATTTCCGTTTGAAAGTGTTCACGCGGCACTGACCGCCATCGTACATATAAATAAATAGACAACCTTAAAAAACATTCAATGTCCGATCAATTATGTATCGATTATTTTATTAATTTGGGTAGATCTTCTGTTCAAATTTTATTTTCCAAAAAGTCCTTTACAGAATAGAAGGTTTCTCCATAAGCCATCTACGCAATGACTGATTAAACATTAGGGCGGGCAGTTTCTTAATAGAGTCTGGGATTTTATTTAAAATAGTCGTTCACAT
Source organism: Pyrausta despicata (assembly GCA_963921415.1). Taxonomy (NCBI): domain Eukaryota; kingdom Metazoa; phylum Arthropoda; class Insecta; order Lepidoptera; family Crambidae; genus Pyrausta; species Pyrausta despicata. Next base: position 8,866,644 of record OY992873.1, on the reverse strand, counting down.
CGCAGGGCAATTTTTCAAGAAACGCATCGTTTTGGGCACTGTGTTAAATATAAGTCGGTTAGAGTTTCGGAGATTCGATCTATCCGTAGTTTTATTTAATGGCAGGAATAGTTTAATATAAGTAGTATTTAGTTTCATAAATAATTTTGCTATCTCGAGACAAGGTAACGGGAGTATATTTAGGTTTCTGAAATAGGGCAAGCAGGATATATCAGATATATCACAAGCGCACGCCTAACGGTGGCAAGCACGACAGCGATCGCTGATTCGGCTCCATAGACTAGATGACGCTGTTAGCCGAGTACCGGCCTAGTACCGCACATGAACCGCGGTATATGAGATTTAGATCCAGAATAATATAGATAGACAAATCAAGATGATGTCTATCGGACCTTGGTCCCCGACCATAACATCCGGTCGGTAGAAAGCGCTTCCCTTTAGCTTTTCATCCCTAAATCTGTTGCGACAAAGAATTTTCTGCTTCACATCCGAGAAGTGCTAGGTTTGAATCAAAAATCGAGCCAAAAGTTTATCTTATTACTTATAACTAGAGATGGGCCGAGTACTAGGCATACTCGGTGCTTTTTTTAATACTCGTACTCGACCGAATAACTCGGTTCATGTGACGAGTACTCGGTTATGTAAATTTAATAAACAGCATGTCTGGAATAAGTTTGCTAGTGGCCAACTGGAGGAATTAAAGTATGTACCTAAATGACCACATAGGTAAGTCAATGAAACAAGCCCCTAATCTGGCGTTTGTCAATTCCTATTGGTCAATTATAGGACAGCCAGGCCGCTGCGGATCGACAAATTCTATGTAGTTCAAGGGATATATCATAGAATCAAATACATATTATGTTGATTAGTGAAGTCATGATTTATTAATTTAAAATTACAGTGAGTAGGTATTGCTGGCAGCGCGTTGCGGTCATGTTTGATCTTGTTTTAGGACCTAAAATTAAACCGAGTAACTCGGCCGAGTACTTGGTACTCGGCAAGCTTTAAACCGAGTAATACTCGGTACTCGGTAAAACCACTACTCGGTCCATCTGTACTTATTATAACCTAGGTCCAGCCAAAAATTATTTATGAAAGGAGAATGCCACACCACATGGCGTCACAGGTACAATACCACCGAAAATAATGTTTTATTTTTTCGTTTATTACTCTGTTTTCGGAAAGTCCGTTTGAACCGCATTAAAGAGTATGAATATTATGTTGATAATTGATTAACCTACTTCCACAAAATGCATTTCCGAAAAGTTTTTCGTTCCGATTGCAGTGGTCAGTTTTTTCGTAAACTGGCAACGAACAAAAAACTGTTTTTTACCCAGTTAAAAGCTATTAAAACAGACAACATAGAAGAAAATCCCATTAAATAATATTATTTTACCATTTTACAAAAAAAAAACAATAAATACTTAAAAACACAAAACACATATTTTGGGCGTTTCGGAACACGGCACTTTAGAACTGTCAGTGTCACTGTCAATTTGGTTATGGTGGTTTGTTGATGTTTACGATCAATGTTTTTGTGTCAGGTTTTAGTCGTTTTACTAAATAATCTATTCACTATGTATATAAAACTATTAAACTGTTGAGATAGTGACTCTTGTGTCGTTGCGTATTGAGATAGTGACTGCAGTGCCGTGTTAAGTTAGTGAATCTGTATGTAGCCGGCCGGCGTTGGTGGTTAGTTAAAATGGATCGAAGAGGCAGAGTGACTTCAGAGATACTTTATAATAAAATAAGCAATGTTTGACGACCGTTTGGTGCAGTGGTCTACATGTCGGACTTCTAAACCAAGGGTCGCGGGTTCGATCCCCGCACAGTACAAGCATATGTGTGCATGAACATGTGTGTTTGTACTGGTCTGGGTGTTTTCTATGTATAATATGTATTTATTTACAAAAAAAAAAGTATTTAAGTATGTTTATCCGTTGTCTAGTACCCATAACACAAGCCTCGTAGCTTAATTTGGGACTAGAGAATTGGTGTGATTGTTGTGAAATATTTATTATTTATTTATTTATTTAATGTACTTCGCAGCAATCCGGCTTCAATGCATACCTATATCAATAATTAATAGATTATAGTAATTTCGACTGAAAAATTGCTATAAAATATGATAAGGCGTTTTTAAACTTTTTTGAATATTTCGAGAATGCATCATTGTAAAAATCATGTTCGTTGTAAAAAGTAAACTATTTGAGTGTAAATTTGGTTTGATGCAATTTGGTACAGATCTCCTAACAAATCTGGGCATTCTCCTTTTCTGTCATGAGTTTCTCAGAAACAGTCAGCCAGTTTATTTATTTATTTTCTTTATTTTGGAAAGCAAACAGCTGTGTTATACGAGCCCCGATGCAAAATAGTTCGTCTAGTATGAAAAATAAGATATTATGAAATAATATGAAGTGAATTTGGGTAAAGTAACTAAAAAAGTTAAGGAGACAGTAAACCACAATTTGAGTAACATTTCAAAATTTATTTTAACGTATCTCAAAATCTTTCATGACCTTACATAACATGAATAAATAAAAAATATACTGAAACACATGTCGCAAAAGTATTCGTCTATCACTGGCTCTCACGCAAAATAGTTCGTCTACCACTTAGTTATGTCGCCTTTGCTTTCAATTACAGCTTTAATGCGAAGAGGCATGGTCGCAACCAACGCTGCACACTCGTCGGTCGTAATCGACTCCAACACAGCCAAGAGTTTAGCCTTCAAGTCGCTCTTCGATCTTGATGGATTTTTGCGAAGGACTTTCTTCATTTTCCACCATAGGGTCTCAATCGGCGATAAGTCCGGGCTGTTAGATGGCCACTCGATGATTGGGATGCTTTTTGACAGCAGCCATGTCTTTGTTGTCCTTGCAGTATGGCAGGAAGCACCGTCTTGTTGAAAAAATGAAAGAATCTTGATGTTTGAGTGACGGAATGGAGGGCAGTAGACTTTCTTTCAAAATATTTTGATATCTTGTTGCATTGATGGAACCATCCACAAACTGCATCCCACCAACACCTTGCGCAGACATGCAGCCCCAGATCATGAGAGACGCTGGAAACTTAACTTTTCGTTTAATGCAATCAATATGAAATGCTTCATGTTTATTTCGAACCACTTTTTTTCTTTCATCGCCGACTGTGACTTCAAATTGAGACTCGTCACTCCATATGATACTACGCCACTGATCAGAAGTCCAATTTAAGTGATCACGAGCAAACTTCAATCTCTTTTTCTTCTGTAAGGCAGTCAATAGTGGTTTTTGCTTAGCTGTGTAAAATCCGTAGCCCTTTCTTTTTAACACTCGTTTGCAGGTACCAACTGAAACATCTTTGTCAATCATGTCTCTCCATTGCACCGTTAGTTTCCCAGCTCGAGCACGGCGATTTTTTTTGACAATTTTCTTAAGAATTCTGTTTTCTGCTTTACTGGTGATACGGGGTCGGCCAGTTTTCTTCAAGCAAAAAGTATTTCCATTCTTTTTATAGTGCTGAATGATAGATTGCAGTGTCAAGTCTTTTGAGATTTGGTAACTTGATTTGCCCGCCTCAATCCCACAAACTATTCGCTTTCGAAGTTCTTCTTCCACTGGTTTGCCACGACCCATTTTTACTTGAAAACTGAAGAAATTAACAGAATTTTTCAGAATTTATACGATCTCACTTGTCAAAATGACTGAAGAATTACTTATCCAAACTTAAATTTTTAAAAATAAATTTTGTAAAGGGAAAAAAATATTTAACTCAATGATAGACGAACTCTTTTGCATCGATTAGCAACTAGATGAACTATTTTGCTTACGATTTGCTCAACTTGAAAGCAGGTTATCTCTTAATTTAAAAGTATGAAATAGTTTATTGCTTCAACAATGAATAGTGCATAAGTAACCGAACATGAGATGGTAGAATAGTTTTTCTGTTTACGTAACTGGACAAAAATAATTAAGTTAGAAAAAAAATCTTTGTACATGTTTTTCGTCCTAGACGAACTATTTTGCATCGGGGCTCGTATAGTACATAAAGCAAAGCGTCGTTCTTCCGCCAAACAGTTTTCACAAGTAGTTATACAATTATGATGTTGACGAGACGTAATCCAAAAGCGCGTTTACAAATTTAAATTCACTTAATTTATATAAAAAGAGGTTAAGAATTATTGATCTCGATTAAATAAAATGTCTACAATAATGGACTATGGAGACATACATCTGAACACCATCGCATCGAGTGCATACTGAGGCAGCCAGCGCGAGCGCAGCAATATTTACGTTTGTGTGTGAACAGGCAAGGTGTAGTGCCGTCCCTGTCTAGCATCCATATTAATTGTAAATAGGGTATGTGTATTTAATTTTGCTTGTAGGAATAGTATATAAGGAAGTGGTTTTTCGAAATAAATGTTATTATCAGATCATTGCGTCTTTGACTCCTGAATAGAGATTGCAATCCGGATTATTCGAAATCCGAAAACGACTGAAAAATCCGGATTTTAAGACAATTTTTAAATCCGGATTTCCAGGACTCAAAACCGGTTTATTCGAATATTAGTTAATTCAAAATTTAGTAATAAAGTTTAGAGGAAACATATAAAATTAGTGTTGCTGAAATATAAAAATTAAATTAGGGTGCGGACAAACTTTTTCAAAATTGGAGAATTATGATTCTCCGCTACTGTTCTTAGAATGTTGTTGTTTTTGCTTGAAACTATCTCTCACTCTTCTGAGCAACGAAGCTGTTTTCCTGCGAATAATCGCGTGGAAGCCGTCAGTGTGGGCTTGCGCAAACATCTCCGATGCACTACAATATCGTGGTAGTCTCAACAGCACTCTAAAATCATTATTATATTGGACGCGTAGGACATCCAGCGATTTTTTGGTGTAATTGACCCACAGATTGCACGTGTACATGCTCTGACAGTACGCCTTAAATAGGGTAATTTTGACGTGATCCGTACATCGTGCGAATCTGCGGGCCAGCATGTTAGACCTGATCGCTAGCGCCCTACGTTCCCTGTCTATACATTGTGTTTCAGGTCATCAGCAAGAAAATGGCCGAGGTATTTAAAAGAGGTTACATCTTCCCGACTTTTGCCACTGACCCCAAAGACCATGTACTCACATTTCAAAATTTGTATATCAAACCATGCGAGGCAGCATAAGCTTCACACACTTTTAGTAATTCTCTCATTCCCCCACCGAAGGGCCCAGCAGCACCATATCATCTGCATAGCTGATGTTGTTCACACACACCTCACCAACACTACATCCGACACGCCTGTTGCTAATCTAGCATATGAGAGCGTTCACGTAAAGGTTGAAGAGCCTGGGAGACGTTAGACCCCCCTGTCTCACCCAGCACTCCAGCCCATACGGATCACTCAACGTACCGTCCCACTTCAAATGGTTTGTTTGATTATCGTACCAGTATTTTAACAGACCATATATCTCAGAAGGTACACCCTTGCTTTCCACCTTCTCCCAGAGCACTTTATACGAGACAAGATCAAATGCCTTGAAGAGATCGAGGAAACAGGCGTACACCGGTGTACTGCGATCTATGTAGTATTTAACGGTTTAACGGCACTTTCAGTTGAGAGTCCGGGTCGAAACTCGAACTGTGCATCATGAAGATGTATGAAATCGTTTAATATTGTATCAAGAGCACCTTCTAACTCCTTTGTTGGACTAATGAGTAACTAGTTAATGTTGGACTCTGAGTTGATGCTTACATTTCATATTCAATCTTGTATTATCATGAATGTAAATAGTACGACGCGAATGTAGGCTCGTATTCGTATTTGTGTAATCTTTGGGTTCAAAAACACTCGATTTGCCCGCGCTAATTCAAGTCGAAATGGCGTTATTCGAGAATGGTGATCGCGGTGAACTTCTTAAGCGGGTTATGATAAGGCGGCTGCCAATACCTCCAAGCAGTGGAGAGGCTGAAAGGGCTTTTTCGACTGCCGAAATGCTATAATTATAATGAATTAAGATCGCGCCTGAAATGACGATACTCTTGAAACCTTCATGTTCTTAAGATTTATATTTTTGAAGAAGACTGAATAAGTATACACTCGTTTAAATATATTTACTTACTTTTGCTAATGATTATATTGAATATTTCGTATTTATGTTGTTCCAATTCTAAAAAGACTAATTTTTAAAGTGGGAAAGAACCTGAAGTTTTGTTTTTATTGTGATTGTGATCCTGCCTGATAATTGATAAATGTTAATTTATATAATTAAATGTGTTTTATTACACATTTTAAAGAAAGTTAATTTTATTTCGAAAAATCCGGATATTCCGAATTATTCGGATTTAACTCAAATGCTGAAACTAAAATCCGGATTTTCAAAAAATCCGGATTTTGCAATCTCTACTCCTGAACACCCAACAGCTGGTGACCAACCGACGACTTAACAAAATGAGCAACGCCGAAGACGCAGACGCCACCGCAGCCGCCGCCACTGAAAACTTAGAACCACAATACTACAACGCGGAGCAAAGTCCAGATGTAAAATTTGACTTGGCGGGAATCTCGATCCAGTCGAAGATTTTACCATTTTGGCGTGAGCATCCACGCCTGTGGTTCGCGCAGTACGAGGCACTTATCAATCCAATGAAGATCAGCGATGAGCAGAAATTCCGATACGTCCTGGGAGTTCTTCAAACACCGGAAATACAACAAATAAGCGACATATTACTGAAACCACCCGTGAAGCGAAAATACGACGCACTCAAGGAACGACTGCTCTCCGTGTATCAAGAATCTGAGACGAAACAATTTCAAAAGCTGATCAGCGGTTTGGAACTAGGAGATCAAAAACCCAGTCAACTGCTGCGTCGGATGCGAGAACTTGGTGGCAGCCTAGTACCTGACGACGCACTAAAAGTAATGTGGATGAACCAACTACCCACTTACGTGAGAACCGTCCTGTCTATCAACAAAGAAGCGACACTTTCCACGTTAGCTGCTATGGCCGACCAGATGATGGAACAACATGAACCCGTTACTATTGCATCGATTTCCAATACGACATCCACTCGACCGGCGGAGACAACCGTTGCGGGCGCATCACCGAGCCCGTTTGATTTGCTGTCACAACAAATACAAAACCTGTCGCTTGAGATAGCCGAGTTACGCCGTGAAAGAAAAACATATCGACGTCCCTTTCGCACAAACGCAAGATCACGATCCCGCTCAAAGTCTAAACAAGATAAACAAAAGAGGCCTGGGGATAGCGACTGGGAATGCCGTTATCACTACCGATTCGGTGATAAGGCAAGAAGATGTGAATCACCTTGCTCACGAAAGAAAACCAACCAGGGAAACTAATACCTGCACCGTTTGTGGCGGGCGTCGGTGTACCTTCTACATATAACCGCCTATGCATCTATGATACAGAGACCAGAGAACGCTTCCTTGTTGACACCGGCGCGGAGATATCAGTTTTGTCTGCGAAAAATAAGCGAAAACTAACTCCGAGTACCTACAAGTTATATGCAGCGAACAACACACCTATACATACATACGGCGAACGTACTATGAAACTGAACCTGGGATTACGGCGCAGCTTTCTGTGGACTTTCATTGTGGCAGACGTCGACGCATCTAAACCGTTACCTTCATAACTCAAGAAAAAACGACAAGACAGTTATCCAGTGGACAAGCGAAGCGGATGAAGCTTTCGAGAAATGCAGACAAAGCATATTGGAAGCCACCACGCTTACTCATCCCGTTCCCGGTTCTCAGCTATGCATCATGAGCGACGCGTCTGACCACAGCGTCGGAGCCGCACTTCATCAACGTGTAAATGACACTTGGCAACCGTTGTCATTTTTCTCCAAAGCGATGAGTCCAACGCAGCGCCGATACAGTGTGTATGATCGTGAACTCCTAGCGATATACATGGCTGTAAAACACTTTCGGCGACTAATTGAAGGCAATAATGTCATCGTGTTCACCGACCACAAGCCGCTGACTCATGCGCTAACTCGACTACCCAGTAATAGTGACACGCCACGACGAGAGAGACAGCTGCACTTCATAAGCCAGTTTTGTACAGCGATTGAATACTTGCAAGGAAAGGACAACAATGTTGCCGACGCTTTATCACGTATAGAGGAAATACACTGTCCGACGTTTATCGACTACAACAAACTCGCTGCTGACCAAGACCAAGACGAAGAATTACAAAGTCTAAGACAACGGCCTAACTTGAAGTTCACCGAGATCGCACTACCCACATTGTCGCGGCCGATAACGTGCGAAATGTCTACAGGCACCCCGAGACCATACCTACCATCATCATATCGTTATGACGCATTCAAAGCACAACACGATATGTGCCATCCAGGGGTACGAACCACAAGAGCGCAAGTCACTGCAAAGTTCTTCTGGCCTGCAATGAATAAACAAGTTGGAGAGTGGACTAAGGCGTGTACAGGCTGTCAGCGTGCCAAAGTCCACCGGCATGTCGTCACTCCGATCGGTGAATTACCTACATCAAAAAGATTCGACCACATACACATAGACATCGTGGGCCCGCTGCAAATATCGAATGATTATCGATATTGTGTAACTATAATCGACCGATGTACAAAATGGCCTGAAGCGATACCAGTACGAGACATCACAGCCGAGTCCGTGGCAAGAGCACTATACGACAACTGGATTTCGAGATTTGGATGCCCACTACGCATTACCACTGACCAAGGGAGACAGTTCGAGTCGTCACTATTCAGTGCACTACTAAAACGATTTGGCATAACGAGAATAAGAACGACCGCATTTCATCCTCAATCGAACGGGCAAGTGGAAAGATGGCATAGAACCCTGAAAGCTGCATTAATGGCGAGAGGCGCAACTACAACATGGACAGACGAATTACCCACGGTGCTCCTTGGACTACGTACAACGTTACGGCATAACAATATCAGTCCAGCAATGATGACGTACGGCTCAACACTACGCATACCGTCCGACTTTTTCGTGCCTACACAGCCTGAAGTCAACGACGCAGAATACGTACAAAGACTAGTTCAAACAATGACGTCACTCTCACCGAGCACTAGAACGAACACGTCACAAGTGAAGCCATTCGTACACAAAGAACTCGCCACCAGCACACACGTCTACGTGAGAAACGACACAGTCAGGAAGCCGCTAATACCGCCCTACGACGGCCCTTATGAAGTTGTGAAACGGTACGACAAATATTACAAGATACAGTTAACGAACCGCACTGCTGTTATCACCATAGAAAGACTGAAACCCGCGTTTACACTGCAAGATAATGACACTCATATGGGAATCACGAGCTCACATCAAAAAACGGATGAAGAGAAAAACACAAACACGCCCTACGTGACAAGATACGGACGAGTATCAAAGCCGTCCGTGCGCTTTACTTGAGGGGGAGTGCTATGGAGACATACATCTGAACACCATCGCATCGAGTGCATACTGAGGCAGCCAGCGCGAGCGCAGCAATATTTACGTTTGTGTGTGAACAGGCAAGGTGTAGTGCCGTCCCTGTCTAGCATCCATATTAATTGTAAATAGGGTATGTGTATTTAATTTTGCTTGTAGGAATAGTATATAAGGAAGTGGTTTTTCGAAATAAATGTTATTATCAGATCATTGCGTCTTTGTCTCCTGAACACCCAACAGGACAATAGGGTACGTTGTAGGTGTTACACCCCCGTGCCTCGGTGCGCACGTTAAGCCGTTGGTCCTGCGCCTGATCTCTCTCCGGTCACGTGCTTTCCGAGGCACGGGGGTGTAACACCGCCAACTTGTCGACTCCGAGCTGTTTTTGACAAATTCATGTCAGAAAATCTCAGAAACAATTTCGGCTCGACCTGTGATTCGAGCGCAGGACCTCTCGGATGTAAGGCAGAAACTTTGCCACTACACCAACGAAGCACAAGAGACATATTAACCTATAGATAAATAGATAGATAAACACCTATTGTATAACACAAAACAAAAATTACAGACAGATGTACAATTTAGGAGGTCTTATCGCTTGTAGCTAGCGATCTCTTCCAGACAACCTTCGCTGAAAGGAACATTTAATTAACAGGAAGGGGGAATTTGAGTAGTATAGTATAGGTAGGTACGTACCTTTCTCTGCTTCATGATGCGCACGAGTGCGGCTTGTAGATACATTTTGCGGTCGTCGTCGCAGTGCGTCGCCTCTGCACCCTCGCCTGTGCCCGGTCCACCCGACGTGCTACCGCCTGACACAAAAATTTAAAATAAAATGAACTATATGGGCGGAAGTGTCATACAGGGTGAAAGTGCCATACAGGGTGAAAGTGTCATACAGGGTGAAAGTGTCATACAGGGTGAAAGTGCCATACAGGGTGAAAGTGCCATACAGGGTGAAAGTGTCATACAGGGTGAAAGTGCCATACAGGGTGAAAGTGTCATACATGGTGAAAGTGTCATACAGGGTGAAAGTGTCATACATGGTGACAGTGTCATACAGGGTGAAAGTGCCATACAGGGTGAAAGTGCCATACAGGGTGAAAGTGCCATACAGGGTGAAAGTGTCATACATGGTGAAAGTGCCATACAGGGTGAAAGTGCCATACAGGGTGAAAGTGTCATACATGGTGAAAGTGTCATACAGGGTGAAAGTGTCATACATGGTGACAGTGTCATACAGGGTGAAAGTGCCATACAGGGTGAAAGTGCCATACAGGGTGAAAGTGTCATACATGGTGAAAGTGTCATACATGGTGAAAGTGCCATACAGGGTGAAAGTGCCATACAGGGTGAAAGTGCCATACAGGGTGAAAGTGCCATACAGGGTGAAAGTGCCATACAGGGTGAAAGTGTCATACATGGTGAAAGTGTCATACAGGGTGAAAGTGTCATACATGGTGACAGTGTCATGCAGGGTGAAAGTGCCATACAGGGTGAAAGTGCCATACAGGGTGAAAGTGTCATACATGGTGACAGTGTCATACAGGGTGTAAGTGTCATACAGGGTGAAAGTACCATACAGGGTGAAAGTGCCATACAGGGTGAAAGTGTCATACAGGGTGAAAGTGTCATACAGGGTGAAAGTGCCATACAGGGTGAAAGTGCCATACAGGGTGAAAGTGTCATACAGGGTGAAAGTGCCATACAGGGTGAAAGTGCCATACAGGGTGAAAGTGTCATACAGGGTGAAAGTGCCATACAGGGTGAAAGTGCCATACATGGTGAAAGTGTCATACAAGGCGAAAGCGCTATACAGGGTGTCTTACGAAACAAAATAATACCAAAACAACGATAACATACCTTGTGAATTAGGTGCATTCGCGGCTGTGAGTCGAACTTTCGTCCTCTTGCAAGAAAAGTTGAGATTGAGGCTTAGCGTGGCCGTCTCGTCGTCTTCGGCCTCTACGTCCCCGGCGGCCACGAGCAGGCCCACCTCGACGAGCGGCCGCACGTGCCGCGCCCATGCCTCGCCCGACAGCTGCAGCGTGTCGCGCAGCTCCTTGGCCGACGATGTGTCCACGTTCTCGAAGCAGAGTAGGAGCGCGCACTGGAATAAAAAGTTGACAGTAAAATACCTTAATGTATTTGTTAGTACCTTCGGTAATATAAGTAAATGAAAAGCGGACTGTAAAAACAAGGAGCTGTATTCTCGCCCTATTACAAATGATTTCAAAATCACGCGACAATTCGTAAGCGACCGGTGACGGCGATGGGTGCGTATGGGCAAGTGGCGAACGTTCGGCTCGGGCGCTCGTGCTGAGGTCGTGATGACGTAGTTGTCCGGCCGCTGCCTGCGCTCCCCTCCCGCTGCGCGGGTCGATGCCGATGTTGTCCGAACATATTAAAGAATGCAATGTGTTTGTAACGTTAAAACAAAGACTTTTTATGTTTCTGATCTCGCATTCATGTTATTCTGTAAAGGAATTCCTAGAGTCTCGTTCACCTCATAAATGAAGTTTCACATATACGTTTGACTGCCTGCCATTAACATTTGACATGTTATATTTTATTTAATTTGACTATATTATTTTGTAGATGCTGTATTATATTTTTTTTCACTACTTTTGTGTGCCGACAAGGCTGATCACAGCGCACTCTTTATACCTGTATTTGTACATTGACATCTATTCACCTGTGTATCACAAATAAATAATTCGAATTTGAATTCAAATTTGAATTTGTATTCACTTGATGGCTGAAATAAACTTTTACTTTACTTTACTCATATATTATAGAGAGACTGCCTCGTTGGTGTAGTGGCAAAGTTTCTGCCATACTCCGAGAGGTCCTTAGTTCGAATCACAGGTCGAGCCAAATTTGCGTAGTTTGCTGATCTCTGTTAAGATTTGCTGCCGTGGTCGAAATCGGCCAGATCACGTTTAGGAGTTTAGTAATTTGTGAGTTTTTATGTTTAATGGGGTTATCTCTAAAATAACTTGACCTATATTTAAAAAAAAACATCACCATATACTTTATCCCTGAGAATAATAAGCATTATTTTGTTTTGATAATTTGAAAATGGTATCGAAATTCAAAAGTTTTAAGGCATATAAATATCGGAAATACTCAACCGATTGTGATTAGTCGCAACCGACTACAATTAGTCGTAACCGACTACGATTGGTCGCAACCGACTGCGATTAGACGTCAGTTACTACGACAAGACGTCAGTGACTGCGATTAGTCTCAAAGCTCTCTGATTAGTCGTGAGCCACTGTGACTATTCGAAATCACATGCAATTGCAATCTACTGCGATTAGTGGCACGTGACTGCGATCGGTTGCAACCGTTACCTGCGGCGTGGCAGCGCTGACGTGGTACACCCGCGGCGTGTAGCGCCAGGTGGTGCAGCCACGCCAGGCGGGGCGCGGTAGAACGTTACCTGCGGCGTGGCAGCGCTGACGTGGTACACCCGCGGCGTGTAGCGCCAGGTGGTGCAGCCACGCCAGGCGGGGCGCGGTAGAGCGTTACCTGCGGCGTGGCAGCGCTGACGTGGTACACCCGCGGCGTGTAGCGCCAGGTGGTGCAGCCACGCCAGGCGGGGCGCGGTAGAACGTTACCTGCGGCGTGGCAGCGCTGACGTGGTACACCCGCGGCGTGTAGCGCCAGGTGGTGCAGCCACGCCAGGCGGGGCGCGGTAGAACGTTACCTGCGGCGTGGCAGCGCTGACGTGGTACACCCGCGGCGTGTAGCGCCAGGTGGTGCAGCCACGCCAGGCGGGGCGCGGTAGAACGTTACCTGCGGCGTGGCAGCGCTGACGTGGTACACCCGCGGCGTGTAGCGCCAGGTGGTGCAGCCACGCCAGGCGGGGCGCGGTAGAACGTTACCTGCGGCGTGGCAGCGCTGACATGGTACACCCGCGGCGTGTAGCGCCAGGTGGTGCAGCCACGCCAGGCGGGGCGCGGTAGAACGTTACCTGCGGCGTGGCAGCGCTGACGTGGTACACCCGCGGCGTGTAGCGCCAGGTGGTGCAGCCACGCCAGGCGGGGCGCGGTAGAACGTTACCTGCGGCGTGGCAGCGCTGACGTGGTACACCCGCGGCGTGTAGCGCGTGCGCAGCTCGCCGGCGCACAGGTGGTGCAGCCACGCCAGGCGCCGGCCGCTGAAGGACGCGCGGTAGAACGTTACCTGCGGCGTGGCAGCGCTGACGTGGTACACCCGCGGCGTGTAGCGCCAGGTGGTGCAGCCACGCCAGGCGGGGCGCGGTAGAACGTTACCTGCGGCGTGGCAGCGCTGACGTGGTACACCCGCGGCGTGTAGCGCGTGCGCAGCTCGCCGGCGCACAGGTGGTGCAGCCACGCCAGGCGCCGGCCGCTGAAGGACGCGCGGTAGAACGTTACCTGCGGCGTGGCAGCGCTGACGTGGTACACCCGCGGCGTGTAGCGCCAGGTGGTGCAGCCACGCCAGGCGGGGCGCGGTAGAACGTTACCTGCGGCGTGGCAGCGCTGACGTGGTACACCCGCGGCGTGTAGCGCGTGCGCAGCTCGCCGGCGCACAGGTGGTGCAGCCACGCCAGGCGCCGGCCGCTGAAGGACGCGCGGTAGAACGTTACCTGCGGCGTGGCAGCGCTGACGTGGTACACCCGCGGCGTGTAGCGCCAGGTGGTGCAGCCACGCCAGGCGGGGCGCGGTAGAACGTTACCTGCGGCGTGGCAGCGCTGACGTGGTACACCCGCGGCGTGTAGCGCGTGCGCAGCTCGCCGGCGCACAGGTGGTGCAGCCACGCCAGGCGCCGGCCGCTGAAGGACGCGCGGTAGAACGTTACCTGCGGCGTGGCAGCGCTGACGTGGTACACCCGCGGCGTGTAGCGCCAGGTGGTGCAGCCACGCCAGGCGGGGCGCGGTAGAACGTTACCTGCGGCGTGGCAGCGCTGACGTGGTACACCCGCGGCGTGTAGCGCCAGGTGGTGCAGCCACGCCAGGCGGGGCGCGGTAGAACGTTACCTGCGGCGTGGCAGCGCTGACGTGGTACACCCGCGGCGTGTAGCGCGTGCGCAGCTCGCCGGCGCACAGGTGGTGCAGCCACGCCAGGCGCCGGCCGCTGAAGGACGCGCGGTAGAACGTTACCTGCGGCGTGGCAGCGCTGACGTGGTACACCCGCGGCGTGTAGCGCGTGCGCAGCTCGCCGGCGCACAGGTGGTGCAGCCACGCCAGGCGCCGGCCGCTGAAGGACGCGCGGTAGAACGTTACCTGCGGCGTGGCAGCGCTGACGTGGTACACCCGCGGCGTGTAGCGCGTGCGCAGCTCGCCGGCGCACAGGTGGTGCAGCCACGCCAGGCGCCGGCCGCTGAAGGACGCGCGGTAGAACGTTACCTGCGGCGTGGCAGCGCTGACGTGGTACACCCGCGGCGTGTAGCGCCAGGTGGTGCAGCCACGCCAGGCGGGGCGCGGTAGAACGTTACCTGCGGCGTGGCAGCGCTGACGTGGTACACCCGCGGCGTGTAGCGCGTGCGCAGCTCGCCGGCGCACAGGTGGTGCAGCCACGCCAGGCGCCGGCCGCTGAAGGACGCGCGGTAGAACGTTACCTGCGGCGTGGCAGCGCTGACGTGGTACACCCGCGGCGTGTAGCGCCAGGTGGTGCAGCCACGCCAGGCGGGGCGCGGTAGAACGTTACCTGCGGCGTGGCAGCGCTGACGTGGTACACCCGCGGCGTGTAGCGCGTGCGCAGCTCGCCGGCGCACAGGTGGTGCAGCCACGCCAGGCGCCGGCCGCTGAAGGACGCGCGGTAGAACGTTACCTGCGGCGTGGCAGCGCTGACGTGGTACACCCGCGGCGTGTAGCGCCAGGTGGTGCAGCCACGCCAGGCGGGGCGCGGTAGAACGTTACCTGCGGCGTGGCAGCGCTGACGTGGTACACCCGCGGCGTGTAGCGCCAGGTGGTGCAGCCACGCCAGGCGGGGCGCGGTAGAACGTTACCTGCGGCGTGGCAGCGCTGACGTGGTACACCCGCGGCGTGTAGCGCGTGCGCAGCTCGCCGGCGCACAGGTGGTGCAGCCACGCCAGGCGCCGGCCGCTGAAGGACGCGCGGTAGAACGTTACCTGCGGCGTGGCAGCGCTGACGTGGTACACCCGCGGCGTGTAGCGCGTGCGCAGCTCGCCGGCGCACAGGTGGTGCAGCCACGCCAGGCGCCGGCCGCTGAAGGACGCGCGGTAGAACGTTACCTGCGGCGTGGCAGCGCTGACGTGGTACACCCGCGGCGTGTAGCGCCAGGTGGTGCAGCCACGCCAGGCGGGGCGCGGTAGAACGTTACCTGCGGCGTGGCAGCGCTGACGTGGTACACCCGCGGCGTGTAGCGCGTGCGCAGCTCGCCGGCGCACAGGTGGTGCAGCCACGCCAGGCGCCGGCCGCTGAAGGACGCGCGGTAGAACGTTACCTGCGGCGTGGCAGCGCTGACGTGGTACACCCGCGGCGTGTAGCGCCAGGTGGTGCAGCCACGCCAGGCGGGGCGCGGTAGAACGTTACCTGCGGCGTGGCAGCGCTGACGTGGTACACCCGCGGCGTGTAGCGCGTGCGCAGCTCGCCGGCGCACAGGTGGTGCAGCCACGCCAGGCGGGGCGCGGTAGAACGTTACCTGCGGCGTGGCAGCGCTGACGTGGTACACCCGCGGCGTGTAGCGCGTGCGCAGCTCGCCGGCGCACAGGTGGTGCAGCCACGCCAGGCGCCGGCCGCTGAAGGACGCGCGGTAGAACGTTACCTGCGGCGTGGCAGCGCTGACGTGGTACACCCGCGGCGTGTAGCGCGTGCGCAGCTCGCCGGCGCACAGGTGGTGCAGCCACGCCAGGCGCCGGCCGCTGAAGGACGCGCGGTAGAACGTTACCTGCGGCGTGGCAGCGCTGACGTGGTACACCCGCGGCGTGTAGCGCGTGCGCAGCTCGCCGGCGCACAGGTGGTGCAGCCACGCCAGGCGGGGCGCGGTAGAACGTTACCTGCGGCGTGGCAGCGCTGACGTGGTACACCCGCGGCGTGTAGCGCGTGCGCAGCTCGCCGGCGCACAGGTGGTGCAGCCACGCCAGGCGGGGCGCGGTAGAACGTTACCTGCGGCGTGGCAGCGCTGACGTGGTACACCCGCGGCGTGTAGCGCGTGCGCAGCTCGCCGGCGCACAGGTGGTGCAGCCACGCCAGGCGCCGGCCGCTGAAGGACGCGCGGTAGAACGTTACCTGCGGCGTGGCAGCGCTGACGTGGTACACCCGCGGCGTGTAGCGCGTGCGCAGCTCGCCGGCGCACAGGTGGTGCAGCCACGCCAGGCGCCGGCCGCTGAAGGACGCGCGGTAGAACGTTACCTGCGGCGTGGCAGCGCTGACGTGGTACACCCGCGGCGTGTAGCGCGTGCGCAGCTCGCCGGCGCACAGGTGGTGCAGCCACGCCAGGCGCCGGCCGCTGAAGGACGCGCGGTAGAACGTTACCTGCGGCGTGGCAGCGCTGACGTGGTACACCCGCGGCGTGTAGCGCGTGCGCAGCTCGCCGGCGCACAGGTGGTGCAGCCACGCCAGGCGCCGACCGCTGAAGGACGCGCGGTAGAAGGCCTCGAACAGGCGCGCGGGCCGCTCCAGCTGCGGCGGCGGGGCCAGCGGCGCCATGGCCCCGCCCAGCGGCCACGCGCCCGCCTGCAGCACCTGCGCGAACAACCGTTATATTACAGATGGGCCAAGAATACGGTAGTTGACACCACCAATCGTTGACGTACTTTTTATCAACTGTCAAAACGCTTTTCTTCATAGAGCTTGTATGGGAATAACACACTTTGACGTCATCGCGTGCAATGCCGATTAAGTGACTAATTATCATTTGAATTCCAATTAAAAATCAAATAATACGAACTGCAGAAAAATATTAGTGTAAAGGCATCTGAAATTATGAATTATTTTAGTGAAAATCAGTTTTTGAATATTTCTTTCAAAGTGGAAACAAGCCTATTAATGAATGAAACATTTATTTCAAAAACAACTACCATACATTCTTAACCTAAAACCAACTATAAAGAGATAAAATATTGCGGTATAAAAAATAGCGTTGTAAACGCACAAAAATATTTAACAAATACAAATATAGCCTGTTTCAACTTAACCGATTGTTAAATATTTTTAAAAATATTTCTTTCGGGTGATTTGAGGGGGTGTCTCCCACAATCATTGATATAACATACGCTGACTCAAAGCGTTAAAAAGCACTTACGAAATTCAACGACTCCATTAAGGTTCTAGGTAGCTCAGTGGTCAGAGCATTGGACCGGACTTCCAAAGGTCGGGGGTTCGATTCGACAGTGGCGTGAGAATTACAGGGCGTGAGTATGACAGAGGCGTGAGTATTACAGGGCGTGATTATGACAGTGGCATGAGAATTACAGGGCGTGAGTATGACAGTGGCGTGATTATGACGGTGGCGTGAGTATTACAGGGCGTGAGTATGACAGAGGCGTGAGTATTACAGGGTGTGAGTATGACAGCGGCGTGAGAATTACAGGGCTTGAGTATGACAGAGGCGTGAGTATTACAGGGCGTGATTATGACAGTGGCATGAGAATTACAGGGCGTGAGTATGACAGTGGCGTGATTATGACGGTGGCGTGAGTATTACAGGGTGTGAGTATGAGAGTGGCGTGAGTATGACAGTCGTGTGAGTATTACAGGGCGTGAGTATGACAGTGGTGTGAGTATGACAGGGCGTGAGTATGACAGTGGCGTGAGTATTACAGGGCGTGAGTATGACAGGGCGTGAGTATGACAGTAGCGTGATTATGACAGTGGTGTGAGTATGACAGTGGCGTGAGTAGGACAGTGGCGTGAGTATTACGGGGCGTCAGTATGACAGTGGCGTGAGTATTACAGGGCGTGAGTATGACAGTGGCGTGAGTATGACAGGGCGTGAGTATGACAGTGGCGTGATTATGACAGTGGTGTGAGTATGACAGTGGCGTGAGTAGGACAGTGGCGTGATTATGACAGTGGCGTGAGTATGAAAGTGGCGTGATTATGACAGTGGCGTGAGTATGACAGTGGCGTGATTAAGAGAGTGGCGTGAGTATGACAGTGGCGTGAGTATGACAGTGGCGTGATTATGACAGTGGTGTGAGTATGACAGTGGCGTGAGTAGGACAGTGGCGTGATTATGACAGTGGCGTGAGTATGAAAGTGGCGTGATTATGACAGTGGCGTGATTATGACAGTGGCGTGAGTATGACAGTGGCGTGATTAAGAGAGTGGCGTGAGTATGACAGTGGCGTGAGTATGACAGTGGCGTGATAATGACAGTGGCATGAGTATGACAGTGGCGTAAGTATGACAGTGACGTGAGTATGACAGTGGCGTAAGTATGACAATAGAATGGCGTGACAGTAAATTGGCGTGGTGTGACAATAAAAAATATGTGACGTTATCGTGACAATAGCGTGACGTGACCATGACATGGCGACTAACCTGTATAAAGAAGCCAGTGTTCGTCTGCAGATTGTTCTCCCTCAAGTGCTGCTGGAACTTGGCGTTGAGGTCCGCGGACACCGCCACGTCGGTGAACATGCGATGCAACTTGTTGGTGAATTCGTACCCGCACGCGGCTTTTAGACGATTTATCATTGCTTCTTCCTGAAAAAAAAATTGAAAGCCTGGTTCAAAATCTCTATATACAGGGTGTAAAAAAAACCTTAACGAAGCCGAATACCACATATTCTACCAATTGTTACGATCATTTTTTTCCTTTACACCATACCTGGGAAGTTAACGGTTACTGACATATTGATGGTCAAAGTTTGAAAAAAAAATTGATGATTTTTACAGAAATTACTTCTGTCCGTTATAACTGAACTTTTTTCCAAAGAAACATGATACAAATTTTCACTAGTTCTTTCATAAAAAGCCTTTAAATGGCACACTCCGCAATGAACAGCGCACACTCGCACCGAACCGCGTCGCGGCCGCGTAAAGCAACACGCCCCGCGGTGACTTTTCCGCGTGCGCGCTGTACATTGCGGGTTAGAATTAAATTATTTTTTTTGATGTCAAAAAATAAAAGTTGTTTCCCAGCCAAAATTTATTTTTCATACGATTTGGTTTGATGTACTGAACGCGTGGTTGACGGCTTCGTTAAGGTTTTTTTTACACCCTGTATATAAAATTCTCGTGTCAAAATGTTTCTTCCCATACTCCTCCGAAACGGCTTGACCGATTCTAATGAAACTTTGTGAGCATATTCAGTAGGTCTGAGAATCGGCTAACATCTATTTTTCATACCCCTTAGTGATAAGGGTTGTCCACCCTTAACATTTATATGGCAAAACAACGTTTGCCGGGTCAGCTAGTATATATAAATACTAGAGATGGGCCGAGTTGTGGTTTTACCGAGTACCGAGTATTACTCGGTTTAAAGCTTGCCGAATACCGAGTTCTCGGCCGAGATACTCGGTTTAATTTGCAGTACTAAAACAAGATCAAACATGACCGCAACGCGCTGCCAGCAATACCTACTCACTGTAATTTTGAATTAATAAATCATGACTTCACTAATCAACATAATATGTATTTGATTTTATGATGTATCCCTTGAACAACATACAGTTTGTCAATCCGCAGCGGCCTGGCTGTCCTATAATTAACCAATAGTAATTGACAAACGCCAGATTAGGGGCTTGTTCATTGACTTAAGTATGTGGTCATTTAGGTACATACTTTAATTCCTCCAGTTAGCCACAAGCAAACTAATTTTTGCAAGACATGCTGTTTATTCAATTTGCATAACCGAGTACTCGTCACTTGAACTGAGTTATTCGGTCGAGTACGAGTATTAAAAAAACCACCGAGTACTAACCGAGTTCTAGGCCCATCTCTAATAAATACCTTTGATATAGTGCGACAAATTAGTGCTAAAACTTTCTGCTGGGCTACAGACGAGGCGAGGGGCGAGTTATCGAGATTTCAGCGGGGAGTGAACGGTGTGGCGCGGGGAGGAGAAACGCGAGCTTTGCGCAATTTCGAACGTCAGTCGCAGCCGCGCTGTAAAGGCAGCTACATTTCAACGCTAAACTTAATAACAACGCTGCGCTTTTGGTCGAAGGGCCTCCAATCCAGAACTTTTCTGCCCCAACGGCCATCAGTTCTTCGCGCTATGTGCCCTGCCGATTGCCACTTGAGCTTACTGATTCTCAAGGCTATGTCCGTTACCTGTATTCTTCTACGTATCTCCTCATTTCTGATACGATCTCGTAGAGAAATACCGAGCATAGCCCTCTACGTCGCTCGTTGTGTTATCTTGAGCTTCTTTATAAGGCCCATAGTTAGATAGCGAAGCGTAGGACGTCCACCGACAAGATGGACATACGACCTTGTGAAGATCGCAGGATCACGCTGGATGCAGACCGCTTGTGATCGGTCGATGTGGAAAACTGTGGGGAAGGCCTATGTTCAGCAGTGGACGTTCTTTGGCTGATAATGATGATGATGATAAATGTCAATGAGATAAGTTGGGCTGCCCTGTCATGTACCCTCTTATGACTACAGTAGCCAATTTTGTTCGAGAACGTGCGCGAACATTGGCCACTCGTTAAGACACCGTTCACATAATTATAAAATACAGCCGCTGGAGGTCCAGCTTTTAGAGCATCGCGTTTGTTATCTAGGTAACATTTTCGTTGCTCTTCAAAGTCATTGACTTTGCTAAGAATTAAGCGCCTGCATTCAGGGCGACACTAGGTCTTCTTGAAGACCTAGTGTCCGAACCTAACATTATTGGAGAGACCAAAGCAGCCAGGCTTCGATGGCTCGGACATATAGATAGAATGGGAGAGGATCGTGCCGTGAAGAGAGCGTACCTGGGACAACCAAATGGGAAACGCCCGGTTGAACCCCCTAGGTACCGCTGGAAAGGCGCTGTAGCTAAAGATCTGCTCAACCTCGGCCATAGCGATTGGCAAAAACTGTCGCAAGACCGATATGAATGGCGTGATCTGGTGTCGGAGGTCAAGACTCACTTTGGGTCGTTAAGTCACCCTAGTAAGTAAGTATTCAGGGCGACGTCTTGCCGTTTTTGTCCCATTTTAGCGGGTCTGAACTGAACTGAAGAACTGGCCACCTGGTTTCCGCTTGCCGTCCTGGAGTTCAGAAAAGAAAATGCGTTCCGCGACTCTGTCGTCAGCCATCCGCGAGACATGACCGCACCAACGGAGTTGCCGCCTCATCAGGTACGCCTCAATGCCGCAAACATTCGCCCGTCGAAGTACTTGAGTGTTACTTACTCGATCTGACCATTTGATGTTTATTGATATTGAGATAAATAAATAAATATTTCACAACAATCACACCAATTCTCTAGTCCCAAACTAAGCTACGAGGCTTGTGTTATGGGTACTAGACAACGGATAAACATACGTAAATACTTTTTTTTTGTAAATAATTACATTAGAAAACACCCTGACCAGTACAAACACACATGTTCATGCACACTTATGCTTGTACTGTGCGGGGATCGAACCCGCGACCCTTGGTTTTAGAAGTCCGACCTGTGGACCACTGCACCAAGCGGTCGTCTTGTTCATATGAAACAAAGGCCACGTTTTTTGTCCATACATTGCTGCCCATAGTTGTACCTACAGTACCAATGTAGTGCTTCCAAACCTTTTAAACTCCTTGGAGACTTGGGTCTTATACCGGAAGCATATACGTACGCTAGACAGGTTTCATCTCAAATGCCTGTGAGACATTTTAAACTCAAACTCAAACGTTTATTTGCTAAGAACACAGTAAGTAAAGTTATTCAATCATGTGTTCAATCATGACGACCGTTTGGTGCAGTGGTCCACAGGTCGGACTTCTAAAACCAAGGGTCGCGGGTTCGATCCCCGCACAGTACAAGCATAAGTGTGCATGAACATGTGTGTTTGTACTGGTCTGGGTGTTTTCTATGTATTATATGTATTTGTTTACAAAAAAAAAGTATTTAAGTATGTTTATCCGTTGTCTAGTACCCATAACACAAGCCTCGTAGCTTAATTTGGGACTAGAGAATTGGTGTGATTGTTGTGAAATATTTATTTATTTTATTTATTTGTGTTTTTAATTTGTATTCTAATGTGAAAAATAAATTAAACCCCATTCTATACTATTATTCACGTTAGGAACGGTCACAGTCAGAAAATGTTTACCATTTTCAACATAAGATTCTTTGTTTAAATTCACTTAAGTCCTAATTAATCATTTAATGACACATCGAGAGAAAAAATAAAATTTTTGACCACTCGACAATGTAACTCATTTTTTAATTTGTTGAAATGACAGCTGAGAAGGCAATGTTAGTCAATCTCCTCAAGCAATGACTGATTCTCGATAGAAAAGATGTATAGTTTATGGTCGATTAGATTTTTATGAAACCAGTATTTAGATTTGATGGCATAAATAGTGCAAGCAATAGGGTAGTTGACACCACGCGTTGTCGTACTTTTTACGAGTATCAACTGCCAAAGCGCTTTTTTCCATAGTTTGTGTGGGAATAACAGACTTTGACGTCATCGCGTGCAATGCCGACTGAGTGAACATTTATCGATTGAATTTCAATTACAAATCAAATTTTGTGAACTGGAGAAAAATATTAATAAAAGGGGATCTGAAATTATGAGTTATTTTACAGAAAAAGGTGTTTGAGGCGCAGTGGTTGCAGCGGTTGCTTAACTTTTGGTAGTGATACCAAAAGTTAAGCAACCTAAGGCGCGGTCATGTTTGGGATGGGTGGCCATTCTGAACATTTAAGTGACGTCTATTTACAAGCATCTCCGTGCTTCGGAAGGCACGTAAAGCCTGGTCAGAGGCCCTCGGGCGGCTTAATAACATCTGACAGTAAGGTTGGTCACTTGCCTTACACACACCCCTCCACCAATCCGCACTGAGCCCGCGTGGTGTAATATGGCTCGGACCACCTCATAGTTGAGGTGAGGCCTGTGCCCAGCAGTGGGACTTATATAGGCTGATGAGATTACAGAAAAACTGTTTTTTAATATTTCTATTATAGTGGAAATAAGCCTATTGTTACGCCGGTGGGCTAGTGCTAAAACTTTGATCGTGTTTTTCCGTGCCTTGGAGGCGTTTTCAGCAGGCTGAAATACCATTTCAGGCCGTTTCAGAGAGTGCTCTAACACATACTAGTTTATCGAAATTTCACCCAAGTTGCCGTTGTTTTCAGGCGCCTGAAACATGTTTTCAGTCCGTTTCAGGCCACCCTCTATCAGATGACGCCATAACCTGAAAACCCGTTTTCAGGCGTTTTCAGGACCCCTTATGGGCCTTTGAAGCCCACTTCAGTATATGACGTAATTTTCAGTAGGAGTGAAAGAGATAGCACGATTAGAGAGAGGCAGCTATACTAAGAACATTCCAGAAAGGTGTGACAGAGACAGCACAAGACAAGGATAGCACTATGATGCCGAACATTCGAGAAAGGTCTAGGCTAGGCAAGACGGCATTTGGAAGGATCCCGAACAGTCTCGTACTGGGTAGTAGGTACCTACCGAATATTCGGGAGTCCTTGACGGCCGGTATATAAGGAGCCCGGGAATGCGACCGAGATTGAGTTTAATTTGGGAAAGCGACGAGTAAACATCGAAGCGAAAACTGCGACGAGAAGATTTTGGAGTGCGATATAAGTGTTTGTGTACTAAGTGTTGTAACGTAAAGTGTGTACAATAAATCCTACTCTACTTCATCGGTTTAGAAGTGCATTTCAATCTAGATCCCACACCCCTAGAACGTAACATTTGGTGTCAGAAGTGGGATTGAAAATGCCGATTACTCCGCGAGAAGAAGAGAAGGAGGGGATGCAGACCCGAAGCCGCACCGCTGCTGGAGACTCTGCGGGCACCGCCGGAACGTCAGACACAGCGGTACCAGCTTCAAGGACGCCGGAGATAGACGTCAACGCCATTCTGATCCTCCTGAAAGAACAGGCTAGAAGGCAGGAGGAACAGACCAGAAGGCAGGAGGAACAGGCTAGAAGGCAGGAGGAACAAGCCAAAATCCTGCAACAAGAGCTACGGGTTCAGCAGGAGGAACAGACCAGAAGGCAGGAGGAACAGGCTAGATGGCACGAGGAACAAGCCAAAATTTTGCAGCAAGAGCTACGGGACCTGAAAGAAGTCCTCCGTGAGGTACACGAAGTAGCTGCAGAATGGAAAAAGGAGATGGCTGAGGTGCAAGACAAAATTGTGGGCGTTGAAATTAAAGTTGAAAACCACGAGAAGCGCCTTAATGGACTGAACGAAAAAGTGGAGGGCCAGGAGACTCGCCTCCAGAAGTTGGAGATCAAAGTGGCCAACGGCACCACCAGTGTATCAGGTGCACCAGCCACAGGAGGTGAAAAGTTAAAGGTACCTCCATTCGATGGTACCTCTTCGTGGGCCGCATACAAGCTCCAATTCGAGATGGTTGCCGAAGCGAATGGCTGGAGCAAGGACTATGCTAAAACGGCATTGAGTTTGGCGCTGCGGGACGAAGCTCTCACTGTTCTGGAAGCGTTAGGAAAGGAGAAGACATACGACCTTCTTCTTGAAGCTTTAGAGGCACGCTTCGGTGACAGCCATCTAGAGCACGTTTACAGAGCTCAGCTGAAGAATAGGACTCAGGGGCATAATGAGTCATTACAAAAGTGGGCACTTGAGATAGAGAAGCTCGTCCGGAAGGCGTACCAAGGTTCCGCAGCGACTTTCATCGATGGAACGCTAGTACAGGCATTCATAGATGGGATTCGGGACTTTGAAGTGAGGGCTGCTGTACGGCTGAGACACCATGGGACCTTGAAGGATGCGCTCGCCCATGCCCTGGAGGTGGAAGCTGTACGCCAAGACTCAACAAAATCCTTTAGGGTGCGCGAAGTTGCGGCCAGGGAGCCGATTGCTCCACCTCGAGAAACTGGGCCTCGATGCTACAACTGCGGGGAAAGAGGACACATACAATCAGGCTGCCCAAAAAGATCTTGGAGGCAATGGGACTCGGACCGAACGGTGAAGACCAGATACGACCGGAAGTCGAACCAGACGAGGTTTGAGGAAGGATCATTCTTGTGGCTACATAACCCTATGCGTCGAAAAGGAAAGTCACCGAAATTGTCGCCGAGTTGGGAAGGGCCGTACAAAGTAGTCACAAGGATCAACGACGTCACTTATCGGATACAGCGCAACGCACGAAGCCCCTGTAAGATTGTTCATGTTGATCGGTTGGCCAAGTACCATGGAACGAATGATGCTCGGGACGAGCATGTCTAAGGAGGGGGTAGTGTTACGCCGGTGGGCTAGTGCTAAAACTTTGATCGTGTTTTTCCGTGCCTTGGAGGCGTTTTCAGCAGGCTGAAATACCATTTCAGGCCGTTTCAGAGAGTGCTCTAACACATACTAGTTTATCGAAATTTCACCCAAGTTGCCGTTGTTTTCAGGCGCCTGAAACATGTTTTCAGTCCGTTTCAGGCCACCCTCTATCAGATGACGCCATAACCTGAAAACCCGTTTTCAGGCGTTTTCAGGACCCCTTATGGGCCTTTGAAGCCCACTTCAGTATATGACGTAATTTTCAGTAGGAGTGAAAGAGATAGCACGATTAGAGAGAGGCAGCTATACTAAGAACATTCCAGAAAGGTGTGACAGAGACAGCACAAGACAAGGATAGCACTATGATGCCGAACATTCGAGAAAGGTCTAGGCTAGGCAAGACGGCATTTGGAAGGATCCCGAACAGTCTCGTACTGGGTAGTAGGTACCTACCGAATATTCGGGAGTCCTTGACGGCCGGTATATAAGGAGCCCGGGAATGCGACCGAGATTGAGTTTAATTTGGGAAAGCGACGAGTAAACATCGAAGCGAAAACTGCGACGAGAAGATTTTGGAGTGCGATATAAGTGTTTGTGTACTAAGTGTTGTAACGTAAAGTGTGTACAATAAATCCTACTCTACTTCATCGGTTTAGAAGTGCATTTCAATCTAGATCCCACACCCCTAGAACGTAACACTATTGTGATACTGGTGGAGGTAAACACTATCTGACCGCGATTGTATCATTCTTATTGTAAACTCACTTGTTCCATGGAAGCCGACAGCTGGTGTATGAGCCGCCTAGCTAGAGCCCTGGCGTAATATTTCTGGAAGACATCCTGCAAGAGAAGAAGACCTGATTAGATAGATATAAGATCTGGCCCTGTATTAATAAATGATAAAAAAAATCAAAAATACCAGAAATACAGCTGGTAAGTTTCAAAGGCTAAATAAATAAATTGGCTAGACGACACCACTAATCGTTGAAATACTTTTTATTATCTGTCAAAACGGTCTGCCTCCATAGATTTCGTATGGTAATAAATGATTGTGACGTCACGGTCATGTGTCAGAAATCGGAGTCAATTGACCGAATATTTATTGCGTTTTGTGTGTTTAAAAACTGGTTTCTACAGCTTTTTTGAAATATATTGGTTGTATTAACTTCATAGGGGCTATGTTTTTTAAACACCATGTTCTTGACAATATTTAAGATAGGTGTCATTATCCCAATTGTTTCAACAAACACACCAATTACCTAGCCCCAAACTTAGCGTTAGCTTGTGCTATGGTGGCTAGGATAACGGATAGAAATACTTAAATACAAGTATAAACACCCATGACTCGGGTACAAATGCTCGTGCTCATCACACAAACATCACACAAAGGCTGGACGGATTTAACCAGACGTAGAAAAGAACCATCTTAATTAAAATATATTTTTTAACTGAAATCGGTCCATTCTTTCGGTAGCTATGATGAGACAGACACAACACAATATATTGTATTGTGTAAAATTATAACTGAGCATTGGACCGGACTTCCAAAGATCGGGGGTTCGAATCGAAAATATTTTTTTAAGTATTATGTCTTTTCGAATTGAAAAATAGCGTTGTGAACGCAATAAATACTTAATCAATAAAATTTAGGCTGTTAAATCTTAACCGATTGTCAAATATTTGTAAAAATATTTCTCTCGGGTGATTTGAGGGTGTCTCCCACAATCATTGATGAAACATACGCTGGCTCAAAGCGTTAAAAAGCACTTACAAAATTCAACGACTCCATTAAGGTTCTCGGGAGCTCAGTTGGTAGAGCATTGGACCGGACTTTCCCGTGAGTCACATTGTCAGGTGAGTCACATTGCTAGGTGAGTCACGTTGCTAGGTGAGTCACGTTGCTACGTGAGTCAAATTGCTAGGTGAGTCACATTGCTAGGTGAGTCACGTTGCTAGGTGAGTGACATTGTTAGGTGAGTGACATTGTTAGGTGAGTCACGTTGTTACGTGAGTCACATTGCTAGGTGAGTCACATTGCTAGGTGAGTCACATTGCTAGGTGAGTCGCGTTGCTAGGTGAGTCCCGTTGCTAGGTGAGTCGCGTTGCTAGGTGAGTTGCATTACTAAGTGAGTCACTCACTTTGTCGTCCAAATACTTGAAGACGACGATGGCGGCGGCGAGCTTGTCGTCTGCGTCGGGCTCGGTGCGGCGCCGCAGCAGGCAGTCGCAGTAGCGCGCCAGCAGCTCGGGCCCGCGGGCCGCCTGCTCGGGGCCCGCGCGACCGTTCACCACCGCCGCACACGCCTGGGTGAGGAATGAATAATAATAATAATAGTCCTCCTGGCCGATTTCGACCACGGCGGCCAATCTCAACCGACCAGCTAACTGCGCAGGAGATTTAATAGTGCACAAGTGTGAGCGCAATACATAGGTGCACTCACTGTTCCATCACTCCCAAA
Source organism: Pyrausta despicata (assembly GCA_963921415.1). Classification (NCBI taxonomy): domain Eukaryota; kingdom Metazoa; phylum Arthropoda; class Insecta; order Lepidoptera; family Crambidae; genus Pyrausta; species Pyrausta despicata. The sequence goes on along the minus strand of OY992873.1, from coordinate 8,838,414 downwards.
GTTCGGTGAGACGGCAATCCGGCATGACCGGAGAGAGATCAGGCGCAGGACTAACGGCTCAACGTGCGCACCGAGGCACCGCCAACTTCCCGACTCGGAGCTGTTTTTGAGAAATTCATGACGGAAAATCTCAAAAACAATTTTGGCTCGACCTGGGATTCGAACCCAGGACCTCTCGGATGTAAGGCAGAAACTTTGCCACTACACCAACGAGGCAGGCCGGAACGAATAACATTTACGATACCCGATGCAAAATAGTTCGTCTAGTATGAAAAATAAGGTAACAAACAAGAACAATGGTAATTTCGTAATTCGTTCAATATTACACGACTGAGTGAATTATACGCAGTAGTATTACCTTATCGAGCGCACCCACAAACGCCTGCGCGCCGTTGAAGACGTCAGCGAACAGCGCGCTGTACTTGCCGTGCAGCGTCAGCATCGCCGACACGAAGTGCGTGTGCGCCTGCGGAAATGGATAAACAATATTAATATATTAAATTTGTTAAGTTTTTTTTTGCGTTCACAACTCTACTTTTATTTTGGAAAAGAATACACTTAAAAAATTCTTTTCGGCTCCGGTCATCGGGGAGGAATCGAACCCCCGACCTTTGGAAGTCCGGTCCAATGCTCTGACCACTGAGCTACCGAGAACCTTAATGGAGTGGTTGAATTTTGCAAATGTTTGAGGGTGATTTGAGGGTGTCTCCCACAATCATTGATCAAACATACGCTGGCTCAAAGCGTTAAAAAGGACTTACAAAATTCAACCACTCCATTAAGGTTCTCGGTAGCTCAGTGGTCAGAGCATTGGACCGGACTTCCAAAGGTCGGGGGTTCGATTCGTCCCCGATGACCGGAGCCGAAAAGAACTTTTTAAGTGTTGACTTTTCGAAAATAAAAAAAATTTGGTTGCCTGTAAAGTCGGTATACGGGCGAAAGTTTTACATGACAACGACTTTGAGTGGTAAAATAATTTTAATGTGAATATTCATTCGTATAACATGAACCGGTGTGTATGCCTATCTCTCTCACTCTCTCTCTCTCGCTCTTAGGCGGGCTAACTGTGCTCGAGTGGAAGGGACGCGTGCCTTTCACTTTTTATGTCTGTCTCACTCGCTCTTAGGCGGGCTAACCATGCCCGAGTCGAAGGGACGCGTGCCTCTCACTCGCTCTCATTGTGAGCGCATAACGTGAGCGGAGCGTAACGCAGTTTCTTGAAGTGTCACCCGGCAAACCAATTTATAAGACGTTGTCACGTCAAAATCTTTTATTTCAGACAAATTACGTCCATTTTTTAGTAACAATGTATAAACTTAAAAACTATGTAAGTAAGGTAAACTTAGTACGAGAAAAAATTAAACGAAAGTACATAGGCTAGATGGGTTCACCTGTTCGCACATTAAGTAACATCCAAAGCAGTGAACCTATTGAGAACAACAGAGTCCATTCTGTCCTCAATCATCCTTAGGATCCTATTGCCGATGATATAAAGATGATACCCATGCACACAAAAATCAAAATACACACAAATTAAGGACCTCGTCGTTTTTCAAGTTAGTTCAATGTCATTTTGTGTGGAATTCGACTCCAGCATTTAACCTTAATTTACTAAAGTTTTCTTTAATAAAGTTTTCTTCAACGATACAAACATCAGATGGATGCTCGTTTACATCTCTTTCTCACATTTTCTCCCTCTCTTTCTCTTGACCTCTCTCTTTTTTTCTCTATTTCGATCTCTCTCTCTCGCTTTCTCTCTCGCTCTCTCTGTCGCTCTCTCTCTCGCTCTCTCTCACGCTCTCTCTCTCTCGCTCTCTCTCTCGCTCTCTCTCTCTCGCTCTCTCTCTCTCGCTCTCTCTCTCTCGCTCTCTCTCTCTCGCTCTCTCTCTCTCGCTCTCTCTCTCGCTCTCTAATCAGCCTATACAGAGTGTAACAAAAAAAATTGTAATAGCTGACGGGTGTTGTTGTTCCCGTTAAACTGAACAACTTTTGCCAAAGAAACGTAGGTCGAAATCTCAAAGAAAAATTTCCTCCCCCATAGTAAATCGATCAGCTGATTGTCAATTTTGTATGGAAGGTCCAAAGTCAGTCATAGTGCCGTAAGGATCAGTGTCTGCAAGGGTGTGAGTCATGATCTAGTCTAATCTACCCAAATATTATTTATAAAGAAGAAAGATTTGATTTTTTGTTATATTATAAATACTGCGAAACTACAACGAGGAGGCAGTCGTATCCATTCTCATACTGACCATGTATTTATTGAGTCTTCAGTGTCTGGATCACTCACCTCGTCCTTGTTATGTGGTGCGTCGAGCAACGCGCGTCCGTCTCGTTGGACCTGCGCAAGCGCAGCGTCGACGAGCGGCCGCAGGGCGTTCGCGCCGAGCGGACGGATCAGCGCGTACATGCGACGGAGATCTGTGCGACGCTAAAATAATAATAATAATAAATAAATATATCACCATTCCGCATGACGAAAACCTCGTGAAGGCTGAGAAGGTCAAGCTCAGCAAGTACCAAGGTACTTGGCCCACGAGGTGACCGCCATGTGGGATGTGGATTCGACGATCATTGTCCCGATAGTCGTGTCTGAGAACGGGTTTAATAGCGAAGAGCCTCGATCAACACCTTAAGATGCTCTCGCTGGATGGTTGGGTCAAGGGTCAGATGCAGAAAGCAGTACTTTAGGACACGGCGCGCGTCGTCCGGAAGTTTCTCTCTCTGCAGCCTTAATAAAGTATAATAAATAAATATACAACAACATCACATACATTGATCTGACTCCGCGGTAAGTAGCTTAAGCACTTGTGTTACAGATATCAGAATCAATAGTGGTATTACAAATAAACTTAAGTAAAAACATATAACACCCAGACCTCGGAGAGAAACCTCCGGACGATGCGCGCCGTGTCCACAAGTACTGCCTTCTGCATCTGACCCTTGACCCAACCATCCAGCGAGAGCTTCTTAAGGTGTTGATCGAGGCTCTTCGCTATTAAACCGTTCACAGACACGAATATCGGGACAATGATAGTCGAATCTACATCCCACATGGCGGTCACCTCGTGGGCCAAGTCGAGGTACTTGCTAAGCTTGTCCTTCTCAGCTATTATTATTATTTGTAGTATCCTCTAGGATATCACAGCACAAGGCCGGTCCTTTTGGAAGGCGTACGTGGCGATATGGATCCAACGTTTATAGTGATACATTAATGTGTAGGGATGTGATTAATATAACATTTTCGAAAAAAAACTCACTCTTATTTCCTAAAAATTGCGATTTGCATAACTTGCAACACTATACAAAAGAATTGGCTTGCCGTTTCACGTTCCAGGCTTCATAATGTTGGTCACTCATTTGTGGGTAGATGTATATAGCATTTTTTAATAACCTACTTGAACATTTAATTTCATTGCCTTTGGATAAATTTAAACAGTTGTAAAATATATATTAATGTCAAAAGGATAATATAAATTGATGATTATATAAATGACAAATATATCTGTTTGAATGTAAACAATAACAATTATAGTAAACTAGCTGACCCGGCGAACTTCGTACCGCCTTAGCGTTGCAATGATTGACATTGACATTAGTTACGCGCGTTTTTTAAAATATGCAAAATTAAATGTATATAGGGTCACCTCGAATTAAGCGCAAATATTTTAAGGGTAGATTCTATGGACTAAGTTAAAAAAATAATCTTAATAAAAAAATGGTGCAAATACGCTAGTTTTTGTGATAAACGTTTTTATTGAAACGCAAAAAAAGTGTGCGAATTCTACGCGCTGAATACGATTACGTTGCGTGCGAGAGGGACAGAAAACCCAGACAATGAAGAGGGGCGGCGCGTGGGCGCGTACTTCGGCGGGAAGCAGCTGACCGCATGAGTGCGGTCAACAAAGTCAGTCCAGTCGCTGCAAGACCTTTCGCAGCGTGATATAGCCGAAAAAATCCGATTCCGATTGACAAGTGCACTCGATCGAAGTGACGTTTAAAATTATTGATCTTCAATTTCAAACCAATGCATCATAAAAGTTATGCGATACTAAGGAATACCTACTCGATTGTGTAAAAACATACGATTATGCTATGAAAGTTTTTGTGCCGACCCCCAATGTGTAAAACTAATAGTGAAGGAAGTAACATAAACACTTGTGATATGGAAATCAGAAACTCCGACGGTACCACAACAGTGACTCAGAGACTGAAGTCAATAATGAAAAACTAGTTCCGATATTGACCCGACCGGGAATCAAAGTCTGGATCTCAGGACCTCGGACACGGTGAAAAATTAAAAACTAGCGTCTTAACCACTCGCCCATGGAGATCGCTCGGAGATCTAAAACTTACTTGTGATATGGAAATCAGAAACAACGGCGGTACCACAACACCCAGACCTAAGTTAATTACTAAAAACTAATTTCGAAAAATCACTTAATTAAAATAAAACACGATATTGACCTGGCCGAAAATTGAACCCGGGGACTCGGAAATGACGACCTTAAAAACGGCGTCTTAACCACTCGGCCACGGAGATCGTCTAAAGCTACTTACTTGTGATATGGAAATCAGAAACAACGGCGGTACCACAACACCCAGACCTAAGTTAATTACGAAAATCTAATTTATTTAAAATAAAACACGATATTGGCCTGACCGAAAATTGAGCCCGGCCACGGAGGTCGTCTAAAGCTACATAACTTACATTTCGAATAAACTTAGGGTGCATTTCCACTGCACCAAAGAAAATCGTTCTCTTATATCTTAGGTAGGTATCTTGCCCTTATTTAAATTCATTTTGTACTTACCTATACCCTGGTTTAAAATAACACAGAATTGTGTTATTTTAAACCAGGCATACCTAACATAGTTTGCCAGTTTCAGTGCCTACCATACTAAACCACAAAGGCACGTACGTACCTAGGTGAATGTTAATCATTTCGATTAAACTGAAGCTGAAATCCAGTCATTATTATTTACAACGCCTTCTAATTCCTTCTTTTAAACAATATTAGGGCGCAAATCAACTGTACCTAACAAATTTAATCATTCCTATAACCTCACCTTTATTTAAAATCAAAACAAACTTTGATGTGCCGCCTAGCCTAAAACTAATCTTTGATGTGCCGCCTAGCCTAAATCAAAAAATCTGTGATCGTGCCGCCTAGTCTAAGGGATTGTAAATCAAATAATTAAGGTTTCACTGATTAATTTGCATAATACTGATATTATGCAAAAGAACATCCTCAATGGGCATAGGTATAAAAAATTATTTATGTAATTGTTGGGTGTTATGCGTATTTACATTATGAAGTGCCAACTAAGGTAGACGGTGCTCAAAATGGCATTTCATTATTAATAATTTCTAGTAAAATACTGATGGAAACTTATCACTACGTTAAGTTAACCGATTCATTATTCAATATCCTTAGGTATCGTTTGACAAAAGAAAAAACCATTTGAAAAGTAATAAACAAAAAGTTGGGTGGTAAAAATGGGCATAAGCGACATAAGTGTAGCTCTAGGCTCCTTGCCTAAACCTATTGTTTACATTTCGTTTGATCCGCGGCGCGACAAAGCGCGGCAAGTCCTCAAAGGCTACAGGTGCCAGGATTGGTCAGCGCGGACTGCAAACAGCGCGCGTGCCGCGTAGGGATGCCCGATCTTTTGCTTTGAATCGATCGTAATGGATCGTAACCCTGTGAATCGATTCACGCTTACGCAGTGTTTAATCATTACTTATTACTACTACTTCGTTCGGAATCTACGAAAATTAAGTGAATACGAAAATGATTCATTTGCAATAACAATAAGTTGTGGTGTTTGAGGTTATGGGCTTTAAAACTTATTATTTACAGATTCCAACTCAACTAAAATGATAAGTTTATTCCGAATTCAAACAAAATGATACGTTTATTTTCATACGATACGATCTCCAGGCATACGATTCGATCTTAGCATCCCGTTGAATCGATTCAAAAAATCGGCAGATCGTATTGCCGTGAATCGATCTTCAAACAAATCGATTCAGATCGGGCATCCCTAGTGCCGCGCAATAGTAAGTAAGTGAGTTATGTGTGTTAGTCGGCCAACTTGCCAAGCAAAATCATTTCGTTGAGATGTGCGTGCGCGCGGCGCGTAGCTAAAATGCCGTATCGGTTTTCCGACCAGGAGTCCGAGTACCTCAATATGGCTTTATGCTATCATGACGCAGGGGATGTTTTGTTGCGGGCGCAGCAGCTGTACGCTGAGCGGTATGGTCGCGCACTCAACCAGCGCACCATACTTGGCTTGGCTGTGCAGCGCCATCGAGACAGTGGGAGCTTCTGTCCACGTCAAGGCACGGGCCGGCAGCGCTACCCAGCGCGGCTCAAGGACGACGTCATGGATTTTTTCCACCGGCACCTAGTGGCGAGTATCGCACACTGCGCACATCAGTCAGCCTACGGGTCGGGCGTACCTGGACGAGGCGTTTCAAGGTCGGTGGATCGGGCGCGGTAGCGTTATTCGCTGGCCGCTACGTTCACCTGACCTGACGCCTTTGGATTTCCATGTGTGTGGTAGGGCCAAAGACCTAGTTTATGGCAACGACGGCCATACAATTCAAACTGTTAGTGAATTACGTGCCAGGATTGTGAGTGCGTTTGACGTGATGTCCAGGGAGGTTTAAGTGCTCAGTGCAGTTCGGAGGCATTGCCTTAATCGTGCCAGACTATGTGTGCGTCATCAGGGAGGTCAAGTTCAATACAACACTTAATGTACATAAATGTTTTGTGTGTAAATAGGGACTGGTAAGACTGTAAATATCAATGAATTAAGACTTTTAAACACGCCAAGTTATCACAAAATCTATCAGCCATTATTGTTAAGATAATAATTTAATTAACTGTTATGTGATAGTTGTTTTATGTTTTAACTTGTCAGTCCAAAGCCTGAGAAAGTGTGATGTTTGTAATAGTGTTTAACAATTTAAGAAATTTGTTGTGTTTTTTTAATAATAAAAATAAACTAAAATTGAAACTGAGTTGTCATTTATTCCCGAAATTCCTGTTAGTTTGTGGGTAAGTATTAACTGAAATAGCTACGTTAAGTTATTTAACACATGTAGATAGGGTTTTCTTTTACCTAAGTTAGTCAGTTCAGTCTTGGCGTAGGTTAGGTTAGGTGTTAGGTTGTACCCCCCTCGAATAGAGCACGCCTTGCCGTGGCGAGGGGGCTCAGTAGCCTGTCGCAATCCAGCGACAGGTGAAGCCAAGATGCTCTGTGGAGAGTGCCTCTGCGTCTGTTCCCGTATCGGGCGGCAGAGGCAGTAGTGAGTCGCGTCTGTCTCGCATCGAGCGGCGGCTCACCGAAGTGGTTGTGGCTCCCAGCACCCCTCTGGCTTATCAGAGGAGGCAGGGGATGTCCTAAGGACTCTGGTCCTCATGGCGAAACGAGGGTCTTGGCTTAACCGCCCGGACCCTCCTGAGAGACGGCGCCAGTGTGCCGTCTGGAGTGGGATGAGATCTCCTCACCCCACTCCGTGGAGATCCGCCCTCCTCGAGGGCGGACGTTGCTGCTGGCAAGGGTCGCGGGACTGTTGAGACACCGCGGCCCCTGCTGTCACAGCCACACGCAGCGGGCTTCGTCAGGTTTTAGTGGGTATACCCGAAGACGGGGGAGTCCCACACACGCCCCTCCGGTCCCCGACGGAGGGGTACGGTGCGTAATTGACATTTCCTGACGTTAAAAAAAAAAAAAAAAAAAAAAAAAAAAAAAAAAGGTGTTAGGTTGTACGCTTACAGCGCCTTGTTGTTTTAATCTTTTGCCTGATAATGGATTCATTACCTAAAATTAACGTACCTAGATAAACATTCACTGAAATACGTTAACATTTACCTAACACGTATCTTCCTAGCAGCCTCATCTCGCAAAATGAGCTTGTGTGCTGTGAATGAAAGTTGGAGGAGGCGTGGCAGCAGCTGTCATTTTGCTACTTTATGAATTACTTGAGGGAAGAATAAGACCGATAGAAATTAATTTTTCGAATGAAATGTGGTAGAAGAGGCGTGGCTTAAGGGAAAGAGTAAGACTGATAGATATTAATGAAATGATAGAGTTAGGTAGTGTAAGGACCATCACACATTAATTACATTTATTTTGTTAGGAAAAATAAAATAAAAAACTAGCGTATATACACCATTTTTTTATTAAGATTATTTATTTGAATTAATGCATAGAAGCTACCCTTAAAATATTTGCGCTTAATTCGAGGTGACCTATATATATAAATATTTTCGACTAAACTTCAACTTCAAAATTACAAAGAAACCAAATTATGCGAAATAAAGTATTTTCGTGTACTTTGTTGTTCTCATAAAGCACAGAGTACAAATTGGCTGAAATGACGTACAATACTTTATTATAAAGTACGGGTGGCAACCCTATTTTTAACTTCAGACGAAAAAGAGAGGTATTATAAGTTTGACCACTATGTATGTTTCTGTTGTGTGTGTGTGTGTGTGTGTGTGTGTGTCTGCGGCATCGTGGTTCCCGAACGGATAGACCGATTTCAGAGTGTTTTTATTTTGTTTGAAGACTATTTAATCACGGTGTTTCTTAGCTATATCTGGTCGACATCGATTTAGCTGTTGAATCTCACTAACTGTTTTCCTGAGTTATTCGAGGGAATTTAACTGGAAAGTTAGTTTTCTCAACCAAAAGCTTATTCTAGATACTTCTTGTATGAAGTTCGCAATTCGTGTTCTATAATACGAGGCTGTAATATTTATGAACGCTGTAACATTAGTGTAGTTCATTAAAGTAACTACACTAAAGCAGAAAATAGAAATAATATTTGAGAAGGTGTTATCACCAGTGATTATACAAACGACACAAATGTTTGTACAGTGCTGGGATCGAACCCGCGACCTCTTGGTTAATAGTGAACTTCTTGACCATTACACAAAAGTGGTCGTACAATACTATTGCGTTTTTTATGTTACACTGTATTGGTACAGTTATCCAGTAAGTATTATTCGTGTCTTTACGATATTGGTTTGTCGGTAAAAATTTGAGGTAAGTTATTAATGCTGTGCCTCGCATTGAACCACTTTAGGATGGTACACATTCAACGCCCCAGAAAAGCGCGTTTCAAGGCGCTAGCGAGAAAAAGACGTGGACATTCGGCGGTAACATGAGGTGGTGGTACGAGCCATAATCCACCACGCGGGCACAGTGCGGATTGGTGGAGGGGTGTGTGTAAGGTAAATGACCAAACTTACTGTCATATGTCCGTCCTAGGGGCGGCTTAACGACTAATGTCTATTGATGTTAACCAGGACAAAAAGCTGAACGTGCCTTCCGAAGCACGGAGATGCTTGTAAACAGACGTCACTTGTATGGTCAGAATTGTCACCCATCCTAAACATGACCGCGCCCTAGGTTGCTACGATCTTACAATTTAACTCCGCCATAATTTTCCTCTCGTATAAATGTAGAAAATATGTGTTTAACACATGTTTAAATAGTAAACTTCGCTCTCAAAGTGTCACATTACAATGCGCGTCACACTGTACCAGCACATGTTTCTTGAAACTTACAAGACTTCCCATACCTACCAGCCGTGCTCACGTGAGCACGGGGTTACATGACCGACCGTTTTGTCGCTGGTGAACTAACTTTATGGATACAACACAGTAAACAAAAAAACAGTGGTTGCCTGTAAAGTCGGTATACGGGCGAAAGTTTTACGTGACAACGACTTTGAGTGGTAAAATAATTTTAATGTGAATATTCATTCGTATAACATGAACCGGTGTGTATGCCTATCTCTCTCACTCTCTCTCTCTCGCTCTGTCTCTCTCGCTCTTAGGCGGGTTAACTGTGCTCGAGTGGAAGGGACGCGTGCCTTTCACTTTTTATGTCTGTCTCACTCGCTCTTAGGCGGGCTAACCATGCGCGAGTCGAAGGGACGCGTGCCTCTCACTCGCTCTCATTGTGAGCGCGGAACGTGAGCGGAGCAGCGTAACGCAGTTTCTTGAAGTGTCACCCGGCAAACCAATTTATAAGACGTTGTCACGTCAAAATTAAATTACTTTATTAAGCGTTTGAGGAGGAGCCTGACTCTCGTAGCACAGGGAAACCTTATACGAGAGCAGATCAAATATTGTATATAGGTATATGTGTGTTTTTAAATAAATAGCATTTTAATTTTTAATTTAATTTTTAAATGAATTTTGCACCAAACTCCCCCTTTCTGTGAATAACATCACCCTTGCCTGAAAGTTGTCTGGAAGAGATCGCTTTTAGCGATAAGACAGCCTAAATTGTACATATTTTTGTGTATTTTGATTTTTTTGTATTTTTGCGGGTGATTTTTTTGTAGTTTTTTCCTTAAAGTACGTGCTACTTTAAGAAGTTATCTTTTTTATCTATCTTAACTGTTATCATATTTCAATGCTGCTTTTCAGTTAATGGTAGTTTTTTTTTTTATTCAACAAAACTTTTACTAGCTGGCCCTGTGGTCATGTTTTTATTTGAAAAAAAAAATGAAACTAAATGATATAATAAAGTTGCTAAGGTTTGGTAGTGATACCAAAGTTAAGCAACCTTAGGCGCGGTCGTGTTAGGGATGGGTGACCATTCGGACCATTTAAGTAACGTCTATTTTACAAGCATCTTCATGCTTCGGAAGGCAAGCTTTTGGTCCCGGTTAATATTTATATCTATATATTTGTCTTTATTCTTAGTCAGAGGACCTAAGGCACTGTTATACATAGCATCATAACATCTGACAGTAAGGTAGATCAACTTACCTTACAAACAACCCCTCCACCAATTCTCACTGAACGCGCGTGATGGAGTTATAGTATGGCTCGCATCATCTTATTTTTATTTTATTTGATTTATTCATGGCTCAAAAAACAAGTTACAGTCAGTGAATAACGAAAAGTGAAGCAGTATACAGAGCTAGACTGAAACTCTAAACATGTAAGCACAATTTGTTCTAGCTTTAATGAAATGTTAGAGGGTTAAAACTTTAAAATACAGAATAGTTTATACTCGTAGTTGAGGTGAGGCCTGTGCCCAGCAGTGGGACACGACGTATACGTACTAACGAAAGAATGCGCTGATGTAAAGCGAAATGCAACATCTCATGAGAGCGTCTCGCTAGTGTATCCTTTAAGTTAGTTTACCAATGATTAATATAATGTTTAAATGTATAACTGACTTGTTATAACATGTTCTCAACGCGAGGTCATGGCAGCTTCTGCGTTATGTGCAATGCACAACTAAACATTATCACTCAAACACTTAGATTAAACCAAAAAGAGGTAGATATGGTATGATCCAGTCGCGCGTGGTCCTATAAAACAGGGGAGTGAGCACGAACAACTAACTATCTTAACGTATTCGTAGCATTTACTTTAAGTTAACTTGTCCAAGAGCTACCTCTCACCCAACATCTATGGAGAGGTGGGTGTGGCTGAGAACCAGCGCTGTTTGGGATCATATCCCAAGTCAGCACAAGCTGAGCCACCTCCGATTGCTTTGTCATGTGCTATGTTTGTTTGTCTCATTGAATGTTAGTTATGTAAGCAATAAAGATTTTATTATTATTGTTATTGTTCATTTGTATGGGAATGTGACAGTTTCTGACATTTTGGCTTTACGAATACGTTACGATAATGTTCTTGCTCACTTCACTGAGTCCAATGGACCTAATCCGCTACAACTCGTTGTCAGTACTGCACGAGTTGTTTACACGTGTGTGCCTGAGCGCCCCATTTTTAAGTTGATTATTGTAACGACGTACCGTATGTTCATCTGTTTAGTTTAAACTAACTCTTACCCCAAAAAAATGGAAACTCTGTTAAGAAGAAATCTTACTTGGGTTGTGTGTGTATTAGTCAGCCCCTTCACCTACAATAACATTGCGCAATATATTTTACTGTACAATATGATTGAACGCCGCTTTGAATCCAAACGATCAATTATATTGCACAATAATACGAATTTATGCGTGCGCACTCCTTCATGACGAAACACAATATTGCGCAATATAATTGTCCTGTCTTCGTCTCTGAGATTTACTTAACCATGTAGTAGTCCTGCTACGCGTCTTTATTTACCCGCACACAGGTTTAGAGCAAGAAAGAGAAAGAAAGTCATCCCCTCTCTCTTACCCCTCACAGCAGCGCTCGTCACCCAACTCATTCGGGTCTGTGCGCGCGCCGATCGCACGCAGTGTTCCACCAACAGTTCACAGCTATTTCAAATAAGTATTTATGGGTAAATTTCAACAAGTAGATTTTTTTTATCACTTCGGTGAGATTTTTTATTTCAATGCTTTTCTACAGATTTTTGATGACAAATAAAAGTTTAACCCATTATATAACATGTGTGAGAGCGGGCAACAAATATCATTAAAATTCAGAGAAATATTCAAGATTGAATTTTTATAGGTCCACCGAAATTAAAAGTATCCTCCGAAATGATAAAAATGTCCACCGAAATGAAAATTTGTCCACTGAAATGATATAACTCTACACCGATATTATTAATGACTACTGGAATGATATAGCTAAGAGCAAACCGAAATGCAAGTTGGGGTTTCTTACATTGTTATTTATTCAGTTTATACTAAAACGATCTGATTAAAAGTAGGATTTTTACAGGTATGTACTGTAAACTATTCTTATAGGTAGGTGATATAAATAAAACTTCTAAAATAATGAAATCAACTTTTTTTATTTTTGATCACAGCAATTATCTCTTTATTTCACTAATCAGCCTTTTTTTACTATATATAGGTATGTACTCGTATGTATTATTATTTACTCGTTAGCTTATAGATATTTAAGTCGCAAGTATTATAATGCTTTAATAATATATTCCTACCTACTACTACAAAATACATACATACATGTCCTCACGCTTATATCCCGCAAGGGGTAAGCAGACCATCAAAGATCCTATATTAATTTTATTACTATTAATAACATGAAACACTGCATTGATAAACAGTGATAGAAATAGACTCACTGACAAACAAACATCGACAATAATCACATTTACAGTAAGATAATAATATACACACACACATATTTACTACCACATTACCTTACTACTCCTATACAATACCTGCCTACCTACCTTCACTCACATACAAAACAGCGCAAAGATGAACAAAGATAGAGAAAGACTATCAGACCAACAAACATATTTACATTTTCATTATTAGAAAGATATCAAACCACCAAACACGCACGTCACGAACAAAATACCAAATAAACACAATAATTCTGACTTCTTCTAGGTTAAAATACATTTCGGAACTATGAATAAATATTTGAGACCGGGATCCCTGATTTATCATTTCAGAGGTGCATTTCATTTCCGTGGACTGTTATCAGTATTACAGTCCACCGAATCCTCTGAAATGATAAAACTGAAATGATAAAATGTACCTTAAATTTACATTATCTCTAGAACCAAAATCAGTATCAAAATATCAACACTTCTCAAACTAGCAGTCCTTACGGCGAGTTTAATGCACAACTTTGAAATAAATTAAATAAATCTAACACGAGTTATAACGGCTACCGAAATGAATTTTTTTTTGTCCCCACATCACTGAAATGATAAACTTACGTTTTTTGCGGGAAACCACAACACGTCACGACCGGTGCGTTCGCGCCGCGGGCTTAAGCCGCACTGATCCGAGGTGGGGAGAGGAAAGGGGAGCACAACAGGCGCCATGTTGACGGAATATTCTCTACGAAAAATACTGTCCTCTAAAATGATAACTTTTCGCCGGACAAAAGTTGACTGGTTGTCAAATCTATAACAACGTAGTTAAATAAACAAAAATAGTTTTTGTAGATAGATAATATAAACTTCAATGAAATTAAACTATACTTACATTCAATTAATTATTCGTATTTGCAGGAAAACTTATTTTGTGAGTCGAATAGAGTTTAGGACAGGTCACTGTTATGATAAAATGACACTTTCTAATTTTTTTTCGCATGTTATCCGGTATTGTAACTTTGGTCTTTGTACGGCTCCATATATTTTTACGAATTTTTTAAAACCGGTAGCAGCTCTCCTTCGATCACAAGGCCGGCGATTTATTTGGACGATTTTTTATGCTTTGCTTATTATAAAGATTGCCTACAAAATGCCATGCAGACAATTTCATGGTTATGCAGATTAGGTTTTTTGATCAATTATGAAAAAAGCCATCTAGTTCCTAGTAAAGTATGTAAATTTCTCGGATTTCTATTTAACTCAGAAAATATGTGTTTGGAACTACCACCAGAAAAGAAACAAAAAATTTTTGATTATGTTCGACATAATATGACTAAAACTAGAATTAGTATTCGAGATTTTTCTCATGTGATTGGCACTTTAATAGCGGCTTGCCCTGCAGTAGCGTATGGTTGGGCTCACACAAAATCTTTTGAAAGAGCTAAGTTATTAGCTCTTAATTGCAATGACGGTAACTATGATAAAATAATGAATATCCCTCAGCATTTGTCATGTGATTTTCAGTGGTGGGAAAGTTATATTTGGCAATCCAAAAATCCAATTAGATTATTTGATTACAAGATTGAGATTTTCACTGATGCGTCGACTACCGGCTGGGGGGCTTCTTGTGGCACAGAAAAAACTGGAGGTTTTTGGACTGTGGATGAGCAAATGCACCATATCAATTATCTTGAGTTAATGGCGGCATATTTGGGACTGAAGACTTTTGCTGACAAATTGTCAAATTGCGAAATTTTACTACGAGTTGATAATACTACGGCAATTTCCTACATTAACAGAATGGGTGGCATTCAGTTTTTACATCTTAACGAAATCGCTCAAAAGATATGGAGATGGTGTGAGATGCGCCAAGTTTTTGTTTTCGCTTCTTATATAAAATCCTCGCAAAATGTTGATGCAGGTAGCGAGTCTAGAAAGCTGAACATAGATACCGAGTGGGCATTATCTAGTCAAGCCTTTGAAAAAATTGTGGCAACTTTTGGAGATCCAGAAATCGACCTTTTCGCTTCTCGAGTGAACGCAAAATGTATAAGGTACGTTTCGTGGAAAAGAGATCCATTTGCATATAATGTAGATGCTTTTACTATCAGTTGGCACAATTTTTTCTTTTATGCTTTTCCACCGTTTGCAGTCATATTAAAGGTTCTTCAAAAAATAATAAGTGATCGTGCTACAGGTATCGTGGTAGTCCCATACTGGGAATCACAACCATGGTTCCCTCTTTTTAAATTCTTAGCCATCAGTAATACAGTAACGTTTCTACCTAGTAAAAACCTTCTCTCATCTGTTTTCAGACAGGCGCATCCACTCCATCGCCACCTTTCCCTGGCAGCCGCAGTATTATCAGGGAGGCATTTTCGCGAAAACAAGTGCCACAATCCGCAATAAATATTATGTTAAATTCAATTTAAAAAAGTACCTCGTGTCAGTATTCTACTAGCATAAAATTATGGTGGAATTACTGTAAATCAAAAAGTATTCAAGACGTTTTTAATGTCAAAAATTACGATCTTATTGATTTTTTAACAAATTGTTTTGAAAGTGGGGCATCCTATGGGACGTTAAATAATCATAGGTCAGCTATTGCTTTCATTTCATTAAATAAAATTGGGGATAGTGATCAAATCAAACGTTTTTTTAAGGGAGTCTTTAAGATGAAACCAGTCTTCCAACGTGGGATCCCCACATTGTTTTGAATTTCTTGTCTAACTTTTATCCTAATTCCGATTTATCCTTGGAAGTACTAAGTAAGAAACTTGTTATGTTGTTGGCATTAGCTTCTGGCCAAAGATGTCAAACTTTATCTTTGATTCGTGTCACGAATATACGTAGACTCAATGATAGGTACATGATTAAAATAACTGATCTAATTAAAACTTCTTCAATAGGAAAATCTCAGCCTATACTAGATTTACCATTTTTTGAAAGTCCTAACATCTGCCCTGCTGATACATTATCAGCATATATGATGCGAACTGAACAGATTCGACCATCAAATGTGGATAAGCTTATTTTGACATTTAGGAATCCTCACCACGCAGTTTCCTCGCAAACAATAGGGCGATGGATTAAAGATGTTTTAGAGGAAAGCGGCATCGATACCAACACATTCCGTGCTCATAGCACGCGCCATGCGGCAACTTCAGCCGCGGGCCGTGCCGGAATTAGTGTCGATGTGATTCGCAAAACCGCGGGTTGGTCTCAGCAATCCGCAGTATTTGCGAATTTTTATAACAGGCCGGTTGTACAAGGAAATCATTTTGTAAGAGCTGTATTTTCTTAATTATATTTTGCCAAATCTATACACTAAGATCTTAAAATTTTCGTTTGTTAAAGTTATTGTTCTCAATTGTTAATTTAAAAATAGTTTTTTTTTATTTGTTTTTTATAACACCTTGACTTTTATTTCTGTCTAACAACATTGATTTTCTCCAAACATCTACATGGTTAAGTAAATCTCAGAGACGAAGACAGGACAATTAGATGATCAAACGAACTTACCTGAAGTGAAGTTCGATCTTAATTGTCCTGGCTTCGTCGAAGAGATTTAAGGTCCCTTCCTTCCCACTGTCACTATTATAAGATAAATAGCAGTTGTTTCCCAGTAAGTAAAATCAATGTTGTACATGTCTCGTCTACTTGCTCTGAAATTAATGAGTTGGGTGACGAGCGCTGCTGTGAGGGGTAGGAGAGAGGGGATGACTTTCTTTCTCTTTCTTGCTCTAAACCTGTGTGCGGGTAAATAAAGACGCGTAGCAGGACTACTACATGGTTAAGTAAATCTCTTCGACGAAGCCAGGACAATTAAGATCGAACTTCACTTCAGGTAAGTTCGTTTGATCATCTAAAAATATGGTGCAATCAAACTAATCTCGCTCAAACTTTTGTTATATCATTGCGCAATCTTTAATATTAACCCTAAACGATAAATTATATTGTACAATTTGTGATATTGCGCAATAAGATTAATCCTTACTGACTTTCATATAATTATAGAATATTAATGTTTTTGTCCAAAAAACGTATTTTACAACCCAGAGTAAGTAAATATAAAATCTATCCCTACACTTTCAATGGGGATGAATATGCAAAGCTCGCTAATGGTTCATGCCTTAGAGAATTAGAGCTGTTTGCTATCTAACGATTACTTATCGATGTTTGTCGAGTAATTTATCGTGGAACAGAGGAAGTGTTTGGAGAAATTAGGGCTGGGGGATACTATTTGTAAAGATATACAATATACAACAACATCACATACTATGACCTGACTCCGTGGTAAGTAGCTTAAGCACTTGTGTTACAGATATCAGAATCAACAGTGGCATTACAAATAAACTTAAATAAATACATATAACACCCAGACAAGTACAAATAGACATGTTCATGCACACAAATGTTTGTACAGTGCGGGGACCGAACCCCCGACCTCTTGGTTAATAGTCAACTTCTTAACCATTACACCAAAGTGGTCGTCATTTATCGTAACAGACAACAGATCAATAAACTAGAAATAGCACGATCGCTGATTTGTACTAGAACCAATGTAACCAAACTCACCCAATATGTACCAGCCATGCCAGCACATCAGGCTTCACCAAAATAGTCGTCAAATTTAAATTTTAACTAATTATTATTATTTTGCTTAATTATATTTTATTTGATTGTTGGCAATTGTTGATTGTCACGCGTATAGCAGCAAGTCCTGAGGATGCAACGTCTAGTGGCGAAACGCGTCGAGTGTTTTGTTGTTGTTGATGGTATCAGTGTTGTTTTCAGGTGCATTTTCTGTGTCGCGTTATGAGTTTTATTGTAAGACCTTCTACTTCCAGGTCTAGTTTATTTTAAATTGATACAGTTGGATGTATTTGGGTTCCTGCGCTGGCGTCGTTTAATGGAAATTGAAAGTAAAATAGGTGATTCTCTTTTTCAGCTTTAGTCGCACCGACACTATGCCGCATGTGTATGCTAGTTTTTATAAACAGGGACAAATATAAAAAAGGCCTAAAATATACAACGAAAGTATGGAGACTCTAAAAAGACCAACCAAGGCCGTTTGGGACCGTAGCCATTGAAAAAATGCCATTCAAACCCGAACTTGTCCAACCTTGGTTACGCAACTAATTTATGACCGCCTTATATTTCCCTTTTTCTTTTCAATGCTTCCCACAATAAAAGGGAAAACTAAACTTTGTTATAAAACTGTAATCCATTGCTGCAGGGACAAGCGAACGCTTTTAAACCGAACGTTAATCTTAGTTACACAACAGGTGCGGTTGGGATTTGTCTATGGAAAAACTCTTTGTGTAGAGAAAAAAGGTGAACTCTATTCGCTTGTAAAAAAGACGGTTACGTCAGGGTTTTAGAAACGGTAATTCTGACAGATGTGTGCGATGATTGGGGGCGAAATTCCCCTTTAACGTGTGTTTACACTTTTTTAGTAGAACGTGAGACGAATTCACGTTGCCAGCGTACAAATATACCGTTATTTACATAGTACCTCGATCTGCTGATTTGTAACGTATTTGAAATAAGGAAACACGTTATACCTCACGTTATCACCATAATTTTTGATTAGAGAGTTCGGTGATGGAAGCAAAGCTAAACTTTAGGAGGTCTTATTCTGAAAGTACCCAAATGAACAAACCAAGTAACCTCATTAGCTGACTTATATTTCCTTATTCCTAAACTAGTAAACCCGGCACACGTCCTATAAACCTTTCTCTTGAATCTCTCTATCTATTTAAAAATCTGCATCAAAATCCGTTTAGAAATTTAAAAGATCAAAGTATACATGCATACATACATGATAGACATAGGGAGAGACTCGAAAAACGACTTTGCTTATAACAATGAAGTGATACATTTATAAATACAGCATATGTAAATAGTCAGACACACAACGCCACTCACCTCGAGTTAGATCTCTTGGACGAGTCGTGTTTCTTCCCTCCTTGCAGATTAGGCAAGTCCTTCTGCCGTTTCTTCGTCTCCTTCCATATCCTGTAGTACAGTATGCACATCACCGTCACTGGCACATAGAACGCCGCGATGGCCGTCCCGAACGTAATGAACTGGTTCGTCTCAATAAACTGGATATAGCACTCGTGAGGTGGCACTTTCCTCTCCCCATCAATGTACGGCCATGCGTAAATCCAAGGGGGCCACAACACCAAGCTGAAACCCCACGCACTCCCTATCATCACTGTCGCCCTCCGTGTAGTCCTTTTCGCGCGGTAAGTGAGCGGCCTCGTCACACTAAAGTATCTGTCGAAGCTTATAATTAAGAGGTTTAGGACTGACGCGTTGGACGCCAGGTAATCCAACGCGAGCCAAGTATCACAAATGTGCGGCCCTAGAGGCCAGTACCCGTAGATTGTGAACATGGTGTATAATGGCATGGAGATCAGTCCAACCGCGAAGTCAGCGACGGCAAGCGAGAACAGAAAGTAGTTGCTGATGGTCTGCAGCTGTTTGTCGATCTTGAAGCTGATCATGACCATGGAATTGCCGACGACGGTTAGGACAGAGAGGACGCTGGCGATGATTGCGATGACGATCTTCTGGGCGAGGCTGTAGGGGCTGGAGGGCAGGTCGGGGCCGATTGCCAGGTCGGAGATGTTGGTGAAGGACTCGTTGAGCATGCTGTCAACTCGGCGATCCGCCGCCCGCGCCCGCCGCTCGGCTCTGGCGCCGACTCAGCAAGCGATCGTCTGGAACAAACAAACTACATTACATACTGATAGAGATTAAATCAGACTGACGACTTTGGTGTAATGCTCAAGAAGTTGACTATTAACCAAGAGGTCGTGGGTTCGATCTCCGCACTTTACAAACATTTGTGTGCATGAACATGTCTGTTTGTACTGGCCTGGGTGTTATATGTATTTATTTAAGTTTATTTGTAATACCACTGTTCATTCTGATTTCTGTAACACAAGTGCTTTAGCCACTTACCACGGAGTCAGATCAATGTATGTAATGTTGTTGTATATTAATTATTATAATTTTATTATTTAGAAGAATCGAAATATAAATGAATCACTACTGCACTATTGAGACTGTCATGTGTCGACTATGGATGAGTATCGGAGTTCAAGAAACGCTTTTCCCGCACAATATTTGTTTGATGCTAAATTATTAAGATAATAGTAAAATATATGACCGACCGCTTGGTGCAGTGGTCCACATGTCGGACTTCTAAAACCAAGGGTCGCGGGTTCGATCTCCGCACAGTACAAGCATAAGTGTGCATGAACATGTGTGTTTGTACTGGTCTGGGTGTTTTCTATGTATAATATGTATTTATTTAAAAAAAAAGTATTTGAGTATTTTTATCCGTTGTCTAGTACCCATAACACAAGCCTCGTAGCTTAATTTGGGACTAGAGAATTGGTGTAATTGTTGTGAAGTATTTATTATTATCATGATTATTATTTATATCTGTTTAAAGGCGCAGTGTTGAATTATTATTATTATGATTTATAAAGGTATAAGCAAAAGGTACTTTAGAGTTAATGGCTGCTCTCGACTTAGGCAATTATCACATCGCGCTCCGTTGCGGTCAGGCGGTAGATTTAGTATTTGTAAGTAAGTAAGTAAGTACCTCAGTTCAACGCGAAATATGCGTACCACATCACACTAACAACTTGAACCGAGCGGTGCTACACTTACTGCGTAAACAGAATCTGCGACGGAGTGCAGTGTGATAATAAACACCACCAAAACATGAAAGTGGAACACTAGCAGTCTAGCTTATACTGTATGAGTTACGAACATAAGGCCTTAAGCACTTACTGTTGATTTAAGAAAGACTAAATACCAGAAGATAATATGATGGAGTTGTATTGAGGATGTAACTTGCCAAAATGTAGGCGGACTAAGTTCTCGGGCGTCTAGTAGTAAACTTACTAGAGTATTTAAGTGTACGAATATAAATTTTTCTTTGATTCTACGTTTTTCACTGACCAAATAAGATTGCTGCTTTGGTCAAAATTTATGTTTAAGAAAATGTTTCAGAAACACCCTATTTTACGGAATTATTGTGACCATAGGATTTACTCAACATGCGTACGAAAAAACGACCGAAAAGAAACATTATCCCTACAAGCACGCTACTAAGAAAAGCGCTCAGAAAATCGCACAACAGTCGTGTAAAATCGCGCCTTCACGCCTTCAGCGAGTCGGGGGAAAACGACTGAGCGCGAACAATGGCGACTTTAGGAGGCACACACAACTGTGCACGTCATAAGTAGGGGTTCACACGTGACTACTGAGCATCCAATCGTTAAAAATAAGAAACAAATAAATGAATTCTTTCAACGAACACACCAATTACCTAGCCCCAAACTAAACGTTAGCTTGTGCTATGCTGGCTAGAATAACGGATAGAAATACTTAAATAGATTTATAAACACCCATGACTCAGGTACAAATGCACGTGCTCATCACACAAACATTTGCCCCTAGCAGGATTCGAACACGCGACAGCCGGTTTTGTAGTCTGGACCTCAGACCACTAGACCAAAGCTATCGTCAAATGTCAATGTCTACAGTACGCGTAAGAAACAAATAATGACTTTTTGGTATTTTATTAAAGTACTAGCTGACCCGGCAAACGTTGTTTTGCCATATAAATTATTATCACTAAGGTGTATGAAAAATAGATGTTGGCCGATTCTCAGACCTACTCAATATGCTCACAAAATTTCATGAGAATCGGTCAAGCCGTTTCGGAGGAGTATGGCAACGAAAACTGTGACACGAGAATTTTATATTAAAGTATACTATAGTACATTAGTACACTTAGTGTAGATAGATAAACACTTAATTGTACAACACAAAACAAAAATTACAGACAAGTTTACCAAAAAAAGACGTACAATTTAGGCGGTCTTATCGCTTGTAGCGATCTCTTCCAGGCAACCTTCGGTTAAAGGAACATTTAATTAACATGAACTGGGAATTTATGTAAAATATACATATATTGATAATACAAAACACAATTTTTACGAAACAACTAAGATATACATAATTATATGGCTAGAATTTAATCATCTTCTTAAACTCATAAATACGTCATCATAGATCTTTCTTTAACAGTTGGCCAAATTTATTTATTTACTAGCTAACCCGGCAAACGTTGTTATGCCATATAAATTATTATCACTAAGGTGTATGAAAAATAGATGTTGGCCGATTCTCAGACCTACTCAATATGCTCACAAAATTTCATGAGAATCGGTCAAGCCGTTTCGGAGGAGTATGGCAACGAAAACTGTGACACGAGAATTTTATATATTAGATTTAGTGTATATTATGTGTATTTTTAAATATCTAATCTCATATAAATAGTTTGTATATTTTATATTTAATCTCATGTGTCATATTATTGGTATTATTATTTTTTGTTTTCTCTTTTATTTATTTTGTCGCTCCGCCCACTAATCATTTCTGCTTAGCCCAAAGGTATGACTGTAGAGAATGCCCTACGGCGTTAAGTCCACCTTTTGTACACAGTTTTGTTGTGCAATAAAGCTTAAATAAAAATACATACAACGTATGTTCTACTACATATATATTGTACTAGTGGCCGCCCGCGACTTCGTCCGCGTGGAAAGCCTTTATCTTAAAAATTCTTTATGAATTGTAGCCTATATGTTATTCTGATGAATAAGCTATATTGTGGTAAAGTTTCATTCAAATCCATTCAGTAGTTTTTACGTGAAAGAGTAACAAACATCCATACATCCATACTTACAAACTTTCGCCTTTATAATAGTAGTAGGATAGTCTATAGTAAGTCATCACCGCACATACCAACACTGATTTCCTTGCATCAGTGCAGTCACAGTGTGGCCGATGCGCAGGAGTCTCGCGCGCAAAGAGATCTGAGTTGTGAAAGGTGAGTACGATGTTGCGGTAATAGTTTTTTTTTGTTAATTGCTTAAACCTCGATGAAAAATTTAAGTGTCATAAGTTTGACCTGATTTTGTTTGTGTGTGTTTGTATGTGGGTCCGAGCGAATGGACTGATTTTGACGCGGTTTTTTTTATTTTTATTTTTTTTATTATTATTTTTTAATATGAATAACCAGACATTTGGCCGCGATCTCACCTAATGGTAAGCGACGATGCGACCGAAGATGGATCATGTCTGGCTATTAACAGCCTATTCACTCTTTGCTTGAAAGCATCCAAATCATAATGTTCCGGAAATATTTTAGGCGGCAGCAAATTCCACTCCCTAGTCGCACGCATAAGGAACGTAGATGCAAAACGTTTTGCAAGTAGTTTTGGAGACCTCGACTGCGTTTTGTGTCCCGGTAGTGAAAAGGGGCTGGTGGAATTAATTCGTGCAATTCCTTCGCACACTCCCCGAAATGTAGCCTAATGTAATTTAAGATAATTAAATCACGGTGGTTTTTAGCTATGGCTGAAAGACGTTGAAGCTCACCAGCCATTTTTCTGGCTAATTCGGAAATTGAAATTGAAATATTTGTTTGCTTAAAACATGGTTGCAATAGGTGGTAGGTACAGGTACAATAATAAGTCCTCACATTTTACCAAAAATTATGGCATGCAAATTGTTCGTAATAGTAACATTAATATATAATAATTATAGGTCAATTTAAATTCATATTTACATTATTATTTTATCAATTATGAATTTTATTTGTTTTTTTTACTTAGAAAGTTAGATTTGAGTCTATTCCATCGTATATCGAAATTTAATTTGTATTTTGTATTTTACGGTGTTTCCAAGTTAATGAATGAATTCGAAATTGGAAATTTCTGGAGCATTATGTTATTTGTTTAAGCTTTTTTGTTTTTTCAATTGCACACACAATTTTTTTTTATTATTTAAGTGTTTTTTTTTCCTTTACCAGCCAGTAACTATTCTCTTTCTAAAGTTTATAATATCTATTGGGTGTTTTTTTTTAATATTTCACAACAATCACACCAATTCTGTAGTCCCAAATTAAGCTACGAGGCTTGTGTTATGGGTACTAGACAACGAATAAACATACTTAGATACATTTTTTTGTAAATAAATATATATTATATATAGAAAACACCCAGACCAGTACAATAACACATCATCGTGCACACTTATGCTTGTACTGTGCGGGGATCGAACCCGCTACCCTTGGTATTAGAAGTCCAACCTGTGGTCCACTGCACCAAACGATCGTCAAATTTTTGCATACAAAACTTGTATCTAGCGGTAGTTTCATTGAGGTTGACCTCGGAGGAAATCTATGACAAAATTATGTAGATGAATATGAATAGCCTGCAAAGGTAGGATCAAGAGAAACTGACATGTTTAAATGTAAGATATTTTCGAAAAAAATTGTTAAGTGACTTAACCCTCATATCAATATTTATTTAAATATTATATCATTATTTATTAATAAAAATAAAAAATGTGTAACTTTCCTTAGATTACAACACTTCAATATCGTCAACATAATCATTGCAATAAATAATGGTGAAAACTGTATTGCTTAAGAATATTACTATTCAAATATATAATATAAATATGTAATCATATATATATATATATTGTATATTTTATATTTAATCTTATGTGTCATATTATTCCTATTTTTTTGTTTTCTCTTTTATTTATTTTCTCGCACCGCCCACTAATCATTTCTGCTTAGCCCTAAGGTATGACTGGTAGAGAATACCCTACGGCGTTAAGTCCACCTTTTGTACAAAGTATTGTTGTGCAATAAAGCTTAAATAAATAAATTACTATTAAGCCAAATGTGTTATTTATAGCTTTTTTTTCCAAATAAAGATAAATAAATAAATATTTTGCAATCTTCATCCATACACAAAAAGAATTAACATACTTACTTACAAGCCGAATGATTACAGCTTACACAAGTCTAATTACTTTAGGATTCAATCACTTAATCCTTTTCAATATTCTTTTAATTATTGCCATTATTCTTTCTCTTTCTTGTCATATAGAATAAAGCCGAGATAGATGCCCCACTTTTTAAAATTGCTCTATAAATTTAATAATAAAAATTAAAACAATTTAATTATGAAACAAATTTATTGTTGGGAGTTTTTTCTACAAATTTATGTCTAACTGGTTCTGGAACATGTTGTGTAAAACTACGATTAACTAGGAAAAACTGATCTTCTTAATGATATCATGAAGTCATTGTAATTTACATAAGTAATTGATTACCTATTGTTTTGTTATTAGATGATAATTAGTTCATTTGTCAATCAATCGCTTATTGCTAAGTAGATAACTAATTGGAGACATTCAATTAAAACTGTTGTATGCAAAAAAACTATTTTTATTATTATCGGGCTATTAAAAAAAAACAATTTTATTTCAGACTATGTCCATAATAATAATAAGTAAAATGTCAATTGAAATTATGTAATTATAACAAAATTAAATTAAATTAAAAAATAAATAAAAAATTCATAAAATTCATTTATTTCTGTAAGTAGGCTAAGAACTAGCACTTTTACACGTCCGAACATATAAATTAACCCTACCACCGCTTCGGGACAATTTGGGCCAGTGCTGAGAAGAAGCGGCGCAAGAAACTCAGTCACTATTGTCATTGCCTCTTTTCAAAATTGATTTACAATAATTGTAATTGTTTGCATTTAAACATTTCCATATATCTTTGTCATTTATATAATCATCAATTTTATAATATCCTTTCGACATTAATACATCTTTAACAACTGTTTTAAATTTATCTAAAGGCAATGAAATTAAATTTTCAGGTAATATATTAAAAAATGATACACATCTACCCATAAATGAGTGACCAACCTTATGAAGCCTAAAATGTGGAACGGGGTAGCCTATTTTTCAAATTTTCTTAATTCAAATTCAGATCACATAAGTTATTTTAAAAATGCAAAATCATTTAACAATTCCAAAATGATTTATCAATTCCGTTTATTTTACAAATCCTACTACTATTATAAAGGCGAAAGTTTGTAAGTATGGATGTACGGATGTATGGATGTATGGATGTATGGATGTTTGTTACTCTTTCACGTAAAAACTACTGAATGGATTTGAATGAAACTTTACCACAATATAGCTTATACATCAGAATAACATATAGGCTACGTTTCATAAAGAATTTTTAAGATAAAGGCTTTCCACGCGGACGAAGTCGCGGGCGGCCACTAGTTTTCAATAATTACAAAATAAATAAATAAAAAATAATTATATAACTCATAATAATATAATATAACTATTTCTGCTTACATTGCCCCCTTGACCAACGAACGTTGATCTGTAGGGCAGCCCTATATTATATGTTTAAAGTTCACAGCTACGGGGCTAACCTGTTGTATCCAGGAATTTCTAGATTTTTTTCGAGAGTGATGTTTGCTGTCATAGCTGAGTGCATGATGCGTTGCCCCGAAAAACTAACTATGTAATACACAAACTCAATACACAACTTCTTGTGTTTGAAAATGTTAAATGAACAAACGGACAAAGATATGCGGTCGAATTAATAACCTCCTGCTTTTCATGCTGTCGGCGAAAAAACCGAGAAACGATGTGGTTCGCTTTTGATTAATATAATATAAAGGAAGACGACGCTTGAACATTTTGACGACCGTTTGGTGCAGTGGTCCACAGGTTGGACTTCTAAATCGAAGGGTCGCGGTTCGATCCCCGCACAGTAGAAGCATATGTGTGCATGAACATGTGTGTTTGTACAGGTCTGGGTTGTATTTATTTACAAAAAAAAAGTATTTAAGTATGTCCGTTGTCTAGTACCCATACCCATAACACAAGCCTCATAGCTTAATTTGGGACTAGGGAATTAGTGTGATTGTTGTGAAATATTTAATATTTATAGACAGAAAAAAATCTATATTTTCGAGTTCTTTGTCATTACAATTTTTTCTCGTTAAAAAAAATTAAAGTCTCCGGACGAGAACAACGCTGGAAATCAATTTCCAATGTTGTCGCGGGTCTGGATGTTTGTGGTACCTTCGTTGTCACTGATTTCCTGTTGATGATTACTGAGATTCTTGTTCTGATCGACTTCTCAAATGCATTTAATATGGTCGACCACGACATCCTTCTTGCCATTCTGACACACTTACGAGTCTCATCACCAGCCGTAGATTGGTTGTCCTCGTATCTCCGCGGTCGCCAGCAGGCTGTGCGCCTCGGGCAGACTTTATCAGACTGGACTGATCTGACAGTCGGTGTTCCGCAGGGAGGCATACTATCTCCTTTACTTTTTTCGGTTTTTATTAATGTTTTTACGTCTCATCTAACTTCTTCTTTTCATCTTTACGCTGATGACCTGCAACTTTACTCCCAGGCTTAACCTTCAAATATTAACGACGCCATTGATCAACTCAATAACGATCTTCGTGGTATAAGCGATTGGTCAAATAGATTAGGTGTTAGAGTGAATCCCAGTAAGTGTCAAGCTATCATCATGGGCAGTTTATTTCTTTTTTTGTAAGTAATTAGGATTTATGTTTTTTTGTACTTAAATAACTTCAGTTAAATTGTTTGGTTTTACTTTTTACTTTATGTGCACCGCCTGAATTTTCTCTGCTTGGCCCTATGATTGACTGGTAGAGAATGCCTTCGGCATTAAGTCCACCATTGTGCACATGTTTGTAACAAAAGTGCTTAAGCTTCTTACTTTTAAATCAGAGCAATGTACGAGATGCTGTTCCCATTTATATTTATTGAACTTGAAGACAAGCCAAGTATTGGATAATATCAAAGCTCTTGGCCATGTCTGTCACACACACACACACACACACATACACACACACACACACACACACACACACACACACACACACACACACACACACACACACACACACACACAGACTTCATCATCATCAATTCATTCATAACACATAGGCACTAGCATCCGTCGCAATCCTATAAAAAACCATCGGGTGCCCGCGGCATTTCTTCGTGTGGGGCCCACAGTTAATTGCTATATGTATTGTTGTTGGCATAATGTGATTTGCATTGTGTAATATCTCATCATCATCAACATCATTATCAGCCAAAGGACGTCTACTGCTGACCATAGGTACGCCTTCCCCACAGTTTTCACAAGCGGTCTGAATCCAGTGTGATCCTGCGATCTTTACAAGGTCGTCTGTAATATCTTTTATAGTATAATAATAGTATAATTTTCATCAGGTGTCAACCATGGTGGTGCTGTCAGAAGATGTACCTGCTCAGGGAATCCCGGAGTTCTTCGCGGGGAGAGCGGTTTTCATCACGGGTGCCACTGGCTTCATGGGGAAGGTCAGTTCATCAACATTGTACGATCTATAAATAACACTTTGTCAATAGTTGGTTCTAAAATGTGCCAACAGATGGCGCTGTTCAGAGTTAGCTCGCTTGGTGTGACTAAGTCATGTTTGTTTTCTATTTTTCTTAATTGTATTCTGCCACTAATTCACTTTTTGCATTCTCATTTAGTTGACTCGTAGAGAATCCCTTAAGGCATTAAGTCCGCCAATTGTACACTGTCCGTGCATTAAAGTTAAAATTAATTAACTCGCACTAGCGATGTTTGAGTTAGGGTATTTCCAGTACCTACCGTATTTTGATTATCTGTCGACACAATATACCATCGTCTGCAAAGTTGTCTTCTAAAATAGTCCCCCTGGCCGATTTCGACCACGGCGGCCAATCTTAACAGAGATCAGCCAACTACGCAGGAGATATTATCGTGCACAAGTGTCAGCGCAATACACAGGTGCACTCACTGTTCCTTCACTCTCAAAGTTCGGTGAGACGGCAATCCGATATGACCGGAGAGAGATCAGGGGCAGGACCAACGGCTTAACG
This sequence comes from Pyrausta despicata, assembly GCA_963921415.1. Lineage (NCBI taxonomy): Eukaryota > Metazoa > Arthropoda > Insecta > Lepidoptera > Crambidae > Pyrausta > Pyrausta despicata. The sequence goes on along the minus strand of OY992873.1, from coordinate 8,809,527 downwards.
TGATTTCCGAGCCACGGGAGTGTATAATAATGGCTGTGTCTTCTATATAAGTCTAGCGGCTTTTATTCAAGTACTAGCTGTGCCCGCGACGTCGTACGAGTGGAAAAGTTATTTTGGGCATAGAAATATACTGTTGTAGACATTTTTTTAAATCATTTCAAGAGGAATAATTCTTTCTTTTGGTACCTTGAACCGTTTTCGCAGCGCACGCAAGGGAAGTTTTCAATGATGAATAATTTTCCCCGTTTTTTTCAAATTTTCCATTATTTCTTCGCTATTAATAGTTGCAGCGTAATATTATATAACCTAAAGCTTTCCTCGATGATTGGTCTATTCAACACATAAAGATTTTTTCAATTCGAAGCAGTAGTTTCTGAGATTAGCGCGTTCAAACAAACAAACAAACTCTTCCGCTTTATAATATTATATACAAGTATAGATAGCTAGAATTCATAATTATGACTGTGAGGTCACAGAAAGTTAGATAGGTATCTAACTAGGGTTTGGACCACTTTATGTTGTCGCGACGAAAAAAAGAGGGTTGTTACAAGTTTGACCCCTATGTTTGTTTGCGTGTGTGTTTGTCTTGGGCATCGTAGGTCCCCAACGGATGGACCGATTTTTGTGAAGTTTATTGTTTATTTAAAAGATAATCAAATCACGGTGGTTCTTGATTATGGCTGGTTAAAATCCGTCCAGCCGCTGAAGCTGACCAGCTCTTTACCTAGCTCATACGAGGTTTTTCTAACCGGAAAGTTACCTATGTTTTGACGTGAGAACGTCTTATAAATTGGTTTGCCGGGTGACACTTCAAGAAACTGCGTTCCGCTCCGCTCACGTTCCGCGCTCACAATGAGAGCGAGTGAGAGGCACGCGTCCCTTCGACTCGGGCATGGTTAGCCCGACTAAGAGCGAGTGAGACAGACATAAAAAGTGAAAGGCACGCGTCCCTTCCACTCGAGCACAGTTAACCCGCCTAAGAGCGAGAGAGACAGAGCGAGAGAGAGAGAGAGAGAGAGATAGGCATACACACCGGTTCATGTTATACGAATGAATATTCACATTAAAATTATTTTACCACTCAAAGTCGTTGTCACGTAAAACTTTCGCCCGTATACCGACTTTACAGGCAACCAATTTTTAGATAACTGTCATTACTCTCATCCTGTACGCCCCACTGCTGGGCACAGGCATTACATACACTATAAGGAGGCACGAATCATACTCCACCTTGCGGGCTCAGTGCGGACTGGTGGAGGGGTTGTTTGTAAGGTATGTGACCAATCTTACCGTCAGATGTTATTAAGCCACTCGAGGGCCCCTGACCATACCGACTAATATCTATCAGTATTAACCGGGACGAACAGCTTAACGCCTTCCGAAACACGAAAATGCTTGTAAATTAGTTAGATGTCACGAATAATTTGTCGCTATGGTCACCCATCTCAAACACGACCACTAAATAGGGTAATTGTAACACTGTCCTTAAAGCTGTCAAAGCAATTGAGTAAGTAACTTGAAAGATATGTTTCCTGGATGGGTTCACTATTCCCATTTCGAAATACGTTTCGTCTAATTACAATTCATCGATGACAACAAGTCGATTATTTGTTTGAACGATGCGTTATACATCGATGGTTTATTTGATCGAATGCTAAAAATTCGATGAAATGAACCATTGATGTAACTTCTTTCGGGGATGTAACGCATCGTTCAAACACAAAATCGACTTGTTGTCATCGATGAATTGTAATTTGAGGAAACGTATTTCGAAATGGAGTTGTGAACCCATCTTAAGGCAATTAAATGGAATCATCATCATGGGGTGCCATCTTCAAATTGAAGTTTGGAGGTCAGCATGTAGAAACCGATGCGGTCTTGAGCCGCTCTTTTTAGCTGGTCATAAAAACGAAGGTTGGTCCAGTCTTTGATGTCATCTATCCATTTTCTTCTGGCAAGATTCCTAGCAAGAGATCACCAGGCATCTCTTGCTAGGAATCTTGCCTTCGAGGATCAGCTTAAAAACTCATATTGAGAACCTCTCTGCATATACGTAAATAGAATGTTTCGGTAATTTATTAAAAGTTATATACATCCACCGATAAATGGGTGACCAACTTTCTGAAGCCTAAACCAGGTCAGTAAGATAACATGATATAAGTACAACTTACTGATGACTTTGAAAATTTGTAAGAAATCAAAATGCTTAGTAATGTTTCTTGTTAAGTTCTTTCTTCTTTCTTTCTTGACGACCGTTTGGTGCAGTGGTCTACATGTCGGACTTCTAAAACCAAGGGTCGCGGGTTCGATCCCCGCACAGTACAAGCATATGTGTGCATGAACATGAGTGTTTGTACTGGTCTGGGTGTTCTCTACGTATAATATGTATTTATTTACAAAAAAAAAAGTATTTAAGTATGTTTATCCGTTGTCTAGTACCCATCAAGCCGCGTAGCTTAATTTGGGACTAGAGAATTGGTGTGATTGTTGTGAAATATTTATTTTATTTATTTTTTATTTAAGTAACAACAACTGCAAATTTATTTTGTGTTACCAATGCTTTTTACAAGTTTCTTATCTTATATAACATTACTATAATATTCGTTTACATAAATGATTCGCACAATTCGATTTATTATTTTATCATTTCGTTGTTGTAAAGCGATAGGCATCCATTAAGATAAATTTAAAACGCTTGTAAAAAAATTGTAATGTCGAAAGAATATTATAAAATTGTTGATTAAGTAGATATATGGAAATGTTTCAAGTATGTAAACAATTACTGTTATTGTTAATCAAACTTGAAAAGAGGCAATGACAATGGTGACTGAGTTTCTTGCGCCGCTTCTTCTTAGCAAATCAAATCAAATCAAATTTATTTATTGTGGAACACAGGTACAAAAAGCTCTTAATTAAAGTGACGTCTCACTGTGACCTGTCTTATCTATCAGACATACAATATTACAGTTATAGTTAATTTCGAATAGTACCTACAAATTCAGCAATAATAAATACCAACAAAATTAGTTACCAAACAAAATTAGTCTAAAAACTTACGTCAAAATATCATTCAAATAGTCTTTAACTGAATAATAACATTTTTCTGTCAATAGCCGTTTTAATTTATTTTTAAATGTCACTGGATCTAATTTTTTAAAACCATCCGGCAATTTATTAAAAATTATGGGAGCCATTCCAATTACGCTCTTGTTCACCATAGATGTATTATGTCCTCCAGTTACCAACTTTTGTTTATCCTGGGTTTTTATATAAATTGACCTTTTTCTCACATCCGCCACTTTTGTAAACAAGTGCGGATTACATTTAACAAAAGTACAAAGTTCAAATATATAGATACATGGCAACGTTAACAGTTTATATGTGTTAAAAATAGTAACACAGCTGTCTCTATAATTTAAACCAAACATTGACCTTAAACACCTTTTTTGGGCCTTAAAAACTTTATCCTTATCCCCCGAATTACCTCAAAATATAACACCGTAATTTAAATGGGGTTACAGCACTGGTCCGAACTGTCCCAAAGCGGTGGTAGTGTTAATTACTCGTGGGTCTATTTGCAGAAATAAATTAATTTTATAATTTAGCCTACCACTCTTTATGAAATAACGTAAACGACGCAACGTAATCCATAACCCACTAATTTTGGCTTCATAAGTCATTTGGTTTATCATCATCGCGGTAAAACCTACCGATTCTTTTTTGTCATAACGTAAGTAAAACAAGGTAAATCCCAGAAATACATCGACGCGTACGCACGGCCATACGTCAAGTTTAATAAATACTGCGGTATCTTATGCTTACGTAATAAGGGTGCTTTTGCAACAAAAATTAGAGGTTGATGTGGCGTCTAGGGTTGCCACCCGTACTTTATAATAAAGTATTGTACGTTATTTCAGGCAATTGTACTCTGTACTTTATGAGAATAATAAAGTACACGAAAATACTTTATTTCGCATGATTTGGTTTCTTTGTGTGTGTAATATAAATATAAATAAATATATTTCACAACAATCACACCAATTCTCTAGTCCCAAATTGAGCTACGAGGCTTGTGTTATGGGTTATGGGTACTAGACAACGGATAAACATACTTAAATATGTACTTTTTTTTGTAAATAAATACATACAACAACACCTTTATAATCATACTTAGGAAGTATAATTATTTGTTAATTATGTTTTTAAATAGAATAATAAAGAAAAATCAATTGTATTTTATTTTAAAACTATGTACTTTTTTTCGTACCCATAATAACCAATGTTCTATATTTGCAAAAAAAGGTGGAAACCCTAGTGGCGTCGTCTGTTCCACGTGTTTATTTAACAAGACAAGCAACACAAATATTAATGTTTATTCATCACTTCAGAGGTTTTGACAAACATGTTCTCTAGTATCCATGAGTATCCCCGAATGGTCATATCGGTAAGGCTTTGTCGTACGTGAACAACGCTAAGCGCCAAGTGTAATCAAGACCAACCTATTAGCCAACATAAATAAATAAATAATAAATATTTCACAACAATCACACCAATTCTCTAGTCCCAAATTAAGCTACGAGGCTTGTGTTATGGGTACTAGAGAACGGATAAACATACTTAAATACTTTTTTTTGTAAATAAATATTATTATACATTTAAAAAAAACACCCAGACCAGTACAAACACACATGTTCATGCATACTTATAACAGTTTTAGAAGTCCCTAATGTGGACCACTACACCAAGCGGTCAAATTTTAGTATAGAAGTATAGATATGCAACTATCATTATGCCTTTTAACGCCTTTCAAGCTTACCTACAACAATAATAATAAAATCTTTATTGACAAAAGGGTCTTGAAGTTTGAACTTAGACCTCAACATAACCATGGCCTGCCTCATAAAAAACTTATTACTTTTATACAATAACTGATGAGTGACTTCATCGGCGGAAATATTTCCGTGTCACCTTTTAAACTATTCATTCATTCATTCATTCATCAGCCTATATACGTCCCACTGCTGGGCACAGGCCTTACCTCAACTATGAGGTGGTGCGAGCCATACTCCACCACGCGGGCTCAGTGCGGATTGGTGGAGGGGTGTGTTTAAGGTAAGTGACCAACCTTACTGTCAGATGTTATTAAGCCGCCCGAGGGCCTCCGACCAGGCTTAACGACTAATATCTATCGATATTAATCGGGACCAACAGCTTAACGTGCCTTCCGAAGCACGGAGATGCTTGCAAATAGACGTCACTTGTATGGTCAGAATGGTCACCCATCCCAAACATGACCGCGCCGTAGGTTGCTTAACTTTTGGTATCACTACCAAAGCGCTGCAACCACTGCGCCACAAGCACCTCTATTAAACTATTCAAATCAAAAAATTAGTTTAAAAATTAAAACCCGACTATTCCTAAAAAAATGAAACAAGATTCTTAATGATGTTTTCTTTTCACATTAGTGCTAAACTATTAACTGTTGAACTATCATCGAAACATCTCTATATTCTCGTGTCACAATGTCTGTTCCCGTACTCCTTCAAAACCGCTTGACCGATTCTCATGAAATTTTGTGAGCATATTGAGTAGGTCTGAGAATCGGCCAACATCTATTTTTCATACCCCTTATTTATAAGGGTTGTCCACCGTCAACAGAACAACGGTAGGTAATTATATAAATCTTGATACATACATTCTAGGAGGAGTCGGGATTTCGGCTTATGTTGGAGGTGTTTAAAATTTTATTTTTATATCTATTTATTTGAATCGATGAATTTTGCACTAAGCGGGTTCCTACCCGTAAACAACACAATTTCCTTTAACCGGAGATTATCTGAAATAAATCTACTTTTAACGATAAGACTGCCTAAATAGTACATATTTCGGTAAGAGATCGATCTTAGCGATAAGACCGCCTAAATAGTACGTCTTTATGTGGCATATGAACTCTTAAAGTACGTTAAGCCGTTAGCCCTGCGCCTGATTTCTCTCCGGTCTTGCCGTCTCACCGAACTTTGAGAGTGATGGAACAGTGATTGCACCTATGTATTGCGCTTACACTTGTGCACTATAATATCTCCTGCGTCTCTGTTGAGATTGGCCGCCGTGGTCGAAATCGGCCAGGAGGACTATTATTATTATCTGGCGTCCACTTTGGTGTAATGGTCAAGAAGTTTACTGTAAACCAAGAGGTCACGGGTTCGATCCCCGCACTGTACAAACATTTGTGTGCATGAATATGTCTGTTTGTACTGGTCTGTCTGATAAATGTATTTATTTATGTGTATTTGTAATACTACTGTTGATTCTGATATCTGTAACACAAGTGCTTAAGCTCCTTACCACGGAGTCAGATCAATGTATGTGATGTTGTTGTTGTATTTGTCTCTATGCTGTTAGCAATTGCAGTGTCAGCAGAAGTACTAGGGGTGCGGGCAGAGCTCTCCGCGTCGGAGAGAGCTTACCTAAACTATGACAGGAAATCTATGTTTGGTGGACTCATTACACAACGTATTGAAGATTAGGTACCTAGTTACATTCGACGATCGCTTGGTGCAGTGGTCCACAGGTCGGACTTCTAAAACCAATGGTCGCGGCTTCGATCCCCGCAGTACAAACATAAGTGTGCATGACCATGTGTGTTTGTACTGGTCTGGGTGTTTTCCGTGTATAACACGTATCTATTTACAAAAAAAGTATGAAAGTATGTTTATCCGTTGTCTAGTACCCATAACACAAGCCTCGTAGCTTAATTTGGGACTAGAGAATTGGTGTGATTGTTATGAAATATTTATTTCTTTACCAGCGATAGCACTCATATCTCTAACAATACCCTTAAATTTACAGGTGCTTGTAGAAAGGCTTCTATGGACGTGTCCCGATGTGGGGAGGCTGTACCTCCTGGTACGCGATAAGGCGGGGGCGAAGCCCGAGGACCGGCTCCTAGGGCTGAAGCGGTCACAGGTACATTGGCTCTTCTTAAGCAAAATAGCTGCGCAGTTAGATATAATAGTCCACCTGGCCGATTTCGACCACGGCGGCCAATCTCAACTTAACAGAGATCAGCCAACTGCGCAGGAGATATTATAGTGCACAAGTGTGAGCGCAATACACAGGTGCACTCACTGTTCCATCACTCTCAAAGTTCGGTGAGCCGGCAATCCGACATGACAGGGGATCAGGCGCGGTCCTGCGCCTATGGCTTAACGTGCGCACGTGTAATACCGCCAACTTCCCGACTCAGAGCTGTTTTTGAAAAATTCATTACAGAAAATCTCAGAACAAATTTTGTTTGTGTCAATGTCAGTCGCGCTTAATCAAGTAGGACCCTGTAATAAACCCTGACAATTTCCTCAGGTGTTCGACGCGCTACGCACGCGCCGCCCCGCGCAGTTGGACAAGCTGCGCATCGTGTGCGGGGACATCACTCGCTCGGGGCTCGGGATATCTGCGCAGGCGCTTGAGGAGCTTCAAGAGGTGAGTACTATGCTAGCTTGTACCTCTTCTTCTAAGACGTTCCCTCACTGCTGTGGCTCATGACTCTTTAGAAGGTCAACAACACGTCTCCATCAGTCGTGGTCGGTGGCACGGTGTAGAGCAGTGCTGACGGTTACTGTTTGGAAATCTGGTCCGATCATCTCTTTGAACTTCGTCCTTTTGGTATTTGCCCTCTACTTTATCCGTCACCATCAGTCTCTTAAGGCTGTCATCGCTCTTGCGAGCAATGCGGATGGTATTTCAAGACCTCTTAGACAAATCCTACACCGGACAAAACGTTGACTTTGGTTGTACAGAATAATGGCTGCCTCCGCTTTAGCTGACACGCACAGTGCATTTGTATAACACATGCACTAAAGAGATGAGACTAGTTTTCGTGATAGCTTCAAATAACAAGAAGCGCAAAGCAATGTACCTACAGCGCCATCTCTTCGTGAATACTGGAACATCCCTTATAATTAACGCTACAGATGCTTGCTAAGGGGTCTGAACCACCCTGACAGTAACCATAACAAACTCCTTGCACTTGAACTGATTAAGTTCTTTACAGACGATATGACAAACCTTATTTCGTGGTTGCATATATTCAAAGCTAACATTGTGATATATACGCCATCAAATATAAATATATATTAGCTCGTAGTTACTGAGCTGATTGAATACCTGCACGCGAGCGGAATACAAGTGGCTGAGTTCTGGGCTGCCACGATATAATTACTCGTGTTCCATCGACACGCTTAGAAGAAGAAGAAGCAGATTGAGATCTTTACTGGCATGATGCCGGATGGTTTTTTACTTGCTTAACCTGATGAGTTTTTCAACATTGCGATGTACAACAGATCAACGCCATCTATTGCTCAACATTCTGAGCTTCAAGTGGTCACAGTTGGATGTATTTGGGTTCCTGCGCTGGCGTCGTTTAGTGGAAATTTAAAGCAAAATAATTATCTTTTTCACTGCCTCCATGGTGTAGTGGCAAAGTTTCTGCCTTACATCTGAGAGGTCCTGGGTTCGAATCCCAGGTCGAGCCCAAATTGTTTCTGAGATTTTCTGTCATGAGTTTCTCAAAAACAGCTCGAATTGGGAATTGGCGGTGTTACACCCCCGTGCTTCGGAAAGCACGTTCAGCCGTTGGCCGCGGTCATGTCGTATTGCCGTCTCACCGAACTTTGAGAGTGACGGAACAGTGAGTGCACCTGTGTATTGCGCTCACACTTGTGCACTATAATATCTCCTGCGTAGTTGGCTGATCTCTGTTGAGATTGGCTGCCGTGGTCGAAATCGGCCAGGAGGACTATTATTATTAACTTTATCAGCTTTATTCTGAGCTTCAACAAGTTCTTTATATTGTCTATGCGCAGGTGTCGGTGGTGTTCAACTGCGCGGCGACGGTGCGCTTCGACGAGCCGCTGCGCGTGGCGGCGGAGATCAATGTGCTGTCTGTTGAGCGCCTTATGAAGGTCTGCGACGAACTGCCCAGGATCGCGGTATGAAAGATTTTAGGACAATTTGGTTGTAGCAATTTTAGCACTATTGCTATTTGTTGCTCTCGATGAGTACTTTAATTAATTATACTGCAGCATCTTTGAATTCAATGGCAAAAAAGAGATTCGATTTTATTTGTTTAGTATTTTTTGCGTTCACAACGCTATTTTTAATTTCGAAAAGACAACACTTAAAAAAATTCTTTTCGGCTTCGGTTATCGGGGAGGAATCGAACCCCCGACCTTAGGAAGTCCGGTCCGGTCCGGACCACTGAGCTACCGAGAACCTTAATGGAGTCGTTGAATTTTGTAAGTGCTTCTTTTAACGCTTTGAGCCAGGTCAGAGCATTGGACCGGACTTCCAAAGGTCGGGGGTTCGATTCCTCCCCGATAACCAGAGCCAAAAAGATTTTTTTAAGTGTTATGTCTTTTCGAAATTAAGGGATTCGATGTTTAGTTTTTAAAACGTCAGTATTTGTACGTGTTAGGGTCTTAAACACATCGGTGGCATTTAAAAAAAAGCGTGCGTGGAGAGGACCAGCGGTGCACACTGAATTTGCCACCTCAAGTCGAGTATGAGGCTTAGATATGTTTCACTAGTGGCCGCCCGCGACTTTGTTCGCCTTTGTTTCTTTATCTAATTGCAACTTCACAGTCGGGAGTTACGCATGTTATTGTAAGTCAATGATAAAAATAGAAATATGCTGTCGTTGGATATTTTTTATATAATTTTAAGGAGAACACTTCCGTCATACATTATTTCCGTGTAGCTTTAACTATAAAGGCTGCACACGCGACGGCCAGCTCAAAATTTTTTGTATCATCTCCCGTTTTTCCAACATTTCCCTTCACTGCTCTGCTCCTATTGATTGTAGCGTGACGAAAAGTACACTATAACCTGCTCAGGAGTATGAGAAATAATTGTACCAAGTTTCGTCAAAATCCGTCGAGTAGTGTTTGTTTCTATAACTGTTATACAGACACAAAAAATACTGATTGCATTTTTGGCATCAGTATCGATCTCTTATCTATGAATTATGAAAAATATGAATATGAATAAATAAAAATAAATAAAAGATAATTTGTTTATGTTATTGAAATGCTGTTAAACAGATTAGAAATATAATATTGCTCATTTTCATACCTTTTTAAACTAAATTCCAAAAAAATTTACTTAAAAACCTATTACTTAAATCCCAATTCCGGATTCCGGAGGAATATCCATATTAATATGAACGTTTCCGATCAATGACCCCAATTCAATCTACCTACTCCGATCACTACTTATCATCACCCCCTGGTAGTTATTTTGAAAATATATGTAATATAAAGAATTGACCTCATTACAGATTACGGCTAGATATCCAAGTGACTAGAATGCAGTATAGTAGTTCGTCTAATACAAGTTACCCGCTAGCCTTTAGGTGTGAAGCGAGCTGTCTGCCTAAATCGACATGACCTTGGGGATCAGAACAAATAACTTATTAACTAGAGGACATTTATCATTAACTAGAGGACCCCGCAGACATTGTCCTACCCTGTTATGACAATAAGGTACACTAAAGTTATGCGGGAACACTAAAGTTATGCGGGAACACTAAAGTTATGCGGGTTATACATTTCGGCGAATCATTTTTATTTATAGAATAGAATAAAATAGGAATATATTTATTCATAAAATACGTACATGTGTAAATGATTACATTTTTTTAAATTATTTTATCTATTAAGAAACCATACGGCGTAACAGATTTGTACATAATACTTAAATAATTACAATTAGTGTAGCCAATTATAAGGTTTTCTTAATCATACTGTAAGTACTTATAGCAAGATAACAAAATCAAATCAGATAAGAACTGCTTCCTAAACTGCATCAGATGATCAAGAAGATATAAAGAAGTCCTTTTTGCATAAACGGTGAAAGAAGTTCTCACATTATTCTGAGTCCATACATAACCATCACATTTCACATTTATGAATGGGCATCCTCTCAGCAAATGCCACCGAACCGAGTATCCGTTGGCGCTGGTCTGAATGCTGATGGATGCCTCAAGATTTCATCTCTTCCACAGGCATTCATACACGTCTCCACCGGGTTCAGCAACACGGAGCGCGCGAGCATAGGCGAACGTGTGTATGACCTGCCGAACGCGCTGCCGAGCATGCTCGCGAGCGCGCTCGCCGTGCCTGACGACGCCACACCGGATGAGATCCATAGGTGGGTAGTTTGAGCATAAAGCGCGAAGTAGAGCGGGAGCGAGGCGCTCTCTGTCCAACATGTGTAGGGATGAACACCTGTCAAACAGCAGATCTTCTTTTCATTATTTTATTTCTGTCACTACGTTAAGTACACTTTTACTGCCACACAACTGTCCGTCACCACGCACCGACACTGAATCCCCAACCCGTCGAGTGAACCAATCCCCCACTACCGTTACCGGAACTCGCATTTTTTTAAGTCGCTCATTTGACTGCCCGGCAATGAAGTTCCGTGTTGCCAGCATAGAAAAACATTATTCTACTATTTTAATTATTTATTTTAATAGATATTTAATACTTACTAGTTGACCCGACAGACGTTGTCCTGCCCGTTCCTTTTTTTAAATTTTAGATCTTTTAAACCTTCCCTGGACTTCCACGAATATTTCAAGACTAAAATTATTCAAATCGGTTCGGCCATTCTCGAGTTTTAGCGAGACTAAGAACAGCAATTCATTTTATATATAAGAGACTAGCGAACCTGGCAGACATTGTCCTGCCCGTGTTTTTTTTTGATTTTTTCATCGTTTAAACCTTCCCTGGACTTCTACGAATATTTTGAGACTAAAATTATTCAAATCGGTTCAGCCGTTCTCGAGTTTTAGCGAGACTAACGAACAGCATTTCATTTTTATATATAAGAAGAAGATTAGTGAAAAATATATATATTTGAGATTGATAAATAAAATCAGACCTTACACATAGAACACAACTCGATTCGCTACCGCTTATACACAATTCAAGTATCTCATTCCCATTGGATCTACTGAAAGTGAATAGTTATGCAAAAATTTGTGATTTTCGTTGTGTTTTCGATTTTTTTATAGCAATAAAAATAGCTGCTATGTAATTCAAATCTTTTTAAGTTAGATTAATTTTTTTATTATTGGGAATTTACATATTTATAATGGTTCTCCCAACTCCCAAGTCACAGGCTCTGCCTAGTTTGGGGACCCCTGCAAAATTTCGTGCGTTACAATCTTCAAATTGCACAATGCAATCTGCTCAAGGTTGACTTATTATAATTGTATTTTGTGTTATATTGTACTTGTGCAATACAGAAATATGTATTATTATTATTTATTATTAAGTGCCTCTCCCGAGTTCTGTGAGCCAAAGGCTTATGAGAGAAATAGAAAAGTACTCCACTAACCAATATATATTACGACATATGAACCGAATCACGGGAGAACGCGTGGGCACTGCGTGGGCCCTTTTCCCCTACGGCCCTGTTGTACAGCTCTCCCATTTCTGTGTGTCCCTTTCATTACTAATGTATCACAATTTAATTGATAAACACAAATTCAAAACAAAACACTCGTTTAAATACACGTACGGACTTGTTTTGATGCATGCCATGTGATATTTTGCCAGTGACTCCCCGCCGCCTCATGACTTTCGTAACAGTTCGTTAAATCTCGACGGTCGCTCGGACCTTAGGCGAAACCTTCGGCTTCGGCCGGGTTTTGGGCCGAAGCCGAATGTTTCGCCGAAGGTGGATATTTTGACCGAAGGTGGCCGAAGCCGAAGCCGAAGCTTCGGTCGGACACTAGGATGCACAAATTTCAAAGCATTATTTTTACTTCGAAAGATAATTTAATCACGTTGGTTTTCAATTACTACTTACTCCTTTGGCGCAGCGAGCCAAAGTGTGTGTTGGCCTCCGACACAAGAGAACGCCATCTGATCCGGTCTTGCGCCGCCTCTTGCCAGTCCGCAACTTGTAGCTCCTGCAGATCTGACATGACAGCGTCCTTCCAGCGGTATCTGGGCCGGCCGACTGGGCGGCGGCCTCGAGGTATTAGTTTAAAATTGGTCGCTATTCGAACAAAGGGAGGAAATAAAAGCTAATTAGACTTTAAATATTCCTCTATATTTAAATTACAAGGGACAATGCTAAGGCGACCGCGATCAAATGTGAAGTGAAGTATAGAGAACACAATTTTGGCTAATGTACTAAAGGAAGCAAACAATTAAGAACTTTATGTTAATTACTTTAAAGATACAAATAATTATAAACAGAGAGTCCCACTACTGGATTTCCAAGGTTAACTAGGTGGAAACAGAGCTGTGATTGGACGAATATGATCGTATGATGTATGAGGTGATTTTAAAACATAAGTAGAGCTACAAACTACACCAGGACTACACAAATGCATCTACTAAAGCTGCCTAACTACGTAATAAATTAAAGTGGGTCTGCGTCGCATCTTGTGTGCGTAGACAATAATTAAAGCTGGTCAAAATCCGTTTTTCCGTTAAGCCCACCAGCTAGTTCCCTGGCTCATTCGGGCGTTTTTAAACAGGAAACTTATAACTTTACATCTTCTCGTTCCAGAATAATATCTCCGAAACCAAACACGTATACGTACACCAAGATGATGGGCGAGACGGTGGTGGTGGAACACCGGAGCAAGTACCCGGTCGCCATCTTCAGGCCCACCATCGTGACAGCTTCGCTGAAGCACCCCTATCCGGGTTGGACAGAGAGTTTGAACGGACCTGGCGCCTTCATCATTTCTCATTGTAAAGGTAAGTTTGTTATTGAACTGGAAAAAAATATATTTTAAACGACGCCAGCGCAGGAATCCAAACTCATACAACTGTAATCACTTGGAGAGCTGGAGCTGGAAGTCGCACGATTCAAAATACAACTCATATAGTGGCACGGAAAATATATATAGTGGCATGGAAACACATCCCACTAAAACTTTTAGAATTGCACGCCATTAATAATGGTTCAATAAGCGGATGTATAATAGCTGATCAATAATTTGACAATCTTCAGTGTACCTTAACCAAACCCAAATAAAGATCACGCCACTACACGTGGCTTCTTCGGGAGATGTGGTCGCTGTCCACGCGCGTGGACAGTTGATGACGCATCGGGCGCAGCGAGGGGCGACGAGGGCGGCGGTCATGACGCCCCGCGACTTGACCACCGAGCGGCGCATACATCACCCGCGTCTATCCGACTCTTGTACCGACACCTTTACTAATAAACCTATGTTAAATACAGTCCGCGTTATATTTTATAATACCACAACCACCAGCTCATTCATTGGTCCTTCGAGCCGGATGTGTCATCATCTGCCCACGCGCATCGCGGGTGGACAGTCGCTTCGACAGATTACGAGCGATTGACTGTCTATCTGTCTGCCCATCACATAGGTCATCTTCATCATCATCATATTAGCCTCTCGACGCTCACTGCTGAGCCTAGGCCTCCACCAAGGATTACCAAAGCCTTCGGTCCCGCATCCAGCGACTTCCTGCGACCTTCACCAGATCCTCGGTCCACCTGGTATGGTGTCTGCCCACGGAGCGTGCAGGCATCACATAGGTGCCTGGATTTGATCATAATAGTATATAGTCCTCCTGGCCGATTTCGACCACGGCGGCCAATCTCAACAGAGATCAGCCAACTACGCAGGAGATATTATAGTGCACTCACTGTTCCATCACTCTCAAAGTTCGGTGAGACGGCAATCCGACATGACCGGAGAGAGATCAGGCGCAGGACTAACGGCTTAACGTGCTTTCCGAGGCACCGGGGGTGTAACACCGCCAACTTCCCGACTCCGAGCAGTTTTTGAGAAATTCATGACAGAAAATCTCAGAAACAATTTTGGCTCGACCTGGGATTCGAACCCAGGACCTCTCGGATGTAAGGCAGAAACTTTGCCACCACACCAACGAGGCAGTCAATAATAATCATAATAATCACTCGCAAGACATCATTGCTATCTCTAAATTTAATGAGATTTTCAAGTTACCTCAAGTGGTTTGCATATTTACTTTGCAATCGTACCTATTTATTTACAAGGTAGTCAACCCCTCTTGTCAGTGGCACACGCTGCGCTTTTCAGCAAATTATCTCCAATCTCGAACTTTCCCAACTCCAAAACCTATCAACCATCACCAACTTTAAAGGTTATTTTATGATTCATTTTTATTTAAAACTTGATTGCACAAGAAATGTACAAAGGGTGGACTTAATATCATTTAAAAGCATTTTCTGCAAGTCAACCTAAGGTCATCCAGAAAGAAGGCAATGAGTGCAGTGAAAATTAAATGAGAATGGTTAATTGTGGTTTATAACGCAAAAATAAAAAAACAATATATAGATATAATATGAATAAATAAAAGTAAATATTAAAGTTATCAGTCCATTGCGCTATGTGCCCTGCCCACTGCCACTTAAACACTGACGACATTTCGAACATTAAAGGATCCAACTGGATGCAAGCTGATTGTATTTGCCCATCTGGAAGTCATAGGTGGAGACCTTAACAGTCAATGGAAGTCAGGAAAGCTCGATCAGCTCATACTAGTGGGATACGTAGAGCGAAGAAGGAACAGAGGAAAAGCACCTACTAAATGGCCAGACGCCATTTTAGAGGCATCGCGCTGCAATACCCAGAGAACGATACATCTGCTGATAGAGGTGCTTGTTGCGCAGTGGTCGCAGCGCTTTGGTAGTGATACCAAAAGTTAAGCAAACTACGGCGCAGTAATGTTTGGGACGGGTGACCATTCTGACCAAACAAGTGACGTCTATTTACAAGCATCTCCGTGCTTCGGAAGGCACGTTAAGCTGTTGGTCCCGGTTAATATCGATAGATATTAGTCGTTAAACCTGGTCAGAGGTTCTCGGGCGGCTTCATAACATCTGACAGTACGGTTGGTCACTTACCGTTCAAACACCCCTCCCCAATCCGCACTGAGCCCGCATGGTTGAGTATGAGTCGGACCACCTAATAGTTAAGGTGAGGCCTGTGCCCAGGAGTGGGACGTATATAGGCTGATGAGATACATCTGGCGCAAAACAGAAAAGCCTGGACACACGTGACGTGGTCGCGACCCCCAGCCATGGGGTCAAAACGAATAAAAATCATTAAATGTAGAATTATAATGGCTGATGACTGCCTCGTTGGTGTAGTGGCAAAGTTTCTGCCTTACATCCGAGAGGTGCTGGGTTCGAATCTCAGGTTGAGCCGATATTGATTCTGAAATTTTCTGTCATAAATTTCACAAAACAGCTCGGAGTCGAGAAGTTAGCGGTGTTACACCCCCGTGCCTCGCTGCGCACGTTAGGCCATTGGTCCTGCGCCTGATCTCTCTCCGGTCAAGTAGGATTGCCGTCTCACCGAACTTTGAGAGTGATGGAACAGTGAGTGCACCTGTGTATTGCGCTCACACTTGTGCACTATAATATTTCCTGCGTAGTTGGCTGATCTTTACTGAGGTTTGCCGCCGTGGTCGAAATTAGCCAGGATGACTATAACTATAATCTATTTTGGCTGATTATGACAATCACGTAATGTTTCCAGGTTTACTCCACGTTTTCAGAGTGAAAGGCTCTTGTCGCGCTGACCTCATTCCGGTGGACATTGCTATAGACACGCTCATCGCTGTCGCATGGGAGACTGCCATAGACAAGTGAGTAAAATTTTGTTGTACTAGCTGTCTTGAATAACGATTATTTGAATGATAAACATGTTTTTTTTTTAACTTATTTACTTTGATAGGTACCCATAACAGAGACACAATCGTAACAATTAACATTAAAATAGTTAGACATACAGATTTGATTGCAGCTCCAATGGCAAGTGTACACAGCATGCAAAATGAGTTAACATATTTAAAATATAATTAGATTATTACATCAATACAATAGTTACACTGGGAAATTACTATTCAGAATATTAATAAATGGAATTAAATTACCTATAAACCATTAAAGACAATAATCACTAATATGGAATACGGAATAATAAATTAATAATAACAGATGAATTAATAATAAGATACTACATCATCTACTTACATTATTATTATTATTGAAATTGTTATTACTAGTATCTTATTATTAATTCACGTATGGACTAGGTCATAGCAGCACAATAATTCATGTACCTTATTGTATGGACTGGCTCATAGCAGCACAATAATTCATGTACCTTATTGTATGGACTGGCTCATAGCAGCACAATAATTCATGTATCTTACTGTATGGACTAGCTCATAGCAGCACAATAATTCATGTACCTTATAGTATGGACTGGCTCATAGCAGCACAATAATTCATGTACCTTATAGTATGGACTGGCTCATAGCAGCACAATAATTCATGTACCTTATAGTATGGACTGGCTCATAGCAGCACAATAATTCATGTACCTTATTGTATGGACTAGCTCATAGCAGCACAATAATTCATGTACCTTATTGTATGGACTGGCTCATAGCAGCACAATAATTCATGTACCTTATTGTATGGACTGGCTCATAGCAGCACAATAATTCATGTACCTTATTGTATGGACTAGCTCATAGCAGCACAATAATTCATGTACCTTATTGTATGGACTAGCTCATAGCAGCACAATAATTCATGTACCTTATAGTATGGACTGGCTCATAGCAGCACAATAATTCATGTACCTTATAGTATGGACTGGCTCATAGCAGCACAATAATTCATGTACCTTATAGTATGGACTGGCTCATAGCAGCACAATAATTCATGTACCTTATAGTATGGACTGGCTCATAGCAGCACAATAATTCATGTACCTTATAGTATGGACTGGCTCATAGCAGCACAATAATTCATGTACCTTATAGTATGGACTGGCTCATAGCAGCACAATAATTCATGTACCTTATAGTATGGACTGGCTCATAGCAGCACAATAATTCATGTACCTTATTGTATGGATTAGCTCATAGCAGCACAATAATTCATGTACCTTATAGTATGGACTGGCTCATAGCCGCACAATAATTCATGTACCTTATTGTATGGACTGGCTCATAGCAGCACAATAATTGGGATGATGACACCTATCTTAAATATTGTCAAGAACATGGTGTATAAAAAACATAGCCCCTATGAAGTTAATACAACCAATATATTTCAAAAAAAGCTGTAGAAACCAATTTTTAAACACACAAAACGCAATAAATATTCGGTCAATTGACTCCGATTTCTGATACATGACCGTGACGTCACAATCATTTATTCCCATTCGAAATCTATGGAGGCAGACCGTTTTGACAGATAATAAAAAGTATGTCAACGATTGGTGGTGTCGTCTAGCCAATTCATGTACCTTATTGTATGGACTAGCTCATAGCAGCACAATAATTCATGTACCATATCCGATAAGCATTATTTTACTCGTAAAGAGGCAATGACAATGGTGACCTGGTGGTTTTTTGCGCAGCTTCTTCTCGGCACTGGCCAACAAGTTGTCGCCAAGCTGTAGTAGGGTTTTTAGGACGTGTGAAAGGGGAACTTTCACACTGTGGGTCTATTTACAGAAATAAATGACTTTTATGACTTTATGACTTTTTGAAATGAAACGAAAAAAAAATTTTTTTGCCCCAAAAATGGCTATCAAAACAGGTACAAGCTCAGCATGTTTTGTCATGTAAGACATGCAAATATAAACAGAGGTGGTTTACAATTACAATTTGTTTGTACATAGTGGGGATCGAACCCGCGACTCTTGGTTTTAGAAGTCCGACATGTGGACCACTGCACCAAACTAAAAATAAACTTTATTCAGTAATGAGCATACATAAATAACATATTAAGAACGTTAAATTTACCAGTAGGTACTGAAACCTACTCACCATAGCCATCTTAAAATAAAATAAAAATAGACCTGCTGACTGTCGCTATACAGCCCACTTCACTTTCCCTACGCCTCACAAACAATAATCAACCGGCACCTATGTCACCTCCTAAACAGGGAAGGGATACCGCAGGTTTTGGTGGTACATTTTGGTTATAAGTGAATTAGAATAATTGGTCAATGAGCTGCATAAGAGAATTTTAAGAACCAAAGTATCTGTAAAGGCACTAATAATTAGGTGATAAATTGTTCAATATCTCTCTTATAAGCCTGGTCCGGGTCTGTTGATTTTAGAGCTTGAAGTGACTTAAAGGTTATCTCATCTCTCTCATCTCATCAACCTATATATGTCCCACTGCTGGGCACAGGCCTCACCTCAACTATGAGGTGGTACGAGCCATACTCTACCACGCGGGCTCAGTGCACCGCAGTGGAGGGGTGTTTGTAAAGTAAGTGACCAATCTTACTGTCAGATGATATTAGGCCGCCCGAGGGCCTCTGACCAGGCTTAACGACTAATATCTATCGATATTAACCGGGACCAACAGCTTAACGTGCCTTCCGAAGCACGGAGATGCTTGTAAATAGACGTCACTTAAATGGTCAGAATGGTCACCCATTCCAAACATGACCGCGCCTTAAGTTGCTTAACTTTAGGTATCACTACCAAAGCGCTGCAACCACTGCGCCACAAGCACCACTTAAATGTTATAGAGCAGTGATAAATGAGTGATCCGGAGCCGGATCCGGATTTTCCCCGGAGCGGAGCCGTGTCCTTTTTAGGACGCTGGGAGTCCCACACACGGCTGAGGCCCCCGGGCTTCGGCTATGGATCTAAAAGGGGTTTTCCTGCGATAAAAAAAGGCCTCACAAACAAATTTGACGGCTTATTATTTACCAGAGGTGGCCAACTTAATTATACATAAGATCTACTGTTTACTCACGAAACCCTGTGCGATCTACCATGTATGTATGCTTCTTGAAATCTTAAATGAAACAGCATAGTGTTTAGTACACAATCATAAAATATTTTTTATCGAACAGTCTTAAGAGTTCCTTTTCGTATCACACATGAGATTGTTTCCTTGAATTTACTAAATACTTTGAAATGGAAGTCTTGATGATGTTCAATCAAAATTTTTAGGTCCTATCTATACGTATAGATTAGTGTTAGCATTGCGTCGCAGTATCTGCCACTAGTTTAGCATAATCAGGTTTGTAGCTTATTGATCATCGCGTGCCGAAAACAAAAGACTATACTGCGTAGAATAGATGATAAATACCGTGAAGGAACAGCGATTGAAAAATGATACAAAATGATGCTGAAGTAGTTGGTATATTATTATAAAACAAAATTTCAAGATGGTTGATTTTTAAGGTCGCCATTGCTTGTAAAAGTCAAAACTAAAGTAAACTTAAATTAGGCTGTTTCATATGTCCACCAGTCCTACTCTTAGAACTTTTTATCTGTCTATTGAAGAATCAGCCCAGTGGCTACCTGTAAGTAAGGCAACACTCTAAAATGACCCCTAATGATCAGTGTATATCAATGTGTGGTGTATGCTTTGTTAGTTGTCCTTATTAAATAGACATGGGTAGTTCCTGAATGAATGACTCAATTGAAGTACTTCACCTATCTAGTCCACATATATCACTCACTCCCTTTCGTTCAAAGCAGTTCATTTAGTTCAATGTAGTTCCTTCAGTAACTCAGTGATATCGTACGGATATATTTTTTTTAGTACAGTAGTTTTGTTTTTAAAAACGCCAACCTAGTGTAATTAATAAATGTGGCTTAATTCTAGGCTGATAGTCCCAAGCCTTAGTATAAGTATGAAGGAAAATCAGTTTTCTATGTAAATTTTACCTTTTTTTTTAAATAATACATTTTTTAATTTTAATTCTTTACTGACAGCTTCTAATATAAAATTATTAAAGTCATTAGAATAGTCAACAATGGTTCATATTACATAATTATGCAACGCAATTTTAACACTACTTCATTATTTAGTTCAATAGAACGTTATAAAAGCCTCTATAGATTTACTGAACTAAATGTACTAATTGAACTAGATGAGTGATACATATCTTTAACTCCCACTGAACTATATCACTCCTTTCAGTTCAGTGAACGATTTTGCGCATGTCTATTTTTAAACAAAGTAATTTATTTATATTTTTTGCCTTGCCGCGATCGACTAGACTAATGGTCGCGATCGACCGGTTGGCCACCCCTGGCTTACACTATCTGCATCTACCTAAGCCACCATCTTATCGTCTTTTTCTTTTTCTTCGTTGGCTTATAATTATGTAGGTAACAACACTACCTCGGTGGGTATCATAATATCGACTGCCTTGTAAAACATAACTTCGTGATGTCGCCAGATATATCAAGCGAAGTTTCGCGAAGTCGCACGACTTCGCCTGACATCACTAGGGACATAAGTCGCGCGATATCGCCAGATAAGTTAGGCGAAATCAGCCGGCTTCGCTTGACATGTCACCGATACATGTCGTGTGACATTTTTCCCCGTAGTGTATCCTTAGCTTTAAAGGGTTTTCCTGCGATTAAAAAAGGGCCTCACAAACAAATTTGACGGCTCATATTTACTTTCTTCCAGCCTGAACACAGTCCGCGTATACAACTGCAGCAGCAGCGACAACCCCACCACGTGGGGGGAGTTCCGGGACGTCACAGTGCAGGTGGGGAGGGAGCGCCCCCTCGCAGATGTCGTGTCGTATCCGTATTGCTTCTTCGTTGAGCACAGGTAAGGGACATCGTTCTATAATTCATCGTCACAAACTTTTATTTTTTATTTATTTTTATTTATTAATTTTTGGGAAACATACAGTTATATATATATAACTGTATGTTTCCCAATAACACATTTATCGTCACAAACTTTTATTTGTTATTTATTTTTATTTATTAATTTTTGGGATACATACAGTTATAACATTACATGACAAAATAGGGATTTAAAATAACACATAAGCCAATTAAGTTTCCTCGGCTTAAATATTACATAGAGCAAACCATTATTTAACATTAAAATATGTGAAACTACAAAATTATATGACATAATGGCAGAGAAACAACAATTACTTATTATTGCAGCAAGTTATGAATTTCTTTTTTAAATTTAACAAAAGTTGAACTTAACTTTAAGATAGTATTAAAAATAAAATATATAGAAAAAATCCCATCCATTGAGATAAGTACGTATGTATTTCATGTTTTAAATTTCAGGTTTTTGTTTGAGGCAGCGAGATTTTTTATACAAACACTCCCATTTCACGTGATTGAGTACCTGTCAAGATTGTTCAACCATCAGAAATCTAGGTAAGTGATCTGAGTATGTTTAAAAATAATTAAATTTAACAAACATAAGCCAGAAAAAAACCGGTCAAGTGCGAGTTGGACTCGCGCACCGAGGGTTCCGTACAAACCTGTAGGTATATAAGTAAAAGTTCACCCATCACGGGTATTATAGACTTAAGTATTTAATATAAATTTTAATTTAATATCTCAACGCGTTCATGAGATAAGGAGTAGTAACTTTGAAATTTTCAAAATGTCAAATATATTTTTAAAAAATATTTTTTTTATACGATGAAACTGAAAATTTACAGTTTTCGTAATTTTTCCTATATCTGTACTATAAGACGTGACTTCGTGCTAAATTTCAAGATTCTAAGTTTACGGGAAGTACCCTGTAGGTTTTGATTCCCGTGCGAGTTTCGAAAATTTGTGGCTTAAATGGCTGTATCTTTTGATTGCGTTGGCTTAGAAGGTTGATTTTTCTACAGCTTCCAGGGACAGTAGACTTAAGTATCATATAGAAATTTCAGTTTGATACCTCCACGCGTTCCTGAGAAAAACGGTCTTGACAGACGGACGGACGGACGGACAGACGGACAACAAAGTGATCTTATAAGGGTTCCGTTTTTTTTTGAGGTACGGAACCCTAAAAACCAGAAAAAACCTCACCGAAACCAGTCCAGTCGTTCGGAGCTACGATGCTACAGACAGAGACGCGGGCCTTACTGCGAAAATCTTAATCCGTATACGATAATCGTTTTTTCGTTTTATAACACATGTACGTGACAGCATGTCAAGGTAACACTGTAGCATCTTATGCGCATGTAACAAGAGCGATAAAATTCGTAGCGTGATATGCTATCGTCTGTACACGTTATTGTTTTTACAGATATCGGATCTCGTAGTAAGCCTTCAGTAGTTTTAAGATGTTTACAACAGCATAAAGCTCTTACAAAGTTATTTAAAAGTGTTTCTTTCCAGGATGAACCTGATCAAGCTCCATCATAGGTTGTGCAGCATGAGTGATGTGTACCTTTTCTTCACAATGAACGAATGGACATTTGACACGAGCAATGTGAGGAAACTGCGCGCGCGCATGTCGAGTGAAGATGCTGCCACTTTCAACCTGGACACTGCCTCTATAGAGTGAGTCTTGCTGACGTAGTTAGCCGTGACAACCTCCTTGGTGGTTAAGAAGTTGGCTATTAACCAAGAGGTCGCGGGTTCGATCTCCGCACTGTACAAATATTTGTGTGCATGATCATGTCTGTTTGTACTGGTCTGAGTGTTACAATGTATTTATTTAAGTTTATTTGCTATACCACTGTTGATTCTGATATCTGAAACATAAGGGCTTAGGCTACTTACCACGGAGTCCACCATATTATATTATAAGCAACCACCCCGTAGGCCACAACAACTACCCCCGCCGTTTTCTTTATAAGCAGTGACGCAGGCGGCGGCCGCTCACTTAGATCCGAGCGTTCGAAGCGTGCACATCGGTCGTGACGTAGTTACGTATATTTTCGGTTTAGGCTTAAGTACATAGATTCTGTTTCTCTGAATATAATTAGTTTTTGTTTCAAACATTTCTTAATTTATTTAAAAAGTAATAAATAACGGTTTTCCCTGCATTTGTTTTTTTTTAAGCATTTCTACTTCTGGTTTCTAAAATCAGAAGTGGGATAAGTAACACATAGCCCACTTTAAAGAGAAACAGAGTCTTGTATACGGTTTAGTTATCTCGCGAGTGTTTTGTGATCATGGCTGGCGGATCTAGCCGTAGCGAGCGTAAATCGCGACGCCGTACACGCAGTCGGTCTAGTGATAGGTCGCGATATCGTTCACGTAGCCGTTCCAGGGCGTCTGCGCAAAACCGTCCGTCGCGGCGCCGTTCCCGTAGTGAAAGTCATGTGCGATCTCGTGATGCGTCGCGGCGTGATCGTTCACGCCACCGTTATCGCCGCGAAAGTAGGTCAAAGTCACCCGGTAGGCAAAATACCACGGCCGTGTCTATTCAGAGTGCGCTTAATTCTATCATGAATCGTTTAACGTCGATAGAAAATAGTCGTGTAACAAATAGTGCAAATGGAACGATAGTGCGTTGTGATCCCAGTAACGTAAATAATACCATCGAGGGCGAGTCGAACGTATCGCATTCCAATACGTGTTGCACACCAGATCTTCAGGCAAGTACCCATGAGGCACGAACCTCAGATTGTTTACCTAATACCCCGCAAGTAAATAACTTAGAATCCGGTTTGTTAGACACGACGAGGGCACTTGCCGACGCTCTGAAATCATTGCAACCGATTCGATCTCAAAACTACTTTGTTTCATGCTTTGATCCTTCTATTCACAACATAGATTCATGGTGCGACGAGGTCGACCGTGCCCAGATATCTAATGGTTGGAATGACTACGAGTGTCTTTCGCGGATTGGGTCGTGTCTCAAGGGTGATGCAAAAATCTGGCTTAACGAATGGGTTACGGCAGAGCGTACGTGGACCAATTTTAAACGCGAATTTAAGTCGTTATGTCCGCGTAAGTTAGATTATGCCAACATTCTTTTTGAAACGATGAGTACCACGTCCGATAAATACGTTACTTATGCAGAATATGCGCGTCGTACGCTATTACGTTTACGAATAGTTAACGGACTAAGTGACGAGCTTATGACTTTAATAGTGATCCGCGGTATCGATAATCCTCAGGTTCGGGCTGCCGCGGCCAATGCACAGTTAAATACGGAAACGATAGTGTCGTTCTTATCTATTTATACCAAACCGGTTCGTTCTAAACCTGACGCGCACACTTTAGGATCAAATAAACGTCCGAATCAACCTACCTCAATTCGTATTGAGCAAAAGTGCTTCACGTGCGGTCGTAGGGGACATATTAGTCGCTATTGTCGCTCGAAACCTAATTCAAATAATTCAAATAAAACTTCTGCGCCAAACACCAGCAATATTATTTGCACTTTTTGTAAGAAGCCAGGTCACTCTGAAGAGGTGTGCTTTGCCAAAAATCGTTCCCAATCGCGAAATGAAAGGAATGTAAACCTTTGTACGGAAAATAGGTTGAAGTCAGCGGGTGCAAATGATATTGTTGTGGCTGTAGTTGACGGTATTCCCATGGATGCTATTATTGATAGTGGTGCGCTTAACGTGTCTCTCATTTCGTCCGACGTACTCAAATACCTTTCTTGTCAACCGAAACCGATACATTGCGTCTTAAAGGGCATTAGCGATAAAGAGATAGTCGCCCAATCGTGCGTTACCGTTACTCTCGAGTTTAGTCAGGTCTCAATAGAAGCGGACTTGATCGTGGTCCCGTCTTCATGTATGAACGCGCCGATCATAGTAGGAACCGATATTCTGAACCGCGACGGAATCGTTTATATCCGAACTAAGGATAGTCAATATCTAGCTAGGTCCGATGATTCCTCGACCCAAGTTAACGCGGTACGTAGTCAACCTTTGGACATAAACACGCCCCTTCAGGGAAACGAACGTGAGTCCTTGATGGAAGTAATTAGGGAGTTCTCGGAGTTTTTGATCGCTGGTACGGCAACCACAACCGTTAAAACCGGTGAGATGGACATAAAATTAACGAGTTTGACACCCGTCGTTTACCGACCATATAAGCTTTCATACGATGAAAAGCTCCGGGTTCGCAAAATTATAGACGATCTCTTGGACAAAGGAATCATTAGGGAGTCTAAATCGGAGTATGCGAGTCCGATCATACTTGTAAAGAAGAAGGACGGTTCGGACCGACTATGCGTAGACTTTAGGGCGCTAAATCGTCTGACTGTCAAAGATCGGTATCCGCTACCTTTGATCGATGACCATATCGATCGGTTGGGGAACTACAAGTACTTCACCAGCCTCGATATGGCCACAGGCTTCCACCAGATACCGATAAATGAGCAGTCTATACCCCTTACTGGATTCGTTACGCCGGAAGGGCATTATGAATATATCAAAATGCCTTACGGATTGACGAATTCTCCTATAGTGTATCAGCGCATCATCAATAATACCTTGCAACGCTTCGTAGAAGCGGGTCAGGTACTGGTATACGTAGACGATGTGCTGATTATGAGCTCCACGGTCTCCGAGGGTATTCGTCTTCTGAAAGAAGTCTTGCAGACGCTCACTGCCGCGGGTTTTTCCATAAATCTTCGGAAGTGTTCGTTTCTAACTACAGAAGTCGAATATCTTGGGCGAGTGGTGAGTCAGGGTCAGGTTAGGCCGAGCCCACATAAGGTGGAGGCTCTTGTAAATTCCCCGATTCCCGAAAACGTACGCCAAGTACGCCAGTTCTTAGGGCTTGCAGGCTATTTCCGGCGTTACGTTAAAAACTATGCCACATTAACCGCGTGCGTTGCTAATTTAACCAAAAAGGATGTCGAGTTCAAATGGGGTCCAGATCAGGAGAAAGTACGGCAAACTTTGATAAATATTCTCACTAACAAACCGGTTTTGGCTGTTTTTGACCCCCAGCTGCCCACCGAAGTTCATACGGACGCTAGTAGTGCCGGGTATGGAGCAGTCCTATTACAAACCCATAGTGATGGTAGTAAACACGTGGTAGCGTATTTTAGCAAATCAACTCAGGGCGCGGAATGTAAATATCACTCATATGAGTTAGAGACGCTGGCGGTCGTTAAGGCATTACAACACTTTCGACACTACCTCGTGGGTTTGCAATTTAAAGTAGTTACCGACTGTAATGCCTTGAAGGCCACTGAGCGCAAGAAAGATTTGTTGCCGCGTGTCGCACGTTGGTGGATTTACCTCCAGGATTTTAATTTTTCTATAGAGTACCGAAAAGGGGTAATGATGCCACACGCGGACTACTTTAGCCGTAATCCTCCGGTTGTTGTCGCGAACCAAATTTCTAAACCGCGTAACTGGGCTCAGATAGCGCAGTCTGCTGATAATGAGACACAGGGGTTGTTGCAACAGCTAAGGGATGGCGAACTTGACTCGACACGATATGTTTCCCAAAATGACATTCTTTATTACAAATATTTGCCGGTCGGTGAGGATGCCCGCCTCCTTTGTTACGTTCCTAAAGGGCATAGGCTTAGCTTACTAAGAATATTTCATGATGAACATGAACATATTAACGCTGACAAAACTCTCGATTTGATTCTCAAGCACTTTTGGTTTCCGGGGCTCCGCCAATTTGTAAATAAATACGTGTCACACTGCTTAGTTTGCATTTCAAAGAAAAGGGTGCCGCGATCCCCGAACCAGAACATCACATCTTGGGAAAAACCCAACTCCCCCTTCCACACGATTCATATGGACGTGTTAGGTCCACTTCCCATGTCTAATGGTTTTAAGTTTTTGCTAGTCATTATTGATGCCGCGACCAAGTTCTGTCTCTTGTACCCAATTTACCGACAAGATGTAGGCGAGTTAAAACGGGCTTTTATGCAGGCGGTTTCCCTCTTTGGGGTCCCTCAGTTAATCGTTACCGACAGGGGACGTATGTTTGAGTCCGGGGATTTTGTGACTTGGGTAACCGAATTAGGGAGCGACTTGCACTACATCACACCGGAGATGCACCACGCGAACGGTCAGGCGGAACGCTACATCCGCACCGTCCTCAATATGTTGCGGATCGAGGTGAATCACAAAGCCTCCTCCTGGTCGGAAGCCTTATGGAAGTTGCAGCTGGTCCTCAACATCACGAAACAAAAGACCACACAGGCTTCACCCCTCAATCTGATGATTGGTACTGATGGGACCACCCCAGTGATCCAAAACCTCATCCGTGACGTTGCCGTTGAAGGCACCAATACCAATAGAGAAGCGCTGCGTGAGATATGCCGAAGCCGAGCGAACGAGCTGATGACTGCGAACAGACGCCGTCAAGATGACTACGCAAATCGACTTCGACGCCAACCTCGCCAGTTTAATGAATGAATGAATGAATATTTTATTTGCTCATAAATAGGGTTACACTGAAGATCTTAATTGTAATATTGTTCGTCCTATTTAACTATTAAAAATAGCATGCAAACATTAATTATTATATTATATTATATTAAATTCAGTCTATAATAAAATTAGTATGATTTTACAATAATGTCAATGTCTATGTATATGTCAATCTATTAAATCCAGCAATGTCAAGTCAACTTAAACTAATCCTAGCTATTCAAAAACTCTTGAAATGTATAAAATGCATGGTCTACCAGCCATTCGTATAAACTTTTTTTAAACTGATTAAGTGGTTTATCTTTAATACATTTAGGAATCTTATTAAATATTAATACACACATACAAAAGCAGTTTTTTTGGATCCGCGCACTTTTTGGTATGAAATCAAGAACCAGCCGGTTGCAATTTCTAGTACAGCGTGCATATAAATCTTTGGCCTTAGTGAAATGTTTGGGGTTTTGTTTGACAAATTTTGCAGCCACAAATATGTACAGGCAGGGCAATGTTAAGATATGTAATGATTTAAAAAGTGGCTTGCATGATTCATCTGGTGCTAAACCGCAGATGGCCCTTACACACTTTTTTTGCGCTATAAATGCCTTACGCATATCAGAACTGTTTCCCCAAATAATTAAGCCGTAACGTAGTACCGATTCTATATAAGCATAATAGGCTGTGAGTGCTGTTGCTCTTGTAGCTACTCTTGCTAATTTATACAAAACAAATGAAAATCTGTTAATTTTATTACATACATTTTCTACATGTTGCTTCCAATCTAATTTACTATCAATTTGTATACCTAAAAATCTAGTACTATATGCATGTTTAACCACTTGTCCTCCATGATGGATGTTTAAATTTTGAACATTATTATTGAAATTAATGAAGCATGTTTTGTCAATATTTGCAATTAAGTTGTTTGATTTCAGCCAGGTGACAACTAACATTAATGTTCTATTAACTTCATTTTCATGTTCTAATATCCCTTTTTTATTGTTTGTAGTCACAATCACAGATATATCGTCTGCAAAAAGTATGCTTTTATGATCAGTGCAGTTTGGGAAATCATTGATATAAATGAGGAATAGTAGAGGACCTAATATACTGCCTTGTGGGACTCCAGTGTTATTGATTTTATATTCTGATTGATATGCTTGAATAATTTTGCTTTTTCCGTCAAGTTGCGTAATTTCTACTAATTGCATTCGGTTATGTAAATACGTCATGATCCAGCTTAAGGCTTCACCTCTGATACCGCAATTTTCTAATTTTTTTAGAAGCTGTTTATGTGACACAAAGTCAAATGCCTTTGACATGTCAAAGAAAAGAACGGTTACATAATTATCGTTATTTATGCTTCGAAGTATATTATTAACAAGGTCAAAAGCTGCTAGAGCTGTTGATTTATTTTTTTGAAACCCATACTGACTACTATTTAAAACATTGTACTTTTCGAAAAATGCTACAAGTTTGCTGTATACAACCTTTTCATATACTTTAGACAAAATAGGTATGAGTGTGATTGGTCGATAGTTGTTTAAATCCGACATTGAACCTTTCTTCTTATACAAAGGTTTTACTATCGAACGTTTGAGGCTGTCAGGGAAAGTACCAGATGTCATTGACAAATTTATCAGAAAAGCTAATATCACGCTTAGCTGTTCTTTGCATGCTTTTATCACTTTGGTGCATACTTGGTCATATCCTTCGGAATTCGTATTATTTAGTGTCATAATTATCTTTTGTACGTAATATTTGTCAACAGGAGTAAGATAGATTGAATTATTTAATGTCTTCGTATTTTTATTATAATAGTTGTTATTATTATTATTTAAATATGTCAGATTAGTAAAAAAGTCATTAAATTTTGTCGCTATTTCCAAAGGGTTCCTAATTATATTACCATCAATTTCAATTTTATCAATGTGGTTATATGCATTAGATGTACCACACGATTCATTTTTTATAACCGTCCACGATGCTTTACATATATTTTTACTATTTAGAACAAATTTCTTATTAGTATTTTGTTTTGCTTTAAAAATACACTTTTTTAACAGTTTGGAGTAGCTCTGATATTTGTGTTTATTGTCATAGTTTTTTTTGGAATAAAATTTAAGACGTAGATTTCTGTTTGTTGCACAGCTTTTTTTAATACCCTTCGTTAACCATGATAGCTGGGGTTTTGTATTTATTTTTGTTTTGACATAAGGGAAGCAGAGTTTGTACAATAAGCAAAACCATTCATAAAACCTATTGAAAGCGATGTTTGCGTCGGATTCGTTTAATATGTTAAGGAAGTATAAACTGTGTAAATAATTTTGAAACATTTTTATGTTTTCAGGAGAGTAACATTTCCTTAACGCGAATATAGTCTTAGGTAGAGTTGCTGCCGACTTAACATTAAAGTACAGTAACTGAGCTGTGTTGTGGTCGGATAATCCCAGGGAGAGCAACGATCCAATGGCACCTTTTATATTACTTATGATATGATCTAAACATGATGCATTCCTAGTAGCCTCCGTTATGTGTTGTTTCATGTTATAGTTCGTTAAAACGTCAGTCAAGTGCCTAGTATAGTTATTTTCTTTCAGTGTGTTAATATTAGTATCCCCAACGACTAGTAATCTTAGCTTGCTATATTTTTGTAGATATATGTTAAATAGGCGTTCCAAATTATCGATAAACTGATCGATGTGTCGCTTTTTTGTGGCCGAAGAGGATCGATATACACAGACAATCAATAAATTGTGTATAGGAATAGTTATTGAGCAGCACTCAAAATGAAAGTTGACCGACAGTTGTTCAAAAGTTTGTATTTTGTTGTAAGCAATTCCTTTTTTTACCAGAATACATGTCCCTCCCCTTTTTTTATTTCGAGAGTAATGTGTAGCTAATTTGTAGTCATTTATTAGTATATTTTTTTCCTCGCCATTTTTCACAAAGGTCTCAGAGAAACAAAGAACATCTGGGCAAAATTGAAGCTCAGACAAAGTTACTTCAATTATTTCTTTTTTTGAAAGTAGACCTTGGATATTTTGATGAAGTACATGGAAGTTATTTGATTGTTTAGGAACGAAAAAAGTTATCATTTTTATTTGTTTGAATTGACTCTAGGTCTGAGTTTGTTTTCTGAAAATAATATGGTATTGTTCCTTTTTTGTACTGTGGTTGTTTGTTTAATTGTTTGGGATACAATTCAGTATGTTTGGGAATATCTTTTGTATTATTTTTACCTGTGTACTTTGAAAAGTTGGGCTTTAATTGTTTTAAGTTGGTCAGATAGTTAGTTTTGTATTTGTCATAATCTATTTTTGCATTTATTTTAAAGATAATCTTTTGTTTTATTGTCATGTTACTTAAAGGGTACTCATCCATTAGCAATTCAGTATTTATGAATAAACAGTTTGTGTAATTTCTAGTTAGTGCATTGATTTCAAAATTTAGTTTTTTTACATTTAGGTAATCATTTTTGTTTACACTTAATATAAATATTTTACATTTTAAATTACATAATACATTACAGAGGTTAGATATCAATAAATAGGGATTTTTATCATTACTGCCTACAGATATGATTAAAATGTCATCAATAGTCAATGAATCATACAATGTTAAACAGCTATTCAATACCTGCGAACTTAATGCGAATGGTTTAACTATACCAGTAATGTTGTAACAATTATTCCAGCCTTTGGAGCGAGCTTTTAAAAGTTGCTTTGTTAGTCCTCTAACTTGTTGGTCACCGATGATATATATGTTGGGCTTCGTGATAGGAGCTGATTCTTCTTTAGTGACATCTAGCGGCTGTGTTCCTTGCGACTTCTCCTCCATACAACTTGCGCTGGAGTTGTTCATATTCTGCAAGTGGTTCGCTTCTAAGTCTCTAGTTGGCGCTGGTGTAGAATTTTCATAGTTTCGGTCAGAAATATCAACTTTGAAGTCTCCGTCAAATGAAAAGTCCAGTTGTGTACTTTGTAAACTTTTCCTTTTATTCCTCATTGTGATATTTTTTTTGGAACTAGAGTGATTTATAATATCGGCTAAATATTTCGCTTTATTTTCATGCTTAGACAGTATTTTCTTTAGTTCCGAATTTTTCAGGAGTAGGTTATCTATTTCACTCTCTGCTATTTCCAATTTCTCCTGTAAGTGTTTGTTTCGATTTTCCAAATCTTCAATTTTTTCTTTCAAGTTTATTTGACCGACGTCTGGACAGCTACTATTTAGCCGGCTTATTGGTGAAGATGGTGTTTGATCAAGAGCTTCTTCATCGGACAAAGAAAGGAAGGAATTATTTGTCGGTATATTTACTTGATATTCACACTTGGTGTTTGTTTCCAGCCTTTGATCATGGACTGTGATATCACACTCCACTGGTGAGTTTGCTTTTTTACTTGTGGATGCGACGGGAGAGGCCTGGATACGGGGTGCCAAGCTTACTCGTACTTTAGTTTTTTGTACGCAAATCTTACACTGCCAATTTTTCCTTGCAGCAGGATCTTTTAATCTGTGAAGTTTTTCTGAATACCCAATACAGTCGTATTCAAAATTATTTTTGCATGATGTACATAATATTGTGTTTTTTGGGTCAACTTTGTGTTTACACTTTTTGCATGTGACTAGAGGCTCCCTCTGTCGCGTGTCACGGGTACTTTTTGATTGCGATTTTGACATCTTGTTTGCTCAGCTAATAAGCATTCAATGCGCTCTTATCGGTTTCAGTTAGATACCGCTAGGTGATAGTGTAAACAGATACAATCATTGATTCTATTTGTCAAATTCTCATTTAATTGCTCTGGCGGTGAGTAGCTGAACTACGTGATATTTGGTGTGCTTGTTAATATTCTGAATATTGCATACAAAGTAACGACCTCTAGTGGGAACTTAACGACTCATTGATCTTCAACTTTAACGCTTTTTGTCTGAGTTGGGAAAAAGAGTTCATAGTGAGCAGCGACATCTATCATCAAGTAGAAAATATGCGTGTACTTGTATCGATTTGACGTCAGGATGATTCATCAGCTGATCTTTGTTTACATTTGTATTTGAAATTCGTAACGTTCGCACAAATTCATTTTTCACTATTTTCACTGTTTTAACCGTTATGTTTGTATTATAAGCATGTCATTAGTGTACTGGGTTTATAGCATTGCTTTACACTTGTATGGACACTCATAAAGACACTGTTTCAGGTCACTTAATGTTTGGAGAAAGAACAGTTTATTACTTCAGTTTGTAAAGATTTCACTTAGATAACGTTTGTGGCACTTGATTTAACGTTTCACTATTGATAACAATCCATTTTCACGGTAAAAGCGATCTAGAACTATTTTAATAAAAAAAAGCTTCACGGAACCGATCTTATGCGTGCGCCAGTAGCGCCACTGAGCTAAGCTTGATGACCTGGTGTTCGTCATCAAGTATTCTCAATCAACGGGCAAGCTTGATTCAGGAATGCGCGGCCCCTACCGGGTTGTGAAAGTTCTGCCGAATGGCCGGTATGAACTCAAGTTGCTAAGTGGGAGCTACGGAAAGACAACACAAGCGGCGGCACAGTATATGGTGCCGTGGCGTGGCGAGTGGTGTCCTGAGTCATGTGCAGCCTTCTTCGAGGGTATGTATAAGTTTTTGTTACTTTGAACTGCAGGCCTGTGTAGCCTTGGCGTTCACTAATCGGACTTCGGGTTTGTTTAAACCCTGGCGTCACCCAAATTGAACTTCAGACTTGTATAAGTCTTGGCGTTCGGACTTCGGGTTTGTGTAAACCCTGGCGTCACCAAAATTGAACTACAGACTGATAAAGTCTTGGCGTTCGGACTTCGGGTTTGTGTAAACCCAGGCGTCACCTAAATTGAAATACAGGCGTACTGTCTTGGCGTTCGTAGAACTACAGACGTACCGTCTTGGCGTTCGTTGAACTTCAGGCATATTGCCTTGGCGTTTTTATTTACATTTCATAGGCAAAGGTGACTGAGGCTGGTGGCTGGTGGCTGGTGACCGAGGCTGGAGCTGCGGAGTAAAACGCCTAGGCTTGGTTTGTTATTCTAAGAGACGTCTCTGCTGTTATTTAAAGAGTGATGTATGTGTGATTTTCGAGTGTGTATGACAGATGAACTTTGAATTGATTGAACGATGATGGATAAAACTTATGCGAGATTGAGTGTTTATTCTAGTTAAGACTAGAATAGTACTAACTGAGTATAATTTTCAGATGAGGACCTAAATGAACACGAGTCGCGGGAGGAAACACCGCCTCCTGGTGTCAGTCTGTCGATGCCTTCACTGGACGAAGACCTAGACTCCGGAGGTGCTGCTGTTGCTGGTCCCAGCGGCTTGACGGCACCAGGGCCCCAAGTTGGGCTATCGATGCCTCTGCTGGACGAAGACGTCGGCGGTGAAGCAGACGACGCTGGACCAAGCGGCGTTCCCCAAGAAGCTCGTGCCGAGGACGACACTATGTCAGGAGAGGCCGTATAAGCAACCACCCCGTAGGCCACAACAACTACCCCCGCCGTTTTCTTTATAAGCAGTGACGCAGGCGGCGGCCGCTCACTTAGATCCGAGCGTTCGAAGCGTGCACATCGGTCGTGACGTAGTTACGTATATTTTCGGTTTAGGCTTAAGTACATAGATTCTGTTTCTCTGAATATAATTAGTTTTTGTTTCAAACATTTCTTAATTTATTTAAAAAGTAATAAATAACGGTTTTCCCTGCATTTGTTTTTTTTTAAGCATTTCTACTTCTGGTTTCTAAAAATATTTATTTATTTCCTAACATCGCCCCGTGCCTCGGTGCGCACGTTAAAGCCGGCTCTAGACACATTGGGCGAAACGTTAGTCCGAAAATTGACGCTGTTGGCCATAAGAGAAATGCACCAATCACCGTTGGTGTAGTGCGCTCTCATTCGTGCACTATAGGATCTCCTGCGCAGTTTGCTGATCCCTGTTGAGACAGCCGCCGTGGTCGGAATCAGCTAGGATGCTATTTGCTTAGCTTACTAAGTCTACACTATAGACGTGTAGACTTTCGACACAAGCCTGTGGCGACCTCTACCATTCGCCATCACAAGTGCATGCCTAACGGCAAGCACAACAGACAGAGCTAATACGGTCCCATAGGCTAGATGGCGCTGTTAGCCTAATATCGGCCAAATTGTACCGGCCTAGTACCGCACATGAACCGCGGTATATAAGATTTCGATCCAGAATAATATAGATAGACAAATCAAGATGATGTCTATCGGACCTTGGTCCCCGACCATAACACCCGGTCGGTAGGAAGCGCTTCCCTTTAGCTTCCTAACTCGAAATCAGTTGCGCCAAAAGCCTCCCCCCCCCCTTCTGCTCTCTCAGCTGTAGTCAGTTTATTCGGAATACTGGGATGTAGCCATCCTTGTTCCGCATTATTCGAGAGATCTATGTTCAGCAGTGGTATATTCAGCAGTATTTTGCGGCTGATAAACTTAATAATGACGTTGTTTCTGTCTATTTCAGCTGGAAGAAATACAACAACCTCTTCGCGCGAGGCTGCTGCTTGTACCTGGCCAAAGCAAAGGAAGAAGATTTGCCGCAATCCAGGAAACGACTTCACAAGTTAGTTTTATATATTTTTTTTCCATAGACTCAAAACACAGCTCGGAGTCGGGTAGTTGGTGGTGTTACACCCCCGTGCCTCGGTGCGCACGTTAAGCCGTTGGTCCTGCGCCTGATCTCTCTCCGGCCATGTCGGATTGCCGTCTCACCGAACTTTGAGAGTGATGGAACAGTGAGTGCACCTGTGTATTGCGCTCACACTTGTGCACTATAATATCTCCTGCGCAGTTGGCTGATCTCTGTTGAAATTCGCCGCCGTGGTCGTAATCGGCCAGGAGGACTATTATCCATAGACTATATGACGCCACCATCGTTGACATACTCTTTATCATCTGTCAAAACGATCTACGTCCATAGATTTTGTATGAGAATACTATAATTTGACGTCACAATTTAGTATAAGAAATCCAAGTCATTTGACTGAATATGTAATTCTACGCAAATAAAAATTGGTTTTTGGAACAGCTTTTTGGAAATAAATTGGTTTACTAGCTTCTTAGAGGTAATGTTTTTAAAACACCACGTTCTTGAAAATATTTACGATAGGTGTCATATTGTTTATTGGTGTGTCTGTTGTAACAATTTATTTATTTAAATATCTCATTCTAGGATGTACCTAGTCCACCGCACCGTGACAACGCTACTGCCTCTCCTTCTGGTCTACCAGGTCTTGAACCCGAACACACGTCGCGAGCGTCTTATTCACACACTTATTCGGAGTTTTACGCAGTTGGTTTTGTGTATAATTAATTTAGTACCTGAATAATGTTTCTAAGTTAAATACGTAATTTAATATCTAAATAAGACGTTTGCTTGGTATTTTTCAGTTAAGTAATTTATTTATTTTTAATACCTAATTTTTTTTTATCTTTAGGGAACATACAGCTTCATTACAGCACATAGTAATTAATAGTAACTACTCAAATATTAAATACATTAATTAATATAATTACAATTTTAACATTTCGTTTATTAATAATTACTAGTTGCCCACCGCGACTTCGTCCGCGTGGAATCCCT
This sequence comes from Pyrausta despicata, assembly GCA_963921415.1. Classification (NCBI taxonomy): domain Eukaryota; kingdom Metazoa; phylum Arthropoda; class Insecta; order Lepidoptera; family Crambidae; genus Pyrausta; species Pyrausta despicata. The sequence goes on along the minus strand of OY992873.1, from coordinate 8,772,737 downwards.
TTGTTTTCACAATCGCGGTCGAACGGGATAAAAAGTAGGTATCCTATGTCTGCTTCCTGGTTCTAAGCTACCCCTCCACCAAATTTAGCCGAATCGGTTCATCCGTTCTTGAGTTATAAATAGTGTAACTAACACCACTTTCTTTTATACTTATATATTATTATATATATAGATTATTGGTGAAAAATGGCGTTCAGTCTACACTCAGCTTGTTTGATGCGGGTTATATTCAATTAGTTTAACCCATATAGTGACAGTTCATACAAATTAGCATACAAATGTATTTTTTACTCCCGACCAAGAGAAGCGGTGTTATAAGATTGACCCCTATGTCTTGTCTATGGCATCGTAACTTACCAACGGATGGACCGATTTCAGTGCGGGTTTTTTTATTTGAAAGATAATTTAATCACGGCAGTTCTTAGCTATAGCTAATCAAAATCAGTCCAGCCGTTGCAGCTCACCAGCTGTTTTCCGGCTCATTCGGCAGTTATTAACTGGAAAGTTTTTTGTTTTGTTTTTGTATGTATTGTAATTCGTTTTAATTAATTAGTTTTTTATAAATAATAATTTAATGTAATAAATGTGATTGAAGGTTGTGTGCTGAATAAATCATATTCAATTCTATACTAATACAAAAAGATGTGAATATAAAATTATTTGACTACCACTTTGGTGTAAAATGGTCAAGAAGTTGACTATTAAACAAGAGGTCGTGGGTTCGATCTCCGCACTGTACAAGCATTTGTGAGCATGATCCTGTCTGTTTGTACTGTTCTGGGTGTTATATGTATTTATTTAAGTTTATTCGTAATACCACTGTTGATTCTGAAATCTGTTACACAAGTGCTTTAGCTACTTACCACGGAGTCAGATCAATGTATGTGATGTTGTTGTATATTTATCTTATCTTTATAAACACTTCGAGTAATTCCTAGACAAAATATATTTTAAAATGAAACAACAATAACACGGCGTCCGTACAATGTTTAATAATAACTAAATTACATTTATATTATCTATATAATAATATTAGTTTCATACAGTCTGCTCGGATTTGAACTAAAATTAAATAGTATGCTACATACAATATACATCAGTGGCTCGTCGAGTATTAACTAAATCCATAAAATCATAATTAGTACAAATATTGCCAGTTTTAGCTACGCTCCGAATTTACACATATGACATCACATCCGCTATAACGATATACACAAATTTAAATCGGCTGATTGAATATGTATTTACTTTTCTGAAGTCTAAAAATAATATTGTTTGTCTATGACAGAGGGCGCGAAAGATTTATATAACTTTACAAAATTCATAGACAAAATGAGCTAGTCTATCTGATAGGTGTTGTATCAATGAGAAAATCTGCAAAACTTGGTTTAATGCATCATTTAACTTGAAGTAACTAAATTATTGTCGTTTGCCTCTTTCCCAAAATATGCCACATTTTCCGATTAAGCCACAGAGTCTATAGACAACTTAGTAAACTGTATTCACATTAAACTTAAACTTTTCTGTAGTTTAAAAATAAAACTGTTTGTCTATGACAGATGGCTCAAAAGATTTATAAATCTTTACAAAATTTATAGACAAAATGAGACAATCTGCACAAATAGACTAACTAATCACTAAATAATTTTTTTTGCCTCTTTCCATCCATCTATAGACAAGAAGAGAAGCCACAGAATCTATTGACAACTTAGTAAACTGTCACATTAACTTTTAGTCAAACGGACTGCTACAGCCGCTAAAACAATCATTAAAGTCTTTAGAAGTCACTAAATGATGTCAATCGCTCGCAGAATCCATAGACAACCTAGTAAGGGTATCAACTGAAGTAATCTGCGCTTAAACAATTAAAAAAAACTTGTCTATGGAAGTCAATAACTGATGCCAATCGCTTACAGAATCCATAGACCACCTACTAAGGGTGTATCAACTGAGGTAATCTGTGCTTAAACAATTTCAAAAAAAAACTTGTCTGTTGAATGACTTCCATAGACAAGTTTTTTTTTATGTTATTGACATAACTATCGCAGAATCCATAGACAATACTTAACATACTAAGGGTGTATCAACTGAAGTAATGTATAAAACAAAAATGTTGACATACATAAGATTCGGAGCAGTAACATAGACGCGTGAATTAGTTCACGCGAGATAAGAGTAGGTGTCGAGGGCGCCGGGCGCACGCTCCAGGTACTGCTTGTCTATGAGCGACTCGATGCACTTCTTGATCATGCCGACGGACGGCGCGAACGAGCCGCGCGCCTGCGCGACCACCTCCTGGATCAGTTCCGTGTGCCGGAGTACCTTTGTGGGAACATTGTCAAATTGCTAAGTTATGTTAAAAGACACGCAATACAGGGTGAATACTAAATCGTGTAAATTCTTTAAACGACATGATCAGCTGCTTGTACAGGGTGAATACGAAATCGTATAATTCCTTTAAACGAAAGGGACGACGAAAAGGTAACCGACCATTGCGCGTAATAAGTTGAGAATAATTTTGAATTAGTTTGGTAGGAATTTTTATTTTTTGACTTTTTTTCTCATTAAATGATATGATACGATTAAGTTAGCACTCATCTTCTCTACTGCGATCTTAAATTGAATTTATTCTTGTGAATTCTGATCGGAAAATGACCCTTGCAGAATCGTTCTATATAAGCAGCTGATCATGTCGTTTAAAGGAATTACACGATTCGTAGTCATCCTGTATAATACGGTAGTTGACACCACCAATCGCTGACGTACTTTTTATCAACTCTCAAAACGCTTTTCTTCATAGAGCTTGTATGGGAATAACACACTTTTACGTCATCGCGTGCAATGCCGACTGAGTGACTAATTATCATTTGAATTCCAATTAAAAATCAAATAATACGAACTGCAGAAAAATATTAGTGTAAAGGCATCTGAAATTATGAATTATTTTAGAGAAAATCAGTTTTTGAATATTTCTTTCATAGTGGAAACAAGCCTATTATTATTAAAATGCTAAAATACTATTGTTAAAATGTAAATTCTTCATTTACCTATATATACCTATACTAGCTGTGCCCGCGACTTCGTCCGCGTGGAATAGTTATTTTGGGCATCATTTTATTTTTGCAAATTGTATTTTTTTCTGTTATTATTTTAGACAATTTTTTTTTAAGTTTTAAAAATATTTTAAAGTACCTCATCGTAAATTATATTTCTAGTTTTATTTTCTTGTGTCATATTGGTTTTCTCCGCAACCTTGACGTTAATAAATTCCTATGTGTTTAAATGTTTGCCCCTGTGATTTATTAATTGTAACGGTGAAAGATAGCGTAACAGGAAATTGTTTTTTTTTTTTAAATTAAAAGGTAATTCATTTGGAATAATTGAGGTGCGAGGTATAAGCACTGTTTGACAAACTGCTGGACCAGTCTAAACTATTGCAACCATCACGTTATTGCGAAGAAATTTGATTTGAAGTCGGGTCCCGTTACATATAATTGGTGGTTTAAGATTTCTAAGTAAAATTATTGGGGCACATTTTTTCAACTTGAGGGAATATTGGGGAAGGCCTCTTGTGTTCAAATAATTATTTTATTATTTTGGTCTACGCTACAGTTTCTCACTCCCAATATTGCACTTTGACACATACATTGATGATCTTTATTTTCTATTTCGCTTATTTCAAGGTGAACTTTCGATATAAAGTCCTCAATGTCACTCACTCTTAATCATATCGTTCAATTTCAATTTTATTTTCAAAATTACCGTCTCCTATAAAAAGTAACTTTGAAGGAAAAGTTATACTACCTCCCCACCACTGCCTCGTTGGTGTAGTGGTAAAGTTTCTGCCTAACATCCAAGAGGGGTCGTCATCCTGGGTTCGATTCCCAGGTCGAGCCAAAATTGTTTCTGAGATTTTCTGTCATGAATCTCTCAAAAACAGCTCGGAGTCGAGAAGTTGGCGGTGTTACACGCGTGCCTCGGTTCGCACGTTAAGCCGTTGGTCCTGCGCCTGATCTCTCTCCGGTCATGTCGGATTGCCGTCTCACCGAACTTTGAAAGTGATGGAACAATGAGTGCACTCGTGTATTGTGCTCACACTTGTGCACTATAATATCTCCTGCGTAGTTGGCTGATCTCTGTTGAGATTGGCCGCCGTGGTCGAAATCGGCCAGTAGGACTGTTACTACCTCCCCCCAAATGTGCTCTCATATTTGTAGTTAATTTTAAGATGTTCGCAAACTTCCATAATGGGGTATTTTTATGGCAAGACTTTACAATGTCTGCCCTAGTTCCCCTTACTATTACTGGTACAGTTTGTCGAACCCTCGAAAACATAACAGTAATTTTATGATGATGATTTTATCACAGCTTCTAATATCTCTATCTAGAGCCTCTACATGAGCTCTACGAGGGCCAAACTGAAAGTTTTTAGAACTGGCAACTTAAAAGCATTATATTAAAAAAATAAGTTTAAATTTTGAAAATAGAACTCTTTACCAATAATATTGAGTATACATTTCATTCATTTGTCATTTGTTTTACGATTTGGCGGCAAATTTAAAATTGTCTGTGCACTCAGAATGAATTTAAGCCGAGTAAATTTTCGTGCTATGATTTTTTATGACTTTCGATGTCATATAAGTCAACAAGAAAGTTATGATAGACTTCGATTGGCTTTTCACGATGAAGCCCCATCTCGTGCCACAGTTTACAACTGGTTTAATGAATTCAAACGTGGTCGAACTAATCTCACCGATGATTTGCGTGAGGGACGGCCTTCTACAGCGACGACTGAAGATAATATCAGTGTTGTGCGGCGTATGATAGAGACTGACAAAAGAGTGACCTATCAGCAGATTCGGACAAGTCTAGGCATAGGTATGAGTCAAGTGCACAAAATCCTCCATGAACATTTAGCGGTCAGGAAGCTTTGTGCCCGCTGGATACCGCATAATTTGACCGAGGCTCAAAAACTCCGCCGTGTTGATTGGTGCCGAGAAATGATCCAAAAATTTAACGGAGGTGACTCAAATGCTGTGTTCGACATACTAACGGGTGACGAAAGCTGGATTTACTGTTATGATCCGGAAACCAAAAGACAGTCTGCTCAGTGGGTGTTTCCTTCCGAAGAGTTGCCAACTAAAGTGAAGAGAGGTCGAAGTGTTGGAAAAAAGATGGTGGCCTCGTTCTTCGGAAAGACAGGTCATTACGCGACAGTTGTCTTAGAGGATCAGAAAACGGTTAATGCAGAGTGGTACACTAACAACTGTTTGCCACTTGTCTTGGAAAAAGTTCGAGAAAAACGACCTCGCAGCAGGATCCTCCTTCATCACGACAATGCCTCGTCGCACACCGCCAGGCAAACGATCGACTATTTGGCGACCTCAGACGCGGAATTACTGGGTCACCCGCCGTATAGCCCCGACCTCGCACCCTGCGATTTTTATTTATTCCCGAAAATAAAAGAAAAACTTCGAGGAAAACATTTTATGGACGCCGAAGAAGCAGTGGCTGCGTTTCAAAACGCCGTCGAAGAGACCCCTAAGGCCGAGTGGGCAAGGTGCTTTTCTCAATGGTTCCATCGAATGCAGCGATGTATTAATGTAAATGGACGCTATTTTGAAAAGTTATAATAAAACTGATAACTTGCTAGAATGCTTAGTTTTTGATTTTCTAAGAACTTTCAGTTTGACCCTCGTATGGATCATGGAACATTCGTCCCAGATTATTATACGCGGTTACCTGGTCATTCGTCATACCAGCCTGTTACAGTCCACTGCTGGACATAGGCCTCCCAAGGACCGCCACAGCGCACGATCTCCCGCCCTTTGCATCCAGTCACTATCAGCTGCCTTCTTCAGGTCATCTGTCCATCTAGCCGGGGGGCGTCCCACGCTACGTTTACCTAAGAGTGGTCTCCATTCAAGAACCTTCCTGCTCCACCTCTCGTCGGCTCTGCGACAGACATGGCCAGCCCACTGCCACTTTAGCTTGCTACATTTTTGGACAACATCAGTTACCTTAGTCGTATGTCGTATGACCTCGTTCCGGATCTTATCCTTTAATGAGATCCCCAACATAGACCTTTCCATAGCACGCTGAGTGACGTGTAGTCGGTGAGCCAGCTTGACTGTCATGTTCCACGTTTCGGCTCCGTATGTTAAGACTGGTAAGACGCTTTGGTTAAACAATCGGCTTTTTAGGCACTGCGGCAGGGTCGACGTGAAGATATGACGCAACTGGTCATTAGTTAAATCTAATTTTGGTTCATCATGGTACCTCGTAGAGCTACACCCCCCTCTCCGCGTCGCTCGCTAGCAACGCCTCTCTTCCTTGCAGCGTCATGTTTTGCACATCATGCGGCGTGGGTGAATTTTATATTGGTGTTATTTTAAAATTTTAATATCTTCTAAGATATTCATTGAAATTAAGTGATGTCAAAGACAATTTTGTTCACAATTAAATACTCTTAATCAACAACACATTTATTTGGATTTACTCTGCTGAAATCGCTACTCGAAATATTTGTAACTCGAACTCCAAAGAATGTTTTTTTTTATATATTTAATATTACCCGAACTCGCCTACTGCGAGATAAACCCAGTTGAGATTTTTTACAGTAGGAATCCGTGTAAATTAGAATAAGTTTTGATTGATGTAACAAATAAATTTAAAAAAAACCTAAGGTATTATACGGACGAGTGTATACTTCGGTAGATACACGCCATCACAAAATTCAAATTTTTATTTACTATTAAATGGGGTGGGTACAAATAAATGTTGATAGTAATAAATGACAGAGTGCTCCTAGTTAACCATATATTAAACAATAGCATGCAAATGTGAAAACATCAAATAAAGTTAAGTACTATCGCGGTCCGCGCCGTATGAACACCTTTAAGGCGAAAATCATTTGCACGCCGCGCGCAATCCCGCTTGCTAATTGCTCCGCGTGTGTCGAAGTGCATGCAAACAATTTCCGTTTGAAAGTGTTCACGCGGCAATGACCGCCATCGTACATATAAATAAATAGACAACCTTAAAAAACATTCAATGTCCGATCAATTATGTATCGATTATTTTATTAATTTGGGTAGATCTTCTGTTCAAATTTTATTTTCCAAAAAGTCCTTTACAGAATAGAAGGTTTCTCCATAAGCCATCTACGCAATGACTGATTAAACATTAGGGCGGGCAGTTTCTTAATAGAGTCTGGGATTTTATTTAAAATAGTCGTTCACATCGCAGGGCAATTTTTCAAGAAACGCATCGTTTTGGGCACTGTGTTAAATATAAGTCGGTTAGAGTTTCGGAGATTCGATCTATACGTAGTTTTATTTAATGGCAGGAATAGTTTAATATACTTAGTAGTATTTAGTTTCATAAACGTACGTAGGAGACCAATTATTTTAGAAGTCCCTACTTGCTTAAGGTACTTGTTTAAGGTGCAAAATTTGTAATTTGTAATACGCTTTTCACCACGCCAGTTAGCTCGAACATTTGTGATTTAGAATAATTTGTAACTTAACTTAAGATATTGTACTCATGTAACACATGTTTTGGTTTTCAGTTTATTACTTAATTTTAATTTTTAAGAAATTTCACAACTCCACAACTGTAAACTGTTTTGTGTTAATAAATAAAATAAAATAAAATAAAATAATTTTGCTATCTCGAGACAAGGTAACGGGAGTATATTTAGGTTTCTGAAATAGGGCAAGCAGGATATATCAGATATATCACAAGCGCACGCCTAACGGTGGCAAGCACGACAGCGATCGCTGATTCGGCTCCATAGACTAGATGACGCTGTTAGCCGAGTACCGGCCTAGTACCGCACATGAACCGCAGTATATGAGATTTAAATCCAGAATAATATAGATAGACAAATCAAGATGATGTCTATCGGACCTTGGTCCCCGACCATAACACCCGGTCGGTAGAAAGCGCTTACCTTTAGCTTTTCATCCCTAAATCTGTTGCGACAAAGAATTTTCTGCTTTACATCCGAGAAGTGCTAGGTTTGAATCAAAAATCGAGCCAAAAGTTTATCTTATTACTTATAACTAGAGATGGGCCGAGTACTAGGCATACTCGGTGGTTTTTTTAATACTCGTACTCGACCGAATAACTCGGTTCATGTGACGAGTACTCGGTTATGTAAATTTAATAAACAGCATGTCTGGAATAAGTTTGCTAGTGGCCAACTGGAGGAATTAAAGTATGTACCTAAATGACCACATAGGTAAGTCAATGAAACAAGCCCCTAATCTGGCGTTTGTCAATTCCTATTGGTCAATTATAGGACAGCCAGGCCGCTGCGGATCGACAAACTCTATGTAGTTCAAGGGATATATCATAGAATCAAATACATATTACGTTGATTAGTGAAGTCATGATTTATTAATTTAAAATTACAGTGAGTAGGTATTGCTGGCAGCGCGTTGCGGTCATGTTCGATCTTGTTTTAGGACCTAAAATTAAACCGAGTAACTCGGCCGAGTACTTGGTACTCGGCAAGCTTTAAACCGAGTAATACTCGGTACTCGGTAAAACCACTACTCGGTCCATCTGTACTTATTATAACCTAGGTCGAGCCAAAAATTATTTATGAAAGGAGAATGCCCGTACCCCGTACCACATGGCGTCACAGGTACAATACCACCGAAAATAATGTTTTATTTTTTCGTTTATTACTCTGTTTTCGGAAAGTCCGTTTTAACCGCATTAAAGAGTATGAATATTATGTTGATAAATGATTAACCTACTTCCACAAAATGCATTTCCGACAAGTTTTTCGTTCCGATTGCAGTGGTCAGTTTTTTGAAGTGAAAACTTCTTTAGCGGCGTTGAGCACTTTTGTGGCATGGGTAGAAACTGTGAAACTCGCGTCAGGTCACGTGATGCTGATCGAAAAACCGTAAGACGGTTGTTAAGTTTTCACTTCTGCCGGCACTCCCGGAGTGCAACCCGTGTTTTTTTTCGTAAACTAGCAACGAACAAAAAACTGTTTTTTACCCAGTTAAAAGCTATTAAAACAGACAACATAGAAGAAAATATTTATAATACTTATGAAAATCCCATTAAATAATATTATTTTACCATTTTACAAAAAAAAACAATAAATACTTAAAAACACAAAACACATATTTTGGGCGTTTCGGAACACGGCACTTTAGAACTGTCAGTGTCACTGTCAATTTGGTTATGGTGGTTTGTTGATGTTTACGATCAATGTTTTTGTGCCAGGTTTTAGTCGTTTTACTAAATAATCTATTCACTATGTATATAAAACTATTAAAACTGTTGAGATAGTGACTCTTGTGTCGTTACGTATTGAGATAGTGACTGCAGTGCCGTGTTAAGTTAGTGAATCTGTATGTAGCCGGCCGGCGTTGGTGGTTAGTTAAAATGGATCGAAGAGGTGTGACTTCAGAGATACTTTATAATAAAATAAGCAATGGACTTCGCAGCAATCCGGCTTCAATGCATACCTATATCAATAATTAATAGATTATAGTAATTTCGACTGAAAAATTGCTATAAAATATGATAAGGCGTTTTTAAACTTTTTTTGAATATTTCGAGAATGCATCATTGTAAAAATCATGTTCGTTGTAAAAAGTTAAATAAAAAGTAAACTATTTGAGTGTAAATTTGGTTTGATACAATTTGGCACAGATCTCCTAACAAATCTGGGCATTCTCCTTTTCTGTCATGAGTTTCTCAGAAACAGTCAGCCAGTTTATTTATTTATTTTCTTTATTTTGGAAAGCAAACAGCTGTGTTACACGAGTCCCGATGCAAAATAGTTCGTCTAGTATGAAAAATAAGATATTATGAAATAATATGAAGTGAATTTGGGTAAAGTAACTAAAAAAGTTAAGGAGACAGTAAACCACAATTTGAGTAACATTTCAAAATTTATTTTAACGTATCTCAAAATCTTTCATGACCTTATATAACATGAATAAATAAAAAATATACTGAAACACATGTCGCAAAAGTATTCGTCTATCACTGGCTCTCACGCAAAATAGTTCGTCTACCACTTAGTTATGTCGCCTTTGCTTTCAATTACAGCTTTAATGCGAAGAGGCATGGTCGCAACCAACGCTGCACACTCGTCGGTCGTAATCGACTCCAACACAGCCAAGAGTTTAGCCTTCAAGTCGCTCTTCGATCTTGATGGATTTTTGCGAAGGACTTTCTTCATTTTCCACCATAGGGTCTCAATCGGCGATAAGTCCGGGCTGTTAGATGGCCACTCGATGGTTGGGATGCTTTTTGACAGCAGCCATGTCTTTGTTGTCCTTGCAGTATGGCAGGAAGCACCGTCTTGTTGAAAAAATGAAAGAATCTTGATGTTTGAGTGACGGAATGGAGGGCAGTAGACGTTCTTTCAAAATATTTTGATATCTTGTTGCATTGATGGAACCATCCACAAACTGCATCCCACCAACACCTTGCGCAGACATGCAGCCCCAGATCATGAGAGACGCTGGAAACTTAACTTTTCGTTTAATGCAATCAATATGAAATGCTTCATGTTTATTTCGAACCACTTTTTTTCTTTCATCGCCAACTGTGACTTCAAATTGAGACTCGTCACTCCATATGATACTACGCCACTGATCAGAAGTCCAATTTAAGTGATCACGAGCAAACTTCAATCTCTTTTTCTTCTGTAAGGCAGTCAATAGTGGTTTTTGCTTAGCTGTGTAAAATCCGTAGCCCTTTCTTTTTAACACTCGTTTGCAGGTACCAACTGAAACATCTTTGTCAATCATGTCTCTCCATTGCACCGTTAGTTTCCCAGCTCGAGCACGGCGATTTTTTTTGACAATTTTCTTAAGAATTCTGTTTTCTGCTTTACTGGTGATACGGGGTCGGCCAGTTTTCTTCAAGCAAAAAGTATTTCCATTCTTTTTATAGTGCTGAATGATAGGTTGCACTGTAGATCTGGGCAGTGTCAAGTCTTTTGAGATTTGGTAACTTGATTTGCCCGCCTCAATCCCACAAACTATTCGCTTTCGAAGTTCTTCTTCCACTGGTTTGCCACGACCCATTTTTACTTGAAAACTGAAGAAATTAACAGCATTTTTCAGAATTTATACGATCTCACTTGTCAAAATGACTGAAGAATTACTTATCCAAACTTAAATTTTTAAAAATAAATTTTATAAAGGGAAAAAAATATTTAACTCAATGATAGACGAACTCTTTTGCATCGATTAGCAACTAGATGAACTATTTTGCTTACGATTTGCTCAACTTGAAAGCAGGTTATCTCTTAATTTAAAAGGATGAAATAGTTTATTGCTTCAACAATGAATAGTGCATAAGTAACCGAACATGAGATGGTAGAATAGTTTTTCTGTTTACGTAACTGGACAAAAATAATTAAGTTAGAAAAAAAATCTTTGTACATGTTTTTCGTCCTAGACGAACTATTTTGCATCGGGACTCGTATAGTACATAAAGCAAAGCGTCGTTCTTCCGCCAAACAGTTTTCACAAGTAGTTATACAATTATGATGTTGACGAGACGTAATCCAAAAGCGCGTTTACAAATTTAAATTCACTTAATTTATATAAAAAGAAGTTAAGAATTATTGATCTCGATTAAATAAAATGTCTACAATAATGGACAATAGGGTACGTTGTAGGTGTTACACCCCCGTGCCTTGGGGCGCACGTTAAGCCGTTGGTCCTGCGCCTGATCTCTCTCCGGTCACGTGCTTTCCGAGGCACGGGGGTGTAACACCGCCAACTTGTCGACTCCGAGCTGTTTTTGACAAATTCATGTCAGAAAATCTCAGAAACAATTTCGGATCGACCTGTGATTCGAGCGCAGGACCTCTCGGATGTAAGGCAGAAACTTTGCCACTACACCAACGAAGCACAAGAGACATATTAACCTATAGATAAATAGATAGATAAACACCTATTGTACAACACAAAACAAAAATTACAGACAGATGTACAATTTAGGTCTTATCGCTTGTAGCTAGCGATCTCTTCCAGACAACCTTCGCTGAAAGGAACATTTAATTAACAGGAAGGGGGAATTTGAGTAGTATAGTATAGGTAGGTACGTACCTTTCTCTGCTTCATGATGCGCACGAGTGCGGCTTGTAGATACATTTTGCGGTCGTCGTCGCAGTGCGTCGCCTCTGCACCCTCGCCTGTGCCCGGTCCACCCGACGTGCTACCGCCTGACACAAAAATTTAAAATAAAATGAACTATATGGGCGGAAGTGTCATACAGGGTGAAAGTGCCATACAGGGTGAAAGTGTCATACAGGGTGTAAGTGCAATACAGGGTGAAAGTGCCATACAGGGTGAAAGTGTCATACAGGGTGAAAGTGCCATACAGGGTGAAAGTGTCATACAAGGCGAAAGTGCAATACAGGGTGAAAGTGCCATACAGGGTGAAAGTGTCATACAGGGTGAAAGTGCAATACAGGGTGAAAGTGCCATACAGGGTGAAAGTGTCATACAGGGTGAAAGTGCCATACAGGGTGAAAGTGCCATACAGGGTGAAAGTGTCATACAAGGCGAAAGTGCAATACAGGGTGAAAGTGCCATACAGGGTGAAAGTGTCATACAGGGTGAAAGTGCAATACAGGGTGAAAGTGCCATACAGGGTGAAAGTGTCATACAGGGTGAAAGTGCCATACAGGGTGAAAGTGTCATACAGGGTGAAAGTGCCATACAGGGTGAAAGTGTCATACAAGGCGAAAGTGCAATACAGGGTGAAAGTGCCATACAGGGTGAAAGTGTCATACAGGGTGAAAGTGCCATACAGGGTGAAAGTGCCATACAGGGTGAAAGTGTCATACAGGGTGAAAGTACCATACAGGGTGAAAGTGTCATACAGGGTGAAAGTGTCATACAGGGTAAAAGTGCCATACAGGGTGAAAGTGCCATACAGGGTGAAAGTGCCATACAGGGTGAAAGTGTCATACAGGGTGAAAGTGCCATACAGGGTGAAAGTGCATACAGGGTGAAAGTGTCATACATGGTGAAAGTGTCATACAGGGTGAAAGTGCAATACAGGGTGAAAGTGCCATACAGGGTGAAAGTGTCATACAGGGTGAAAGTGCCATACAGGGTGAAAGTGCCATACAGGGTGAAAGTGTCATACAGGGTGAAAGTGCCATACAGGGTGAAAGTGTCATACAAGGCGAAAGCGCTATACAGGGTGTCTTACGAAACAAAATAATACCAAAACAACGATTACATACCTTGTGAATTAGGTGCATTCGCGGCCGTGAGTCGAACTTTCGTCCTCTTGCAAGAAAAGTTGAGATTGAGGCTTAGCGTGGCCGTCTCGTCGTCTTCGGCCTCTACGTCCCCGGCGGCCACGAGCAGGCCCACCTCGACGAGCGGCCGCACGTGCCGCGCCCACGCCTCGCCCGACAGCTGCAGCGTGTCGCGCAGCTCCTTGGCCGACGATGTGTCCACGTTCTCGAAGCAGAGTAGGAGAGCGCACTGGAATAAAAAGTTGACAGTAAAATACCTAAATGTATTTGTTAGTACCTTCGGTAATATAAGTAAATGGAAAGCGGACTGTAAAAACAAGGAGCTGTATTCTCGCCCTATTACAAATGATTTCAAAATCACGCGACAATTCGTAAGCGACCGGCGACGGCGATGGGTGCGTATGGGCAACTGGCGAACGTTCGGCTCGAGCGCTCGTGCGGGGCTCGTGATGACGTAGTTGCCCGGCCGGTGCCTGCGCTCCCCTCCCGCTGCCGCGCGGGTCGATGCCGATGTTGTCCGAACATATTCTCTTATAACATATCTCTAACTCTTTATAATGCCTTAGTCAGAAGTCAATTGGAATTCAACGCGGTCATATGGTCTCCACGTGAAGCTAAATATAGAACTATGTTGGAGCGAGTGCAAAACAAATTTATCAGATATCTATATTTAAACCTTTACGGTGTCTATCCTTTCTTTCCTCTGATGTATCCTACCTTGTTTATATTAGGCATGGTGGGATATAATGAACTCAAAGTGCGAAGAGAATATGCTCTTGTACTTTATAGTTTTAAAGTCATGCGTGGAAAGCAGCATAACGCAGCATTGTTGGAGCGGCTGGGGCTCTGTGTACTTAAAAAACACGTTTGGAGGCTACGTCGCCCACCGCTGCTGGAGGTGCCGTCGGCGAAAACAAACCTGCTCAAGGAGTCGCCCCTGACTGGCGCACTCCGCACTTTTAATATTAAAAGCAATCAGACGGATCTGTTCATTTGTACCCTGAATGAATTCAACAGAGTTGCACTAGCTGTTATTTGTAACAATAATTAAATATGTAATTAATGTATTAGTTAGTTTAAACAGGTCTGTAGTTAGTTAGTTTAAGCATATGGGCTGTACTGTCGCATTGGGTAAACCCTGTAATGATAGTATAAGTTTAATAAATAAATAAAAAATGAAAAATCTATTAAAGAATGCTGTGTTTGTAACGTTAAAACAAAGACCTTTTATGTTTCTGATCGCATTCATGTTATTCTGTGAAGGAATTCCTAGAGTCTCGTTCACCTCATAAATGAAGTTTCACATATACGTTTGACTGCCTGCCATTATTATTATTATATTATTTATTTATTTAAGACAACAGAGATCCATTTTGTGTTAGTAAAACAACTTATAACTACATTAGTAAAACAAGAACTAAGTTTAATTAATATAATAAAGATGCCCAGCGTGTGGGTGTATTAGGGCTGACACCCAGTGCGTCTGCAGCACACTGTCGGGTCTGTCTGCCAGCACCCTCAGGATAGTGTTGTTGCTTACTAGCATTCTACTGCAGACCGATTGAATTTTTTTTGCGCATAATAGCGTGGAACCCATCTACTCGGGCTCCGGAAAACATGCCGGAGGCGCTGCAGAACCTGGGCAACCTCAACATCATCCTGAATACATTATTGTATTGAATACGCATTGAAAGCACGAAGGGTATAGTCAGCCCACAGGCCGCTTGTGTAGAAGGATTGACAGAATGATTTGAACAAGGTGACCTTCACATCATCTGTGCAATTGGCGAACCTGCGTGCCAACATATTCCCCCGCACCGACAACGCCCTACGTTCCCTCTCTAAATCACAATCATCTTTTAAGTCTGTAGTGACAATGTGCCCTAAATACTTAAATTAACATTTGACATGTTATATTTTATTTAATTTGACTATATTATTTTGTAGATGCTGTATTATTATTTTTTTCACTACTTTTGTATGCCGACTTTTGACAGCCTCGTTGGTGTAGTGGCAAAGTTTCTGCCTTACATCCGAGAGGTCCTGGGTTCGAATCCCAGGTCGAGCCAAAATTGTTTCTGAGATTTTCTGTCATGAATATCTCAAACAGCTCGGAGTCGGCAAGTTGTCGGTGTTACGCCCCCGTGCCTCGGTGCGCACGTTAAGCCGTTGGTCCTGCGCCTGATCTCTCTCCGGTCATGTCGGATTGCCGTCTCAGAGTGATGGAACAGTGAGTGCACCTGTGTATTGCGCTCACACTTGTGCACTGTAATATCTCCTGCGTAGTTGGCTGATCTCTGTTTGGATTGGCCGCCGTGGTCGAAATCGGCTAGGAGGACTATTGTATGCCGACAAGGCTGATCACAGCACTCTTTATACCTGTATTTGTACATTGACATCTATTCACCTGTGTATCACAAATAAATAATTCGAATTTGAATTCAAATTTGAATTTGTATTCACTCGATGGCCGAAATAAACTTTTACTCTACTTTACTCGTATATTATAGAGAGACTGCCCCGTTGGTGTAGTGGCAAAGTTTCTGCCATACTCCGAGAGGTCCTAGGTTCGAATCACAGGTCGAGCCAAATTTGCGTAGTTTGCTGATCTCTGTTAAGATTGGCCGCCGTGGTCGAAATCGGCCAGGAGGACTATTATTATAGAGAGGTCACGTTTAGGAGTTTGGTAATTTATG
Source organism: Pyrausta despicata (assembly GCA_963921415.1). NCBI lineage: Eukaryota > Metazoa > Arthropoda > Insecta > Lepidoptera > Crambidae > Pyrausta > Pyrausta despicata. Next base: position 8,756,774 of record OY992873.1, on the reverse strand, counting down.
AGTTTTTATGTTTAATGGGGTTATCTCTAAAATAACTTGACCTATATTTAAAAAAAACATCACCAATTACTTTATCCCTGAGTATAATAAGCATTATTTTGTTTCGATAATTTGAAAATGGTATCGAAATTCAAAAGTTTTAAGGCATATAAATATCGGAAATACTCAACCGATTGTGATAAGTCGCAACCGACTACAATTAGTCGTAACCGACTACGATTGGTCGCACGCAACCGACTGCGATTAGACGCCAGTTACTACGATTAGACGTCAGTGACTGCGATTAGTCTCAAAGCTCTCTGATTAGTCGTGAGCCACTGTGACTATTCGAAATCACATGCAATTGCAATCTACTGCGATTAGTGGCACGTGACTGCGATCGGTTGCAACCGTTACCTGCGGCGTGGCAGCGCTGACGTGGTACACCCGCGGCGTGTAGCGCCAGGTGGTGCAGCCACGCCAGGCGGGGCGCGGTAGAACGTTACCTGCGGCGTGGCAGCGCTGACGTGGTACACCCGCGGCGTGTAGCGCGTGCGCAGCTCGCCGGCGCACAGGTGGTGCAGCCACGCCAGGCGGGGCGCGGTAGAACGTTACCTGCGGCGTGGCAGCGCTGACGTGGTACACCCGCGGCGTGTAGCGCCAGGTGGTGCAGCCACGCCAGGCGGGGCGCGGTAGAACGTTACCTGCGGCGTGGCAGCGCTGACGTGGTACACCCGCGGCGTGTAGCGCCAGGTGGTGCAGCCACGCCAGGCGGGGCGCGGTAGAACGTTACCTGCGGCGTGGCAGCGCTGACGTGGTACACCCGCGGCGTGTAGCGCCAGGTGGTGCAGCCACGCCAGGCGGGGCGCGGTAGAACGTTACCTGCGGCGTGGCAGCGCTGACGTGGTACACCCGCGGCGTGTAGCGCCAGGTGGTGCAGCCACGCCAGGCGGGGCGCGGTAGAACGTTACCTGCGGCGTGGCAGCGCTGACGTGGTACACCCGCGGCGTGTAGCGCCAGGTGGTGCAGCCACGCCAGGCGGGGCGCGGTAGAACGTTACCTGCGGCGTGGCAGCGCTGACGTGGTACACCCGCGGCGTGTAGCGCCAGGTGGTGCAGCCACGCCAGGCGGGGCGCGGTAGAACGTTACCTGCGGCGTGGCAGCGCTGACGTGGTACACCCGCGGCGTGTAGCGCGTGCGCAGCTCGCCGGCGCACAGGTGGTGCAGCCACGCCAGGCGGGGCGCGGTTGAAGTGTGTGGTTTTCTTGATGTAGTCGATGAGGGATATTTTAAGTTAAACACATGTTGTTGGTACCGTGTCGTTTTATTGAGTGCGAATAAAAGATACATAGTTTGCTTAGAAAATAAATGCTTACTCGGCCAAACGTTACGTGCGCGCTGTTGGTTCCCACAACCACAAGTTATTTGCTTATTAAGCGATTACCATACTTCACCTCCCCCGAAAAGTAAAGGGTAGGTGCCTTCCCTTTTCAAGAAAAAAAAGTTTGTTGGCACGTAACATAAGGCCTGTACTTATGTGCTAATTAGAAGCTAACATAAACATAGTTGATTATTAATTTAACAATCGTATCTTAAACAAATCTTTTTTTTTTATACATGGTATGGTTTTGTATTATTCTTATGTATTATAATCTCTGTATTATCTTTAAGTATTTTAACATTGGGTGTAAGATCTTCTAAAACTTTATATGGACCTTTATAAATACAATCCAATTTGTTGCCAGTTTGATTCTTAACTAAAACTAAGTCTCCTGGGCTATACATTATACAATTTAAGTTTTGATCATATGAAATTTTCCTTCGGTTTTTACATTCTAATAAATTTTGTCTAGCGTCTTGTTGAGCTTTTTGTAAACGGTACTTAAGTTCTTTTGGATAATCATTAAAGTTATACAATGGATCAAATTGGTTTGTCAAATTGCTCGGTAAATTACAAACTTTTCCAAAAACTAGTTCGTATGGAGTATATTTGGTTTGTGAATGAACACTAGTATTAAAAGAAAAACACCAAAATGGAATCCAATCGCTCCAATCCGATTGATTATTTTCACACTGTATTCTGAGATAGGCACCTAAATGCTTGTGTGTGTTTTCTAAACCTCCTAAAGTTTCATGGTGGTATGAAGTTGAATGAATTTTCTCTATTTTTAATAAGTTACAAACCTCAGACATGATGGATGAAGTAAACTCAGTTCCTCTGTCGCTAATAAATCGCTTTGGTATTCCATAACGAAGTATGAAATTATTAACGAAACATCTAGCTACAGTCTCGCTATCTTTTCGTGGTAAAGGATAAGCCTCTACAAATTTACTTAAGTCACATTGGACTGTTAGAATATACTTATTATTATAGTTATCTATATCTAGTGGGCCCATTATATCTAAACTAACTCGTTCGAACGCTGATTTAGCGGTTGAAGTTATAGTTAAAGGTTGTCTAATATGTTTGTTAGTAGTTTTTTGTATTTGACAACTTTTACATTTTTTAACATAATTACTGACGTCATTGGACATTCCTGGCCAGAAATAGTACTTTTTTATATTATTTATCATTCGATTTATGCCTGCATGTCCACTTGTGGGCAAGAGGTGAAAGTCATTTAAAATAGTAAGAATTTCTTCTCTATTACTTATTCTTTTTAAGTCTTTAATTATTAAAAATCTTGGCGACTTTATTTTGCATTCATTTATACTGCGCAGTAATAATGCAATACTTTTGCTATTACTCTTATTTTTAGTAATAAGTAATTCATTAATTTTCAATTTTATGCACAACTTTTCTAAATCTCTCGCTAACTCCTCTGCGGATGATAACGATCGAGAATGAAGAAATATCGTCGCCTGCGAAGGGACGTAAGTGCAATATTTAGAATTAGATTTAATTAAATTCGTATGATTTAATTGTGTTTGATTATCTGAAAAACGTAACTCTACTACGTCGTCAGGTCTTTTAAGTATTCCGACAGCTGCAGGTTGATCAGGCCCGCAAGCTGAGGAAACTTTGTCTGTCTGTCCTACCTTGAGTCTCTTACTCTGGGCTCTAGTTAAAACCGAAACCGAGTGTTCATGCATCTCTTTAAGATCTTGTGACGTCACCGAAAGTCGACTTAACGCATCTGCAGCTGCATTATGACGACCTGGTACGTATTCAACGATAAAGTCGTATTCTTCTAAGTATAGTCTGAATTTAGTCAAACGGCTGGACGGATCTTTTAAGCTAAATAGATATACGAGCGGCTTGTGGTCAGAATAAATTACAAATTTTCTGCCGTAAAGATAAGGGCGAAAATGGCGGACTGCCCAGACTATTGCCAATAATTCGAGTTCGATTATCGGGTATCTACTCTCAGCTGGTTTTAAACTTCTGCTAGCGTAAGCGATTACTTTTCCGTTGCCATTTGAAAGAACTGCTCCTAAACCTAATTTTGATGCGTCCGTTTGTAATTTGAAAACATTATTTTCCGAGAAATCAGGGTAGTCTAATACGGGTGGATTCATAAGTGCTAATTTTAATGTGTTAAAAGAAGTTTCGCATTCAATTGTCCACTCAAATTGAATACCTTTCTTGCACAATCGATTCAAAGGAAATACGATGTTCGCGAAACCTGATATGAAACGGCGGTAATAATTGGCAAATGCGACAAAGCGTTTTACATCATCAGCACAAGTGGGGCGTGGGTAAGTATTTATGGTATCAATTTTACCTGGGTCTGGGAATATTCCGTCCTGTGTAATTTTATGCCCTAGGTATATTATTTCTTTCCGCATAAATTCACATTTCATGGGATTCAATTTAAGGTTGACTTTTCTCAATCGATTTAAAACGTCAATTAGGTTTTTGTTATGATTTTCAATACAATTTCCAATTACTACGCAGTCATCAAGATAAATAAAACATTTTTGGTAATTTAGGCCTGCCATGGCTATGGTCATGAGCCTTGAAAATACGCTTGCACTTGTTTTGAGACCCATAGGACACCGCTTCATTTGATATTGTTTACCAGCTGTAAATGTAGTGTACTTGCGCGATTCGTCATTTAAAGAGAGTTGGTACATTTTATTTAAACTAAAAGACGTATATTTTCGTGAATTTGGACTCAATGATAACTGATAATATGATTGAGAAAGGTCTAATTTAGAAAAGTAAATACTACCGGACAGAGAGTCGAGTATTTCTGTAATATTTGGCAAAGGGAATTTATCGTCTTGTATTCTATTATTTAATTGCCTATAATCGATAACTAACCTCCACTTTTGTTGATTAGATTTATCTGCCTTTTTTGGAACTAGCAATACTGGACTAGACCACTCCGAAACGGTTTCTTCTATGATGTCGTTATCGAGCATTTCTTGAACCTGTTTATCCATCTCACTTTTTAAAGATTTTGGGATGCGATATGGCTTTACATAAATAGGTGTCACGTTATCTTTCAAAACGATATTATGTTCCATTAAATTAGTTACTGATAAGGAATCCCCTGGTAAATGAAAGACGTCTGCATATTTTGCACATATTTGCTCGATGCTAAGCCTTTCCTCTTTGTTTAAATAGTTCAAATCTAGTAAGTCAAATAAAGTTTTTACACGATCCACGGATTTAGTTTCTTTACCGAGGTGTGCTACTTCAAAATTATTTATTGACTGAATATTTACAAAAGAAAAATCAATTTCTATATCTTCGTCAGTCGTATTCAAAATTCGCAATGGAATGCCACGATTAGATGGCTTTGAAATCATTCCAGCGATAAAAACTCCTTGTTTTATTTCCTCTGCTAAGACTACACTATCTCCTTTTAAAGTGCAAGGGATGTGTTTAATTACTTCGCAGCGCGCGGGTATCACATGAGTGTACCTATCGTTACCTTTACCTATAGCCAAACTTATTACGGATCCTTCGTTAGACAATCGTAAAGTTTTCGTTGCGTAATCAATGACAGCATTGTAGTGTCTGAAAAAATTCTCTCCTAATATTCCATCAGCTGTACACGATAAGTATTTAAAAACATAAAACTTTTCCCTAAAATTAACACCTTGACATGTAAAATCTAAATATATATAACCTTCCGATATTAATTTCCCACTAACACCTTTGATAGTTAGCTTATCGTAATGCAAATCTTTTAAGTACTCAGGGTGGTCAAGTAACCACTCATATTTCATGACGCAAATGCTCGCTCCGCTATCAACTAGTAAACTTATTATTTTATTTACACCTATCTCTAACTTGACTATACTATTTACATTATAGTTAAAAATGAAATGTTCGCTAATTGAAGGCACGAAAAAACTCACTATTCGGTGCAAGTTGGGTACGTTGTTGCGTACTCGCGGTTTGCTCCGGATGTACTTGAGCTACGTATGTATGCTGGGGTTGAGTCCCTACATTCGTGTTAGCATGAGATGGACCATATCGACCTCGTGGGGTACCTTGTTGGTATCTTCCACGACCATTACCTCGAGATGAGCGGCCTCTATAAGAGTTGTGAAAAGTCCTACAACCGCGTTGAAAACTTTGGTTGTTATTATTACCCGAATTATATCTGGGCGTGGCGTTACCGCGTCTAGGACCGGACCTATTGGCATTGCCATTGCCGCGATAGGGTCTGACGTTCATGACCTGTTCTATCTTGGGTGATAAAGAACTTTCGTCCAAAGCTGTTTGAATGGCTTCCGGGAGGGACTGGAACTGTCGTGAGGCAATAATGGTGCTTAGGCGCGAATCGGACAATCCGTCAGCGAACCGTTTTATTGCGATTTTCTCGTTTAAGGGACGTAGTACATCGAACTTATTACTATCTCCGTCGGATTGTGCTATAGTTAGGTTAACGAACAGTTGTTCTAACTCGGAGCCGAACTTGTCAATAGACCTACGACCTTGATTGATCGAGTTGAGCTGCGATTGGATAGCAACTGCAGACTTTTTCTGTATTAAATGTGTACGCATATCTTTTAGTAAATCATTTATAGTTAAGTAGCTTGATTTTAATCTTAGCTTGGCTCCACTAGAAATCCTAGTTCTTAAAACAAAGTTTATTAATTGTTTTTTCCCTTCATCGTTAAGCATGTCGCTATAAAGTTGAATGCTATCTATTAATTGAATAATGACGCTCTCTTGGGCTGTCATTATCGGCAATAAGGCTAAAGCCGTTTTTAAATCAAAATTATTTGCCGTAGCCATATTTTCCACACAATCTTCGAAATTTGACTCTTGAGAAACACAATATAAACTAAGAATAGATTTGTACAAAGTATGTATATCGTCTATGCACTTATTAATTGATAGTAAGTTCTCGTTACTTATCTCAGAATTTTCTATCTTTGCTTTAATATCTGACGAAATATACTCCAAACGACTATACAAATTATGAGCTTCCCTAAATTTATTTTTTGCAGCATCGGAAGTAGTTCTACGAGCTGGCCCGACTTTAATTAAATATTCTTTAATCTCTTTTAAACTTTTATATACATTACTTAATTCTTGCAATGACATTACCTAATAAAAATTAATATATCTAAGGTACTTAGCTAATAGGGCGTCGACGTGAAGACGTTCATCGTCAGCTGCACAGTGACGGGGCGTAGCACGTTGGCGGCACGTGGCGAGCGAGGCTACAGGAACATGGCATCTTCTTGATTTGGGCCGGGATAACCCTGGACTCCTCTTGATGTGGGCCGGGATAACCCTGGACACCTCTTGATGTGGGCCGGGATAACCCTGGACTCCTCTTCTTTCTTCTTATTAGTTGGATGGGCGAGCGAGGTTCTCAATGGAGATCGCGTTCAATTCTCGCCTCAAGGTGTTGACAGCGCTTCTGCGGCATTTTTTGAAGGTGTTGTATAAACCCGCTGCGACGATTAGGACAAGAGCGACGATAATTAGAGTTTGGGTGATGTGATCGCTTTCGTGAGGCTCCAGCTTCGTATTTGCACTTGCTTCACCGTTGGCATTTTGTGCGACGACGACTTCTTCCTTGGAGTATGATTTTCCCATCTTCTCTTATTTATTCCATGAATTTCATATATTTATGGGTAGCTCCGCTTTAAAAAATCTTCTTTTAAGTTGGCCGGTGTGGCAGGGTCGCCATGAAGTGTGTGGTTTTCTTGATGTAGTCGATGAGGGATATTTTAAGTTAAACACATGTTGTTGGTACCGTGTCGTTTTATTGAGTGCGAATAAAAGATACATAGTTTGCTTAGAAAATAAATGCTTACTCGGCCAAACGTTACGTGCGCGCTGTTGGTTCCCACAACCACAAGTTATTTGCTTATTAAGCGATTACCATACTTCAACCGTTACCTGCGGCGTGGCAGCGCTGACGTGGTACACCCGCGGCGTGTAGCGCGTGCGCAGCTCGCCGGCGCACAGGTGGTGCAGCCACGCCAGGCGGGGCGCGGTAGAACGTTACCTGCGGCGTGGCAGCGCTGACGTGGTACACCCGCGGCGTGTAGCGCCAGGTGGTGCAGCCACGCCAGGCGGGGCGCGGTAGAACGTTACCTGCGGCGTGGCAGCGCTGACGTGGTACACCCGCGGCGTGTAGCGCGTGCGCAGCTCGCCGGCGCACAGGTGGTGCAGCCACGCCAGGCGCCGGCCGCTGAAGGACGCGCGGTAGAACGTTACCTGCGGCGTGGCAGCGCTGACGTGGTACACCCGCGGCGTGTAGCGCGTGCGCAGCTCGCCGGCGCACAGGTGGTGCAGCCACGCCAGGCGGGGCGCGGTAGAACGTTACCTGCGGCGTGGCAGCGCTGACGTGGTACACCCGCGGCGTGTAGCGCCAGGTGGTGCAGCCACGCCAGGCGGGGCGCGGTAGAACGTTACCTGCGGCGTGGCAGCGCTGACGTGGTACACCCGCGGCGTGTAGCGCCAGGTGGTGCAGCCACGCCAGGCGGGGCGCGGTAGAACGTTACCTGCGGCGTGGCAGCGCTGACGTGGTACACCCGCGGCGTGTAGCGCGTGCGCAGCTCGCCGGCGCACAGGTGGTGCAGCCACGCCAGGCGGGGCGCGGTAGAACGTTACCTGCGGCGTGGCAGCGCTGACGTGGTACACCCGCGGCGTGTAGCGCGTGCGCAGCTCGCCGGCGCACAGGTGGTGCAGCCACGCCAGGCGCCGGCCGCTGAAGGACGCGCGGTAGAACGTTACCTGCGGCGTGGCAGCGCTGACGTGGTACACCCGCGGCGTGTAGCGCGTGCGCAGCTCGCCGGCGCACAGGTGGTGCAGCCACGCCAGGCGCCGGCCGCTGAAGGACGCGCGGTAGAACGTTACCTGCGGCGTGGCAGCGCTGACGTGGTACACCCGCGGCGTGTAGCGCCAGGTGGTGCAGCCACGCCAGGCGGGGCGCGGTAGAACGTTACCTGCGGCGTGGCAGCGCTGACGTGGTACACCCGCGGCGTGTAGCGCCAGGTGGTGCAGCCACGCCAGGCGGGGCGCGGTAGAACGTTACCTGCGGCGTGGCAGCGCTGACGTGGTACACCCGCGGCGTGTAGCGCGTGCGCAGCTCGCCGGCGCACAGGTGGTGCAGCCACGCCAGGCGGGGCGCGGTAGAACGTTACTGCGGCGTGGCAGCGCTGACGTGGTACACCCGCGGCGTGTAGCGCCAGGTGGTGCAGCCACGCCAGGCGGGGCGCGGTAGAACGTTACCTGCGGCGTGGCAGCGCTGACGTGGTACACCCGCGGCGTGTAGCGCGTGCGCAGCTCGCCGGCGCACAGGTGGTGCAGCCACGCCAGGCGGGGCGCGGTAGAACGTTACCTGCGGCGTGGCAGCGCTGACGTGGTACACCCGCGGCGTGTAGCGCGTGCGCAGCTCGCCGGCGCACAGGTGGTGCAGCCACGCCAGGCGCCGGCCGCTGAAGGACGCGCGGTAGAACGTTACCTGCGGCGTGGCAGCGCTGACGTGGTACACCCGCGGCGTGTAGCGCGTGCGCAGCTCGCCGGCGCACAGGTGGTGCAGCCACGCCAGGCGCCGGCCGCTGAAGGACGCGCGGTAGAACGTTACCTGCGGCGTGGCAGCGCTGACGTGGTACACCCGCGGCGTGTAGCGCGTGCGCAGCTCGCCGGCGCACAGGTGGTGCAGCCACGCCAGGCGCCGGCCGCTGAAGGACGCGCGGTAGAACGTTACCTGCGGCGTGGCAGCGCTGACGTGGTACACCCGCGGCGTGTAGCGCGTGCGCAGCTCGCCGGCGCACAGGTGGTGCAGCCACGCCAGGCGCCGGCCGCTGAAGGACGCGCGGTAGAACGTTACCTGCGGCGTGGCAGCGCTGACGTGGTACACCCGCGGCGTGTAGCGCGTGCGCAGCTCGCCGGCGCACAGGTGGTGCAGCCACGCCAGGCGCCGGCCGCTGAAGGACGCGCGGTAGAACGTTACCTGCGGCGTGGCAGCGCTGACGTGGTACACCCGCGGCGTGTAGCGCGTGCGCAGCTCGCCGGCGCACAGGTGGTGCAGCCACGCCAGGCGCCGGCCGCTGAAGGACGCGCGGTAGAACGTTACCTGCGGCGTGGCAGCGCTGACGTGGTACACCCGCGGCGTGTAGCGCGTGCGCAGCTCGCCGGCGCACAGGTGGTGCAGCCACGCCAGGCGCCGGCCGCTGAAGGACGCGCGGTAGAACGTTACCTGCGGCGTGGCAGCGCTGACGTGGTACACCCGCGGCGTGTAGCGCGTGCGCAGCTCGCCGGCGCACAGGTGGTGCAGCCACGCCAGGCGCCGGCCGCTGAAGGACGCGCGGTAGAACGTTACCTGCGGCGTGGCAGCGCTGACGTGGTACACCCGCGGCGTGTAGCGCGTGCGCAGCTCGCCGGCGCACAGGTGGTGCAGCCACGCCAGGCGCCGGCCGCTGAAGGACGCGCGGTAGAACGTTACCTGCGGCGTGGCAGCGCTGACGTGGTACACCCGCGGCGTGTAGCGCGTGCGCAGCTCGCCGGCGCACAGGTGGTGCAGCCACGCCAGGCGCCGGCCGCTGAAGGACGCGCGGTAGAACGTTACCTGCGGCGTGGCAGCGCTGACGTGGTACACCCGCGGCGTGTAGCGCGTGCGCAGCTCGCCGGCGCACAGGTGGTGCAGCCACGCCAGGCGCCGGCCGCTGAAGGACGCGCGGTAGAACGTTACCTGCGGCGTGGCAGCGCTGACGTGGTACACCCGCGGCGTGTAGCGCGTGCGCAGCTCGCCGGCGCACAGGTGGTGCAGCCACGCCAGGCGCCGGCCGCTGAAGGACGCGCGGTAGAACGTTACCTGCGGCGTGGCAGCGCTGACGTGGTACACCCGCGGCGTGTAGCGCGTGCGCAGCTCGCCGGCGCACAGGTGGTGCAGCCACGCCAGGCGCCGGCCGCTGAAGGACGCGCGGTAGAAGGCCTCGAACAGGCGCGCGGGCCGCTCCAGCTGCGGCGGCGGGGCCAGCGGCGCCATGGCCCCGCCCAGCGGCCACGCGCCCGCCTGCAGCACCTGCGCGAACAACCGTTATAGTAGAGATGGGCCAAGAATTAATGAATGAAACATTTATTTCAAAAACAACTTCCATACATTCTTAACCTTAAACCAACTATAAAGAGATAAAATATAGCGGTATAAAAAATAGCGTTGTAAACGCACAAAAATACTTAACAAATACAAATATAGCCTGTTTCATCTTAACCGATTGTTAAATATTTGTAAAAATATTTCTCTCGGGTGATTTGAGGGTGTCTCCCACAATCATTGATGAAACATACGCTGGCTCAAAGCGTTAAAAAGCACTTACGAAATTCAACGACTCCATTAAGGTTCTAGGTAGCTCAGTGGTCAGAGCATTGGACCGGACTTCCAAAGGTCGGGGGTTCGATTCCTCCCCGATGACCGGAGCCGAAAAGATTTTTTTAAGTGTTGTCTTTTCGAACTTAAAAACAGTCCGAAACCAATCCCAGCTTCAAGCTCTATAGAACTTAAAGCTAGGATTGGACCGAATGTGGATTGATGCCCAGTGAGCGATGATAAGGCTGTATACCCTCTCTGCAATAGCCCTCAGGAGAGTGTCAGTGCTGCTCCGCACTCGCTCCCATAGGGAAGCCACTCGTTTTCGGAGGACGGCGTGAAAACCATCTGTGTTCCATGTGGCGAACATTCCCGAGGCACTGCAGGGCCAGGGCAGACTCAACATCCCCCTGAACGCATTATTATATTGAATGCGCAGAGCACTGAAGGCTTTTTTGGTGTAACTGCTCCACAGATTGCACGTGTATAAAGTTTGACAATATGTTTTAAGAACTCGGTTAGTACTCGGTACTCGGTGGTTTTTGTAATACTCGTACGTGGCAGTCCGTTTCAGTGTGTGACGTGGCATGGCGTGAGTATTACAGGGCGTGAGTATGACTGTGGCGTGAGTATGACAGTGGCGTGAGTATTACAGGGCGTGAGTATGACAGTGGCGTGAGTATTACAGGGCGTGAGTATGACAGTGGCGTGAGTATGACAGTGGCGTGAGTATTACGGGGCGTCAGTATGACAGTGGCGTGAGTATTACAGGGCGTGAGTATGACAGTGGCGTGAGTATTACAGTGGCGTGATTATGACAGTGGCGTGATTATGACAGTGGCGTGAGAATTACAGGGCGTGAGTATGACAGTGGCGTGATTATGACAGTGGCGTGAGTATAACAGGGCGTGAGTATGACAGTGGCGTGATTATGACAGTGGCGTGAGTATTACAGGGCATGAGTATGACAGTGGCGTGAGTATGACAGTGGCGTGAGTATTACAGGGCGTGAGTATGACAGTGGTGTGAGTATTACAGGGCGTGAGTATGACAGTGGTGTGAGTATTACAGGGCGTGAGTATGACAGTGGCGTGAGTATGACAGTGGCGTGAGTATTACAGTGGCGTGATTATGACAGTGGCGTGATTATGACAGTGGCGTGAGAATTACAGGGCGTGAGTATGACAGTGGCGTGATTACGACAGTGGCGTGAGTATTAAAGGGCGTGAGTATTTCAGGCGTGAGTATGACAGTGGCGTGAGTATTACAGGGCGTGAGTATGACTGTGGCGTGAGTATGACAGTGGCGTGAGTATTACAGGGCGTGAGTATGACAGTGGCGTGAGTATTACAGGGCGTGAGTATGACAGTGGCGTGAGTATGACAGTGGCGTGAGTATTACGGGGCGTCAGTATGACAGTGGCGTGAGTATTACAGGGCGTGAGTATGACAGTGGCGTGAGTATTACAGTGGCGTGATTATGACAGTGGCGTGATTATGACAGTGGCGTGAGAATTACAGGGCGTGAGTATGACAGTGGCGTGATTATGACAGTGGCGTGAGTATAACAGGGCGTGAGTATGACAGTGGCGTGATTATGACAGTGGCGTGAGTATTACAGGGCATGAGTATGACAGTGGCGTGAGTATGACAGTGGCGTGAGTATTACAGGGCGTGAGTATGACAGTGGTGTGAGTATTACAGGGCGTGAGTATGACAGTGGTGTGAGTATTACAGGGCGTGAGTATGACAGTGGCGTGAGTATGACAGTGGCGTGAGTATTACAGTGGCGTGATTATGACAGTGGCGTGATTATGACAGTGGCGTGAGAATTACAGGGCGTGAGTATGACAGTGGCGTGATTACGACAGTGGCGTGAGTATTAAAGGGCGTGAGTATTTCAGGCGTGAGTATGACAGTGGCGTGAGTATTACAGGGCGTGAGTATGACAGGGCGTGAGTATGACAGTGGCGTGAGTATGACAGTGGCGTGAGTATTACAGTGGCGTGAGTATTACAGGGCGTGAGTATGACAGTGGCGTGATTATGACAGTGGCATGAGTATAACAGGGCGTGAGTATTACAGGGCGTGAGTATGACAGTGGCGTGAGTATTACAGGGCGTGAGTATGACAGTGGCGTGAGTATTACAGGGCGTGAGTATTACAGGGCGTGAGTATGACAGTGGCGTGAGTATTACAGGGCGTGAGTATGACAGTGGTGTGAGTATTACGGGGCGTGAGTATGACAGTGGTGTGAATATTACAGGGCGTGAGTATGATAGTGGCGTGAGTATTACAGGGCGTGAGTATGACAGTGTTGTGAGTATTACAGGGCTCGAGTATGACAGTGGCGTGAGTAAGACAGTGGCGTGAGTATTACAGGGCGTGAGTATTACGGGGCGTGAGTATGACAGTGGCGTGAGTATTACAGGGCGTGAGTATGACAGTGTTGTGAGTATTACAGGGCGTGAGTATGACAGTGGCGTGAGTATTACAGGGCGTGAGTATTACGGGGCGTGAGTATGACAGTGGCGTGAGTATTACAGGGCGTGAGTATGACAGTGGCGTGAGTATTACAGGGCGTGAGTATGACTGTGGCGTGAGTATGACAGTGGCGTGAGTATTACAGGGCGTGAGTATGACAGTGGCGTGAGTATTACAGGGCGTGAGTATGACAGTGGCGTGAGTATGACAGTGGCGTGAGTATGACAGTGGCGTGAGTATTACGGGGCGTCAGTATGACAGTGGCGTGAGTATTACAGGGCGTGAGTATGACAGTGGCGTGAGTATTACAGTGGCGTGATTATGACAGTGGCGTGAGTATTACAGGGCGTGAGTATGACAGTGGCGTGATTATGACAGTGGCGTGAGTATTACAGGGCATGAGTATGACAGTGGCGTGAGTATGACAGTGGCGTGAGTATTACAGGGCGTGAGTATGACAGTGGTGTGAGTATTACAGGGCGTGAGTATGACAGTGGTGTGAGTATTACAGGGCGTGAGTATGACAGTGGCGTGAGTATTACAGGGCGTGAGTATGACAGTGGCGTGAGTATGACAGTGGCGTGAGTATTACGGGGCGTCAGTATGACAGTGGCGTGAGTATTACAGGGCGTGAGTATGACAGTGGCGTGAGTATGACAGTGGCGTGAGTATTACAGTGGCGTGATTATGACAGTGGCGTGATTATGACAGTGGCGTGAGAATTACAGGGCGTGAGTATGACAGTGGCGTATTTACGACAGTGGCGTGAGTATTAAAGGGCGTGAGTATTTCAGGCGTGAGTATGACAGTGGCGTGAGTATTATAGGGCGTGAGTATGACAGTGGCGTGAGTATTACGGGGCGTCAGTATGACAGTGGCGTGAGTATTACAGGGCGTGAGTATGACAGTGGCGTGATTATGACAGTGGCATGAGTATAACAGGGCGTGAGTATTACAGGGCGTGAGTATGACAGTGGCGTGAGTATTACAGGGCGTGAGTACGACAGTGGCGTGAGTATTACAGGGCGTGAGTATTACAGGGCGTGAGTATGACAGTGGCGTGAGTATTACAGGGCGTGAGTATGACAGTGGTGTGAGTATTACGGGGCGTGAATATGACAGTGGTGTGAATATTACAGGGCGTGAGTATGATAGTGGCGTGAGTATTACAGGGCGTGAGTATGACAGTGTTGTGAGTATTACAGGGCGTGAGTATGACAGTGGCGTGAGTATGACAGTGGCGTGAGTATTACAGGGCGTGAGTATTACGGGGCGTGAGTATGACAGTGGCGTGAGTATTACAGGGCGTGAGTATGACAGTGTTGTGAGTATTACAGGGCGTGAGTATGACAGTGGCGTGAGTATTACAGGGCGTGAGTATTACGGGGCGTGAGTATGACAGTGGCGTGAGTATTGCAGGGCGTGAGTATGACAGTGGCGTGAGTATTACAGGGCGTGATTATGACAGTGGCGTGACTATTACGGGGCGTCAGTATGACAGTGGCGTGAGTATAACAGTGGCATGAGTATTACAGGGCGTGAGTATGACAGGGCGTGAGTATTACAGGGCGTGAGTATGACAGTGGCGTGAGTATTACAGGGCGTGAGTATGACAGTGGCGTGAGTATTACAGGGCGTGATTATGACAGTGGCGTGACTATTACGGGGCGTCAGTATGACAGTGGCGTGAGTATAACAGTGGCATGAGTATTACAGGGCGTGAGTATGACAGGGCGTGAGTATTACAGGGCGTGAGTATGACAGTGGCGTGAGTATTACAGGGCGTGAGTACGACAGTGGCGTGAATATGACAGTGGCGTGATTATGACAGTGGCGTGAGAATTACAGGGCGTGAGTATGACAGTGGCGTGAGTATTACAGGGCGTGAGTATTACAGGGCGTGAGTATGACAGTGGCGTGAGTATTACAGGGCGTGAATATGACAGTGGCGTGAGTATGACAGTGGCATGAGTATTACAGGGCGTGAGTATTACGGGGCGTGAGTATGACAGTGGCGTGAGTATTACAGGGCGTGAGTATGACAGTGGCGTGAGTATTACGGGGCGTGAGTATGACAGTGGCGTGAGTATTACAGGGCGTGAGTATGACAGTGGCGTGAGTATTACAGGGCGTGATTATGACAGTAGCGTGACTATTACGGGGCGTCAGTATGACAGTGGCGTGAGTATAACAGTGGCATGAGTATTACAGGGCGTGAGTATGACAGGGCGTGAGTATTACAGGGCGTGAGTATGACAGTGGCGTGATTATGACAGTGGCGTGATTATGACAGTGGCGTGAGAATTACAGGGCGTGAGTATGACAGTGGCGTGAGTATTACAGGGCGTGAGTATGACAGTGGCGTGAGTATTACAGGGCGTGAGTATTACAGGGCGTGAGTATGACAGTGGCGTGAGTATTACAGGGCGTGAATATGACAGTGGCGTGAGTATGACAGTGGCATGAGTATTACAGGGCGTGAGTATTACGGGGCGTCAGTATGACAGTTGCGTGAGTATGACAGTGGCATGAGTATTACAGGGCGTGAGTATGACAGGGCGTGAGTATTACAGGGCGTGAGTATGACAGTGGTGTGAGTATTACAGGGCGTGAGTATGACAGTGGCGTGAGTATTACAGGGCGTGAGTATTACAGGGCGTGAGTATGACAGTTGCGTGAGTATTACAGGGCGTGAATATGACAGTGGCGTGAGTATGACAGTGGCATGAGTATTACAGGGCGTGAGTATTACAGGGCGTGAGTATGACAGTGGCGTGAGTATGACAGTGGCATGAGTATTACAGGGCGTGAGTATGACAGGGCGTGAGTATTACAGGGCGTGAGTATGACAGTGGTGTGAGTATTACAGGGCGTGAGTATGACAGTGGCGTGAGTATTACAGGGCGTGAGTATGACAGTGGCGTGAGAATTACAGGGCGTGAGTATGACAGTGGCGTGATTATGACGGTGGCGTGAGTATTACAGGGCGTGAGTAAGACAGTGGTGTGAGTATTACAGGGCGTGAGTATGACAGTGGCGTGAGTATTACAGGGCGTGAGTAAGACAGTGGCGTGAATATTACAGGGCGTGAGTATGACAGTGGCGTGAGTATTACAGGGCGTGATTATGACAGTGGCGTGAGTATTACAGAGCGTGAGTATGACAGTGGCGTGAGTATTACAGGGCGTGATTATGACAGTGGCGTGAGTATTACAGGGCGTGAGTATTACGGGGCGTCAGTATGACTGTGGCGTGAGTATTACAGGGCGTGAGTATGACAGGGCGTGAGTATGACAGGGCGTGAGTATGACAGTGGCGTGATTATGACAGTGGCGTGAGTATGACAGTGACGTGAGTATGACAGTGGCGTGATTATGACAGTATCGTGAGTATGACAGTGGCGTGATTATGACAGTGGCGTGATTATGACAGTGGCGTGATTATGACAGTGGCGTGAGTATGACAGTGGCGTGAGTATGACAGTGGCGTGAGTATGACAGTGGCGTGATTATGATAGTGGCGTGAGTATGACAGTGGCGTAGCGTGAGTATAACAGTGGCGTAAGTATGACAGTGACGTAAGTATGACAGTCACGTGAGCGTGACAAAAGAGTGGCGTGACAGTAAATTGGCGTGGTGTGACAATAAAAAATATGTGACGTCATCTTGACAATAGCGTGACGTGACCGTGACATGGCGACTAACCTGTATAAAGAAGCCGGTGTTCGTCTGCAGATTGTTCTCCCTCAAGTGCTGCTGGAACTTGGCGTTGAGGTCCGCGGACACCGCCACGTCGGTGAACATGCGATGCAACTTGTTGGTGAATTCGTACCCGCACGCGGCTTTTAGACGATTTATCATTGCTTCTTCCTGGAAAAAAAATTGAAAGCCTGGTTCAAAATCTCTATATATATAAAATACGGTAGTTGACACCACCAATCGGTGACGTACTTTTTATCAACTGTCAAAACGCTTTTCTTCATAGAGCTTGTATGGGAATAACACACTTTGACGTCACCGCGTGCAATGCCGACTGAGTGACTAATTATCATTTGAATTCCAATTAAAAATCAAATAATACGAACTGCAGAAAAATATTAGTGTAAAGGCATCTGAAATTATGAATTATTTTAGAGAAAATCAGTTTTTGAATATTTCTTTCATAGTGGAAACAAGCCTATAACGCTGGATGCAGACCGCTTGTGATCGGTCGATGTGGAAAACTGTGGGGAAGGCCTATGTTCAGCAGTGGACTTCCTTTGGCTGATAATGATGATGATGATAAATGTCAATGAGATAAGTTGGGCTGCCCTGTCATGTACCCTCTTATGACTACAGTAGCCAATTTTGTTCGAGGACGTGCGCGAACATTGGCCACTCGTTAAGACACCGTTCACATAATTATAAAATACAGCCGCTGGAGGTCCAGCTTTTAGAGCATCGCGTTTGTTATCTAGGTAACATTTTCGTTGCTCTTCAAAGTCATTGACTTTGCTAAGAATTAAGCTCCTCCATTCAGGGCGACACTAGGTCTTCTTGAAGACCTAGTGTCCGAACCTAACATTATTGGAGAGACCAAAGCAGCCAGGCTTCTATGGCTCGGACATATAGAGAGAATGGGAGAGGATCGTGCCGTGAAGAGAGCGTACTTGGGACAACCAAATGGGAAACGCCCGGTTGAACCCCCTAGGTACCGCTGGAAAGGCGCTGTAGCTAAAGATTTGCTCAACCTCGGCCATAGCGGTTGGCAAAAACTGTCGCAAGACCGATATGAATGGCGTGATCTGGTGTCGGAGGCCACGACTCACTTTGGGTCGTTAAGTCACCCTAGTAAGTAAGTATTCAGGGCGACGTCTTGCCGTTTTTGTCCCATTTTAGCGGGTCTGAACTGAACTGAAATATCCACTTAACTTATAGCTTTTATACTTATTATAACTTATAGTTTTTTTCTTTTGGTAATACACTTAAATAAACTCTTTTGCAAAAAAAACGGGCACTTTAGATTTTTTCCTCTACTTTAATGAAGAAGAACAAGAAATAGGTTTTATTAATTTGACGATGTATTGGCATGTTATTTGAAGCATCCTGGCATGATTCTTTACGTTCCAAATTTAAAATTTGAAATTAATAAAAGAAAAATAATGATTGTTGTGGATTATTCTAAAATTGCTTTACTAATGGCGCGAATTGCTGAAACGATTTTTAACTGATTACGATATTTTAAAACTTTTTGGACATTTTCTGCTAATTAAACAATTTAATCTTTATTTTTACATTAAATACCACTTTTTGATATGAGTGATAAAGCGATAAGGGCCGGTAAAATTATAGCCCTACTTGAAGAAGGTTGTTCGCAAACTTACGTGTCTCAGCGGCTAAATGTGAGTCGTTCAACTGTCCAGAGGACTTGGCAACGGTATCAAGAGACCGGTTCGGTCAAAAGAAGACCCGGTTCGGGAAGAAAACGATGCACAGAACCAAGAGATGACCGCTTTTTGGTGAGTCAGGCGTTGCGGAATCGTAAGGCGTCAAGTGTGGACCTGAAGAAGAGCCTTGAAGAAGTAAGAGGAGTAGAAGTTAGCTTGTGGACGGTCAGGAGGAGGCTTTTGGCTGCCAATATCAGGAGTTACCGCCCAGCTCGGGGCCCTAAATTACTCCGTGAGCACCGTGTTGCTCGACTTCAGTTTGCTCGGAACTGTGCTTCATGGACTCTGGAGGACTGGAATAAAGTATTGTTTTCTGATGAAGCTAGAATCTCTTTGTGTGGAGAGGACCGACGCCGGCGAGTGCTGCGAAGACCACGGGAACGCTATGCGGAAGTGTGTTTCGAAGAAATCACTCCTTATGGCGGAGGCTCCGTTATGTTTTGGGCAGCAATTAATTCGACGGAGCGTACGGAGTTAGTTTTCATAGAAAATGGAACATTAAATGCACATCGGTACATAATGGAAGTCCTAATTCCATATGCACAACCCACATTGACTGCACTTGGGGAAGATTCCATTTTTATGGACGACAATGCTCGCTCGCACCGTTCTGGCGACGTGGAAGCGTACATGCAAGAAGTTGGGATCCGTCGTTTAGATTGGCCAGCTCGAAGTCCTGACCTCAATCCAATTGAGCATGTCTGGGATGTTCTAAAGAGACGTGTAAGATCAGTGCAACCTGCTCCACAAAACATCAGGGAGCTAAAAAGAGTCATTGCAGAAGAGTGGGAACGAATTCCTCAAAACGTTATTAAAAACATCGTGGAAAGCATGCCCAGAAGGATTCAAGCTGTGATTTTGGCAAGAGGAGGTCACATTCGGTATTAGGTTTTTACATTTGTAACTTTATTTAATTAAAAAAAGTAAAAAAAAATCTTATCTTTATTGCCGACCACTTCTTATTGTTTGGGCGTGTACATCGGTTTTAAAGAATCCATCGTTTTTTTTTTTCTTTTAGTTGCCCGAACTCACTTCACGCGCATTAATTTACACGATTATAAGTATACAGACTACGTCAAAGAAATAAATTTCATTTAATTAACTCAAATCGACCTTAGAACGTAAATTTCCTTAGGTGCCCGTTTTTTTTGCAAAAGAGTGTATTTATAATTTAGGCAAGTGATCTTGCATTTACATATATAAATAAATAACACAGTATTACAAAATCTCCCTACAGTAGCGCAACGCCTTTGATAACGCGCGATGCCGCCGCCGGTGTAAGTACTTACGCAGATACGCTAGGGCTGTCACAAAATGGGAAATAAAATAACTGGGATTATTATTGTAATAAAGGTATCATTTATTCATATTATACGTAAAATTTACATGACATATTCACAAATGTTGCACTGCCAGATATTTACGTGACATTTTGTTTTTTGTCGTTTTCAGTTCTCTATTATAAAATTTAACTATATAATGTATTCGCATTCGGATAAACAATCTAATGTAAAGTCTGACGAAGTAGTATGCTGTCGGAGTTCCATGTTTCGTAGTACCGCAGTAGGTACCTAGGTACAGTGCTGTCGCAGTCGAAGTAAGTGAGCGAAAGATAGTGCCGCGCTCAAGGTCATTGTTCTTTATTCGCCGCGCGACGTGTACCTTCCTTACCTAATTATTATCTACTAGCGGCCGCCCGCGACTTCGTCCGCGTTCAAGTTCAAACAAATGTTAGAGTTATGGCCCAGTCTTCTCGCCACGATCTTTAAAACGGTACCCGCTACGCCGTTTATTGCAAGTGATGCTGAGTCAAATAAAAAAAGTCCCATTAAAATCGACCCAGTAGTTTCCGAGATTCAATTTTCTGCCTACCCCCTTAGTCTATTGGCGTGATTATTTCTATCCTTCTTTACCTTCCAAGTAATGTTGAGTCAAATAAAAAAAAGTCCCATTAAAATCGGTTTAGTAGATTCTGAGATTCAATTTCCTGCCTGCCCCCTAAGTTCATCGGCGTGATTATTTATATCCCAGTTTACTCTCCAGGTGATACTGAGTCAAATAAAAAAAGTCCCGTCAAAATCGGTCCAGTAGATTCTGAGATTAGCCCGGACAAACAGACAGACAGACAGACAGACAAAAATTTTAAAAATTGTTGTTTTGGCTTCTATTACGGTAATTAAGACCCCCTGTAACAATTTTTCATAAAAATCTTCAATGTACAGAAATCGATCTTTTACAGTCTTATTATATGTATAGATTCTTAATTTTTCTGAAGAAAGTGAGGTTTTGTCGTTACGATTACGTTACTTACCTGTCACTGAATTTAATTTACTCAATAAATAATAGTACTAGATAGATAACACGTAAATAAGTACTTACTTAATACGAAAGTATTGAGAAACCTACCTCTCATCACGGGGAAATCTATGAAACTTTAAATTCTTGTTATCTTGCGATGTCGAAATACATCCGTACACAGAACAGTTTGTGCCATTATAATTATGAAGTAATTAATAGTTTGTAACAATTTTTCAACAAAACACGAATGCGTCTGCCCTTCGCGCTCGGTACCGCAAACTAAGCGTGTTAGCGGTACGCGATCTCCACCGCCCGCCTCCCCGTGAGTTCCCCGCCGTTGCTCCGCGTAAGTACATTCGTTGCGCTACTGTAGGGAGATTTTGTAATACTGTGTAAATAATGTAATTTAATGCATAACATTCTGTGAAAGTTTTCAATAATTTTGTACGCCTCACCATAGGCAAGTTATAGTGCTCTTAGTTTAAGCTTTATTACCATCTGCTTGTACCTCATAACTGTGCAAATAAAATTTATGATTTATGAACTGAAGAACTGGCCACCTGGTTTCCGCTTGCCGTCCTGGAGTTCAGAAAAGAAAATGCGTTCCGCGACTCTGTCGTCAGCCATCCGCGAGACATGACCGCACCGACGGAGTTGCCGCCTCATCAGGTACGCCTCAATGCCGCAAACATTCGCCCGTCGAAGTACTTGAGTGTTACTTACTCGATCTGACCATTTGATGTTTATTGATATTGAGATAAATAAATAAATATTTCACAACAATCACACCAGTTCTCTAGTCCCAAACTAACTGTTATGGGTACTAGACAACGGATAAACATACGTAAATACTTTTTTTTTGTAAATAAATACATATTATACATAGAAAACACCCAGACCAGTACAAACACACATGTTAATGCACACATATGCTTGTACTGTGCGGGGATCGAACCCGCGACCCTTGGTTTTAGAAGTCCGACCTGTGGACCACTGCACCAAGCGGTCACGTAAAGCTGTTGGTCCCGGTTAATATCGATAGATATTAGTCGTTAAGCCTGGTCAGAGGCCCTCGGGCGGCTTAATAACATCTGACAGTAAGGTTGGTCACTTACCTTACACACACCCCTCCACCAATCCGCACTGAGCCCGCGTGGCTCGGTCCACCTCATAGTCGAGGTGAGGCCTGTGCCCAGCAGTGGGACTTATATAGGCTGATGAGATTACAGAAAAACAGTTTTTTTAATATTTCTATCATAGTGGAAATAAGGCTATTGTAAACTCACTTGTTCCATGGAAGCCGACAGCTGGTGTATGAGCCGCCTAGCTAGAGCCCTGGCGTAATATTTCTGGAAGACATCCTGCAAGAGAAGAAGACCAGATTAGATAGATATAAGATCTGGCCCTGTATTAATAAATGATAAAAAAAATCAAAAATACCAGAAATACAGCTGGTAAGTTTCAAAGGCTAAATAAATAAATTGGCTAGACGACACCACCAATCGTTGAAATACTTTTTATTATCTGTCAAAACGGTCTGCCTCCATAGATTTCGTATGGTAATAAATGATTGTGACGTCACGGTCATGTGTCAGAAATCGGAGTCAATTGACCGAATATTTATTGCGTTTTGTGTGTTTAAAAACTGATTTCTACAGCTTTTTTGAAATATATTGGTTGTATTAACTTCATAGGGGCTATGTTTTTTAAACACCATGTTCTTGACAATATTTAAGATAGGCGTCATCATCCCAAATGTTTCAACAAACACACCAATTACCTAGCCCCAAACTAAGCGTTAGCTTGTGCTATGGTGGCTAGGATAACGGATAGAAATACTTAAATACAAGTATAAACACCCATGACTCGGGTACACATGCTCGTGCTCATCACACAAACATCACACAAAGGCTGGACGGATTTAGCCAGACGTAGCTAAGAACCATTTTAATTAAAATAAATTTTGACGTGACAACGTCTTATAAATTGGTTTGCCGGGTGACACTTCAAGAAACTGCGTTACGCTCCGCTCACGTTATGCGCTCACAATGAGAGCGAGTGAGAGGCACGCGTCCCTTCGACTCGGGCATGGTTAGCCCGCCTAAGAGCGAGTGAGACAGACATAAAAAGTGAAAGGCACGCGTCCCTTCCACTCGAGCACAGTTAACTCGCCTAAGAGCGAGAGAGACAGAGCGAGAGAGACAGAGCGAGAGAGAGAGAGTGAGAGAGATAGGCATACACACCGGTTCATGTTATACGAATGAATATTCACATTAAAATTATTTTACCACTCAAAGTCGTT
This sequence comes from Pyrausta despicata, assembly GCA_963921415.1. NCBI lineage: Eukaryota > Metazoa > Arthropoda > Insecta > Lepidoptera > Crambidae > Pyrausta > Pyrausta despicata. Next base: position 8,733,551 of record OY992873.1, on the reverse strand, counting down.
GTCACGTAAAACTTTCGCCCGTATACCGACTTTACAGGCAACCAATTTTTAACTGAAATCGGTCCATTCTTTCGGTAGCTATGATGAGACAGACACAACAATAATATATTGTATTGTGTAAAATTATAATTGAGCATTGGATCGGACTTCCAAAGATCGGGGGTTCAAATCGAAAATATTCGAATTGAAAAATAGCGTTGTGAACGCAATAAATACTTAATCAATAAAATTTAGGCTGTTTAATCTTAACCGATTGTTACATATTTGTAAAAATATTTCTCTCGGGTGATTTGAGGGTGTCACAATCATTGATGAAACATACACTGGCTCAAAGCGTTAAAAAGCACTTACAAAATTCAACGACTCCATTAAGGTATTCGGGAGCTCAGTTGGTAGAGCATTGGACCGGACTTTCCCGTGAGTCACATTGTCAGGTGAGTCACATTGCTAGGTGAGTCACGTTGCTAGGTGAGTCACATTGCTAGGTGAGTCACATTGCTAGGTGAGTCACATTGCTAGATGAGTCACATTGCTAGATGAGTCACATTGCTAGGTGAGTCACGTTGCTAGGTGAGTCACGTTGCTAGGTGAGTCACGTTGCTAGGTGAGTGACATTGTTAGGTTAGTCACGTTGTTACGTGAGTCACATTGCTAGGTGAGTCGCATTGCTAGGTGAGTCGCATTACTAGGTGAGTTGCATTGCTAGGTGAGTCACTCACTTTGTCGTCCAAGTACTTGAAGACGACGATGGCGGCGGCGAGCTTGTCGTCTGCGTCGGGCTCGGTGCGGCGCCGCAGCAGGCAGTCGCAGTAGCGCGCCAGCAGCTCGGGCCCGCGGGCCGCCTGCTCGGGGCCCGCGCGACCGTTCACCACCGCTGCACACGCCTGGGTGAGGAATGAATAATAATAATAATAGTCCTCCTGGCCGATTTCGACCACGGCGGCCAATCTCAACCGACCAGCTAACTGCGCAGGAGATGTAATAGTGCACAAGTGTGAGCGAAATACACAAGTGCACTCACTGTTCCATCACTCCCAAAGTTCGGTGAGACGGCAATCCGGCATGACCGGAGAGAGATCAGGCGCAGGACCAACGGCTCAACGTGCACACCGAGGCACCGCCAACTTCCCGACTCGGAGCTGTTTTTGAGAAATTCATGACGGAAAATCTCAAAAACAATTTTGGCTCGACCTGGGATTCGAACCCAGGACCTCTCGGATGTAAGGCAGAAACTTTGCCACTACACCAACGAGGCAGGCAGAGGAACGAATAACATTTACGATACCCGATGCAAAATAGTTCGTCTAGTATGAAAAATAAGATAACAAACAAGAACAATGGTAATTTCGTAATTCGTTCAATATTACACGACTGAGTGAATTATACGCAGTAGTATTACCTTATCGAGCGCACCCACAAACGCCTGCGCGCCGTTGAAGACGTCAGCGAACAGCGCGCTGTACTTGCCGTGCAGCGTCAGCATCGCCGACACGAAGTGCGTGTGCGCCTGCGGAAATCGATAAACAATATTAACAAATTAAATTTGTTAAGTTTTTTTTTGCGTTCACAACTCTACTTTTATTTTGGAAAAGAATACACTTAAAAAAATATTTTCGGCTCCGGTCATCTGGGAGGATTCGAACCCCCAACCTTTGGAAATTCCGGTCCAATGCTCTGACCACTGAGCTACCGAGAACCTTAATGGAGTGGTTGAATTATGCAAATGTTTGAGGGTGATTTGAGGGTGTCTCCCACAATCATTGATGAAACATACGCTGGCTCAAAGCGTTAAAAAGTACTTACAAAATTCAACCACTCCATTAAGGTTCTCGGTAGCTCAGTGGTCAGAGCATTGGACCGGACTTCCAAAGGTCGGGGGTTCGATTCGTCCCCGATGACCGGAGCCGAAAAGATTATTTTAAGTGTTGTCTTTTCGAAAATAAAAATCTTTTATTTCAGACAAGTAACGTCCATTTTTTAGTAACAATGTATAAACTTAAAAACCATGTAAGTAAGGTAAACTTAGTACGAGAAAGAATTAAACGAAAGTACATAGGCTAGATAGGTTCACCTGTTCGCACATTAAGTAACATGCAAAGCAGTGAACCTATTGAGAACAACAGAGTCCATTCTGTCCTCAATCATCCTTAGGATCCTATTGCCGATGATATAAAGATGATACCCATACACACAAAAATCAAAATACACACAAATTAAGGACCTCGTCGTTTTTCAAGTTAGTTCAATGTCATTTTGTGTGGAATTCGATTCCAGCATTTATCTGTCGTAAATAAAGTTTTCTTGAACGAGACAAACATCAGATGGATGCTCGTTTACATCTCTTTCTTACTTTTTCTCTCTCTCTTTCTCTTGACTGATAAATAATACGCAGCGTCGTTCAGTAACGGTTATTTATTCGAGACTAAACTGACAGAAGTACAGAGCGGTCGACACAGCTGAGTGTGACGTCACGTTAGGAATACCCTCTAAGTATGACAATATACAACACCTCCACCCTTAATAAATAACTTAATTATCTAAATTACATACCTAACACAAAAGTAAGTAGTAAAGTTACAAAACAAATTTTACATCTCATATCCCCTCTTCCAACTCTTATAATATCTTAGAACCAACATTAAGCAGGTACAAAATCGTAAGATACAACAACAAATTATACAACTTCTACAAAATACAATTAAAATATTAAGTAGGTACAAAATCATGTGATACAAAGTCGAATTCTAACCCATATCTTTTTACTGGTAAGCGTTTTCTTAACGGATACCTACGTTCTCCGCCGTTGCATGGATTTACCACGGTTTCACTATTTGTGGCGACACTGGGCAAGACAGCGGGTTGAGCAGGTGTGGTCGGTGAGGTAGGGTGGTTGGTATTGTTGGTACCTTTATCACTCGTTGGCTGAGTGATCGTTCTTTGCGGTGAAGAGCGGAAACCATCCTCAGATTGTATTGACTCATTAGCCGTTGGTTGAGTACTTTTATTTGGAGTTACTGGGAATATTAATGAAGGTCGTATGCGCTTATGAGCTGGTGAACTTATAGGTATAGGTATTGTTGGCTCTAATATCAATGAATCTGGTGAATCTTTTGCATTTAACACTCGTAATTTTAATTGGTCGATATGTCTATGTACCACAGTCTTATCTGTACTATTCTCGATAGTATAATTAGTACTACCTAATTGTGCGATAATTTTTCCGGAAAGCCACTTCTTTGTGCCCCTGTAATTCCTATACCACACTAAGGTTCCCAAATCGAAATGCCTACTAGCGCCTCCCGCCGCGGCCTCCACCTTAGCCTGGTGTTCGCTGACGCGGGCGGTGCGGTCGGGCTTGAGACAGTCAAGGCGCGTTCTTAAATTTCTACCTAACAAGATTTTGGCCGGACTCTCACCTGTTGCGTAATGTTCTGTGTTTCTATAGGTTAATAGAAAATTACATAAAACGGAGTCGACATTCAGTTTGGCTTGCAAGGCTTTCTTTATAGTTTTTTTACAAATCTTTACTGCACTTTCAGCGGCCCCATTTGATGCTGGGTGATAAGGAGCTGATAGAATATGTTGGATACCATTTCTCGATAAAAACATATTGAATTCTTCACTAATAAATTGCGGGCCGTTGTCACTAACCAGTTGTTTAGGAAAACCAAACCTTGAAAATATTTCTAACAATTTAGTTATAACCGCTTGTGACGAGGTACTAGTCATTCTGATCGCTTCTATCCACTTTGAGCAAGCGTCTACTACTATGAGGTAAGTCATTCCTTCTATCGGGCCCAAAAAGTCGATATGCACTCGAGACCAGGGCCGGCTGGGCCAGGGCCAGGAGCGCGGCGCGTGCTGCGGCGGCGCGGCGGCCTCCTCGGCGCACACCGGGCACGCGCGGCACGTCGCCTCCACGGCCTCGTCTATCCCAGGCCACCACATACGACCTAGCTAACGCTTTGGTTTTCACCATACCCATATGCGACTCATGTAATTCCTCAAGTACCTTATTTTTGCAAGATGAAGGTATAACGACTCGTTGGCCCCACATAACGCAACCTAACTCACTGTAAAGTTCAGATTTTCTATTGAAGTATGGCTTGAGTTCTTTTATTTCAATACTGGAGGGCCAACCATCATTTATGTAACTTAATATTCTACTCAATAATGGGTCAGACCTCGTTTCTCTTTTTAAGATATGATAATCTAACAACAACGAATCTACTGCGAAATGTAGGTATGTTTGTTCCGGAGTATCTCTTTCCTCCGCGGCCGTTACTATTTTATGTTCCCTTATTAATCTAGATAACGCATCGGCTGTGTTTTTATCAGTTCTAACATATTCTATATTGAAATCGTATGCAGACAGTTTGATCGCCCATCGCTGCAAGCGACTCGCTGCCGTACTCGGGATTCCTACCTGTGGTCCAAAAATGGATACTAATGGTTTATGATCGGTACGTAAAGTGAAATTTCTTCCATACAAATATTGGTGAAACTTGTCTATAGCAAATACAATGGCTAAGGCTTCTTTATGAATTTGACTATAGTGTTTTTCCGCTTGCGTAAGCGCGCGCGAGGCGTAGGCGACGACGCGCTCGGGCCCGCCGGGCGCGCGCTGCGCCAGCACGGCGCCGATGCCGCGCGCGCTCGCGTCGCATGTCACTATTGTCTGTTTGCCCATGTCAAAGTGTGCGAGTACAGAAGTGCTACATAACATGCTCTTAACATTCTTAAACACTAACTCATGTTGTTTGTTCCACCTCCAATGGTTACCCTTTTTTAATAGTTCGTATAATGGTGTTAAATGAGCACTTAAGTTTCTAATAAACTTGCCGTAAAAATTCACCATGCCTAAGAATGATTTCAATTCAGAGACATTTTTAGGTGCGGTCATTTCTAAAATAGCTTTAATTTTATTTGAATTAACCCTTACGCCATCTTTGTCTATTATAAATCCTAAATAATGAACTTGCTTAGCCAAGAAATCACATTTACTTTTTTTAATTTTCAATCCATTTTGTTGTAATATATCTAATACCTGGTCTACTGTTTTCAAATGACTACTCAAACATTTACTTTTAATCAAAATATCATCATAGAACACTACTACATCGGGAATGTTTTCAAATAAGTTCATCATGAACTTTTGAAAAATTCCTGGGCTCGATGACAACCCATACACCAAACGGTTATATTTAAAAAGCCCCCTATGAGTGTTAATTACTGTAAACTTTTTGGACTCTTCATCGAGTTCTAGTTGATTGTAGGCTTGTGATAGGTCTAACTTTGTAAAGAATTTATTTCCTGACATATCGCTAAATAAATCATCAATCTTTGGAACTGGGTACCTATCGACCATTAAAACACGATTAAGTGTTACCTTATAGTCCGCACATAAGCGAATACCACCATCCGCCTTCCTGGCGATCACCAGAGGCGTAGCCCAGTCCGACCGGGTCACAGGTTCGATTACGCCCGCGCTCAGCATCGCATCGAGCTCGGCGTCGACGCGGGAGCGCAGTGCGTACGGCAGGGGTCGCGCCGCGCAGTACATGGGTTCTGCTCCTTCCCGGACACATAAACTAACTGTTCCACCCGTGTATCTGCCCAATGTGCCGTCAAACAGGTTCTTATGTCTGGAAATAATGTTTTCAATTGAGCCAACGTTAACTTGAACTAGGTTATTTACACTACACTTCGGTATATCTATATCTAACTCAGTTAACCATTGTCGTCCTAATAGGTTTGTTGATCCATTCTTGATAACATACAAGTCTAACTTCTTTCGAACATTTTTGTATTGTACATTTGTTGCTAAATAACCTAATGGCCGAACTACGGACCCATCATAGAATTTTAATTTTAAATTACAACTTTGTAGTGTTAGGTCGCTAAAGAATTCCTTATAGGTTGATGAACTAATACAAGATAAGGCTGATCCTGTGTCGACTTCCATTTCGAGTGACTTACTTTCAACCAAAAGTGTCATACGAACCGGTTTATAATTGTTCAGAGACATTTGATACATGGGTTCCTCGAGATCTTCTTCCGAATCTTCTTCGCCTTCCGGTTCTCGAACCCAGTACGCCGCGCCGTTGTCGTGCGCGCGCGCCACTGAGCTCGGTCGACTATTGTTACCTCGGCTCGTTCCGCCGGAGGTCGGGCGCGCTCGGCCTCGCTGCGACTTCCAGCCGCCGCCGGGGGCGACCGTTGGATTCGTTTTCTTATCTACCCTTTTTGTTTCATTACGTTGCAAACACATTCTTCTAAGATGACCGGTTTTTTGGCATAAACTACATATGAAATTTTTATAGCGGCACTCTGTAGATCGATGATTGAATTTCCCGCATGTAAAACACTTTTCTACATTGAATGCGTTCACTTCCGTACTGGTAGTGGATTTATTATGCTTTTCCACTGCATTTGAGTCTCGTTCCGCTGCTTCCAGTGCTATTGCCAGGCTAATCGCTCGATTATAGTTAAGGTTTTCTTCCGCAAATAGCCTCTGTCTAATCGATTCGCTTTTAAGTCCGCACACGAATTGATCCCTTAGGTTTTCTTCCAGTTGGTTGCCGAAATCGCAGTACCGCGTAAGCTTTTTCAGATCTGCTACATAGTTCGCAATGGATTCCTCTACGAGTTGTCGTCTTTGTCTAAATCTGTACCTTTCTGCTAATGTGGATGGTTTCGGCTGCAGGTGAGTTTGTAGTAAGGTAAGGGCTTGTTCGTACTCGAGTGAAGATGGCTTTGCTGGGCTCGCTAATGTTGCGAGTAACTCGTAAGCAGGCTCCCCCATTACCGCTATAAGGGTAGGAAGCTTCATTTCACTTGGTATTTTATTTGCAACGAAATACATCTCCATACGGTCGGCGTATGCACTCCAGTTCCCCGCAACTATGTCGAAATCGCCAATTTTTCCGATCGACATCTTAACACTAATCCACAAAACAATTGAACAGCACAATTTAATTATTTTAGCCTTATTTTCCTCGCTCGCCAGTGATAAATAATACGCAGCGTCGTTCAGTAACGGTTATTTATTCGAGACTAAACTGACAGAAGTACAGAGCGGTCGACACAGCTGAGTGTGACGTCACGTTAGGAATACCCTCTAAGTATGACAATATACAACATTGACCTCTCTCTTTCTTTCTCTATTTCGATCTCTCTCTCGCTTTCTCTCTCGCTCTCTCTCTCGCTCTCTCTCTCTAATCAGCCTATACAGAGTGTAACAAAAAAAATTGTAATAGCTGACGGGTGTTGTTGTTCCCGTTAAACTGAACAACTTTTCTCAAAGAAACGTAGGTCGAAATCTCAAAGAAAAATTTCCTCCCCCATAGTAAATCGATCAGCTGATTGTCAATTTTGTATGGAAGGTCCAAAGTCAGTCATAGTGCCGTAAGGATCAGTGTCTGCAAGGGTGTGAGTCATGATCTACTCTAATCTACCCAAATAATATAAAGAAGAAAGATTTGATTTTTTATTATATTATAAATACTGCGAAACTACAACGAGGAGGCAGTCGTAGCCATTCTCATACTGACCATGTATTTATTGAGTCTTCAGTGTCTGGATCACTCACCTCGTCCTTGTTATGTGGTGCGTCGAGCAACGCGCGTCCGTCTCGTTGGACCTGCGCAAGCGCAGCGTCGACGAGCGGCCGCAGGGCGTTCGCGCCGAGCGGACGGATCAGCGCGTACATGCGACGGAGATCTGTGCGACGCTAAAATAATAATAATAATAATAATAAATAAATATATCACCATTCCGCATGACGAAAACCTCGTGAAGGCTGAGAAGGTCAAGCTTAGCAAGTACCAAGGTACTTGGCCCACGAGGTGACCGCCATGTGGGATGTGGATTCGACGATCATTGTCCCGATAGTCGTGTCTGAGAACGGTTTAATAGCGAAGAGCCTCGATCAACACCTTAAGATGCTCTCACTGGATGGTTGGGTCAAGGGTCAGATGCAGAAAGCAGTACTTTAGGACACGGCGCGCGTCGTCCGAAGGTTTCTCTCTCTGCAGCCTTAATAAAGTATAATAAATAAATATACAACAACATCACATACATTGATCTGACTCCGCGGTAAGTAGCTTAAGCACTTGTGTTACAGATATCAGAATCAATAGTGGTATTACAAATAAACTTAAGTAAATACATATAACACCCAGACCTCGGAGAGAAACCTCCGGACGATGCGCGCCGTGTCCACAAGTACTGCCTTCTGCATCTGACCCTTGACCCAACCATCCAGCGAGAGCTTCTTAAGGTGTTGATCGAGGCTCTTCGCTATTAAACCGTTCACAGACACGAATATCGGGACAATGATAGTCGAATCTACATCCCACATGGCGGTCACCTCGTGGGCCAAGTCGAGGTACTTGCTAAGCTTGTCCTTCTCAGCTATTATTATTATTTGTAGTATCCTCTAGGATAGCACAGCACAAGGCCGGTCCTTTTGGAAGGCGTACGTGGCGATATGGATCCAACGTTTATAGTGATACATTAATGTGTTGGGATGTGATTAATATAACATTTTCGAAAAAAAAACTCACTCTTATTTCCTAAAAATTGCGATTTGCATAACTTGCAACACTAGACAAAAGAATTGGCTAGCCGTTTCACGTTCCAGGCTTCATAATGTTGGTCACTCATTTGTGGGTAGATGTATATAGCATTTTTGAATAAACTACTTGAACATTTAATTTCATTGCCTTTGGATAATTTTAAACAGTTGTAAAATATGTATTAATATCAAAAGGATAATATAAATTGATGATTATATAAATGACAAATATATCTGTTTGAATGTAAACAATAACAATTATTGTAAACTAGCTGACCCGGCGAACTTCGTACCGCCTTAGCGTTGCAATGATTGACATTGACATTAGTTACGCGCGTTTTTTAAAATATGCAAAATTAAATGTATATTTTTCAATATTTCTGAGAGATTTTCTTAATATTTTTTTCCGAAAGAAACTTCTCCTAATAATAACAAATACAACAAAAAAAGAATTAGAGAAATCGGTCCAGCCATTCACGCGTGATGCCGTGACCAAGGAAAACGGGTTTCATTCTTATATATATATATATATATATATATATATATATATATATATAGATAGATCAAATTTGAAAAGAGGCAATGACAATAGTGACTGAGTTTCTTGCGCCGCTTCTTCTCAGCACTGGCCCAAATTGTCCCGAAGCGGTGGTAGGGTTAATTTATATGTTGCGACGTGAAAAAGTGCTCCTTGTGAGTCAATTTACAGAAATAAATTGATTTTATTTACTTACTGTTTTTACTCTGTCATGGTTTTATAGATTGAAGAGTTCAACATTGGCGGCCTAACCATAAAACTTAGAGGTCCACAGATTGGAACATACGCATCGGACGTATCGCAACATTACTTTTTATCTATTGAAATTATTATTATTGTAATCAATGTGCGATTGACCTTGAAAAATATTTAATAGAAATTGTATTTCACCGACATTGTAATTGAAACCCACCTCTGTTTATATTCGCATGTTTGACAAGACAAACACAAGCTTGTGGCTGTTTGTGATATCATTATTGTAACCATTTTTTGTGCAAATGAAAATATTTCATTTCATCTGTCACCTCACCATACAGTTTTAAAGTTTTTAAGGTTACACTCGAGTAATGTCATTAGTTTATTCTGCATGTTCATCTTTTTTTTCAAACTTTGAAAGTTTGTCTTTCTGCAAATTTATCGTTAAAGTGGGACGCCCGCGCCACAGGTTTTCCTATAGCGGTGTGGCGTACCACCACATTTATTTAATAAAATTCTTTAGGTAATTTAACTACAAACATTTTGCATTATATAAAATACTTAAAATCATAATATTTATTGTTTACATTTATTTGCATACCTAAACTGTAATCCTAACTTAATTCTAAATCTTAACTAAACTACCATTTACAATCTTGATTTAATAGTAGATATTTCGACGCCGAGCTTATCGCTCCGCGCGTTATGTATCAAACCGGAGTACGGCCGAGCGCCGGCGACTTCTGCCGAGCAGTCCCGAGCGCCCGCGGGCCGGGAACGTGCGCGCGCGCGATGGTCAGGTCTATGCTCGAGTGATAATCGGTTCTTGACAACAGCTGATCGCGCGCGGCTTATATTATAACGCAATTCGTTAATGTTTTATGTTTTCTTGTATGTAAAACCGTTCGTCCTACTCCTTCTATCTTTTTGTTGTGTTGTAAGACTTCCTGTGACGTTTGTGAAATAAACAATACTTGTAACATTCTGTTTCGTGATTTAATCGGACCCGTGACGTCACACACTTACACCACTACAGCGGGGTCCCTGGTGTTTGTGAATTGTGCAAATGATTTGTTGATAAAGATATTTGATTTGATTTAATCTTCGTCCGCATGGAATTCCTTTGTTTTCGATATGTCGGTCGAACGGGATAAAAAGTATTCTATGTCCGTTTCCTGGTTTCCTGCTTCTCCACAAATTTTCAGCCAAATCGGTTCACCCGTTCTTAAGTAACAAAAATAGTGTAACTGGCACCACTTTCTTTTATATGTATAGATAGATATAGACACAAAACAAGATACAATCAGGTTAATTAAATATGATGAAACAAGAAAACGTACGCGCTAGATTACAACCAAAAATATGTTATCTGAGTTTAAAATTCGATTATATTTTGTTTTTTTAACAGTAAAAGTATTACCAGAAACCTTTTTTTTTGAAATAAAAAGCCCTAAAGTTTACATGAAACAATAAATAAGTTTAATTAGTATTATTATTATCATGGAAAATATTTTTTGATTTGGTATGACGTCATCGATACGCATCGTATAACGTCATCGATACGCATCGCATGCAAGAGACTGTATATTTTTATAAATATTTTTCACAACAATCACACCAACTCTCTAAGTCCCAATTAAGCTACGAGGCTTGCGTTATGGGTACTAGACAACGGATAAACATACTTAAATACTTTGTTTGTGTAAATAAATACACCCAGACCAGTACAAACATACATGTTCATGCACAAATATGCTTGTACTGTGCGGGGATCGAACCCGCGACCCTTGGTTTTTAGAAGTCTGACCTGTGGACCACTGCACCAAGAGGTCGTCATGTAGGCTGAAGATGATGATGAAACTGAATAATAGGCCGTTTCATATTTAACAGTCCTACTCGTATAACTATTAATCTGTCTATTGAAGAATCAGCCCATAGTCTGTTGTCAACAAAGTTATCTGTGCATGCCGTGGCAGCCTGTAAGTAAGGCAACTAGACATAAAAATAGACTCTTCTTACCCCCTTCAAGAATCAAACTGTTAAACACTAGCCCATACTATATGGCAGTCAAAATTTCAACAAATTGCCATCTCATATTCAAAAAGAGCCAAATGTTAAAGTTTTTTCAAAAATCCTACAAGCTCATCTTGAATCAAAATGTTATTATTCAGTAGATGAATACTTTAACAGTAAATAAGAAGTTCTGTCTGCTCTATACGTTTAGCAAATACCTACATTACTTATATTAATTTTGAAAATAATTGGTCTTATTTTTTATTTTTAAATTCATTAATTCTCAAACTTGCCACACCTTCTTGGTAACTAGGTCAATAAGTTCGTTTTTAAGCATTATAACTACCATCCATATAATGTAATACACCTAGTATGCAAATAAATAAATGAAATGAAATGAAATGAACACTCTAAAATGTCCTCTAATGATCAGTGTATATCAATGTGTGGTGTATGCTTTGTTGGTTGTCCTTATTAAATAAAATATTTTTTCATCAGCCTATATACGTCCCTCTGCTGGGCACAGGCCTCACCTCAACTATGAGGTGGTGCGAGCCATACTCCACCACGCGGGCGAGGTGCACCGCGGTGGAGGGGTGCGTGTAAGGTAAGTAACCAACCTTACTGTCAGATGTTATTAAGCCGCCCGAGGGCCTCCGACCAGGCTTAACGACTAATATCCATCGATATTAACCGGGACCAACAGCTTAACGTGCCTTCCGAAGCACGGAGATGCTTGTAAATAGACGTCACTTGTATGGTCAGAATGGTCACCCATCCCAAACATGACCGCGCCGTAGGTTGCTTAACTTTTGGTATCACAACCAAAGCGCTGCAATCACTGCGCCACAAGCACCTCAAATAAAATAAAATGAAATGGTTGCCTGTAAAATCGGTTTTACGGGCGAAGATTTTACGTGACACCGATCATGTTTGAGTGGGAGAGAGACGCAAGGCATTCGCCGGTCCGGCGGGCCTCTCTCTCGTTCGGCTTCGGTGACTCATCGTAACAGTCGTGAGCGGGCGTTACACTTTTTCATGAGTGACTCCGAGCCACAAGCTAATTTAAGACGTTGTCACGTCAAAAATAACATTCAGTGCTCACCTGTTCCCTGTGCGGTGCGTCCTCGCAGGCCTCCCTCAGTAAGCGTTCCGTGTGCGCGTGTAGCGCCGGCAAGTGTGCGGCCACCGCCCGCTTCTCGTAGCAACCGCGCACGGCCTCCGTGGACGACGAGTGGAGGAAACGGTTGCCGAGCGCTATCTCGCGTTCGAGGCCTGGGGACGAGGAATTTAGGTTTGTAGTGTGGCGACCTCCACCATTCGCCATCACAAGAGCATGCCTAACGGCAAGCACAACAGCGAGAGCTAATACGGCTCCATAAGGCTAGATGGCGCTGTCAGCCTAGTACCGGCCAAATTGTACCGGCCTAGTACCGCACATGAACCGCGGTATATAAGATTTCGATCCAGAATAATATAGATAGATAAATCAAGATGATGTATATCGGACCTTCGTCCCCGACCATAACACCCGGTCGGTAGGAAGCGCTTCCCTTTAGCTTCCTAACTCGAAATCTGTTGCGCCAAATTATTTATTTGTTTAAAACTTCATTGCACAAGAAATGTATAACGGGGGGAATTTAATGCTAAAAGCATTTTCTGCCAGTAATCCTCAAGGTCATGCAGAAAGAGGGCAATGGGTGCAGTGAAAATTAAATGAGAAAGGTAAATTGCGTTCGCAGTGTGCAACTTCTCTTAAACATTTTCAAGACCATGGCGTTTAAAACCATAGCCACCATAACATGAAGTTAATACAACCAGTATAGTTACAAAAAGCTGAAGAAACCAGTTTTTAAACACACAAAACTCAATTGTTCAATTGGCTAGACGACACCACCAATCGTTGACATACTTTTTATTATCTGTCAAAACGGTCTGCCTCCATAGATTTCGTATGGGAATAAATGATTGTGACGTCACGGTCATGTGTCAGAAATCGGAGTCAATTGACCGAATATTTATTGCGTTTTGTGTGTTTAAAAATTGGTTTCTACAGCTTTTTTGAAATATATTAGTTGTATTAACTTCATAGGGGCTATGTTTTTTAAACACCATGTTCTTGACAATATTTAAGATAGGTGTTATCATCCCAATTGAAGGCGTGGTGGCCTTTGTGGTGTCAATTTATGGGAGATAACTTGACACAATAGTGCACTGCGCTGGGGATCTACGCTATAATAGATTGACTGCCTCGTTGGTGTAGTGGAAAAGTTTTTGCCTTACATCCGAGAGGTCCTGAATTCGAATCCCAAGTCGAGACTAAAATTGGTTCAGAGATTTTCTGTCATGAATTTCTCTGCAACAGCTCGGAGTCGACAAGTTGGCGGTGTTACACTCCCTTGCCTCAGTGCGCACAGAGATCAGCCAACTACGCAGGAGATATTATAGTGCACAAGTGTGAGCGCGATACACAGGTGCACTCACTGTTCCGTCACTCTCAAAGTTCGGTGAGACGGCAATCCGACATGACCGGAGAGAGATCAGGCGCAGGACCAACGGCTCAACGTGCGCACCGAGGTACGGGGGTGAAACACCGCCAACTTCCCGACGCCGAGCTGTTTTTGAGAAATTCATGACAGAACATCACAGAAACAATTTGTGGCAACACAATTGTGTGTCAATAATCTGTGGGTCAATTACACCAAAAAAATCGATGGATGTCCTACGCGTCCAGTATAATAATGTTTTTAGAGAGCTATTGAGACTACCACGATATTGTAGTGCATCGGAGATGTTTGCGCAATCCCACACTGACGGCTTCCACGCGATTATTAACACAGCTTCGTTGCTCAGAAGAGTGAGAGATAGTCACAACAGCATTCTAAGAACAGAAGCGGAGAATAATGATTCTCCGATTTTAAAAAAGTTTGTCCACACCCTAATTTTGTTTTTATGTTTTTTTTTGTTTCACTAACACTAATTTTATAAGTTTCCTTTGTTACTGACACATACTACGGATTAATCTTGGTCGGAAATAAATGATTTTTAATTTGAATTTTGAATATTGGCTCGACCTACGATTCGAATCCAGGACCTCTCGGGTGTAAGGCAGATGCCAGCACACCAACGAGGCAGTCAAACAGTTCACTCCACACAAGTACCTTCGAGCACGTACTGCATGTAGTGCGACACGTCGCTGGTGTGCAGCCACTCGGCCGCGGCGCGCGCGTGGTGCTCGCCGCACGCCGCGAGGTAGGGCTCCAGCACCAGCGCCTGGTACAGCGCCAGCGGGGCGCGCACGCGGAACGACTGCACCTGGAAACGCGACGTTCATGTTCAGGTTCACTAATTAACATTTCAATTAAAATGCCTGTAAAGTCGGTTTTACGGACGAAGATTTTACGTGACAACGTCTTTTTCTCGGTAGAATATTTCGATACCAGAAGTATGAATTAAGGTAAGGGACAAAACATGACTTTACAGGAGAGCGAAAAAACGTTTTTGCTTTTTGTAATCTGTGTATAACTTTTTTGTTTACAGGCCGATTTAGATGAGGTCTATGGCAAAGTTTCTTAGAATTTAATGTTCTTTTATGCTATAAAAGCTAAATACAATAAAATCTTATAGTTTAGAAAATAGCCTGTCCCTTACCTTAAAAAATGTGAATCACTTATCCATTACGTTAGTCGAATTTGAGTTCAAGGCAAAGTCAAAATAATGTAAGTAACACAAAGATACGAGAACTTGCATAATAAAATAAGGTAAATAACTTCTACTAAAAAAAAATCTATGTAAGTACAAATGTATAACATAAAGATTGCACTTTATAGCAGGACCTTAACTGTATAGCAATACAGCTTATATTGGGTTATTTAATAAAGCTTAATTTCAAAAGAAGTGTTTTCTGTAGACAGGGTGATGTGTTTATTTTTAAAAAGTGCCATAAATTACAAATTTGTTTTTAAAATTATGTCATAATCAACAAAAAAAAACAAATATTATCATAATCAACTTTCGTATTTTCCAAAGAATAATGAATAATAATCTCTAATTTCTAGAGTTAAAACAAAAAGTAAGAAAGAAAATAACCCCGTAATCACGGGGTCAGTTCCTACATTGACGATTGCTGCTTCAGACTCCATGTACCCCTCTTCCATTGAGTCGTGAGATGCGGTCCTGCTGCTGGAATCGGAAGCTATGTTATCAGCCTGGAGATCTCGGTAGACGTCAAAACTTTTTTGCCGTCTCTCTACTCGAAGTTTCTCTCTCTGCTTCTCAACCTTTGAATCTACGTATTCTGCAATGGCTCTTTTCTGCATGTCTTCTTGGGAGTCGAGGAGTTTAAGAATGAACTCTTCGTCTGGCAGGATTATCTCCACGAAATCTGTAAGCTCAAAAACTGCATGTATGGGATCCTCCAAGGGGGCAGTTCTTAATATCTGCTCTTCTAAATCTCGAATCTCGTTCCGGGAAAGAGAAGCAAGTTTGGTGGCCTTTTCCTTCTGTTTTGACATCTCTACTGGGTTCTCTTACTAGTGTTTTTCTCAACTTCTGATTGAAATGCTAATTTGAGAAAGTAGTTAAAAACAATGTCTTTTTGTCGTTTGTTTTGATTACAGTCCAATTCGGGTTTTTCTATACTAATAGGGATGAGAAAGCTTAGGCGATCCTCCTCTGGGTGCTGATGAGGTTCAGGATCCTCTTTGCTTCTTTGTAGAGGTCAGTGGCTCTGCCGCCGACTAGGGTTTGGAGGGTCTGCCCGGTATCGACGAGTAGTCAGGGCAGACTCTGCCCTGACTACTCGTCGATATTAAGACCGACTTGCTGCGACTGGGTGAGGAGGAATTGCGTCAGTTGTCTTTTGTTGATTGTAGCAGTTGATATTTTGGCTTTGTATTGCTCTAAGGTAGTCTTTGTGTGTCTCCACCTCCTCCATAACCTGTGCTGTAACCACAAGATCAGCATACTTAAAAGGCTTGGGTATGAGGCATTATGAGGTAAAGATATTGAATATGGTCGGACGGGTACTTTTCGGCTTTTAACTTGTCCAATCCTTATTGTCTCTCCTGAACGTAGTCGTTTAGTTGTTTGGGAAGGGGCTCCAGTTATGACACAACTGCCCCGGCTGATCACTTGCTGGATTAATGAGTAGGTTGTCATTTCCGAGAGTGCTGTTAACATCTTTATATGGACCTTAACGGCAGCAGGAACGATGTCGTCAGTGGTGGATGCAATTACGTTGTAAACCAACCGACGGACTGGAGTGCGAGAGACAACTGTCTCGTTAACTACAGTTCCTCCCCTCTGATACTCTAGATATGTATTGATCTCAGCGGTTTGCAGAACAGATGCCATAAAGGCTGGATACCGTTTCATGATCCACGTCCGGAAGTCTCGTTTGTTTGCAACGGGACGACATATACTGTAAGCACCATAAACAGCCTGGAAGGCTTACATGCTGTGGGGGATCTCTTTCTCTTCCCTCTTCATCTCCCCATAAACGGTTCGGTGCTCCCGGGGTATTAGACACAAGTCGTCGGTGAGAATTGTCATACCTTTATCTTCGCAAATCTGGTCAATGAAGTTAATGTCCGTAACATATTTTATGCAACTTAAGTAATATGTAATAAGGACTCTACCTATTGAACCGTCAAGGGTATCGGACTGAACCTGGAAGAGATCCCGAATTCTGTCCAGGGGATCTTTTCTTCCATTGAAGAAAGCTAATATCACGCCGGCAGCTGCGGATCTGTTAAGAGGAACCATAACTGGCTCCTTCTTGTCTAAAAGAAAGGTAAGCTCTTTCCCTGCCCTTGCGTATTGGCGAATGATGCCTGGGAGGGCCGGAAGGCGATCACTGGTGATGTCCATGATGTGGTCATCCCGGTCCATGACGCTGACCGTTACCGGCAATTACCTTAATGTAGCTGTGCTAGTTCATGACTTTAACTAACACAACCATGACTTTAATGATCATAACTTCCTATTACAACATGTATTATCATATCTTATGTCTACACATATGTTACTTAATTATTAAAATCATATCAATAATTAAGTAATTGGAAACATCAATCATTTTATATTGTGAAATATAGCTTTTTGCAAGGAATTACTGAACTAGTAAATCGAGGAGAGACAGTGATTATTGAGGGCAAAATCAAAAGTGTTTTAAGGATCATGAGGGAGCAATCATTCATGATCAGAACTATTGGTATCAGAGGATTCATCATGGGAAGAAGGTGATTGAGTGACTGAGAGCCATGGGAAGATTTTGTCTACTGCTATAATAGCTTCATACCGTTTGCCCTTTCGAGTGATTGGGGTGTCCTCAACAACATACCGATCATTAGGAAGAACCTTTTTAATGCGATATGGCCCTCGACATTTAGGTTCAAGTTTCTTTGACTGACCCTCTATTCCAGTAGGTGCGCGTATAACCCTAACTAAATCGCCTCCTTTGAATCTAACATCTTGATTTCGTCGGGCATCATACGAGGATTTGTCTTTAATTTGTTGAGATTTGATTAATTCGCTAGCTTCGGATCTTATTTCTGGAAGCGATACTGGTGTAGAGGAGGCAGTTGCCGTAATAACATCATTAAAAATACTTTGAGATGGGTTTGTAACCGTTCTTCCAAAAAAAAGTTCGGTTGGTGTCTTTTTTGTTGTAGAGTGAACAGTCGTATTAATTCCTAATTGTATGTCCGGTAAATGATTATCCCAAATTCCGTTTGGTTTATCATGATTCATGACTCCAAGAGCTGCCAAGATGGTGCGATTGTACCGCTCAACCTGCATGAACAGTGTCAGATGGAATTTCCACTTTAGGATTTGGGTGTAACTCACCTGCCTTTTTCCCACTAGGCAATTTATGATGGGCACATTCTAAACATGCAGCTACATACTTCTTAACGAACCGCCTCATTTTTGGGAACCAGTAATGAGCCTTAATACGTCCCAACGTTTTGTCATAGCCAAAGTGGCCTATGTCATCATGGTTTGCTTTTAATAATTGCCACCGCGCACCACGAGGAACTAACAAATGTACGCTAGAGTCATCAAGTATTCTATAAACCCGACCGTTAACTAATTTGTAATTTTTGAAGACTTCTGCAGTTTCCTTAGTCTTTAGGTCATTCAAGATATCAGGAATACGTTTTAATATGGTCAAATAATGTAAGCACCAAATTTGCAGACGCCAGCGTAATGTAAAGGACACAAGAGACGATAATAAACTTTAAACATATTAGCGTAAGTCCATTCTGTGAATGTTTTTGTAAGACATTTTAATGTAAGGGACTTGCAATATAAAAACTCCATTTTGCAAAAAGGCGTAATGGTCCTGATTTATGAATTTATAAATATGAGTATAAGGTAAAGTTCGACAAATTTTTATAAGGTTAGTTACTCTATTTGTTCGTAAAGGGGTAACAATTTCAAGCCCCTTAAAGCATTTTTTTAGTGAAGTATCAGTCTAGACTATCAAAAAATATGTACTGTAAGGGACATTTTTTGCTCGATATTGAAATTCTAAGTACGCCAGTTGATAAAGCGCAAAATTCCGAATCCAACGGTATATATAACTCATTTTGGCCAAATTGTCCCTTACCTTAATTCATACTTCTGGTATCGATTTATTGATATGAATATTATTAAATTGCACAATTGGAACAAGGAATTGAATGAAAATAAGAATTGCACAAATTTTAACTATACACAGTGTACATTATACACGTCACTGTACGGTACGGACCGATCACGTTTGAGTGGGAGAGAGACGCAAGGCATTCGCCGGTCCGGCGGGCCTCTCTCTCGTTCGGCTTCGGTGACTCATCGTAACAGACGTGAGCGGGCGTTACACTTTTACATGAGTGACTCCGAGCCACAACCTAATTTAAGACGTTGTCACGTCAAAAATGTTTCTACACCAGAAATTATTTATTTAAAATATTTTGCGCTGGCAACACTCAATTTGTCATTTAAAATCGTCTGATGCTTCCTATTGGCTAACCAATCGGAAGCCAGCATATGGTCATCTGTGATTGGTTGACGTCATTAAATCTATATCACTGCACCTGGAAACACGACGAACAGATGTCGTGGATACAAATTGACGACCACTTTTGGGTGTAATGGTCGAGAAGTTGACTTGTTAAACCAAGTGGTCGCGGGTTGTTCACACACACACACAGTTAACTTGGGATGCACTGAATTTACTTGAGGGTTAACTGATCAAAACCACAAAAGTAATTGTCAAAACAGTGTAATGGTGTTCAAAAATTTAACCTTATGATAACATATAAGTATGCAAGACAAAAAAATCTCTAGAGCGAGTCAATAACCTACAGCGCCATCTGTTGGTAGAATTCGGTACTATGCAATATGGTACTTGAACAAGGGTTCAACATTTAAATAAATATTTCACAACAATCACACCAATTCTCTAGTCCCAAATTAAGCTACGACGCTTGTGTTCGTAGCTTAATTTGTCTACCTGTGATCGCGGACGCTGAAAAGGGTCCGAAACGTCAGATTAAAACAAAATGTAAATAAGTCGCGAAATAATCCGTGGAAAAAAGTGTATCATTTCAATGCGAAAAAAAAAGCTGAACCACAATTAGTTCACTCGGCGGGTTGGTCATTCAGTGTCGTTGCGTGGTGATGGACAATAGTGTGGTAGTAGAATTGTACTTAACGAAGTGACAGAAATAAACATTTTTTTAGTCCTCCTGGCCGATTTCGACCACGGCGGCAAACCTCCACAGAGATCAGCAAACTACGCAGGAGATATTATAGTGCACAAGTGTGAGCGCAATACACAGGTGCACTCACTGTTCCATCACTCTCAAAGTTCGGTGCGACGGCAATCCGACATGACCGGAGAGAGATCAGGCGCAGGACCAACGGCTTAACTTGCTCTCCGAGACACGGGGGTGAAACACCGCCAACTTGCCGACTCCGAGCTGTTTTTGAGAAATTCATGACAGAAAATCTCAGAAACAATTTTGGCTCGACCTGGGATTCGAACCCAGGACCTCTCGGATGTAAGGCAGAAACTTTGCCACTACACCAAAGAGGCAGTCAAAAATAAAATATTGTAAAGAAGATCTGCTGTTTGACTGGTATTCATCTCTACAATTCATTCATTTGACGACCGCTTGGTGCAGTGGTCCGCATGTCGGACTTCTAAACCAAGGGTCGCGGGTTCGATCCCCGCACAGTACAAGCATAAGTGTGCATGAACATGTGTGTTTGTACTGGTCTGGGTGTTTTCTATTTATAATATGTATATTTTATTTACAAAAAAAGTATTTAAGTATGTATATCCGTTATCTAGTACCCATAACACAAGCCTCGTAGCTTACTTTGGGACTAGAGAATTGGTGTGATTGTTGAGAAATATTTATTTATTTTATTATTTATTCATTCAATACTCACGTCCACTGTAGACATTATGGCCTGTCGCAGTACGTCGGCGTGGTGCGGGTCGGGGGCCTGCTCCCGCGCTTCGGCTAAACCGGAAACGATGCGTGAGGTCAGAGCCGATCGTAGAGGCGTTATCAGCACGCGCTCCCACGTCACGAGGCCTAGTTCGCCCACCTGATAAAAAAATGTGGTGAGGGTTACAAAACAAATTTTAAAAATAAACGAAAACATGTACCTATAATGAATATTTTGAACACTAAGGTACCCATAACTAACTATTGTATCCCAGTGTAAGTATTGCGTTGATGTAATAATCTATAATTTTATTTTAAATATGTTAACTCTATTTGCATGCTGTGTACACTTGCTTTTGGAGCTGCATTCAAATTTGTATGTAAAATAAATAAATAAATAAAACCGGTCGAGTACCTAACTATAAGGGTTCCTTGTTTACCACGGAACCGTAAAAATTAAAAAAAAAACTAAATTCTTAAAGTTTAAAAACCAAACAACAACCAGCAAGACAAGACGAATTGGTTACTTAAACGAGTATAGGGTCAAAAACTAGTGGTTTTTTTTTTTGAAAATAGAGATCTTACGGTCTGGCCAGAAAAATAAATAAAATAAAATAAAATAAAAATCATCAAACCGCTTGGTGCAGCGGTCCACAGGTCAGACTTCTAAAACCAAGGGTCGCGGGTTCGATCCCCGCACAGTACAAACTTTGTGTGCATGAACATGTGTGTTTGTACTGGTCTGGGTGTTTTCTATGTATAATATGTATTTATTTACAAAAAAAAAAGTATTTAAGTATGTTTATCCGTTGTCTAGTACCCATAACACAAGCCTCGTAGCTTAATTTGGGACTAGAGAATTGGTGTGATTGTTGTGAAATATTTATTTTATTTATTTTTATTTATTTATTTTGGGTAACTGAAACGCATACGAGTATTAATAACCACATAAAGATTTGAATGATAAAATTACTACATGATATTACAAATAAACTTAAATAAATACATATGACACCCAGACCAGTACAAACAGACATGTTCATGCACACAAATGGTTGTACAGTGCGGGGATTGATTTTTGACCATTACACCAAAGTGGTCGTCAAGAAAACAACTGTAGCCTATACGGTACCCTCAAAATAGGCTAGACGACACCACAAATCGTTGATATACTTTTTAATATCTGTCAAAACGGTCTGCCTCCATAGATTTTGTATGGGAATACACGAACTTGACGTCACGGTCATGTATCAGAAATCGGAGTCAATTGACCGAACATTTATTGAGTTTTGTGTATGTATTTAAAAATTGGTTTCTACAGCTTTTTAGAAATATATTGGTTGTATTAACTTCATAGGGGCTATGTTATTTAAACGCCATGGTCTTGAAAATATTTAAGATTGGTGTCATCATGCCAATTGTCTCAACCAACAGAAGAAAACAGTTGATAATTACCTCCAGTTGCCTCGAGTCGTGCTCTGGACAACTGACAGTCGCCGCCGAGCCGTACATGATTTCTGCGTCTGACACCTGTCAACAAGCGAACACACTGTCAAGCGTTGCTCCACAAATTTCATGTAGAGGGCGCCACTAGCAAAAAAAAGTATATCAAACAAGAAAAGTCTGCGTTTTTGAATAGTACATTAACAATAGAGATGCGCCGAATAGTGGTTTTACCGAATAACCGAACACCGAATACTATTCGGTTCAATCTTTACCGAACCGGATATTCGGCTGAATTATTCGGTTTACAACCGATTTTTTTGACTGCCTCGTTGGTGTAGTGGCAAAGATTCTGCCTTACATCCGAGAGGTTCATCAGGTCGAGCCAAAATTGTTCTAAGATTTTCTGTCATGAATTTCTCTGCACCAGCTCGGAGTCGGGAAGTTAGTTAATAATTCGGCCATTGCACTGCACTGCATTCCTGCGTTAATAGGTTCAAACATGCACGCCGCCTGTCGCCGCTGGCTAGATACGAGCGAGCCGTACCTCGCCTCCCGTCACCCATGCACACACCGCACTTTGCTTTTAAACATTGCACGAGTAAGGAGTAAATAGGTTAAAATATTAAATAAACCTACCGTGTTTGTAATATGTATGAGTGGACGTAAAAGATCACGTGCTTATGACTTTTTTGACGAAATGGGAGACAACAAAACGAAAGTTAAGTGTAGTTGATAGAATCAGGCGTTACTTTGCGGAAATCCATGACTAAAGCTGAAAAAGGGGATTATTTTGCTTTACCACCAAACGACGCCAGCGCAGGAACCAAAATACATTCACATGTACGAGCGCTCGTAGTCTGTCGAAGCGACAACATCTCCTGAAGATGCCACGTGTAGTGGCGAAACGCGTCGAGTGTTTGTTGGTGTCAGTGTTGCGATTCTAGGTGCATCTTCTGTGTCACGCCGTAGGTATTGTAAGTCCTACGACTTCCAGTTCTAGCTTTTTCAGGTGATTACAGGTGGATGTATTTTGGTTCCTGCGCTGGCAATTTAAAGCAAAATAATCCTCTTTTTCAGCGAAAGTTAAGTGCGCTTTAGAGCGCAGTGCTTCGCCAAGTAGACAAACAAATCGTTTGAAGCCGAAGCATACAGAACAACTGCCAGAAACACCGTAATCTACTTCAGTAAGCGGTCCTGAACATAGCTTTGACCCTTTACCTACAACTTCGAGTGTAAGATCCAATATAGACCGGTCTCATTTACAAGGTATACGAGTACTTACAACCAACTTTGGAGGAGATTTTTGTTATAAAATGGGATATTAATGATTCTCAAGCAAAAGAAATACATAAAGCTATAGCTGAAATGAACGCAACTGACAAACAGCCTATATCGATTTTGGAAAACATTGACATAAACATTGAAAACTTTTATTTATTTAAAGTTTTATTTAACTAATAAAAAAAAATCTTACATAAAAAAGCTTGTATTTCAGTTCTATTTCATGTTATGTAGCCAGGAAAATAGAAATGCTCAAACCAAATATATTCGGCACTTACACCGAATAGTTCGGCTGAATAGAAATAGTGGAAAAAAAGCCGAATACGCCGAATACCGAATACCAAACGAATATTCGGCGCATCTCTAATTAACAATATAACTACCTAATACTTTGTTAAAACTTTAAAACAACATCTCCTGAATGCATCTTCTGTGACACGTTGTGAGTTGTATTGTAAGTCCTGCAACTACCAGCTCTAGTTTTTTCAAGTGGTTACACAGTTGAATGTATTTGGGTTTCTTCGCTGGCGTCGTTTAGTGGAAATTTAAAGCAAAATAATTGGCTAGACGACACCACCAATCGTTGACATACTTTTTATTATCTGTCAAAACGGTCTGCCTCCATAGATTTCGTATGGTAATAAATGATTGTGACGTCACGGTCATGTGTCAGAAATCGGAGTCAATTGACCGAATATTTATTGCGTTTTGTGTGTTTAAAAGTTGGTTTCTACAGCTTTTTTGAAATATATTGGTTGTATTAACTTCATAGGGGCTATGTTTTTTAAACACCATGTTCTTGACAATATTTAAGATAGGTGTCATCATCCCAATTCTCTTTTTCAGCTTTAGTCATGGATTTCCGCCAAGTAACGCCAGTCAGTCTCTAGGGAAAGATTCTGGGGTATAATCTGACTTAATCAAAAACTAATTACCTTTTGTCTTTTAACGTGCTGCAGGTTGAGGTATGAGTAGAGGCTGTTGAGGTACGCCACGCCCTGGCTGTACTCGCGCCACGCCGCCACGTACCTGCGGACAATAGATATAGAAATAGAAATATTTATTTGCATATTAATAGTAATAGTCCTCCTGGCCGATTTCGACTACGGCGGCCAATCTCAACAGAGATCAGCCAACTGCGCAGGAGATATTATAGTGCACAAGTGTGAGCGCAATACACAGGTGCACTCACTGTTCCATCACTCTCAAAGTTCGTCGAGACGGCAATCCGACATGACCGGAGAGAGATCAGGCGCAGGACCAACGGCTTAACGTGCGCACCGAGGCACGGGGGTGTAACACCGACAACTCAGAGGACTATTATTATTATATTAGGTCCTTACCTATGAAATTGGCGTTTTGTATGGGAGGAACAAAAAGTCGAAATTTTTTTATATAGCATATTTATTTAATCAAAGTATGAGCCATTGTAATCTATGCACTTTTGCCATCTCATAGGTAGTTCATTGATCCCTTTACTAAAAAAACCATTCGAACGGGAATCAATAAAATCTTTGAAGGCGACTTGGACTGCCCCATCTGAGTTGAACTTTTTCCCTTGCAAGAAGTTATCCAAATTTCGAAAAAAATGGTAATCTGTTGGAGCAAGGTCCGGGGAGTACGGTGGATGCCTTAGAGATTCCAATTGAAGTTCTTCTAATTTGCTAGCCGTCTGTTGTGCAGTGTGTGGTCTAGCGTTGTCGTGAAGCAGCAGTGGCGTAGAGCGATTGACCAGCCTTGGTTGTTTAGCAACTAGCTTTTCCATCATGGTTTGCAATTGCTGACAATAGATATCTGCCGTAATCGTCTGGCCAGATTTGAGAAAACTGTAATGAACGACACCGGCGCTAGTCCACCAAACGCTTACAAGTAACTTTTTATTGGTCAATTTTCGCTTGGAGCAGGCTTTGGCTGGCTTGCCAGGGTCCAGCCATTGCGATGAGCGCTTCCGATTATCGTAGAGAATCCACTTTTCATCACAGGTAATGATTCGATTAAAAATCCCTTCGTTATTGTGCCGGTCAAGTAATGTAACGCAGCAGTTGACGCGCGTTTGCCGGTTTGCTTCACTCAATTCGTGAGGAACCCACCTTTCAAGTTTTTTAATCTTCCCAATTTGCTTCAAGTGGATTAAAACAGTTTTATCACTAACGCCAAAGCCTGCAGCTAACTCGGACGTGGTTTGCGATGTATCCGCTTCCACAATAGCCTTCAATTCTTCATTATCAACTTGGGTCTCCGGCCGTCCACGGGGCTTGTTTTGCAGGTCGAAATTTCCAGAACGAAAACGTTGGAACCAAAAACGCACTGTGTTTTCTTTTGCGACACAACCGCCATACACATCATTAACCCTTCGAGCCGTTTCCGCAGCACTGGTGCCACGGTGGAACTCGTACTCGTAAATAACGCGATATTTCAAATTTTCCATTTTGTAAATTGAGCGATGCAAACAGAAAAAAGATAAGTAAAAAAACAAATGAATGACGGTTTACGAAACACAACTACATGTGGAAATAGCTGTATAAATTTGAATTTCGAATTCCTAACCAAATAGGAAAAATTTGTGATCAAAGTGGCCAGTACGACAAAACGCCAATTTCATATGTAAGGACCTAATATCTTACCTAGCGAGTAGGCCATCCTTATAGTCGCCGTTCTCTAGCGGCGTGTTCCCGCGCACGCGCTGCAGCAGCCCCGCAACGTGTTCTTCCAAGAAGTTTCTGGAACAACGCACCGTGGTGTTAGACTGGGCCAAAGTTTCCATATTGGACTACCACTTTGAGGACCGAAAAGGTGTTAGACTGGGCCAAAGTTTTCATATTGGACTACCACTTTGCGTAGACAAAATTTTATGCTAAAATATATAAATTTCTGATTTAAAATACATACTCAAATGATTGAAAGCGTCTCTATGTTAATTCTGGTCGCGGCAGCTTTTGAGATTTTTTTTTGAATGAATGAATGAATGAAATTTATTTGCGTATGAATAAGAGTACATTTAGGTGGTAGGTTTGACATTGTGGTTCAGCTTTCAGTCTTAAATTGCATTTTTTGGACATTTATATTAGGTTTTTTAGACCTGATAAAGAACAGAAATGGCTTCGACAAACACAAAGTAGGTTAGGATTGTTTTTTTTAGACCTGGAAACCCTAAAGGACAAAAATAGATGCCTGCCCCGTAATGCTGGCTACACACCATACTTCTTTATCGTCCAATTGGCATGAAGCAACCGATTTAATCAGTTACAACTGATCGTATGTTGGCGTTGATTCGCAACTTGTCTAATTGCTCCAATCAGTTGCGTCATACCAATTGGACGGTAGCAAGTATGGTGTGTGGCCAACATAAGACAAAGATAAGATAAAGACTAAGATAAGTCATTATAAGATTATGGAATTATTGAATGACAATAGTATATAATTTTGACTTTAATGATTTTATAGACACGTCAAATCGATCCTAAATCTAAGATGACATTATAAGTAACATTATAAGTAATTGAATTTAATTTATGTAAATTGTTGCCAAATTATTGAAATCTATAATTATATAATTATTAACATTGTGTACCTAGTTACCTACCTAGGTAGTAATATGAAAAAATTGCATGCTATGTTTTATGGCTAAATAGGTATTTAAGCTACATTCACTGTATCAAAACAACATTTATGTACCCTATTTAAGGCAAATAAAGAATTTGATTTGATTTGACAGAGCCTTACTTGGTCTCAGCATAAAGCCGGTCGGCCAGTGGTTCGGGATGCGCTACGCATAACGCATAAACGTCGGAGAAGCGAGTGTTCCACACGGCACGTTCTACCGCTTGGAGTGCCACTACACCTGCCACCTGGGAAAATATTTATATATAACAAATAATTTAAAAAAAACAAGTTACTTTTTAACAATCTATGTGGTGTGTTAAGTTGTGTGGTGTCATCTAGTTTATTGTAATTAGCTTCTTTTGTGACCAGAGATAAATTAAGTGTGGAACGAATCATCATCATCATCATTATCAGCCAAAGGACGTCCACTGCTGAACATAGGCCTTCGCCGCAGTTTTTCACATCGACCGATCACAAGCGGTCTGCATCCAGTGTGATCCTGCGATCTTCACAAGGTCGTCTGTCCATCTTGTCGGTGGACGTCCTACGCTGCGCTTTTGGTCGAAGGGTCTCCAATCCAGAACTTTTCTGCCCCAACGGCCATCAGTTCTTCGCGCTATATTAGACGACCGTTTGGTGCAGTGGTCTACATGTCGGACTTCTAAACCAAGGGTCGCGGGTTCGATCCCCGCACAGTACAAGCATATGTGTGCATGAACATGTGAGTTTGTACTGGTCTGGGTGTTTTCTATGTATAATATGTATTTATTTACAAAAAAAAAAAAAAAGTATTTAAGTATGTTTATCCGTTGTCTAGTACCCATAACACAAGCCTCGTAGCTTAATTTGGGACTAGAGAATTGGTGTGATTGTTGTGAAATATTTAAAAAAAAAAAAATATTTAAAAATATGCCAAGCCCATTGCCACTTGAGCTTACTGATACTCAGGGCTATGTCGGTTACCTTAGTTCTTCTACGTATCTCCTCATTTCTGATTCGATCTCGTAGAAAAACACCGAGCATAGCCCTCTCCATCGCTCCTACGCTGCGCTTTTGGTCGAAGGGTCTCCAAGTGTGGAACGAATAATCATATTAAATTCACAAAAACATTTAGATCACAATGAATGCCCATCCTAAATCATATAGGTCAAATTAACATCATTTTTAAGCATTATTATTTTAATGTAAAAAATAATGTAATAACCAGACATCTAAAACATGGGTTCATTAGCAAAACATAAGATACAAAAAAATATGTTCAACAATTTGCATAACAAAGGTTATGCATGAACATTGATTTTAGGGTTCCAACCACCATTATCAAAAGACAAACCACATTAGTCTTTTTAATATCGTGGAGAATTTATCACGCACGCGAGATTGTCACGCATGCGGAAAATTTCATCGCCCACATCACGCATCACAGCCCGCGACCCACGTATTCCATGCGGAATGTTCAAATCTTGATTGAAGACTAACGTTTTTATATAGATAAATAGTTAAATCTAAGTCGTTATCGACAGCATCGACGACCACTTTAGTGTAATGTTCAGAAGTTGACTATTAACCAAGAGGTCGCGGGTACGATCCCCGCACTGTACAAACATTTATGTGCATGAACATATCTGTTTATACTGGTCTGGGTGTTATACATATTTGTTTAAGTTTATTTGTAATACAACTATTGATTCTGATAAAAAAATAAATAAATAAATATTTCACAACAAATTTGTTGCACGAATGTTGAGAAATATTTATAATATGTTATTTATTTAAATAAATACATATTATACATAGAAAACACCTAGACCAGTACAAACACACATTTTCATGCACACTTTAGCTTGTACTGTGCTGGGATCAAACCCCTGACCCTTGGTTAAGAAGTCCGGCCTGTGGACCACTGCACTAAGCAGTCGTTTGCATGTGATGTTATTTCCATTTATTTAATTATTTTTTAAATGTTTCTATAGCGATAAGACCGCCTAAATTTTACATCTTTCTTTGTTAAACTTGTCTGTAATTTTTGTTCTTGTTAGTGTTAATCTATCTCTCTATCTATCTATCTATAACACCTTATACCTACCAAAAACAGAGAAAAAAAGAATACTCAAACCTTATACAAACAATATGATCTTGTTTCTTTATTTATATAGAGTATTTTTATATGTAGAGAACCCTATACATATGTGTAAATCTGACTTTCTCTTAACTATTATTTTAACAATTACCGTTTCTTTCAAGTTCGCCCATGTCTCCTGGAAGTCAACATTCCTTGGCTTTAGTGACATCATCGGAAACCTAGTTCATGTATCTGCAAAAAATTAAATATCCTTAGCAATGACAAAGGGTACGAACACAGAAATTAATATTTATTGAGGTAGTATACAATTTTGTGTATTAGTTCTTTCTTCTGAAAGTCATATCTTGTAATAGGGACTGCTATACTTTCTAAACTGAGAACCCATTATTATTAAACAATTCAAATTCTTTATTTGTTGATAAGTAGGGTAGTACATACATATAAATGTAATCTCAAATATTAAAATAATATCTCAGAAATAATTTTCTGTTATGAATTCATCAAAAACAGCTCGGAGTCGGGAAGTTGGCGGTGTTACACCCCCGTGCCACGTTAAGCCATTGGTCCTGTGCCTGATCTCTCTCTGGTCATGTCAGATTGCCGTCTCACCGAACTTTGAGAGTGATGGAACAGTGAGTGCACCTGTGTATTGCGTTCACACTGTACACTATAATATCTCCTGTGCAGTTGTCTGATCTCTGTTGAGATTGGCCGCCATGGTCAAAATTGGCCAGGGGGACTATTATTATTAAAATTAATTAAAATAAAGCTGCTTCCTACTTGTACAATAACTTAAAATACAAAAAATATCATCATCAGTAATTAATTTAAAACAAGTGTTAAGAATCCAAATGACCTTACAAATCTTACATTTAAGAAGAAGAAGAAGAAGAAGAAATATTTATTTGGCACATATTACAATACAATATAGTGAAAATTTAAACTAAAATTAAGCAAACCAAAAAGAAAACATTTCAATTTAAATAAAAGATTTATCAAAAAACAATGATTTAAATTTACTAGAAGGACACTTTTGTAGAATATTTCAAGCAGATGATAAGCTGTATAGTCCACATTTTCTCCTTACCTACATTTAAATTTCTTAATCTTTTCTTCAGAAATTTTAAACAAGTTTTAAATGTTTCGTTTGAGAAATATACAATTGTATTCCAGTAAATGCCTAAATAATAACTTTCAATAGGTTTCAAACACATGTATCATACCTGACAATAAGTAAACTTTGGCTGTCACTACAAATTCTACAATGTTCTTTGTTATGTATTATTTTTAGAACAAAAAGTATTTTGTTTATTGCCATATGCTCACGCTGGAGCAGTAAACAACAATCTGCAAGTCACCAAAGCTTCGGATCGGAATAATTAGATAATAGGTCAACAAATCAAAACAAATCGGTGACCTAAAATATGAGGTTTTCTAAGGTTATAATACAGTGGACGTACCGATATTGCAAAGCATTAAATACTATTAATTTGTTGGCTGAAATCATTTGGCACAGTGACAAAGAGTTTGCCGCTCTATGTGCTGAAATTAGTCAGCAATTGTACCAAACAAAAATAATACTACATGATCCGTGACAACTTGCAAAAATTTAGGCGAAACACAACAATGGAAGGAACTTACCTGTATACCAATAGAAAGAATTGCTCTCCCCACAGTTAATTGACTAGATATTGTCGTGTGTGATTGATATTTTCAGTGTAAAACAAGTCTTTCGTATGAAAAATAATCCGTAATTCGCTCACTAGTACCAAAATGACTTTTTGATTTGACGTTTCATGTTAGTGTTGGCACATGGAAAAAAAAGCGTTTCAAGTTTTGTTTAATCATCTGGAGTATTGTAGGATCAGCGAAATCTCACAAAAATCAAGGTAATTTGAATTTTTGTATGGTAGCACTGGGGAAATTGGAACAAATGACTTTGATACTTTGAATTATGAACAGAGTTAGAAGACTGATAGAATATTTTAGGATTCCCTGTTTGGACGATAATGTCTGCGTTTTATATCAATATTTGCAAAAAATGTTTACCATAAGTACATATTGTGTAAAAATAAAAGTACTTAACTAGGACAAAAACATTTATTTAATTTCATGGTAGGCAGTTCACGTACCCTCAAATTACAAGAAGAAAAAGTTAGGGTAAGGGTCGTAAGCCGAGTAAGCAGGGGCGGGTGAAAAAGTTAATGTCGGTTCGTACTCTATGGCCGGCGCGAAGGTGACAGTTGGCTCCAATTCCAAATACGGCTGGTAGGTTATGCTGGCATCATATCCGTAAGGTGCAGCTGGCAGGGGGGCGGGGTACAGCGGCGATGGGGGGGCGGGAGGTAAGTATAGCGGAGCGGGTGCGGGGGCTGGTAAGCACGCTGGAGCGGGAGCTGGTAAGTAGGCAGGGGCAGGTGCGGGCGCTGGTAAGCACGCTGGAGCGGGGGCTGGTAAGAAGACAGGGGCAGGTGCGGGGGCTGGTAAGCACGCTGGAGCAGGGGCTGGTAAGTAGGCGGGGGCAGGTGCGGGTGCTGGTAAGTAGGCAGGGGCAGGTGCGGGTGCTGGTAAGTAGGCAGGGGCAGGTGCGGGGGCTGGTAAGTAAGCAGGGGCAGGTGCGGGGGCTGGTAGGTACGCGGGGGCAGGTGCGGGAGCGGGCGGTAAGTAGATAGGAGCAGGTGCGGGAAGGTAGGCCGGAGCGGGGGCCGGCGGCGGCGGCTTGAAGAAGGTTGCTGCAGATAACTGAAAAGCAGACGATGTTTTGTTCTTATTGTAGCTCCTCCAACAAATTGGGTACCTACAAAGTGTTTTCTCAACGACTTTGCATCTAATCTGTCGTGGCTCTGTCCGGGCCTTCTATTTTACATTTCTGTGCTGTGATACTTTAACAATTCATCATCAGTATCGGAAATAGGTAGTTAGTGTCATACAAGGTAGTTGGTAACATCATAAACAAAAACACAGTATCTGGGTTCTTTCTTTTTACCTAAATCAAACAATGAAAAATTTAAAAACTAACGTTTCCGTTAAAAACCCCCGAATGAGCCGGGAAAAGGTGGTGAGCTTCAACGACCGGACTTTGAACAGCTATAGGTAGCTAAGGACCACGATGATTAAACTATTTTTCGAATAATACAAACCGCTTTGAAATCGGTCCATCCGTTCGGAAGCTACGATGCCTCAGGCAGACACACACAAAAACAGATATAGGGGTCAAGCTTATCTCTCATCAGCCTATATGCGTCCCACTGCTGGGCACAGGCCTCACCTCAACTATGAGGTGGTGCGAGCCATACTCCACCACGCGGGCTCAGCGCGGATTGGTGGTGGGGTGTTTGTAAGGTAAGTGACCAACCTTACTGTCAGATGTTATTAAGCCGCCCCCGAGGCCAGAATGGTCACCCATCCCAAACATGACCGCGCGTTAGCTTGCTTAACTTTTGGTATCACTACCAAAGCGCTGCAACCACTGCGCCACAAGCACCTCCTTATAAGCACAAGCTTATAACACCCCTTTTTCGTCGTAGGTTAAAATAAGTAAATAAACTAACCTGCAGCACGGCAACAAACGAAATAATTACTGACACCTTCATCTTGTGACGTCTAAAACAAAATGTACTCAGCTCTTTCACTCGCTACCCTTTATTGGAGCCCTTATCATAAACATTGCTCCATTATTTGACCTATCTTCCTTTAAACTATCGTAGGAAGGTCATTATAGCAAAGAAATAGAGTTCATTTTGAAAATGCATACTGCAATTTTGCGTTTCGCAATAAGTTGAGGTATATAAAAAAAACAATTTTAAATAAGAGTCTCCGTGCCTATTTATTTACGTGAGAGATTTGAAGTCTATAGGTCCAAGACTTTAGAAATTACAGAAGGGGGGGGGGGGACACCGTGTAAACGACTTTGGCGGGCTATAACTCGCAAACGGTAAAGCTGATAAAAATGGTTGCCTGTAAAGTCGGTTTTACGGGCGAAGATTTTACATGACACCGATCATGTTTGAGTGGGAGAGAGACGCAAGACATTCGCCGGTCCGGCAGGCCTGTGGGCAGGCCTCTCTCTCGTTCGGTGA
The DNA here is from genome assembly GCA_963921415.1 of Pyrausta despicata. Classification (NCBI taxonomy): domain Eukaryota; kingdom Metazoa; phylum Arthropoda; class Insecta; order Lepidoptera; family Crambidae; genus Pyrausta; species Pyrausta despicata. Next base: position 8,700,292 of record OY992873.1, on the reverse strand, counting down.
CTCATCGTTACGTTACCGGGCGTTACACTTTTTCATGAGTGACTCCGAGCCGCAACCTAATTTAAGACGTTGTCACGTCAAAAAGTGATGTACGGAAACCCTATCTTATTTTTATAGTCCTTTTCAACGATACCCCAAACAAGGGGGTGCACTCAAAAAAATAATTTACCCTTTACATGTATAGGGAGGTTCACTTAAAATGGGGTTAATTTTTTTTCGTATTTTTAAAAATGAGATCTACATGTGAAATATCCTCGAACCAAGTAACATGCAAATCAGTCCATAAACGTAGAAGATATTCTGATGTGACAGACTAGGACGGACTGAACGATTTTATAAGGGTTCCTTGTCGGACTACGGAACCCAAAAAAACAAATGCAAAATTTAAAAATAAAACTCCACTTGAGTATCTGGGTACTTTCTTCTTACTTAAATCATGCAATTAAAAATTAACAAACTAACTTTCCAGTTGAAAGAACCCCGAATGAGTCAGAAAAGCTGGTGAGCTTCACTAAATTTCGATCAGCCATAGCTAAGAACCACCGTGACTTAATTCGTATAAAAAATTGCTTGCCTGTAAAGTCGGTATACGGGCGAAAGTTTTACGTGACAACGACTTTGAGTGGTAAAATAATTTTAATGTGAATATTCATTCGTATAACATGAACCGGTGTGTATGCCTATCTCTCTCACTCTCTCTCTCTCGCTCTGTCTCTCTCGCTCTTAGGCGGGTTAACTGTGCTCGAGTGGAAGGGACGCGTGCCTTTCACTTTTTATGTCTGTCTCACTCGCTCTTAGGCGGGCTAACCATGCCCGAGTCGAAGGGACGCGTGCCTCTCACTCGCTCTCATTGTGAGCGCATAACGTGAGTGAGCGGAGCGTAACGCAGTTTCTTGAAGTGTCACCCGGCAAACCAATTTATAAAACGTTGTCACGTCAAAAACCGCGTTAAAATCGAAAAAAAAATTGCGTCTCAGATCTGTGAAATTAGCCCGAATGAGTGAAATAAGAAATCTCACGTTTGAGACGACAAAGTCACGGGGATCAACTAGTTTTTTACAATAGTTAAATTTTCTAAGTAAACCGATTAAAACACTTACCAATTAATTAATTGTCACATGCTATTTCATCACTGTTCGCCGATATAAAACGAATAGCACGTCTTTTAACCTTATTACGTGACTTTTTATTATTCTATTCAAAACCTAGTTTAGAGGGCAGGTAGATAAAAGCAATTAACGAATTTTAATAGCCTCTGTCTTAGCACTGAATAAGGTAGTTAACTGACACCACCAATCGTTGACGTACTTTTACCAACTGTCAAAAAGCTGTTCCCCATGAAAAATAAAATAGTAAATAATCCTAGCCGATTTCGACCACGGCGGCGAACAGCGATCTCAATAGAGATCAGCCAACTGCGCAGGACATATTATAGTGCACAAGTAAGAGCGCAATACACAGGTGCACTCACTGTTCCATCACTCTCAAAGTTCGGTGATACGGCAATCCGACATGACCGGAGAGAGATCAGGCGCAGGACCAATGGCTTAACGTGCGCACCGAGGCACGGGGGTGTAACACCGCCAACTTCCCGACTCCGAGCTGTTTTTGAGAGACTCATAACAGAAAATCTCAGAAACAATTTTGTCTCGACCTGGAATTCGGACCCAGGACCTCGGAAGTAAGGCAGAAACTTTAACACTACACCAACTAGGCAGTCAGTTTTTTTCCCATGAAACTTGTAATGGAATAACGCACATTGAAGTCAACGCGTGCAATGCCGACTGAGTGACTATATTACTTTAGGTTCAATAGAAATGAAATATGACAAACTGCCAAAAAAAGGCCTTATCAAAATTCTTAAATTGTAAAGTTTTAGAGTTTACAGTTTTTGAATAAATTCCTATCATAGTGGAAACAAGCCTATTGCATAGGAGAACTACATCTCATATACATCAACTTCGTGCGAGGTGCCCGTTTGGTACAGTAAGCATCTACATAACCTACAGTAGCACTTTGGTAAGTACTATATCAAAATCACACATTCATAATTCCACTTATCAATTTGTTGAAATCTGTTATTTTGACAGAGTACTAAAGTTACACAATTTTTTTTAAACTAACTGTACCAAAATCCGGTACCAATGTGCCCCTCCGGAAATCTTTGGTACGGTGGCCAGGTGGGAATTTTTCAACAAAAATGATTAGCCTTAAGTGCTGGCCACTGTCCTTCTGGCGCCGTAGCGAGGGAAGTTGATCAGCTTAGTATATATTTTTTTCTTCGAAAAGGCAATTTAAGAAAAAATACAAATGCATAATAAAACCATTTAATAATAAAAAAAACCTTTGGTTACAGAATTTAAAGGCACTTTTAAACTCTTAACAGCTTGATGGCAATGCGCGCTGTTGACAGCTGCTTTTAAAACAAACAAAAAAAACAGATAAACACACGCGCTTCGCCCCCGCAACCCGAATAACAAACTTATTTAAAAAATAAAAAACAAAGTTATTATTACTCTGTCTTTACCTTTGAATTATACAGGGTGTACTAAGACTCAGTTGCCTGGCTATTCATTTAGGACACGATGAATTTCTGATATTAAACTTAATCGGAGGTGTCTCATATTTTCTTTCACATGAAATATTTTTTATTATTTATGTTTACAATTATTATTTTTTATTTACTTTTTTTATTAAAATATATTTCTTTTAAAATTAAGAGAGTAGGTACGGCAAATATTTTTTGACTATGATTTTAAATAATAACAGTTAAAACATAATATGGCAACTGACTCGGACTCCCTTTTACAATGATAATAACATAAAACTTAATAATAACAAAAATTTTGAAAGAAATTAAAATTATTTGGTTTATGAATTCGATTATAACACACCGAGTCCACTACTGAGGTAGTTTTGGTAAGATTTTATAAATTAAATTAGAAAGAAGCTAAATAAGTATTCCTGATTTCAAAAACAAACAACCCTTTGGAGTTAACTACCGTGCACTGTTGTAATATAATTTTAACAACCGTTTTTACCGAGAAAAAAACAAGATAGGTACTTAAATAACTTCTCTTTGATATATCCCAAATATGGTTAAGCTCAGGCAGTGAAAACGGCTTATTATAATAAAAATCATAGACAAAATCATACAGGGTTATTGAAAAAACTCTCCAGCAGTTTGTATCGGATTCTTTTGTAATGAATGCATAATAAATTTTGTATGAGATTCCAAACTACGATACACTTGAATTGAATTTAACAAAAAAGAGTTAACGAAATATAAAGCATTAATTCAACAGCCCTGTATACAAAATATTCCGTCAACACTAAATAATACGTGATAATTATATTAAAAAAATTACATAAATTTAAATCCATTATTACTAAAACTATATTTAAATTGAATAATTGATGCGTAAATTTCGGTTTATAATACGAGAATGTAACTTTTCGATGCACAGTTGCAATTTAATATGACACTAGTCATTTGGTAAGATTACTTATTTTAATATTAAAACTATAGTACAAGTGTAAAGAAAATTAATACCACAGTTTTGTTGCTAACTATTTGGAATTTGTGAGTAAAATTGACTAGAATTTATTAAGAACTTTTATTTTTTAGCATTAACAATGCAAATTTCTTTATAATGTGAAATTAAAAGACACTTAAAGAAAAATGGACTGCTACCGGTGGGACATGTTGGCGGGTGATGATGATGAATGGGAGAGCAATCGCCCGGTTTGCGAGAGGTGCGGGTTCGAGTCTCGCCTGTGGCAGTCCATTTTTCTTTAAGTGTGTTTTAATTTAACATTGAATAGAATGTGACGACGGTGACTGAGAAAACAAAATAATTGGCACTGAGATTCTATTATACAGATCACATAATGGTTGGATCAGATTCAAATATTTATTTTAAACTGTATTTGATTAATAAATTTATTAAATAATATTAACAAACAAGCATTGTAAGATTTGCAAAAAGTTTGTTGTAAACGAAGCGTCGCTTGCTTCGTGTTTTTAATTTTTAGGATTGCCAGCTTAAAATATGAAGCCCTGTATTTTTTTTGTGATCTGAGGTCTTGGTTTCTAATTTGATCCACGATTTTTATTGTGTTGTTTTGTTTCCATGAATTGCATGTATCATTCAATAAATTTTTTTATAATTTCGCTTTTTTGTGTAAAATTTGGAGTATTTTTTCTGTGTGTTATAATTTCTTATAAAACCATCAGATGTTTTTAAATGTTTAAGCTCCAAACTGTGGCATTATTTTCAGAAACAGTACATTGAATTTTGAAACCATAAAAATCCCACATTAAATGCAAAATAATTTGATTTTGTTAAATTTTGCAATAATAAGGTTGTTTCATATGCATCAAATTAAAATATTTGGACAACGAACATACTTAACATCTTAACGGACATTCAAAAAAGTTTATAGTACATCAACTTCTTTCGTCTGAACCTTAACTACCTAAGGAGTTTCCGAAATAAAGTTGGTCCATATCGACCATAAAATTATGCCCTCACAATAAGGGACTTATATTTATCTTAAAAAACTAATTTGGCCAAAATATTGCACTACAATCTAAAAAACAATGACGTAATTTATGACACGAATAATTGTATTCTTTGTATTTATATTTTGAGCTTTTTTGGACTATTATCTACATTTTTGGCCCCTACACTTCTTGCCTTAGGCAATTTGAATTTAAAAAAAAACTAAAACAATACTATGGCAAACATAACATTGCTAGTTACATGAATTGCGAAGTCACTATAATTTTGAAGGCACTTTTTTCTCAGATTGTAACAAAATGACATAACTTTTTACCAAAATAAAAAGAACTCATTTCTGTATACCAGTATATAGTAGTATAGTGATCGCCTGCTAGCTACATGGCGCTGTTCTTAGGACCCTATTGCGATATTGTTTTCTGATCAAAAGCAGCGCTGCTAATTGTAAAAATTTAACAAAGCAGCACTGCCATTAAAGGAAAGCAGTTTTACGCTTTAGCTTTCCATTCACTGGCAGTCTTCTTTATTAAAAAATAAATAAATAGAACTCCAATTGATAAGCCCGCCTAAATTGCACATCATTCTTTGTTAAATTTGTCTGTAATTTTATATTGTGTTGTACAATAATGATTTAATATATCCATTTAACTAATGTATGACTTTCTGAAGGCTTAGACGAAGTTTTTGAAGTGACAACGTCTTAGAATTCGATGGAGCCGACTGCACGCACCAAAAAACATGACTCATGCGGCGTTACCTCGCTCTGAGGCGTTCCATTTAAGGCTTGAAGTGCAAGCGAGAGCGCGAAATGAGCGACAAAGAGGCACAATCTTATAGCGTTGTCACGTTCAACTATCGTCAGTAAGCCGACTTTACTGACACCCGATTTTTTTAACATCTTTTAGGGACTTCAAAAGGGACTTTATCAGCTAAACCGGACATAAGACGGGCGCTGAGGACTTGATCAGGCGAAGTATGATTAGCAGCGCTTCTGTTGAACCACAAGCAAGGACGTAATAGGAGCCCTATAAAACACTGTTCACTAGAGATGGGCCGAGTACTCGGTTACTACTTAGTACTCGGCGTACCTACTCGGTGGTTTTCTTTATACTCGTACTCGGCCGTATTACTCGGTTCAAGTGACTCGGTTAAGTAGGTCAACTTAATAAACAGGTTGTCTGGAATTTGTTTGCGAGTGGCCAACTGGAGGAATTGGGAAACTGGAGAATCTGGCGTTTGTCGATTCTCATTGGTTAATTACATGACAGCCAAACCGCTGCGGTTCGCCAACTTATACAAGAAAAACTGTATATAGTTCAAGGAATATATCATAAAAACTAATACTACATATTATGTTGATTCGTAAAGTTATGATTGATCAATCCAAAATTACACTGAGAAGGAAAAAATGAGTCCAGTGCTAATGCACTTCTTCTGCAATGCAATGCTTCTAATTATGGAAGTGATAAGCCGAGTAACTCGGCCGAGTACTCGGTATGGCCAGCATTAAACCGAGTAATAATCTTTACTCGGTTACTCGGTAAAAGTGCTAATTACAAGTGTTATACCGAGTAACTCGGCCGAGTACTCGGTATGGCCAGTATTAAACCGAGTAATAATCGGTACTCGGTTACTCGGTAAAACCACTACTCGGCCCATCTGTACTGTTCACCTTATATCACATTAGCCTGGAGGCCACCCCATCTGCCGTCCTCCCAACACGTGTAGATGCAGATGGTACACGCTCTGAGCACCGTCACGACCGTTGTTGACGACCAAACGCCAGCCGGAAGGCGCACGCGCAGCGCCGAGCGAGCGAGCGACCAGCATCAGGTGGCCGAGAAGCTGGAAAGAGATAGATTGTGGTGAGTAAAGATAGAAGTTGACGATAGCTTTGGTCTAGTGGTCTGATGATCGTACTACAAAACCAGCTGTTGCGGTCTCGGATTTTTTTTTATGCAGGAAAACCCTTTTAAGAGCCATAACCGAGACTGGCGGGGCTCAGCCGTGTGTTGGGAGCGTCCTAAAAAGGATGCAGCTCCGCTCCGAGGAAAATCCGGAGAGGGGATTACCCACCAAAAACCTTCGGTATCCCTTCCATGTCTAGGAGGTGACATGGGTGCCGGCTGATCCTTTACGTCCATGACAACCTTCGACAATCCATGACAACCTCCGACGTGGTCTCGGATTCTGCTAGGGGCCGAATGTTGGAGTGATTAGCAAGAGCATTTGTAACTGAGTCATGGAAAGTAATAAAACTAATTTATTTTTGTAAGTAGGCTCATAAGGAGCATTTCACACGTCCCAACATATAAATTAACCCTACCACCGCTTCGGTACAATTTGGGCCAGTGCTGAGAAGAAGCGGCGCAAGAAACTCAAGTCACTATTTACAATGTCATTGAGAAGTGAAGCTCATAAAATGACCATGGGTGTTTATAAGTTTATCTAAGTATTTCTATCCATTACCCTTGTCTGTCACCATCGCACAAGCTAACGGTTAATTTGGGACTAGGTTATTGGTGCTACTACTCATTATACAATTTACAATGTCATTAAAGGAAGCCAAATTCATATATTGATCATTGGTGTTTCCAGATTTCTATCCATTATCCTTGTCACCATCACACAAGCTAACACTTAATTTGGGCAAGGTAATTGGTGTGTTTGTTGAAACAATTTGTTTATTTCTTAATTTAGTGGACCGATATAAATATAATTTGACATTTAAATAAAATCAATTAATCAATAATTTTTCCATAAATGTATTATTTAAACATTTGCATGTTATTTTATATGGCTAAATAGGTTAAAGCTCTATTTCATGTTTAATGACCACATTTTTATGTAATCTACCCAGTTTATTAGCAAATTAAACATTTGAATTTATATTTAAATTTGATGATCTGGTCGCGGTCACGGGCACACGCTGAATGCGGGAAGCGCAGGACCGTCGCGTCGCACTTGTCGCGTAACGTAGCTCCCGTAGGACAACACCTTAGCAGGGGGGGTTCTAAAACGGATATCTAATGCTAAGTTTTTTTTATATACAACAACATCACATACATTGATCAGATTCCGTGGTAAGTAGCTAAAGCACTTGTGTTACAGATATCAGAATCAAAAGTGGTGTTACAAATAAACTTAAATAAATGCATTTAACAGCCAGACCAGAGACATGTTCATGCACACAAATGTTTGTACAGAGTGGGGATCGAAACTTCTTGAGCATTACACCAATGTTTTTTTATTTTATTGCTCTTGACCCAAGACCAAGCCCAACGAGGCAAAGACTGAGTCTACTGTGGAGCGAGCTCACCTAGAAGATGCCTGTTCACTCTAGCTTTGAAAATTTCAAGGTTGTAAGTTCTAATATAAGCTACAGCTTCTACTCAGCACTAGTCCACATATTGTCCCGAAGCTGTGGTAGGTTGTTAGGGGACATGTAAAAGTGCCCCCTGCGGTTCTGTTTACAGAAATAACTGATTTTTATACTCACAAAGCTTAATCAGTGATCAAACCTGCCCCGTTTCTACGACTCGCGCCGTTATCGCGTTATCAGCACAATCGCATTCCTTTCGCCTTATTCATTGATAACGTGGCGAGAGCAATGTTAGTTATCACTGCTAATAGCGTAGAAGAAATTAATTTTAATTGATGCATCACTTTCTAATTAACATACAATGATGAAACCAGGGTAGGTTTTAGCATAGTTAACTTGGAAATATATGCTGTAACTGATCTGAGCTCTTAAAAACACAAGATGGTTAAAAAAATCATTCAAAAAATGCTTATCCTAAATTGATATCATAAAAACATGTTTACTAGGGCACAATCAATGAACCAATTTAAACATCTATCTTATTCACTAGATTGAGCTTTGAATAAGAAGTTGTTGTCTGAATAAAGGCAACAAATAATTGAAATAAGGGGTCGTCCATTAATCACGTGAGGCTCAAAAGGGGGGGGAGGGGGTACGGAAAACATCACGAAATATCACGAGGGGGGAGGGGGGGTCTCGTTAGACATCACGTGTATAAATTTTATTAATTTTTTTCCAAAAAGCGCTATTTCTGAACCAAAATTTTGAACGGCGCGAAAATTTTTGCGATTTGTAGTAAGGTAGTGGCACCAGTCATGCACACTATAGTGAAGACTTTTTCATAAATACTCTCGCATCTTAGAGGTTATCAATATTTTAAGTTCCATTTTAGTCCAATTTGTAAATTAATTCATAGCACTAATGTCTCATTGTATAAAAACATAATATCTTCATTTTAAACAAATAAAAAAAATAAGAAAACGTAACCTAGTCAGGTGATCTAGTGATTGACAGCCAAAACTTCAGTAATGAACATTCAATAATGAACACATCTCCAATAATGAACACCCAAAGGTGAACCTGAATATAACGTGCTTTAGTAATTCGTTCGTTATGGTTGTAACCATAAATGAAAGTCTTGCGACTCCGTGGGACGAAGACAACATTAATTAATTATTATTTTTTCATAATTTTATTGCAAATACATATAAATGTTATATGAATCAAAACCATTTTTTATATTTTTTTCCAGTCAAAAATAGCTTTACATAGACTTCAAAAAAAATACACGTGATCCAGGGGGGGGAGGGGGGGGCTGGTCCCAAACCTCACCAAATATCACCAGGGGGGAGGGGGGGGTCAAAAAATAAGAAAAACGACCTCACGTGATTAATGGACGGCCCCTAATACACTTTTTTACGGATTCTTTTGCAATTTTATTTTAACCTGATGTTTCGGGCCCCTTTCAGTGTCCGTAGTAACAGGTAGTCTACCTAAAACTGTAAAAAAGTGTATCATTTCAATATCTACTGTTTGCATAAACCATAGAAGCTAAAAATAATCTATAATTTTAAAGGTTGTCTTATTTCTACATCTAATTTCTAATTTATTCTAACTTGTCAGACATTGTGTATCTGAATTAATATTAGTTTTTAGCTAAATTCGGTATGTGTTTTACCTGCTATTTGTAGTTAGAACTGAGTTTTCACCTATAGCAAATTGATTTATTTATTATCAATGCCTTTATTATATTTTGGTAATATAGAGGGTACAATGGTAATGGGAAATGAAATGTATTCTATATACACTCTCTATTCTTCGCTGCGAAGTGAGTTGGCCGAGTCCAGGGAATTGCGGTGAATGCCTATGGCCTCTCTCGGCTTTAGATGTTGAAGTCATGAAGGACCAATATTTATATTGACAAAAAGCTAATGTTTTATGTATGCTTAGATCTTAAAACTTTTAGCAATTTTGATGCAGTTTTTTAATAGATAGAGTGATTCAAGAGAAAGGTTTATATGTACAATAACATGCTTTATATATTCGAGAACCACAGATAATTTCAAGATTTCTAATCCACACGGGCGAAGCTGCTGGTGAGAAACTAGTGAGAAAATAAAATAAAATATTAAGACTTTTTAGGTTAACTTTGATATACGAAGTAAACATAGCACTATTTTAGGGACATCATTTTAGTATGAATAGAAGGTTACACAAACATGAAGGAAACAGGAAGTAAGGTGTAGATACTCACTTCTTTATCACTCTCCTCCGAGTCTTGAAGCCTCGGGATCCTTTTCTTCGGTATCACCAGAAAATGTACAGGAGCCTGCGGGGAAATATCATTGAAAGCGAGGCAGAACTCGTCCTCGTAGATGATATCAGCTTTTATTTCCTTAGCAAGGATCTTGTCAAATATCGTAGGGCCCGGTTTGGCTACGCTAGCCGCCTGAGCGCGGCGCACTTCATCACTAAACGGCCGCCGCACGGCAATGGCGGAGCCCCGGGACAGGTCGTAGATGTTTGTAGGATAACTCTTCTTCAGGCGAAACTTCAGCGCGCGTTGGAACACTTTGTTAAACATTTTTGCGCAATTTTTCCAGTCCTCACATAGTATGGAATGTTGACCTTTTATTATGACATTGACAGTAGTAAGTAAGTAATAGTAGTAACATTCTTCAAAGACAAGGCAACGGTCAGAGCCATACAGCCTAATCTTCTTTTTAAAAATGTATGACATTGACCTTCGTGGAATTATGAAGTCAAGGTGACGTTTGTCTGTAATGGTGCCATGTGTAAGTTTTGAAAATGAACCATTTCTATTACAGCTACAGTCACTTAGTCGCACAAGCAAATAGGAACATCTGAAAAAATTGTACACAAAGAGCACTTTATTAATGGCTTTCAAAATGGCGTCCATATGCTATCTCACTTTTAATTATTGCGTCTCTGTCTCACTTCCGGCCTTATGTCAGTGTTCGTCATGTGGCGGCTGATTGTGGAAAACTATTTGCTAGTGTTTTGTTTTAAGTTTGGCACCGACTACCCGTTACCGGTTTAGAATTTGCATTATTTGTAGAAAGAGTTAAAGTCGAAGTAACAAAACATAATAACACGAAATTCCCCTTTACATGAAGACCGGTAGGTGCAATTCGAGTACCATACTAAATTATTTCGTATTCTCGTACTGTCTTCAGATCATAATAATACCCGGCTGGTTTGTAAGAAAAGCATGTTTTCTTTTAATTTTATTTATTTATGAATATGTTTTGTAATGCAATTTGTACATTGTTTTACTTAACAACGAACAGTGTATGTTTTAGTGTTGAATTTTCACTATCGATAAAATAATTTATTAAAAAAACTGGGAAATATTCAATGAAAGATGTGATTTTATCAATTTTATAGACTTATGGTAACCTTAGGCTACGTCCGCACAGGCAGGAGATTTGCTTAGCACCTAGCGCCTAGCGAGTCACTAAGCGAGAAGCTTAGTAAAACGAACGTTATGCCGGCACTTCACGCTCGCCGAGTTGACGCGAGTGGCAGCGAGCGCGAGAGTGAAGAGACAACATTCGTGTCTACTCTTGCGCCCTCGCCTCACCTCGTCGCCGCTCGCTATTTTGTCGGTATTTTGCATAGATATCTAATATATAAAATTCTCGTGTAACAGTTTTCGTTGCCATACTCCTCCGAAACGGCTTGACCGATTCTCATGAAATTTTGTGAGCATATTGAGTATGTCTGAGAATCGGCCAACATCTATTTTTCATACACCTTAGTGATAATAATTTATATGGCATAACAACGTTTGCCGGGTCAGCTAGTAGTATATAAGTTATAGATTCGCCACCGGGCGACCGGACGTAAGAGAAAGATATATATTGACGTCAAAATATGGGGCTGCCACAGTCGCAAAAAAAATACCCCAAATGTAGTTGAAAACATTGCAACTATTGCAAGTCATTAGATTCGCAAGTAGGTACTCTCATAACGTAATAAGTGAATTTTTGTTGGGAGTGGATGACGTTAAATCATCCGTGTGATATCTCAAAAATGAGTGATACCAGGCGACCACCATTTTTGATAATCTATATGAAGTTTTGATGTTTCGTCAAGCGGCGTTTTTAGTGAATAAGCTGGGGAAAACTCAGCTAATTGATATGAGATTGTGTGATTGCAATAAAAGGATAACCTTTATAAGTAATCTTTATTAAAAACATACTTACAAGAATTGTTTAAAAACAAGTTTCATTTGACCTGTCGTTAGTAGTGTTTAAGTCTATCGTAGCCTACCAAAACGCACGAAATCCTACCGGTATCTTGACAGTCAACCATCCATGGACGCACTATCTTTGAGACCGACTGGGATACTGGGATATTCTGTAATAAAACATAACCGTAAATACAAAATGATTATTTTTATAATTATTTACTGTCAGCTTACATGTACGAACAACGTTGGAATAGAGGTTTGTTCTATGTATGTTAATTTTTGTGTTTTTCGAAAACAATGTTATTCAAAATGATTTGAACAAAGACGCGAATACTTGTGTGGTGTCCAATTGTTTTTCCCAGTTCCGTCTATCCATTTTTTACGCGTTTCATCGTCCGTGGGAAATCTAAAAATATCATTGTTCTTTGAAATTCCCCGAAATTTAAGGTAAATAGGGATATTTTTTCTAGTTGTAGCAGGCCTCTCTCACTCGATGTACTTGCGCGCGGTAATAGCCTACTCTCGCCCGCACCGACGTCGGTGCGAATTCAGTGGGCTGCCAACAACCGTCGGACGCGCTCACGACGCACTATGATTATTCGTGTTACGCTTACGATCAATTTAGTTTTCATACGAACTAAATAAGTAATCTATGCTTGTTAAACGTTAGCTTTATTTAACAAAAAATGACTTCTGGTGGTGGAAATTTATGTGCTGTTGATGAGTGTAGGTCGAATACTAGGAGAAATAAAACGCTTTCTTTTTTTAGTCTACCAGCTAATGAAGAAAATGTAATTATTACCCGGTAAGTTAGTAATTTATTTACAAAGTATAAAAATAAACAAATTAGTAGGTGGTACCTACGTAGGTAAATTGTATAAATTCAGGTAAATTGGGGTTCGACTTTATTGAATTAAAATGTAATACCTACAGTGAAACAAAGGTCAGATACTTTATCGCAATAATACCTAAGTACCTATTATACCTATTAGTCTACTTTTTATGGGCTGCGCACCACCTACGAACTGTGTGTACCTACCTACCTACTTACTCGACGTGGTGGTTTAGTCGACTAATGACTAATTAATTAGCGAAATGACTTAGCGTAATTAGGTACCTACGCAGTTGACAATAAAATTGACCGATTCTCGAAATGTACCTACCCACTAATAATCTACAAACGACAGATTCCACAAATGGCAGATTCGTTTTAGAAAGAGATAGCAAGCGTCACAATTAAGTAGCTCATAATTCGCTTGTTATACCTTATACAGGCTGAATTTCTTATTTCACATTTGTTATTCAATAATGTTATATTATTTCAACAACAGTCAATCAAATACCATTTTAGAAAAATGTGGTTGAAATATTTTTACCGAAACTGTCAACCCTAGTTCGATTGTCACTCGGTCTCACGTCACGTGGTCTCGCGCAGCTGCAAAGCAATAGTGACTTTATACTCAGAACTGCAGGTGCATTATTGTACGCGGCAGAAAAAGTAGTCTATTAACGCTGTAGGTATCGAAATTTTGCTATGGAGTGATTTATATGTTACGTAGTAACTATTTAGTAATCTGTGGTTGTAGGCAGCCCGAAATCGAATTATAAACCGACTGTTAAAATGGACACTAATGTTATGCTGGCTTCTAGCGTAGATTTATGCCACGCAATTTGACCGGTTTGCTTGTCAAATGTTTCGAGATTATTTCATTTTTTTTAATATTTCCGATTTTACTAAGGGTTTACATGATATAACTAACACCACAACCCAGTTACTTGACTCCTATGTGATTTGAGAAAGAAATATGTGCTCAAAATACAAAAAATCAGTGTACTTACGCATGAACTGTAACACCCACTTTTTTTCGTTGACTTTTGCTTTTGCAGCCAAGTATCGAACATCCAACCATTTTTTTAGTTTTGCACAAACACTATACACCCGTTGGCATGTAAATTGCCTGATATTATGCTATTAATTAATTCACAAAATCTCATTATTGTTTGGCGCTCTTGAAAATTGTCATATTTGTTTTGCACACCTTTGAAGTGTGCCTATAACCCGACCATTAAAAAATGCTCGGTCGGTGATAGAGACAAAACATTTGATTCTTTTCTATTTCCTCTTGTAGGAATTGCAATAAGACTATCTTTTTCTATCAAAGCGTGTCAAGCCCTTGGTATTTTGGCGTAGATCAAAGCGGCGAGTGGCGAGTGCGAGCGGGGCCTCTACACGCTCGCGTGCAGCTCAGTGTTCAGAGTGAAATTTTAGTGAGCGGACGTGCACAAAAATGGAAAACGAATGGTCAAATGAGTCCACCAAGTACTTTTTGGGATGTTACCAAAGTGAGCCAGTTATTTGGGACCCTAAACACCCGAATCACAAAGACAAAATAAAATTAACAGTTCTATTTTTGTGCACAGTAAGCATCCACCATCTCCTTTTCTTCCACGGTTTATTAATGTTTTTTGTGCAATATATATGCACATATTGAAGCACATAATGTAAGCAAGCGCACACAAAGCCGTTGCCGCAGCGACTTTTTCAACCTGCATCTTGGTGAACGGTTCGGCGGCAACTGAGCTAACCGAGCGAGAGTGAAGAGGGGTATCAATCACCTCGGCATCACTCGCCGAGTAGGCCGTTCGAGCGCCTCGTCCGAGCGTGAGTGAAGTCACGTAGTAACTATTTAGTAATCTGCTGTGGTGAAGTGCCGGCATTAGAATCTTCGCGAACGGCTAGTCGCTTAGCGTCACAGATGACCCTTAGCGTGTATCGAAGTGAATAAACGTGTTGGTTTTTTGGCGCGAGGCGCGAAGCATTTCGTGATGGATGAAATATTAATTTCAACAGTTTTTACAAGGGAACCTTTGTGGAATCCCTCTTATAAACTCCATAAAAATGTAGTTGTCTTAAAAAAGCTATGGGAAGAGGTAGCAGTCGAAGTAGGAAAAGACGGTAAATACTAAGTTATTTATTTGTTTTATGAACAGATTTTTAAGAGACAGGTACGGCGTTGGATTATGTTTTCAGGCAATGAGTTGTTCTGCCACGTAACAGATCCAATTCCGTGGAAATAATTTAACAAAATGTTTCTAGTTTGTAATGCACTGTTTGAAAATCTATATCCTGTTGGTTATTATTGCACTAGTAATATTAGATTCTAAATCTTGTTGGAACTGAGATCGATCTTCTGTCATAACAAAGTTGTGTAAAATACATACAGCTTTTGTAATTGTAATAGACTTTGGTTTCGATAGTATAAAAAACAAACGGTTAAATATGCACACATTTTATTAAAACACATGGTTTCGTATGAAACATCAGGGGGGAGTACTATTCCACAAATATGAACGCTATTATTTTAAAATTACAAATTAATTAAAAAAGTAGGTCAAGCTTAAGCTATCTCAAGTTTAACTTTTAGCAAGAGGAAAATTACGTCACAACAACTAACAAAATATTAAATTGAACTTAGTGATAAAATTACTAAAGCAGGGTATTTACAATTGCTCAGATTAATTATTTAAACAAATGGACAGAGTTTCCTTTAGAAGTATTCACTCCTCGAAGATCAGCAGCCAAGTGGCAGGGCGGCGCGCGTCGAGCCCAGGCGTAGCCCACGTAACCGGCTCGGCTCCCGCTCGGACGTGACGTCACAGCCCGTTCGGAAACACAGCGATAACATCCGGCCTTCCTGCAATCGTGTTCGTCCTCGGACAGCGTCTTGGTCTGATGCAGGAGCTGAGAACAATAGCATGATATTAGAATAAGATCTGAAGATCAAGGGATAGGTTGGGCCCGAACTTTCAAACTTGCACAATGGTTTGAAACAATGTTCGGGTAGCTTCGTTTGAACTCCCAAATCGACACAGAGCAAAAGACTAAGGCTAAGCTTGTTGTTCCATCAACGGCCAACGCACTCAACCAAATGGCTTGGACTGGAGATGTTCAGGATCATCACAGTCGTGTATCACCATGTATATACTACAGTAGTGTTCACCGTGGATTTCTACTGCAATCTATACAATCCCTTACTCTATTTCAACCTTTGGGAATGTTCAAAGCGAATGCATTAGACCACCTAATAAACAAGAGTAGCATTTTATAATTTAAACACGTATTATGTATTTCAATGTTTATAGCATATTTAATAATTACAGCATGAAACCAAGTATTTTAAGTAAATTAATTTTATAATATTTAGATACTAGTATTCAGATGTTAAAGGCAAATATAATCATTACAACAACTCACCAGTCTCCTTCACTTATTTCACCTTAATTATTTACGATAACATCCGGTGTGTCAGCGTCAGCTATTTTGATCCATGGTTTCATGTTTTCAACACACGAAACTCCATTGTAACGTTTAGTACTCCTTTCTGCTCCTCTCATATCAGCAACTCTGTAGCGATCGTGGCCCAATATTTCAGTCACTTGAAAAGGCCCTTTATAACGTGGTAATAGTTTCGTACTTTGACCGTCATTAGACATACTTGGTATTTTAATCACTACCAAATCACCAACTTTGTATACTGGTGCCTCTTTCCTTTTTGCATCAAACATGGCCTTTTGTCTTTCCGCCTCTTTTTGTATATTCTCATCGACCTTTTTTCTGAGGGTCGTAAGATCAACCGTATCTTCTATATCGTCGTCAGTAACACCATCGTTATTCATACGAATACGATAGCCGAAAAAGACTTCGCTAGGGACAGCAGATGTGGTTTTATTAATTGTGCTGTTAATGCCTTGTTGGATATTTGTGATATATTGATCCCATTTATTGTTATCGCTATTCGCACCCATACTACGTAACGCTTCTAAAATGGTTAAATTATAGCGTTCGGCGTGACCATTTGACCGCGGTATACCCGTGGCTATTACATGACTTCTTATATTTCTTTCGTTACAAAACGTTGAGAATGCCTTCGAAGTAAACGCGCTGCCAGCGTCGCTGATAATTCGTTTAGGGTTGCCAAACACTTTAAAAATCTTATTTAGTTCATTAAGCACTATTTTTGACTTTGTATTTTTAACTGGCGATATAAATACGAATTTCGTAAATGAATCCACAATAACCAGAAGATACGAATTTTGCTGTGTGGTTTTTACAAAAGGGCCTAAATGATCAAGATGTAACGTATGAAACGGTCTAGCATATTTTGGGATTGGATACAGTTTGCCGGGTTTTTTACCATGAATATTTTTATAATATATACAATTAAGACAATTTTTTACGTATTTTGAGACAACTTTCTTTACATGTGGGAACCAATATTTTGACTTTATCCTTTCGATAGTTTTATCAACTGCAAAATGACCTAGGTCATCATGATTAATACGAATTATTTGCCAAATGCATGATTTAGGTACTAACCATCGCCTACCGTACTCGGTTCGGCGGTAAACTTTATTTCCAAGTAATTCATACTGATTAAAAATTTGTTTATTGGCCTCGGCATCACCTGACAATAATATATCTCTAATACTGCATATGCTCGGATCTTGGAGCTGTACTGATAAAAGCCAATCACCTTCCGTTATCGACATAATAGCTTTATCCACTGTTGGTTGTTCGTTATTTGTCACTGGGTTACGACTAAGAGCATCGACATGAAGCATTTGATTTCCGGCCCTATGAATAATGTCAAAACTAAATTCTTGGGTTCGCAAAACCCACCTACCGATTCGTGGAATTATTTCCTTCTTATTTAAGGCATGGCGAACTGCGTTACAGTCTGTAATAATTTTGAATTCTGCACCTAGTAAATAATGGCGAAATTTTTGTAATCCTTCTACTACCGCTAATAGTTCAAGCTCAAAGGAGTGGTATTTTTTTTCCTCGGTGCTCGTCTGTCGGCTGTAAAAATGAACTGGTTGCTCACCGTTTTGTGTAACCTGAACCATTATACATCCAATACCATCACGACTAGCGTCGGTGTATAAGCGGATAGGCAATCTCGGATCGAAAATTTTTAATACCGCGTTCTCTATAAGCGCATTTTTAACATTAGCCACAGCTTGCTCTTGTTGAGGACCCCATTGCCAGACTGCATTCTTTTTGAGTAGTTTTGTTAACGGGCTACACAAGACTGCACAGTTTCTTATAAACTTTCGGAAGTAGTTAATCAGACCCAAAAACTGACGAACTTGGTGAACGGTTTTTGGAGAAGGAAATTCTTCAATCGCTTTAAGTTTTTTGCTACTAGGACGGACACCATTCTCAGAAATATCGTAACCAAGAAAAGTAATGTTAGTTTGAAAAAAAGAACATTTGTTAAGATTTATTGTTAACCCGTTATTTTGTAAAATTTCTAGCACGCTCTCTAGGCAAGCCACATTTTCTGTCAAACTCTCTGTGGCAATTAACAGATCATCCATATAACAGATGACTTTACCAAATCGGAGGGATCCCAAGACTGTATTCATCAACCGCTGGAACACAGAAGGTCCGTTACTCAACCCAAAAGGCATTCTAAGGTATTCAAAGTGTCCATCGGGTGTGATGAACGCAGTCTTTGGTATGGCCTCAGGCTTTATTTTTATTTGGTGATACCCACTTTTTAAATCCAGAGATGTAAAGTATTTACAACCCTGCAGTCTGTCAATCAAGTCCTCAATAATTGGCATTGGGTATTTTTCCTTAACCGTGATTTTATTTAATTGGCGGTAGTCAACACACAACCTTTTACCTCCAGAACCCTTATCCACTAGCAATGCAGGGCTTGCATAAGGTGAATTACTGTGTCTAATAATGCCGTTCTTTAACAAGTCATCTGTGATCTCTCGCGTAATTTTCTTTTCCGACTCAGACATACGATATGGCCTACAACAAACTGGTTTATTCGAAGTTAACTCTATATCTAACTCAACGCAATCGGTTTTTCCTAAGGTCGATAAATCATCGGAGAAACAACGTGGGTATTTCGATAATATTGTATTTAACAATTGATTATGTTCACTGATGTATTTGTCTTTGATATTTGAATTTATTTCAAATACACACATTGTCTCAACCGGTTGAAAAGTCAAGGTATTACCTACACGGGTGTACATTATACTACTGTCTTCCGTAAAATTCCGACCTATCAACATATCACACCCGGATAACGTATCAATAACGTACAATACTGTTACTAGTTCCACTGTATCCACTTTCAAGCTAACAGCTACAGCTTTAGATACCTGAACTGACGTGCTGCTAGTAAAGCCTACCAAATTGATTGGGGTATTTAAATTAAACGTCTGTAAATTGTATATCTCAACAAAATTCGCAGTTACCAATGAGCAATCACTACCCATATCAAAAAAAGCCTCGCATTTAAAATTATTCACGTAAACTTCCTTGAAAAATTTTTGTTTGCTTTTCGGTTCGTTAATCATTTTTATTTCTACCTCGTTTTCTAATTTTTGTTTTGGCTTTGACCTACATGCTTTTTCTAGATGTCCGCGTTTATTACAAGAACTACACTGGATATCGTCCTTAAGATTACAATTGTTCCGACGATGGCCTACCTCACCACAACGGAAACATGAAGGGGAAAAATGGGTACTGTTATTCCCGGTACTACTGCCTGGCTCAGTTTTAATGTCGGGTTTATGTACGTTACTTTGAAACGGCTGCGTTTGTTTTGTAGGTATCGATTTCGTCATTGACAAGTTTTTCGATACTTGCGTTTTTTCCGGAACCGTATACGTTTTACTGTGCAAAAATGAGGCCAAATCATCGCAATGTGGAAAATTACCAGCTTCGGCAGCTGTAATAATGTTTGGATCACCAATTGAGCCTACAATTACCGACACAATATCGCGATCTTTGAATCGTAATTGCAATCGATCTATTTTCCCTTTTTGTTGAAAATAAAACTCATAAAGAGACTGGTTGGGGCAAGGTTTGGTTTCAACTAGTTGTTTTAATAATGTGTACATATTACGTTTAGTTTGAAAAGTATTCGACAACCTTTCGCGCCAGTGTTTCCAGCGCCATGTCGTCCAAGAGGTTTCATTTTTTTGCAAAGAATCTAACCAAGTTTTAGCTGTGTTACGTAATTTTTGCAATCCCTGATATTTAATCATAGAATCGGACCAACCAAATGCGCGGGCATTGGCTTCCAACACATTAATCCACATATCTACATCATCCACTAGCGGGTCAAATTCGGGAATCACTGACGATAATACAACATTCTGACTCACGGTTGGCGATCTTTTCCGACGTTTCCGGCGGCGATCATGTTCACTACTGCTGCTTGACTCCGTGCTCGAGCTCCGTGACGGCGTGCGCGCCGACGAACTCGTAGAAGGCTCCCGCCGGCGCTTGCGACTTCTTGGCATGATGACACAGTGAGCGTGTCCTCAGATCCCACTTCTGATATAAAAAACAAACGGTTAAATATGCACACATTTTATTAAAACACATGGTTTCGTATGAAACATCAGGGGGGAGTACTATTCCACAAATATGAACGCTATTATTTTAAAATTACAAATTAATTAAAAAAGTAGGTCAAGCTTAAGCTATCTCAAGTTTAACTTTTAGCAAGAGGAAAATTACGTCACAACAACTAACAAAATATTAAATTGAACTTAGTGATAAAATTACTAAAGCAGGGTATTTACAATTGCTCAGATTAATTATTTAAACAAATGGACAGAGTTTCCTTTAGAAGTATTCACTCCTCGAAGATCAGCAGCCAAGTGGCAGGGCGGCGCGCGTCGAGCCCAGGCGTAGCCCACGTAACCGGCTCGGCTCCCGCTCGGACGTGACGTCACAGCCCGTTCGGAAACACAGCGATAACAATAGCTTTCTGCAATTCTCAATTTTGCTGCCATTATACCAAAACAGCACTCAACGCTTCTGCGAGCTCTGGAGAGTCGGTAGTTGTAAATAATTTTTGTGTTGTCAATATTCCTTAATGGAAAAAGTCTCATCAAATAACTCATTAGTGGATAACCACCATCTCCAACTAAAACAAATAGTATTTTAATATTTGTATTAGGAATTTCTTTTTCCTGTGGTATATTGAGGCCATTAGTTTCCAACATATAAAAAAAAATTGGTTGCCTGTAAAGTCGGTATACGGGCGAAAGTTTTACGTGACAACGACTTTGAGTGGTAAAATAATTTTAATGTGAATATTCATTCGTATAACATGAACCGGTGTGTATGCCTATCTCTCTCACTCTCTCTCTCTCGCTCTGTCTCTCTCGCTCTTAGGCGGGTTAACTGTGCTCGAGTGGAAGGGACGCGTGCCTTTCACTTTTTATGTCTGTCTCACTCGCTCTTAAGCGGGCTAACCATGCCCGAGTCGAAGGGACGCGTGCCTCTCACTCGCTCTCATTGTGAGCGCGGAACGTGAGCGGAGCGTAACGCAGTTTCTTGAAGTGTCACCCGGCAAACCAATTTATAAGACGTTGTCACGTCAAAATAAAGATGAACTTCTAAAATTTCCAGCATCACACTGACGCCCCTCTGCTCCGATATCTACTAAAATAATTTTACAGTCCGCATCAACTCCTACTGATTGCAATAAAATTGAAAAGTATTGCTTGTAATTATAGTACAACGATCCACTTTTACGTGGACACTTTACCCTTACATGTTTCCCATCAATTGCACCAATACAATTGGGAAAATTCCACTTGTTATACTCGTAGTACTTATCAGCAATTTCGTACCATGTCTCGCTTATAATCTCAGAAACTGTAGTGCGACCTAAGCGAAAATGAAAAGCAAGAGACCTATAAGTTTCGCCAGTAGCCAGATATCTGAAAAAAAAAATGGTTGCCTGTAAAGTCGGTTTTACGGGCGAAGATTTTACGTGACAACGTCTTTTCAACGCGCCTAATTCTCTTGAGTTGCGCGCGCGGCGGACCGATCATGTTTGAGTGGGAGAGAGACGCAAGGCTTTCGCCGGTCCGGCGGGCCTCTCTCTTTCGTTCGGTGACTCATCGCAATAGACGTGAGCGGGCGTTACACTTTTTCATGAGTGACTCCGAGCCACAACCTAATTTAAGACGTTGTCACGTCAATAAGTGCTGAATACTTGAACAATTTAATAAAAAATCTGCTCGTTTTTGTTTCAGTCAAAACAGTAAAAGCAAGATGGAAAAATCTGAGGGCGTATTTTATTAAAGAATGTGGAAAGATTGATAAGCCAAAAAGTGGAGATGCTGCAGATAAAATATGTAAAAGTACATGGCAATATTATGACCAATTATTGTTTTTAAAGAGCAAGAGGACCCAGAGCGAGATCTCCGCAAGAGATTCAAACTTAAGTAAAGATAATGATGATAATTATTCTACAACCGACACTACATTAGAGTTGCAGAATCCAGGTTCAGTGCAGAATAATATTTCTACTTCAGAAACATTTATAAGTGAATCTCAAAGTTATATTCGAACATCACAAAGAAAGAAAATTCTTAAGAACAGAAGCGAAAATAATGATCGACTTTTAGAAATAGAAAAGAAGAAACTTGAGATTCTCCAGAGGGAAAGTATCAAACAAAAAAGTGACGATTTACTGTTTTTTGAAAGTCTTTTGCCATTTATGGAAAGTATTCCATTGAGGCGTAAACTAAGGTTAAGATCAAAGATTCAAGATTTAATTTTGGCTGAAATTGAAGCTGAAGAAAATAATATTCAGCACACTCCTGTACCGAATTGAAATACTCAACAATCATTAGGATATGAATTGCATGTCCAGGAATCATCTGAAGAAAAATTAATTCATAATATTCCCATAAAAGTGGAGAATGAGAATGAGTTACATAAACAATTTCAATTAATAAAATGAAGAATTGATCTTTTTCTTAGAATTTCTTAAGTTACCTATAAGCGATGTAGTAAGTTTTTTGAATAAATAAATAAATATAATTATTAAGAGTTTCACTTACCTCAATGTTATGACTAGTCGTTCTTCGGCTGTTATGCTTTTTCGTAGATAAGTATCCAAATGAGTTAATTTTCCTTCAACTTTACCGAGAAGTAGATCAAATGTTTCTCTGGGCATAAGTACGCAAATATTCGTAAAATTTTTCGTACGTAAAGAACAGTAAACTCCCCATGACTTGAACGCAACTTATTTATGTCATGGACCCAACATGATGGAGATGGCCGTGAAGTTGTATATTTTAAAGAAGAATTTTCTGTAAGTAGCAGTTTCAGAGCTATTTTTGAAAGTGACATAGTCGCTTATGTGCCTACAAACAAATGACCAACGCACCTAGCGACCCACTACGCAAGCCACCTTCAGTGCGGCCACCGTGTATCCTAGCAAGTAGCCAGACGGTACGTCTCGAGGCTCTAGGCGCTAAGCAAACCTCCTGCCTGTGCGGACGTAGCCTTAGTGTATTTCGATAATAGAACTATTATGGGTTGGATAAAAAAGAATTTGTATAGGGACATTGGTGGGAAAATATGAAAAAATCTGTGCCAAAAGTTTTTTTTAATTGGCATGATGACACCTATCTTCAATATTTTCATGACCATGGCGTTTAAAAAACATAGCCCCTATGAAGTTAATACAACCAATATATTTTCAAAAAGCTGTAGAAACCAATTTTTAAACACAAAACTAAATAAATATTCGGTCAATTAACTCCGATTTCTGATATATGACCGTGACGTCACGTTCACACATTCCCATACAAAATCTATGGAGGTAAACCGTTTTGACAGATAATAAAAAGTATGTCAACGATTGGTGGTGTCGTCTAGCCTATTACCTGTTTATTTAACCCGAATTTCAAACACAAATACTTTTTTTTTTCATTTTCATTCTTATTAAAATACATTTCCAAGAAAGGTTTCTTCTTCTTCTTCTTAACTTTTTTGGCAAGCGAACTTACAAGAAAGGTTTTCTCTTTTACTGCACTTACCTACACCGGCCAAAAACTTTTACAATAGTACGTTTCGGCTTTTGCTAGCAACAAATAATCCCTGCACTCCTTTACACGCATACTTCATTCAGTATAAAAAAAACTACAAAGATAGTTGAAGCATATTTTTTATTTCAAAATATTTATTGCACTTAAATTACCTTTTAAACTTCTAATATCACCAATCACCATACACCTGGGAATGCCACAACTCTTAATTAAAATAATATTACTTAAAGATCAGAAATACATAATAACTTTACACAATAATTTTTAATAACTATGACTTAAACAGGTAAATCACATTAAGAAAATCATTAAGTTACTTAAATAATACATATTTATAAATGTACATAAGTATAGGCTTGTTAAATTATTATTTTTATTTTTAGCATTATCAATGCATATTTCTTTACAATGAGAAATTAAAACATCCATTTTCCTTTGAGTGTGTTTTAATTATACATTATAGGCTTATTAATAATAAAGTTCGTTTCTCTTAAATTAACGGAATAACTAATATGTTCTTGATTTGATGACATTGCACCTAAAATAATTATTAAGTTTGATTAAACTGACCAATTTATTATTTCATAAGTACCATAGTAAATAATAATTAATAATAATTCTTCTACAAAAATGGTAATTTCGGCTATAAATTGCATATACCTCATCATATTGTGATGTATGGCGATTTTACAGCCGAATAACCAAACTAAGCATTGGCAAAAAGTTAGTTGGTAATCTGAAGATGTTGTAATAACAATAATACTGGTCATCTCTGTAATCTAAACTTCTTAGTACATAATATTTATGAATTATTTTTTGATTAATTCTTTTTAATATTGTACTTGTTACTTCACTCAAAATTCCCAAACAATAAACATCGATTTTCTCCATGTACATTATTTTTATTATTTTACAATAGAAGATATGACAGAAATTGTAAAAACTGTTCAAAGGTGCCCTCTTTCTTTCTTATGGTTTAATTCTGACAGTAGTGGAGTAAAACATAGCGTAATAATAACAATAATTTATTTATTAATGTCAACAAATGGACAAATTACAATTACAAAATAGAAAATTACAACTTATTAACTTAAGCATATCTAAAACAGTATCTTAACATTAGCCCGCACATGTACCATGTCACAGTGATACATGTACAGACAGTCAAAACGCTCAGCGAAAGCGCGCAGGATACTGTTCGGGCTGGCCCGCACCCGGCGCACCAGGGATGTGCACCGCTTGCGCATGGTTGTATAAAAACAATCCACGCCCGCCTCAGCGAACATCCCCGAGGCGCTACATAAGCGAGGCAGCCCCAACAGAACCCTGAATGCATTATTATGTTGGACGCGTAGAGCGCTGTACTGTTTCCGCGTATAGTCCACCCACAGACCGCTCGCGTAGAAGGACGTGCAAAATGCCCTGAACAGGGTAATTTTGACGTCTCTTGAACATCTTACTTATATAACAGTATAACTTACTTGTTTTGCTTAGAGTCATTTAAGATTTTGTAGGTACCCAAAAAGTGTGATTTGAACTAATATTTTTTACAACAATCTCATTCAAAAGTTGTTTAACTGACCAAAGACACAACTTTAGACGAAACAATGTTGTATAGAGAGAACAGAACGCGGACTGTTCCTTTTACGAAGTCATAGACAAACGCATTGCGCAGTGACAACCGGAGAAGGAGAGCCAACGTGAACAGGATCACGCCGTTGTGGAGGAGGAACATTCTGGAATTGAGAACAAAATTATTAAACACTAATTACTGGTTATCTGGTCTAAACGCGAAATAGTTTAATGAGTATTAGGTACTCACTGCTCGTCGTTTCGGCTGGATTGCACAAAGCCGTGGTTACGAGCTGACTAGTGTCAGCAAAAATGTACTACTTAACATTTTTATTAATGAAAATGTGAGGGTAGATCTGAAAACTGCGGCCGCCCCGAGCCACGCCCGAGCAGACGACGCCGCGCCACCAGTCAGCTCATGACCATGGCGCAGTGCAATCCAGCCGAAACGTCGAGCAATGAGTACCTATTTCTGTGAGTTGTATTGTAAGTCCTGCGACTTCCAGCTCTAGTTTATTCAAATGATTACAGTTAGATGTATGTCGGTTCCTGCGCTGGTGTCGTTTAGTGGGAATTTAAAGCGAAATAATTCTCTTTTTCAGCTCGAGTCATGGATTTCCGCAAAGTAACGCCTGATTCCATCAACTAACTTTTGATGATGATGACGGTGATGATGTTACGTACTAGTGCAAGTGCAGACATTGGATACAAGGATTGCTCACCAGAAGTGGCAGTGGGCGGGAACCACAGCGTTACAAGCTGACGGGGCAGAAAGGTTCTAGAGTTCTGCTCCGTGGTGCAGCCTTACAAGGTAGACCGACGATCTGGTGAAGGTCGCGGGAAGCCACTGGATGCGCGCTCGCAGGACCGATGGCGGTGGGGATCCTTAGGGGAGGCCTATTCTCAGCAGTGGGCGTCGAACGGCTTTTTTTTAATTTTTTTTATTTGGGATAGGTTTGCTCTTGACCCAAGACTAAGCCCAACGAGGCAAAGACTGAGTCTACGATGGAGCGATCTCACCTAGAAGATGCCTGTTCACTCTAGCTTTGAAGATTCCTAGGTTGTTATTGCAGGGAAACACTGACGCAGGTAGTGAGTTCCACTCTTTCGCGGTGCGTATCAGGAATGTAGATGAGAAGCGCTTGGTTCGTAACAGTGGAACATCGACACGGTACGGATGGTATCCCGCGGTACGTCTGGTGGTCCGATGGTAAAAGGGGGCCGGTGGAAAAAGCTGATGTAGATCTTGACCACACTCGCCGAAGTAAAGCCTGTAAAAGATTGACAAGCAGGCGACTCTACGGCTGATATGATGATGATGGTACGAACTTGTGCAGGTGCCTCCTGGCGGCGGGCAGGTTCTCGTCCTTCTCCTTCAGCATGTACTTTCTGGTGCCCTTGATGAAGGTCACGTACATCTCTTGCCAACTGAAAATGAAGGTTTACTCCATTATGTATTGTTTGCAAATCCAGATTGATAATGCGTAATATAATAGTTCTCCTGTCCGATTTCGAACACGGTGGCCAATCTCAACAGAGATCAGCCAACTGCGCAGGAGTTATTATAGTGCACAAGTGTGAGCGTAATACACAGGTGCACTCACTGTTTCATCACTCTCAAAGGTGAGACGGCAATCCGACAAGACTGGAGAGAGATTTCCGAGGCACGGGGTGTAACACCGCCAACTTCCCGACTCCGAGCTGTTTTTGAGAAATTCATGACAAAAAATCTCAGAAACAATTTTGGCTCGAACTGGGATTCGAACCCAGGACTAGAGGTGGACGGTTAAAACCATAAACAGTTACTGCAACTATGTATCGACACAATACCCAAAAACTATGTATTGGTGTACACTGAAACTATTTATCGGAAATAACACGTTATTGCAATCGAATGCGTATCACTTAGTAATTATAAACCTTATTCCAATAACCATAACGTTTTAAAACCGTGTACGGTGCTATTCCCAAGAAAGTCCTAAGCCTGGATAAAGTATGAAGGAAAGTTTATTTATCTACGTGGTACTTATTTATTAAAACATATTTTATAACAAATAAAAACCGGTCAAGTGCGAGTTGGACTCGCGCACCGAGGGTTCCGTACAAACCTGTAGATAAGGAGTAGTAACTTTGAAATTTTCAAAATTGACTAAAATATTTTTCAAAAAAATTTTTTTTTAAATGATGAAACTGAAAATTTACGGTTTTCGTAATTTTTCCTATATCTGTACTATAAGACGTGACTTCGTACTAAATTTCAAGATTCTAAGTTTACGGGAAGTACCCTGTAGGTTTTGATTCCCGTGCGAGTTTCGAGAATTTGCGGAAATTTGCGGCCTAAATGGCTGTATCTATTGATTGCGTTGGCTTAGAAGGTTGATTTTTCTACAGCTTCCAGGGACAGTAGACCTAAGTATCATATAAAAATTTCAGTTTGATACCTCCACTCGTTCCTGAGAAAAACGGTCTTGACAGACGGACGGACGGACGGACAGACGGACAACAAAGTGATCTTATAAGGGTTCCGTTTTTTTCTTTTGAGGTACGGAACCCTAAAAAGACTGTATTTTCAACCGTATCGGTATTTAAATATTTTTGAAAAATAGTATTGAACTGGTTTCGCAGTTATGATAAACATTTTAGAGTAACTGTTTGTTAAGATATTCATAAGTATTTACCGATAAATAGTTTCAGAAAATAAATAGTTTCAGAAACCGTCATCAAATACCGATAAATTGTTTCGGTTCGGTATGCGAAAAAGGCGTTATTACACAAGCCTACCCAGGACCTCTCGGATGTAAGGCAGAAACTTTGCCACTACACCAACGAGGCAGTCAATTGTTATAATAATTGTTATGATAATTAGTATAGTCTTCATATCATTTCCATACTGTTAGTGACATCTAGTGTACCTAAGCTTTGAGCAAACTGTTTAAGCCCCGGTTTCCACCATAGCGGAGAAGAGTGGAGACCATTCAGATTTCGTTATTTTTTCTCTCCTCTCCGCTTGATCCATTTCCACTGCAGGTAACCATGCGGAGAGGAGATGTGGAAATAACGAAATCTGATTACTTAGTTATTCAAAACACATCTCTTCTCGTCTCCTCTATTCTTCGCTTTGGTGGAAACCGGGCTTCACTCTAGTTTTTCAATTCAATAAACGTTAGTTTGATGTTACAAGTGAACGAGGTTGTTCCTTTTTGATCGTCATGAAAAAAAAATGACGATCGATAACTGATTCGACATTTTTTCTATGAGGTAGGTACTTAAAGACAGCATTTCATATAACCCAGTGATCTGGCTTGCAGCTGTAAAGCTCGCCAGCGTCACCGCAGTGAGACTGCGGTGACGTGGTCCTGCTTACCTGCCTATTTGAATTAATTTTGCACACCTGCATGCAGGTTGAATACTTGTAGGTACTAACTTATAATAACATTAAGATCTTTATAACCTGTATGTACAGGTTGCATATTGTTGCAATTTCAATTTCAATTACCAACCTAACGACCGTCCGATATCATAACGGATAGCGACCGAACCCACCGAAAGGGGCCGTTGCCAAAACGGTGCGCCCCCGACGAGTCAGGTGCGAAGACGTACCGGAACGTAACGTACCGTACCGTACGTTCCTTACATCCATAACATTTCGTCAATATTTTGTTCCTTCTCCTAGTCTACCCAGTCGTTAGCATGGGTGACATTTGAAGGTACAGTCATTGAAACTAAATTTCTACTTTGTTAAAAACCCCCGAATGAGCTAGGAAAACAGCTAAGCGTTAGCTACAACGGCTGGACCAATTTTGACCAGCTATAGCTAGCCCACCGTGACTTAATTATCATTCGAATATATAAAATCGTTTTGAAATCGGTCCATTCAATCGGGAGCTAATGCTGCAGACAGACACACACAAAGACAGAAACACAAACACATTTACACGCATAAATAGACATAGGGGGATAAAAATTATTTCCATGCGCTTCGCGACACACGCGTAGCAATTAGCAAGTAAGATTACGCGCGATGTGCGAATGATATTCGCCTTGGTGTCCAAGCGGCAAACCGCGATTGTACGTAATTCTCATCTCGATTACTAAATGATTTCCGAAATTAAAGAACCATGGCTGTTTCCGTCCTCACCCACCAACAGAAATGAAATGGTATTTAAGTGGTAGATCTCAACAAGTAGATGATTTTATATTATGGCGATATTAAACTAATCAATTCAATTCAAATAATTTATTTCAGCCCTTTGGAGTCCATATAAAAGTTGGTAGCATTTTTTCTTACTGGCTATAGTCAGTAAATACAATTTTTAATAATAAATTTAATCCCAGTTTGGAGACGACTAAGTTTCTTATGATGCCATGGAATCCATCTCACCGTGCATCGGCAAACATGCCAGACATACTACAAAACCGCGGAAGCCCCATCAACATCCTAAACCCATTGTTATATTGGACACGCAGTGCGTTGTAGGGACCTACGGCGCTGTATCAATGCGGTTCTTAAAATTTCAAAACCTTCGTTTATATGTGCTCATATTTTTGATGTCATGATCTTTTCTAGCATGTAAGAAAAGATTATGACCAAAAATATGTGCTTTAGCATGTATTTTCCCACTCTTGAGGTGAGGCTGTGCCCAGCAGTGGGACGTATATATTAAATACTTCACAATAATCACACCAATTCTCTAGTCCCAAATTAAGCTACGAGGCTTGTGTTATGGGTACAAGACAACGGATAAAAATACTTAAATACTTTTTTTGTAAATAAATACATATTATACAAAGAAAACACCCAGACCAGGGCAAACACACATGTTCAAGCACACTTATGTTTGTACTGTGCGGGGATCGAACCCGCGACCCTTGGTTTTAAAAGTCCGACTTGTGGACCACTTCACCAAACGGTTGTGTTAACTTCATAGGGGCTATGTTTCTTAAACGCCATGGTCTTGAAAATATTTAAGATAGGTGTCGTCATGCCAACTGAAAAATATGAGCTTTTTGACTCACTCGATAGTCTTCGGGTCCAAATTAAAGATGGCGGCGTCCTCTTTAGACAGCCGTTGCTGGAGTTTCTGCATGTTGGTCGTGTCAAACTGCCATTCCCGTTGGGAGAAGAACTGGAGAACTTTATTCATGGCTTGGAGCCGGTTACTCACCATGATGAGGCTTAGTCTGAGGGACGAACGTTTGATTAATAATAATAATTCTTAATAATTGTTTATTTGCGTCAGAACATGGTATATGGGTGTTACAATAATTACAGCGCATATGTCTTGCCAAAGTTGTTAGCATGCAAATACAATAGGGTAATATAAATAATCAAAAAATTAACAATGTCAGTGACAAATGACTCTAAACTCAACAAATTAAATTCAATTATTATAAAATTCAATATTTATTTCAGAGACTATTTAATAAACTGCTCAGTCAAGTAAATCTTTTAAGTCATACATTTTTTGGTCAATAAGCCATTTATACAATTGATCCTTGAATATATATATTGTGTGTTATTTTTAATGTGACGGGCAATTATATTATATATCTTAACAGACATACTAACACAGCTTTTATGGAACTTTTGTAATTTGGAATAGTAGCCTTTTTATTATAAAATTTAAGCAATTTTCAATAAATGAGACTTCCAAAGTTTTACTGTGCGTTAATTTATACCTACAATAACAGACTGCTAGCGGTTTTTGTGAAATCTATAAACCATATTTCGTCGACCCGGGATTTGAACCCAGAGACACGGTTAGATTAGTAATTTAGTATACTAGATTGTAATAATATAAAGAGACATAGGATAACAATAATATGTGCATATAATATCAACTGCATCTTTGCGCTTACTAAGTGTAGTACCGTTGGTTGAACAGAGATGGCGCTGTTCTGATTAAGCTCGCACCATATAAAGTTATCATCAGCCAAAAAATTTTTCTAATTTGAGCGTGTGTGTAGTGCTTAATAAATATACACACGCCAGTAAAAAGCACAAGGAAATTGTCTCGAAGCAGTAGAAGGATTCATCTATATGTTGGAACGTGTAAAAGGGCCCCTTACTTTCCTTAACATTATTAGTATGGATGATACGTGAGTTAGAACATAGGCGCCTGACACTTACTTGGTCTTGATTCCAAGAAGCCGTGAGCAGTATTCGGCTAAATGTAGCGGCATCGTCTGTAGAAGGAACTCTAGAAGCTTCTGTGCCACTCTGAAAGACGAATACACTGTAATTAGAACTTCTATTTTAAAGGCTTAAGGCTAAAATGTCTGTACACTGACAGTCGCGAGTCGAGGTATCTTACTATAACGATGCATTGCATTTGTCATCGACTTGAAATCCTGTGATAACAAAGTGTTAATCGCGTGTTATTCCGTCCCCAAGAAACCCGGATACTAAAGCTGAAAAAGAGGATTATTTTGCTTTTTTAATTTGCACTAAACGACGCCAGTGAAGGAATCCAAATACATCCAACTGTAATCACCTGAAAAAAACTTAAACTGGAAGTCGCAGGACTTACAATACAACTTACAACGTGACACAGAAGATGCACCTGGAATCACAACACTGACACCAACACACTCGACGCGTTTCGCCACTACATGTGGCATCCTCAGGAGATGTCGCTTGGACAGACTACGAGAGACTGAACTAGTCAACTTCCACTTTAAGTTTTTTTCAGGTGGTTACAGTTGGATGTATTTGGGTTCCTGCGCTGGCGCCGTTTAGTGGAAATTTAAGCAAAATAATACTCTTTTTCAGCTTTAGTCATGAATTTCCGCAAAGTAACGCCTGATTCTATAAGAAGCTGGGCAATGACAACGCTGGATTTCTTCTAATAATGGCCACTTTATTGACTTATTAATAAACACGCACAGCACTTAGACTTATTTCATTCTTATTTTTCACAAACAGAATCCCCTAAACCGTTGAACTAACGCTTATAACCTCTTTCCCCCTCCCAGACTACAAATTCATACTAAAAATAAAAATCCTACTCATCCGTTTCCTATTTTAACATATTTTAAATAAATCATTTTTATATTACAGCATCCGTTTCCACAATATTATTTTTAAAATAAATTTTGTAAGTTCCGGTAAAAACTCATCACAACTCAGAAAATAAACATTAATAACGTGGTTTCCGTTTCCTTTGAGAAAATATAAAATACAGTATTGTGAACTTCCGTTTCCACTGACATTTATTTTAGCATTAGTAAAGACACTTACTTTTAACCAGAACTTACGTAACAAATAGTAACAATTTATAAATATCTAACAATTCCATCAACTAAACCCGGATAATGTTGGTGTGTTTTGTCGAGCTGCCTGCGCAAGTGAAAATAATAATCAAACTGTGCGGGTAGATGAAAATATTTTAAACGCGCCCGAGCGGACAACGCCGAGCTACACCAGTCAGCCTGCCACCATGATTCGTGCAACGGAATCGAAACGTCGGGAAGGTAAATACCATTTTACCTGAGCACTTAAAAAGTGTTGCATAAAGCACGTGAATAGGCTAGATGACACCACCAATCGTTAACATACTTTTTATTATCTGTCAAAACGGTCTGCCTCCATAGATTTTGTATGGGAATACAAAAACGTGACGTCACGGTCATGTATCAGAAATCGGAGTAGATAGGCTAAATGACATCACCAATCGTTGACATACTTTTTATTATCTGTCGAAACGGTCTGCCTCCATAGATTTTGTATGGGAATGCAAAAACGTGACGTCACGGGCATGTATCAGAAATCGGAGTCAATTTCATTGACCGAATCTTTATTGAGATTTGTGTGTTTAAAAATTGATTTTTACAGCTTTTTGGAAATATGAATACTGGTTTTTATTAACTTCATTGGGGCTATGTTTTTCAAACCATGGTCTTGAAAATATTTAAGATAGGTGTCATCATGCCTGTTGTGTGTAGTTTAACCATATTACGATATTAATTTCCGCTAGCTAGCAGCTTTTTTATTTCAAAAAGATCAAAATTTTGATTTGCGCGTCTGTTGAGCGGTACCTACACAAGATTATTAAAGGGTCCAAGTTCTAAGTTATGATGGTGCGTAAAACTCACTCATTCTCCACAATAGTTCCGTAAGGGTACCACAGCGCGTGGTCGAGCGGATGTACCCGTAGCTGCGTCTGCAGCGCCGCCTCGAAGTCGCGCCAGTACGTCGGGTGTTGGTACGAGCTGCAGTTGTACACGCGCACTTCTGGCGACCTGGGGGAATGATAATCAGATAATTTAAGCAATAAATAAATATTTATTAATACACAGCAACATCACATTCATTGATCTGACGCCGTGGTAAGTATCTTAAGCACATGTGTTACAGATATCAGAATCAAAACCCAGACCAGTACAAACAGACATGTTCATGTACACATTTGCTTGTACAGTGCGGGGATCGAACCCGCGACCTTTTCGACCGCGGTGGTGGCAATAGAGAAAGTTGGTAATCCACCACAACACACCTAGAGACACTATGACACCCACACCCTCAGCGCTGCCCCATAGCGCTGCCAGACAACTCTCAACACCTCTAGGCAAACCGTGGCGCTGCAGGACACCAATTACAACACCCCATGGCGCTGCAAAATACTCTATAGCGCTGCTAGGCACCCCATGACGTTGCAAGACACCCCTCGACACCCTTGTGCTCCCCATAACGTTTTCCTCCTCGCCGATTTCAACCACAGCGGCCGATCTCAACAGAGATCCAACTGCGCAGGAGATATAATAGTGCGCGCAATACACAGGTGCACTCACTGTTCCATCACTCTCAAAGTTCGGTGAGACGGCAATGCGACATGACCGGAGAGAGATCAGGCGCAGGACCAACGGCTGAAAGTGCGCACCGAGGTACGGGGGTGTAACACCGCCAACTTTCCGTCTCCTAGCTGTTTTTGACAGAAAATGTCAGAAACTATTTTGGATAGACCTGGATTTCGAACCCAGGACCTCTCGGATGTAAGGCAGAAACTTTGTCACTACACCAACGAGGCAGTCATGACACTAATCAACACGTCAAGCTACACCCACCGGTCGGTGGCGGCCTCCCACGCAGCAGCCAGCAGCGAGTCCACGGCGATGTCAACAGGGATCATGTCGGCACGCGCGTCGCGCCGACACGAGAACACGTGCAGCACCCCCTTGCCAGCCCCCACGATCACGCCGGTGGGGCCATTCGGGTTCTCCACCCAGCCGGGGAAGGGGGTCCGGAGGGCTGAGATCACTGGAAGGAAATTATTAAGTTATTTAGACTATGGCGTTGAAAACTTTTTACGGATTATTACGCGATTTAGTTATTATTAACACGCTTTTATTAGATTGGGGTGTATGTATGTACTAGTGGCCGCCCGCGACTTCGTCCGCGTGGAAAGCCTTTATCTTAAAAATTCTTTATGAATTGTAGCCTATATGTTATTCTGATGTATAAGCTATATTGTGGTAAAGTTTCATTCAAATCCATTCAGTAGTTTTTACGTGAAAGAGTAACAAACATCCATACATCCATACATCCATACATCCATACTTACAAACTTTCGCCTTTATAATAGTAGTAGGATGTATGTAACGGAATTTTTGAGCTCAATTTTCACCAACTTCCAGAAATCGGATTAATTTGAAACTTGGCACACGTATTAAGTACCGATGACAATGCAATAATTTGATAAGAGTTTTCCATTATCCTTATTAACTAAAAAAATTTTATATTGCTGAAATCGCCTTCTTACATTTCCCGCACGGCGCCATCTCTTTCACAAATATTGCGAAAGTATCTAGTCAATTTCTTGAATGGTTCGAGTTTTGTAACCTTTAGCGTTCGCTTAGCTAGTTAGTTTCGATAGCAATCATTAGATGTCGCTGCTAATGCTAGTTAACTCGTGCAATTGATTTGCACTAGAAGCTCTGTATTTTGTCGATAGATGTCACTAAATTAATTAACACGCTTTTATTTAACACGCTTTTATTAGCTTGACCTGTATGTAACTATGTATGTATGTAACGGAATCTTTGCACTTCATTTTCACCTACTTCTAGGAGTCTGATTAACATGGAAATTTGCACAGGGGTCAAGGACCGATGACAATGCAATAATTTAATAAGAGTTTTCGATTATCCTTATTAACTAAAAAAATAAAATTAATTTTAATATTGCTGAAATCGCCTTCTTACATTTTCCGCACAGCGCCATCTCTTTCACAAATATTACGAAAGTATCTAGTAGCGTTCGCTTAGCTAGTTAGTTTCGATAGCAATCATTAGATGTCGCTGCTAATGCTATGCAGTTTTAACTGATGCAATGATTTGCACTAGAAGCTCTGTATTTTGCCAATAGATGTCACTATTAACTAACACATTAAGTGTAGTAACTATTTAGTAATCTGTGATTAAGTACCAATGACAATGCAATAATTTGGAGATTTAACTAAAAAAAATAAAATAAATAATAGTTTAAAAAACTAAAAAAACTCGCTTTTATTGCTAACTAAAAAAGAGAAAATAATTTCTGAGTACACGGAATTTATATTACAGTAGAGTAAAAAGCGTGGGGTGCTTCGTATAGTAGTATGTGAAAATCATCCTATTATTGGCACGTATAAAAGTATGAAAACGTCATAAAGTGCACCCCACGCTTTTTACTCTACTGTAATATAAATTCCGTGTACTCAGAAATTATTTTCTCTTTTTTAGTTAGCAATAAAAGCGTGTTTTTTTAGTTTTTTATATTAGATCGGGGTGTATGTATGAATGTATGTAACGGAATTTTTGAGCTCAATTTTCACTAACTTCCAGAAATCGGATTAATTTGAAACTTTGCATACGTATTAAGTACCGATGACAATGCAATAATTTGATAAGAGTTTTAACTAAAAAAAAATGAAACAAATAATACTTTAAAAAACTAAAAAAACGAGAGAAAATAATTTCTGAGTACACGGAATTTATATTACAGTAGAGTAAAAATCGTGGGGTGCTTGGTATAGTAGTATGTGAAAAACATCCTATTATTGGCACGTATAAAAGAAAAGTATGAAAACGTCATAAAGTGCACCCCACACTTTTTATTCTACTGTAATATAAATTCCGTGTACTCAGAAATTATTTTCTCATTTTTAGTTAGCAATAAAAGCGTGTTTTTTTAGTTTTTTATTCTCCGACAAACAGACACAGTCTACCAGCTGTGACCACAGACGCTGAAAAGTTGCCATTGCGTTGCCATGACACTGATTCAATTCCCCGTTGGCACAATTATTTATTTGTTACTAGCTTTTACCCGCGACTTTGTCCGCATTAAGTAGTTTTTTTTGGAATGAGTCGTATTCCCGTAATACCAATTATATCCAAATATAATTCAAATCTTTGGTAATTTAGGAGTGAAAGCGAACAGATTTCCTGGAAAGTAATTATTCCCATGGGAATGCGTTGTTTTACCGCGGTCAAAAGTAAGTCATGTCCTTTCTTAAGTCTCAAACTATCTCCTTACTAAATTTTATTTTAATCGTCGACGTATCATTTACTACCGCGTGAAATAGTTATTTTGGGCATAGAAATATACCGTCGCAGACATTTTTTTAGATCATTTCAAGAGGAATAATCCTTTATACATATATTTTTGGTGTCTTGAATCGTTTTCGCAGCGCACGCAACGGAAGCCCTCAAGGATGAATAATTCACCCCGTTTTTTTCACATTTTCCATTATTTCTTCGCTCCTAATATTTGCAGCGTGATGTTATATAGCCTAAAACCTTTCTCGTTAAATGGTCTATTCAACACAAAAAGCATATGTTTCAATTCGAACCAGTAGTTCCTGAGATTAGCGCGTTCAAACAAACAAACAATATCTTCAGCTTTATAATATTATAGTATAGAAGATTCCTTTTTTTTTAAAAAAATACTTAGGTAGGTAATTGTTTGATTTATAGATCAGCTAGCTTCCCGCCAGTTTTTTCGTCAACATGGTTTATGAATATTTAAATTATTTGTGGTTCTCTTATATATTAAGCATGTTATTATTATTATACATGTGAGGTGCTTGTGGCGCAGTGGTTGCTGGTGTTGCAGCGCTTTGGTAGTGATACCAAAAATTAAGCAACCTAAGGCACGGTCATGTTTGGGGTGGGTGACCATTCTGACCATTTAAGAGACATCTATTTACAAGCATCTCCATGCTTTGGAAGGCACGTTACACACACCCGTCCAGCAATCCGCACTGAGCCCGCGTGGTGGAGTATGGCTCGGACCACCTCATAGTTGTGGTGAGGCCTGTGCCCAGCAGTGGGATTTATATAGGCTGATGAGAGATTATACATGTAAACCTTCCTCTTCAATCACTCTATGTTATTTAAAAAAATGCGTAAAAATTCGTCAACTGGTATTAAAGATTTAAGCATACATACAGACAGGGACAGACGCGGAAAATGACTTCACTCTATACTATGTAGTGATGCAGTATAGAAATAAATATGTAGGTATTTGTCATTAGAACATTATTAATAAATAGGCATTCTACAGAAATTCCATGATAGATAAGTAATCCTAATAGGGTGACCGTAAAACATTATTAATTTATTCTTATTTATGTATTGCACCAATAGTTATACAATTGTGGAATTTATGTCAGAGGCCTATATACTCGTAGAAGTGCAAAAAGAGATTAATTACTTAATTTAGTTATCCTTCAAAAATCTATGTGCTTGCGTTCCCACTTGCCCCCGGGGAGAAATGGGAATTTGTTCAAAGGTAAAATTTATTTTTTGTAATTGTCAAAGTGAATAAAAGTCCATCTTCTTTTGAGGATTGCCATGGTCACACTAGTTACTTCAGAATTATTATTCAATAAACAAAGATAGCAAGCTTCTATGCATATTAAATCCCTATTGCAATTAAACATTATTCCTGTTATTTCATCCATTGGAGTTGTTATTTTTGTTGCATTTCCTAAACATGTTGAAATATTGTGTTTTAAGTTGTATTATTTGTATTGTTGTTAAAGCGACCGATCCAGGTAAGACAAGACTAAATCTTAATAGATATTTTTGTTAAAACCTTGATCTGCAGACGAACGTAAAACAGGATAATAATTAATTACGTACATAACATTATTAAGTTCACGCTATTGAATGATGAAGATAACTTTTATACAAAGCGCATGCATAGGCAATTTTATTTAAGAAACGGTAGCTAGCTCGTCGCGGTAGACAATGATATGGGTGATTATGCAACAAAAATGGGTAGCCTGATGTTCTGGCGCTGGCTTAGCCTACTACCTATTACAAACTCATAACCTTATTAACACTAGCTACTTATTTTTTAACCCCCGATGAAAAAGAGGGGGTTTCATAAGTTTGACCAATATTTTATATGATTTAAACTTTCGCGTTGCATTTTAAGATAAGATAAGATAAGATATATTTATTTACGAAAACATGTGTGGACATTACATAGCATGAGATACACAGTAACAGATGATAATTTGAACAGTGGTTAGTATCAACATGTCTTACCAAAAGTTGGCATGTAAATATTGGATATTAAAGTTTATTGTATCTATAAATTAGGAACATTTATTAATTTATACAAAAACATACATGCAAAAAAAATATAATAATAATAATATGTTATAGTGCTCATTCTTCCAAAAAGTCATTGATGTCATAAAAGCATTTGTCAATTAAAAAATCCTTAAACCTAATTTTAAATGTATTAAGTGTCATATCTTTGTAATGTCTCGGAATCTTATTATAAATTTTTGGTGCCATACAAATAATGCTTTTCTTAAGAAAACAGAGAACAGAGTCTATCTCCATTTCGCCTATTGCGTGCAAACATAGCAGACATGCGAGGAAACAGGTGAGGGTTAGACTTGACAAACAGAGCTACCTCCATAATATATAGAGACGGAAGAGTTAAGATTGTATATTTGGTAAAATATGGTTTACAACTGTCCATTTTAACACTAACTTCTGGTTATTGGGTCTAAACGCGATCTATTTTAGGATCCTTCCGATCGATTTCGATCACGGCGACTGCTTCAACTCCTTTGTTGGCGGTCGTGTGCACGCATGTGGCTTATGTAGCCAATCTTTTTTGTAAATGTCCTTGCGCACTGCGGGCATGTGAGCACACTGTTTATATAGTTATAATTGATTGCCGCTGGTGGTCTGGCTTTCAATTCGTCACGCTTGGCGTCTAGGTCTGAGCGCCGTTTAGCCTCAAATTCGAAAATCCTGGTTTTAACCATGGATCTCCACTCAGGTCGCCGGGCAGCCAGTTGCTCCCATTGCAAAGGCTCGATGTTGCAACTCCTCATGTGCCGCTTAAGCACATCTTTATACCTGAGGAGTTGGCCGCCATGTTTTCGCTTGCCCTCCTCAAGTTCCGAATAGAAGATGCGCTTTGCCACTCGCTCTTCCGTCATTCGTGACACATGTCCGCACCATCGGAGTTGTCGTCGCATGAGGTATGCCTCTATTCCACCCACATTAGCTCTACGCAGTACTTCTGTATTACGTACGCGATCAGACCATCGGATATTTAGGATCTTACGTAGGCATTTTAAGTGGAAACGATCTAGCATGCGAATGTGGCGACGGTACACAGTCCACGTTTCGGCAGAGTATAAAACATTGGGGAGTATAACTGCCATGTAAACTCCAATTTTGGTGCTCAGTTTCAAATCATGTGAGCAGAAGACCTTAGAATCGAGCTTGCCGAACGCTGCAGCTGCAGCTCCGATCCTGCTGTTCACTTCTGCATCGAGGTCGCACTTTGATGTAATAGTACTCCCCAGGTAGCGGAACTTATCGACCTGCTTCAGCGTATCCTCGCCGAGTTTAATCGTAAGTGCCTCGTGACCATGAATGTCCAAGGACATTACCTCCGTCTTTTTGACACTGACTTTTAGACCATATTTACAGCAACACTCGTGAAAGACCGTCATTAGCTGCTGCAGGCCTTCTGGAGATTCTGCCACAAAGCACAGGTCATCCGCATATATTATCTCTGTGACCATTGCGTAAGACACCTTTGTGCGGGCTTTGAACCGAGCTAAATTAAAAACATTACCATCGGTGCGAAAGCGGATGCGTAACCCTTCAGAAGTCGTTTGCAGGACTTCTCTGACTACGACTGCAAAATACAGTGCAAACAAAGTAGGCGCCAGGACACAGCCTTGTTTTACCCCACAGGTAACAGGGAAAAAGTCAGACTGTTCACTGTCATCAGCGACACAGCACTGCATGTCATCGTGCAGGAGTCTTAATAGTCGCACAAACTTCTCCGTGCATCCTATCCTCTCAAGCACAACCCAGAGAGCTTCACGTGGCACGCTATCAAAGGCCTTCTCGAGGTCAACGAAGCAGAGATACATATGGCGGTCTTGCTCCCTACTTTTTTCTTGAAGCTGACGCAACGAAAATATGGCCTCACATGTACCACGGTCAGGTCGGAAGCCAAACTGAGTTTCCGGTAAAATCTTTTCAGATAGTGTCGTTAGGCGGTTTAGTAAGACTCTGGCAAAGACTTTTCCAGGGACTGATAATAATGAGATACCGCGATAAGAATTGCAATCAGAACGGTCACCTTTATTCTTATACAGGGCTCTAATACGTGATACTTTGAAAGTAGATGGGACTTGTTCTTTCTTCCACATAAGATCGAAAAGTTCCCATATAGCTGAATGCAATTCCTTACCGCCGTATTTAAGCAGTTCACCCGGTATAGAGTCTATGCCTGCCGCGCGCTTGTTCTGCTGTTGATTAATGGCAAAAACAACCTCCTCACATTGCAGCGGCTCATCCAGTTCAAGAGCAATGGGGTATTGAGGAATCGAACGAATGTGATCTAAATCTGCAAATAGATTCACATTGAGCAAGGTGTTAAAATATTCTGCCCATCGCTTGAGCATGTCCTCCCTGCTTTTAAGAAGGTTTTGCCCATCGTTAGACTTTAGGGGCACCTTTGCATGGGAAGTCAAGCCAATCAATTTTCGCACCTCACGGTAGAATTCCCCGAGCTGGTTTGTGTCAGCTAACCACTGCATCTGTTCAGCTTTATCCTGCCACCATTTATCTTTTATCTCTCGAGATAGTCTGCGTAGTTCCAGGTCACTTTGCTTAGTCACCGCAGTGCTTCCGCCTTGGCGTGTTCCGCTGCACTGTCGAAGGAGACGCCGATGCTTGTCCAGCGCCTCTGACAACACCTCATCATTCTCATCAAACCAGTCCTCGCTCTTACGAACTTTACGACCCAGTGTCACTGTTGCAGCGTTCAAAATATGAGAAGATAAGGTGCCCCAGCCACTTTCAATATCAACGGCCTCTTTATAAGTGGAAGTCAGCGAAGAAGCCAAGGCGTCAGCATAGTTCTTCCTAGTCTTGCGATCTTTCAACCTGTCTATGTTTAAACAGACAGTCTTAGATTTCGCAGACCTATGAGGAAGTCTTAGGCGGAGACGCAGCTTAGTTACTACCAGTCGATGATCAGTCCAGCAGTGCGCACCACGCATGACGCAGGTAATTTGGACTTGAGAGACATCCCTTTGTCTTACGATGACATAGTCTATTAAATGCCAGTGCTTGGATCTAGGGTGCATCCAGGTGTTTTTGTGCTTAGCGGGAAGCCGGAACATGGTGTTCGTGATCGCAAGATGGTATTGAGCACATAAACTAAGTAGCAGCTGACCGTTACTATTCATGCTACCCACTCCGTGTCTGCCCAAGACATTAGGCCAGGCCTCATAGTCTTTTCCTACTCTGGCATTAAAATCCCCCAACAGCAGAATATTTTCTCTGGGG
Organism: Pyrausta despicata; assembly: GCA_963921415.1. Lineage (NCBI taxonomy): Eukaryota > Metazoa > Arthropoda > Insecta > Lepidoptera > Crambidae > Pyrausta > Pyrausta despicata. The sequence goes on along the minus strand of OY992873.1, from coordinate 8,657,943 downwards.
CGTATATTCCCAATACACCGGGCCAATTCCTCATAGAATTTGTCCTTAATATCATCAGACTTATCTAGCGTGGGAGCGTAGACACTGATGATATTCAGGAAGGTTTCATTTACCAGGTGAAGGCGCAGTGTGGTTACACGGTCAGATATGTGCACCGGATATTCTTGTAATTGCTTTACAAGCTGGTTCTTGATTGCAAAACCAACCCCGGACCTTCGACGTTCAGAAGCAGGGAGACCCTTCCAGAAGAAAGTGTAGCCACCGCCATGCTCTACCAAATCTCCTTCTTCAGCAAGATGTGTTTCACTGAGAGCAGCCACATCCACATTATAGCGAAGAAGTTCCCGAGAAACAATGGCAGTTTTCCTTTCTGGACAGGCGTTGATATCACGATCAAGAAGTGTTCGCACGTTCCACGCACCAAATGTCATGTTAGATGTTAAGCTTTTCATCTTGTAACGTCGACCGCGAATTAAATGATGCGGAGGCAGCCGCGGTTGCTACCATCCTAGTAGACGGGGAGAGCAATTTTTGGGACACCTTTTCTAGTCCCCTCCCCGGCTGAGCGGGGAAAGCAGTGCCTCCCCTAAATAGGGCTGCTTTGTCACTCCAGGTGTTGCCGAATCCCCTCTGTCCCCCCAGTGCAGATTGGAAGCGACCACGGCGTTTTAGAAACACCCCTAGAGCCGCCCATGTGCAGGCCTCAGACAAAGCTCAGTCTGCATCAAACCGGACCTCTCTCTACCTCGGCCCATCGCCACGGGACTTTACGTACTCGGAGTCCATGTTCGGAAGCAGTCAGGTACGCAGGAAATATTTAAGTGCATAAGTGTACGCGCAAACACAGATGCACTCTCTCGTCCTAACCCTTCTTAATCCAGTGGAACGGAGAACCGCTACGACTGGAGAAGAGATGGATGCAGTGTCTGGCCGACGATTAAACTTTACCTCTATCGTCGCCCTCAGCCTTCCACAATGCCTTGCTGTCTCGCCGCATCCGCCAAGGTCCGTTGCTAATCAGCGTGGATTGCCTTCTGCGCCGAGACAGACTTCGTGCTACCTATGCGGGAGGCATCCGCATCAGACCTCTCTGCCGAAACAGAAAAGGTCCCCCTCAACCAGGTTTAGCCCGCGAGCCGACGCGGTTACACCCCGGTAACCGCTATTTTAATGAGTATTAGGTACTAGCTAGGTAGGTAGGAGTATTAGCTGACTAACCAGCAGTGAGTACTTAATATATATATATATAGGATATATATATAAATGAAACCCGTTTTCCTTGGTCACGGCATCACGCGTGAATGGCTGGACCGATTTCACTAATTTTTTTTGTTGTATTTGTTATTATTAGGAGAAGGTTCTTACGGAAAAAAATATTAAGAAAATCTCTCAGTAATATTGAAAAATATACATTTAATTTTGCATATTTAAAAAATCACGCGTAACTAATGAGTCTAATGACATTGTTCAATCATTGCAACGCTAAGGCGGTACGAAGTTCGCCGGGTCAGCTAGTACTCATTAAAATAGATCGCGTTTAGACACGATTACCAGTAGTTAGTGTTGACCAATATTCTGTTTGTGTGTGTATATGTCTATGTCTGCGGCAACGTAGCTCCCGAATGGAAGGACTGATGACTGATTTTTTCGAAAGATCAGAATAGGTCCAGTCGTTGAAGCACACTGTTTTCCTGGCTTATGTCAAAGGCTACCAAAATGTTTAATGTTAGTTTTTGAAATAATCAGAATAAACAAGAGTTGGGCACTCGGCGATAGCTTTAAGCGTGCATTTTCAAACAAAGCTTGACCAGATAGCGCGTGCATGCTATATCAAATAGTCAGCAAGTATATTTGTTGCTGCTGACAGAGAGAATCAAACACACATTTATGTGGGCTCCCAACCCCTTAGTTAATCCTACAACCAGGTATTCTTGGCGATTTTTATAAATGATAAATGGTACAAAAGTTTTAATGTTTTAATCCGACTCTCACTGGGCCGACTTTTTTTCAGTCATCCAATTCCATATAAACAGTAGACCGGAAAGCATTAACTGCGACAATGGGGTGGTAGAAATTCCAGAGCAAAGTTTTACGACTCTTTCGGTAACGACCAACACAAAATTCCTGGAATCACGGTACGTATCAACTATAATGCAAATATGTACATAAATAATAAATTATTTCTATATAATAATTATTTATTTACATAAATTATTTCATTACTAAGTTTAGTGAGGTGCTTGTGGCACAGATTACTAAATAGTTACTACGTAACAGATAAATCACTCCATAGAAAAATGTCGATACCTACAGCGTTAATAGACTACTTTTTCTGCCGCGTACAAAAATGCACCTACAGCTCTGAGTATAAAGTCACTATTGCTTCGCAGCTGCGCGAGACCACGTGACGTGAGACCGAGTGACAATCGAACTAAGGTTGACACTTTCGGTAAAAATATTTCAACCACATTTTTCTACAATGGTATTTGATTGACTGTTGTTAAAATAATATAACATTATTGAATAACAAATGTGAAATAAGAAATTCAGCTTGTATTAGGTATTATGAGCTACATAATTGTGACTCTTGCTATCTCTTTCTAAAACAAATCTGTCATTTGTGGAATCTGTCGTTTGTAGATTATTAGTAGGTAGGTACATTTTGAGAATCGGTCAATTTTATTGTCAACTACGTAGGTACCTAGTCATTTCGCTAATTAATGAGTCATTAGTCGACTAAACCACCACGTAGAGTAGGTAGGTAGGTAGGTAGGTACACACAGTTTGTAAGTGGTGCGCGCAGCCCATAAAAAGTAGACTAATAGGTATATTAGGTACTTATATATTATTTCAATAAACTAACTGACCTATGTTTCACTGTAGGTATTACATTTTAATTCAATAAAGCCGAACCCCAATTTACCTAAATTTATCCAATTTACTTACGTCGGTAGGTACCACCTACTAATTTGTTTGTTTTTTATACTTTGTAAATAAATTACTAACTTACCGGGTAATAATTACATTTTCTTCATTAGCTGGTAGACAAAAAAAAGGAAGCGTTTTATTTTTCTTAGTATTCGACCTACACCCATCAACAGCACAAACCACCACCAGAAGTCATTTTTCTTAAATAAAGCTAACGTTTAACAAGCACAGATTACGTATTTGGTTCGTATGAAAACTAAATTGATCGTAAGCGTAACACAAATAATTATAGTGCGTCGTGACTTCGTGAGCGCATCCGACGGTTGTTGGCAGCCTACTGAATTCGCACCGTAGTCGGTGCGGGCGAGAGTAGGCTATTACCGCGCGCAAGTACATCGAGTGAGAGAGGCCTGCTTGTGGCGCAGTGGTTGCAGCGCTTTGGTAGTGATACCTAAAGTTAAGCAACTTAAATCACGGCCATGTTTGGGATGGGTGACCATTCTGACCATTTAAGTGACGTCTATTTACAAGCATCTCCGTGCTTTGGAAGGCGCGTTAAGCTGATGGTCCCGGTTAATATCGATAGATATTAGTCGTTGAGCCTGGTAGGCCCTCGGGCGGCTTAATAACATCTGACAGTAAGGTTGGTCACTTACCTTACAATCACCCCCCCCCCCCCCCCACTGAGCCCGCGTGGTGGAGTATGGCTTGGACCAACTCATAGTTGAGGTAAGGCCTGTGCCCGGCAGTGGAACGTATATAGGCTGATGAGATGAGATACTAAGTTTACATAAACAAGAAAGGGAAACTCCTTTTCAGCATACAATGCTTGTGCCAGGAGATTCCGCTCTTGCATAACTATACGAGTAGCTTTCGATATCAAATAGCGTTGTTAATGCTCAATAAACACTTAAAAATACTTAACTATAAAGATAACAACGGTTTTGTAAAAGAAAATAAAAATTTAAATGAAGTACTTAACATTCAAGGGTTATTATATTATAAACAAAAAAAAACATAACTACAGTGAACAAGCATTATAATAAATAAATAAGGTTTTTTGCCTATTTAACTGTAACTTCAATAGGTTATTCCCGGAGTACCCCGATCCCCGAGGATACCTTGTTTATTTGAGACTTTTAATTGAGTTTATCAAGATAAAAATAAATCCAATTACTCCGGGACAGGACAGGAGCCTCGGGTATCGGGAAACTCGGGGAATGACCCACTTATAAATTTATAAACAGCATATTATTTTATGCCGATGATATAGTCGTTGTTTCAAAGACCCTGGATAATCTGGGCAATATGCTCGAAGACTTTGACTGAGTATCCCAACAAGTGGGTCTTAAAACGAACATGGAAAAGACGAAAGTTATGTCGAACTCCCGTGTTGTACCCACTCCGGTATCTGTTGGGGACTCAATTCTCGAAGTTGTTGACGAGTACGTCTACCTGGGACAAGTAATCCAATTAGGTAGGTCCAACTTTGAAAAAGAGGTCAATCGACGAATCCAACTCGGCTAGGCAGCGTTCGGGAAATTGCGTAAGAGTGTCTTCTCGTCTCAATTACCTCAGTGTCTGAAGACGAAAGTCTTCAACCAGTGTGTGTTACCAGTGATGACATACGGATCCGAAAAATGGTCTCTAACTATGGGCCTTATAAAGAAGCTCAAGATAACACAACGAGCGATGAAAAGGGCTATGCTCGGTATTTCTCTAAGAGATCGAATCAGAAATGAGGAAATACGTAGAAGAACTAAGGTAACCGACATAGCCCTGAGAATCAGTAAGCTCAAGTGGCAATGGGCAGGGCACATAGCGCGAAGAACTGATGGCCGTTGGGGCAGTAAAGTTCTGGATTGGAGACCCTTCGACCAAAAGCGCAGCGTGGGACGTCCACTGACAAGATGGACGGACGACCTTGTAAAGATCGCAGGATCACACTGGATGCAGACCGCTTGATCGGTCGATGTGGAAAACTGTAGGGAAGGCCTATGTTCAGCAGTGGACGTCCTTTGGCGGATAATGATGATGATGATGATATTATTTTACCCACTTTACAAATTGATTCAACACCTATGTAGTTAAAAAAACTGCCTACACATCATTAACATTCAACGTAATAATATTTTTAAAGGTGTAATAAGCCTAATGGCTTGATTTCCCAAATGGTGGCAACTCCAAGGAGACTTATAACAGTAAGTTCTAATTATAAGAAAAAAAATTGGTTGCCTGTAAAGTCGGTATACGCGCGCAAGTTTTACGTGACAACGACTCTGAGTGGTAAAATAATTTTAATGTGAATATTCATTCGTATAACATGAACCGGTGTGTATGCCTATCTCTCTCTCTCTCTCTCTCGCTCTGTCTCTCTCGCGCGAAACGTGAGCGGAGCAGCGTAACGCAGTTTCTTGAGGTGTCACCCGGCAACGGGCAAACCAATTTATAAGACGTTGTCACGTCAAAAATGTTTTCGCTTTATTGCATTAAGATTTAATATAGCTACTCACGGTGAATGCGTGTTATTTTAGCCCAGGGGGTAACTTTTACCCTTTACCAGTAATAAGTTTATTCCACAGTTTACTGTGTTTAGTTCACTGTTTTACCGACCGCTTATGTCACCATTTAACGGATAATGTATGGATACGCCATTTGCTATTAAAATAAAATTGTTTGAGACTCAAAATTTTTACAATAGGTCAAAGTTACCCCCCAATCTAACGTAATACACTGGCACCGGTACTGCATCGAAAAAAAAGCCGTTGTTAGTGAGTAGGTAACACAGGCACACGCTCAAGCATAGTTTGGGAACAGGGAATCGGTGTTTGTATGAAACTTTTTTTAAATGATTGTATTTCAGACATTACACGGGAATGATAATACTAACGAAGGTGTCTGGAACTGCTCCATAGTGGCACAAAAACCTTCAAATGACTTTTTTAATAATAACGATACCTCAGTGACCAAACATTGTTATTTCAAGGTACAGATCGTTGGTAAGTTTTTTCTCAGCGCTTTGACGATTTTCATATTTAACTTAAACAATTTATAATAGAGTATTTGAATATCGAAAACCTTAGCATTTTAGGTGCGTTTTTTGAGTAAGTTAGTTAGTGAGCCCCGCAACGCGACAAGTGCGACGTGATGCGACCAATACTTGAAACGCCTTGTGTCAATGTCAATCTGGTCTCGTCCCTTTGTTGCGTTGCGTTTCTCACGTAGGACAACGGGTAAGAAACACTTCACATACTATTCATTATTAAGCCTAAGTATTTCCAATTCTTTTATCGATATTCTTTTAATAAAATCATATTATGTATGTATTTATACCATCATATTACACATACTATTATACGAGCATTGGAATGAGTAGTTATTTTATTTATACAGTTAAAATCAAAATTTAAGTAAAAATATATATATTTACAAAGTAACTTATTATGGTGTTTCAAGAACAAAGAATCAGGTTCATCACTAGGGTAATCTGTAGCTACCTATTTAACCAACTGTTTTTAGACATCTAAATTATTAATATATTAATTTTATTAATTTATGACAGCAGATATAAGGCTAACAGTGTTTAATAACCAGAAAAATTTTCAAGTCGCTATTGCAAGAACAAATCAGCCGGGCGTGTACGATTTTAAAAGCGGCGAACAGTTCCAAATGTCATGTGATAAAATTATTGCCCGTCCAAGGATCGGGACCCGGATCGCCGGGGTGCTACAATTTTTTGTAATTTGTGCTAATAACAGTAAGTTTTTAAATATATATATATATATATCATTTTTATATTTCTGCATCTATTTTATTTCATTTTTCTATAAATAACTATTTACACTTCAAGTTTAACGGAAGTTTACACGTTTTTTCATAACCCTGTAATGTGTCGTTTGTATTTGGATCTTTCGCAAGGCTCTGACAAAATTGACATATTTATCTTCAAAATACAATAATAAACTGTTCTCAATTAGTGTAATATTAGTTAAACTTATCTTGATTATCATGTTTCATGTAAACTTTAGGCCTTTAATTTAATCTATTTTCAAACTCAGTCACATATTTTGAGTTGTAATCTAGCGCATACGTTTACTTGTTTCATCATATTTAAGTACCTTACCTGATTTTAACTTGTTTTGTGTCTGCATAATGAATAAATAAATAAGTCTTAATATTAGGGACCACTAAAACTAACACTACATAGAGAGTGAAACTCTCTCAGTAATTTTAACAGTAGTTATAACCAGTTATTCCCATTTGCCCCCACTGACGCCAAGTGAGAATCACTTTAAAATCTTCTAATTGCCCGTAGTGTGTCTTAGAATTACCGAATTACTCGTAGGTCCCTTCACAAGTAATTTTAACCAGATATCAATATAAGTATTTTTTTAACTATTTGCATTAGAAGTGAGTTAACAAGTTAAGTAATATTTTGTATCACAGTTTAACAAATAGGCTCGGACTAGTCGTTTGTAGGATTGTAAATTTCGTGAAATTACTAAAACCGGCGGTAATTTACGCTATAAATACAATAAGTTTCATAAATGAAATTGTAATTTTTTTTTAAAGTTCTATGTGTGTATTTTTTATAAACATTCAAAAATCATAGTGGGAAGATTGGGAAAAAAGGAAATAAAAAGAAAATCTGAATTCAGAATTTCATTAAGTCGCCGATTCTTTTACCGACATTTATGAAAGTCACCGTCATCTATGCGTAAATTACGTTATCTTTATTTCTGACCGTAACTGATGTGGAAAATTAATCCGATTTGTATCAGTCGGATGTAAATGAGACAAAAATTTGTATCTATTTTTATTACTCATTAAACAGGCACTAAGTCACTATTTCAAACTAATTCCCATTTGCCCCCGCTGGGGCAAATTTTCGGATCGCTCCCGACCAGTAGGGGTTATTTGGGAATAGCCAGTATAACAAAACGCAATTCAATTCCTAATAGTTAAGAAGATGTTGTTGCAAACTAATTAATAAAAAATAATGATTTCAGAGACAATCACGATGGATATACCTACGAGACAAAGCAAACGCTTCACGTTGTGTAAAGATAGCACAGTAACTGAAGTTTCATGCGTTTACACGAACGGTTTCGGTGTCAAGTATGCAGCTCGAATAGTCGCTGAAAACTCTACGAATACTGAAATGGGTTAGTTTGTTAACAAATCATTACGTTTTATTAACTTTCAACACTAGACATCAAAAGTTACATTCTTTTTTAGATTATTTATAAGTGTTTCATTTTTACTTGGCATTTGTACAACTTAGAAAAGTGGTTTTAAGCACCAAAATCCATACTAAATAATTATCATACATAGTGTAAAGCAAAAGTCGCTTCCCGCATCTGTCTCTATGTCTGTATGTATGCTTAGATCTTTAAAAATATATGTAATTTTTGAAAAGATACAGTGATATAAGAGAAAGAGAAAGAGAAAGAGAAAGAGAAAGAGAAAGGTTAACAACATGACTAATACACTGCTCAACAAAGTCTAGGGAACAAGCCAACTATATGACTTTATTTGTAAAATCTTCTTTAAAAAAGTACTGATCTCTTTGAGGTAAACAGGTAGGCTGAATGTTTATCAAAGGTTGTTCGAATTTAAAAAAAAATAAATTAGAAACAAAAGAATTTTCGTAAAAGGCGGGAATCTTTCACTTTGATGGCTGTGTAGTGATACTGTATGAGAATTTTAAAGATAAAAATTTGTTTTATTGTTTTATGATTTTATTGAAAAACAAAATTAACTGTTGTTATTCGTAACTTTTGCGACTACGGCCATTATGTCACGACGTCATTTAACAGGGGAAGAAATGATTCGAGCTGTAGGAATGTTGGAAGCTGGGCTACCCCAACGCGAAGTTGCAGCTGCTCTGAATTCTCACGCGAGCGTTATCTGCAGACTGTGGGCACGTTACAGACTTACTGGCGATGTAGCCGAAAGGCACAGAGGCAGGTATAGGGTTACTACGGAAAGGCAAGACCGTTTTTTGCAAAATGTCGCAAGGAGGCAACCCACCATTACGGCTCGTCAGTTGGTAGAAGACCTCCAGTCGCAGCACCAGGTTGCTATCAGTGACCAGACTGCTCGGAGGAGACTCCATGAAGCTAATCTTCGTGCTCGCAGACCACTAAGAGTGCCCGCGCTGCGTCATGGAAATCGAGGACGTCGATTATTGTGGGCACGTGAACATTTGCAGTGGACCATAGATCAGTGGGCACATGTACTGTTCTCCGATGAATCTCGCTTCGGATTTCATCCAGATTCAAGAAGAGTGCGTGTTTGGCGGATTCCTGGTCGGCAGAGTCGGCTTCAAAACCCACAGGAGGTGCATCCCTACCAAGGTGGTACAATCATGGTGTGGGCTGGAATCCGCCTGGGTGGACGGACGGATCTCGTTTTGATCAGGGGAAATTTAAATGCAGAGCGATACTGCGAACAGGTAGTCCAATCCGTGGTTATCCCGCACCGACAAAATCTGGGCGCAGATTTTATTTTTATGCAAGATGATAAAAATGGATCAGGTGATGGATGTGTTCCGCGAGTACAACATCGAAGTGCTGGATTGAACACGCGTGGGATTTACTAAAGAGAAGGGCTTTTAGAAATCTCCCTCAAAATTTGAACTTTTTTCACATCTCTCCAGAGAATGGAGTCTTCTTCCACAAGAGACAATCGATAGTCTCATAATCAGTATGCCACGACGATGTCAAGCTGTTGTTAATGCCTTAGGGGGTCCAACTGATTATTAAAAAAGTCCCCGCATATTTGTTCTTAACTGTAATGTTTTAATTTTTTAGAAATTTTATTAAATTAAATTTCTTTGTTTAGTTCTGTAATACACTTTCTTTGTTTTTCATTAAAATTACCTCGTAATTCAAAAACTAAATCCTTTATTTATATACGCAACTAATTAAGCATTAAATTGCGCATCGATTGGTATATAAACTTTAAAACAAAAATATATAAAAATAAAAATATTCCCTAAAAACCTCCTGTTCCCTAGACTTTGTTGAGCAGTGTATATCAAAGAACTTTGGTGTAATGGTCATGACGACCACTTTGGTGTAATGGTAAAGAAGTGGACTACTATCCAAGAGGCCACGGGTTCGATCCCCGCACTGTACATACATTTGTGTGCATTAACATGTCTGTTCGTACCGGTCCCGGTGTTATGTGCATTTATTTCAGTTAATTTGTAATACCACTGTTGATTCTGATATCTGTAACACAAGTGCTTAACCTACTTACCACGGAGTTAGATCAACGTATGTAATGTTATTGTAGAGGTATATTTAAATGAATACCAGGCGGACAAAGCTGCTGGAGGGAAGCTAGTGTAGATAATATAGGTTTTTAAAATGTCAAAGCAAACTATCGTTCAGTTACTCTTTAACGCCTTAACTAAAGATTCAATTTGGATAAAAATTTGCACACATACAGAGCGAACTTTGGGATAGGACATTGAATAGTTTTTCATTTACAATGTTACCAAATTCTATATTCCTAGTTCAGTTGTAGAATTTTCAGATCCAGTTGAGAGTACAAAAAATAACAAGTCGACAACCGACAGTGTATTTAAAGATGTTTTTGATGCTGATGACTATCTTGAATACGACCACGGCGGCCAATCGCAACGGAGAACAACAAAATATGAAACAGACATGGGTAATAAACTAGATTTTAATTAGTAAAATAATAAATGACTCACACGCACATACGTAGGATTTCGTGAGATTTGTTAGTTTTTTAAATTAAATTACTTTTTCAGAAGTTGCAAAGCCGCTAGAGTACATGCGAACAGCAGAAAATGAAAATGAGTCTAACCATAGTACTGAAAAGCCTTCATCAAATTCAGGTAATGCGACTACCACACTAACAATAGAATCCTTACATTGTGGTTACAACCTACGTTGTACAGTTAAGGTCAAAATAATATTTTGAGCAGTTCTTGTCGATCTGCTGAAATCTGTCAATTTTGTTATTTTGGCATGGTATTGAGGTGCCACTATATTTCTGAGGCTGACGTACGGGTATCTTAATAACTAGGCCCCTAGACAGTGGAACATTGCATAGAATTGACGAAATTCGCTATCGACTTCGTTAATTAAAAATGTATGAAACTGATAAGATAAGGTAATATAATTTCTTTATTGCGGTACATAGGTTACATTATTTATTAGGTACAATATAGACGTTTTACTTCTTATTTTTGATTTAACTGACAGAAAACTTGGCGTTAGCATAGCTCGGAGTCAGGAAGTTGGCGATGTGACACCCCTGTGGCTCGGTGCGCACGTTAAGCCGTTGGTCCTGCGCCTGATCTCTCTCCGGTCATGTCGGATTGCCGTCTCACCGAACTTTGAGAGTGATGGAACAGTGAGTGCACCTGTGTATTGCGCTCACACTTGTGCATTATAATATCTCCTGCGCAGTTGGCTGATCTCTGTTGAGATTGGCCGTCATGGTCGAAATCGGCCAGGAGGACTATTATTATTACCTTGGGTCTAAGTCAATATTTTGATATTTTAGATTCGAAAAGCCGGAGAGTACCAACCTCGTGGATGAATTTACCAAACTTTTCTGTTTGGAGACTTGGCATCACGTTCATTATTGTTTTCATTGGAGTCGTTATACGTGTGTCGATTAAAGGTTGGTTATAAAAAGTATATTTAAATTCTAACTAACCAATTTTTAACTTACTAGTTAATTTTCTTCTTTGTTAAAATATTTTTTTGTACTGAAAAGTACAATAAACAAAAATTAAATCATAAATTTCTCCATAAACATAGGTGTAATGTGATATGTACCGGATAAATATTTATTCAATGCTACTCTTGTTTTAGGATATCTGTCTACCTATTAAAGTAAGTGGTTTCTTTCAGCTTGGAAATTGAAGAAAGAGAAAAATGAGCATTTATATGCCAGCGTTGTTTACAATAACAGTAAGTCAACCTTATTGTAACTTTAGAAATTACATTATTCATGTACCAACCTTAAGAGAAGAGAACCCCGAAAATGTATTTTATTTATTTATTTTAGGTTTGTTGCATAACAAAAGGTAGACTTAACTTAACGCCTTAGAGCATTCTCTGTAAGTCACACCATTTAATTGAGTTCATCAAGATAAACGTATATCGGGGTCCGCCGGGACGGTGGCCTTGAGAATCGTGGTACTCAGGGAAAACCCCACCTTATTGTTCTTTGAGAAATTACATAATTAATGTATTAATCGTAAAAATATTGTTCTGTAGCGATAGGACTACACAAATAAAATTACTAAGTCTATTAGCCTACGTAATACAGGTGAAAAAACCCAATCTTAATAAGGTTTTAGGGGTTATTCCCTGAGGACCGTTCTCCGAGACCCCCGTTTGGGAGAACCTCGAAGATGACTTTTTAATAATAATAATAATAAATTGTTGCAACAAACACACCTTTTACCTAGCCCAAACTAAGCGTTAGCTTGTGCTATGGTGGCTAAGATAACGGATAGAAATACTCAAATACATGTATAAATACCCATGACTCAGAAAAAATGCTCGTGCTCATCACACAAACATTTGTCCCTAGCAGGATACGAACCCGCGACAGCCGGTTTTGTAGTCTGGACCTCAGACCACTAGACCAAAGTTGTTTACAAATTGATTGAGTTCATCAAGATAAAAATAAATCGGGGTCATCTGGGACGAGATCGGGGTCCTCAGGGAATAACCCGATTTAAGTAGGGGACAGATCACTTATTTGGAAATCTGAAACAACGATGGTACCACCACAAACACCCAGAACAGTCTCAACATAGAAAATTGGTTTTCTACATTGTCTCCGTTCGGGTATCGAACCCCGGAACTTTTTTTTTCTCTTTATCTAAGGACTTTTATACATATGTACATGCCAGTCCAATAAATGCTTATCAATTTACAAACTTAAATATTTTAATTACTACTAGGCGTATAATTATTGCTTGATCTTAGTTAAATACAATTAATAGCAAACTGCTACTCTTCAGACTGGGATGTAGGTTCAGACAAGATCTGGTGGACGCCGACGTGGTAAGCCGACGTCCAACACATTTAAGCCTAGCTTAGCTACCAAATTCAGTCTATTTTGTCTGTACTGGACACACTCCAATAAAATTTGTTGTTGGAGTGTGTCCACTACAGGCAACCCAGGAACTTAGAGCTGACGGCACCTTGAAACCAATGCACACGACACAACACCACGGAGGTTGTATATCTAACCACCAACATTTTTTTTTATTTAATTTTTTTTTTGTTTTTAGGAAACGAGAACCCATCACCGCCATCTATTGAAGCGGCACCTACTTCGAGACGTAAGTAGTTTTGTTATAGAAAGGATTAAATATGGGCGGTAGGTCTCGTTGTGATATCTGTTCTGTCGGAGTAACCCTAAACTAATAATAATAATAGGCCTCCTGGCCGATTTCGACCACGGCGGCCAATCTCAACAGAGATCAGCCAACTACGCAGGAGATATTATAGTACACATGATGTGTGCGCGCAAAACACAGGTGCATTCACTGTTCCATCACTCTCAAAGTTCGGTGAGACGCCAATCCGACATGACCGGAGAGAGATCAGGCGCAGGACCAACGGCTTAACGTGCGCACCGAGGCACGGGGTGTAACTCCGCCAACTTCCCGACTCCTAGCTGTTTTTGAGAAATTCATAATAGGTAGTGGCATAGTTTCTGCCTTACATCCGAGAGGTCCTGGGTTCGAACCCTAACCTAACTCCCCCTAACGGCCTTGTTTGTATATTTTCACTGACTCTTACGACGGGTTGATTCGTTTTAACCATTAACTGAATATATTTCCTTTTTCAGAGAACGATGAACCCCTTCCTATTCCAGAAAATTACGTCACGATGACTCCAGAGCAGTCACCGTCTGTAGCTCACACGTGTAAACAAGGTTTGTACTAAATTCTACCTTGTTTTAAAACCCTGGGTCTGACGACAAGGTTACATTATTTGTTTGTATTACGTATTTGTATACGTTGCTAAAGAAGCGGTCGCACACTTAATTGGCAAAATGTATGGAAATGACGGTTGCCTCTATGAGATGAAATAGAAATATTTATTTGCTCAAAACATGGTTGCAATTGGTGGTGGTAGATAATAATAATAATAAATTCGTTTATTTCCAAAAGTATTTTTTACATTATGTTACTGAGTTTTCCCGGTAAGTAGTCCGAGACACTTGTATTAGGAATAACTCGCTCGTTCCCTCGTTGGTTAACATTATAGTTCCGATTTTATACACGTATGTATAGATGTTTAGATACAAACGGTATTTTGCCATCACAATGATGAAGTTCCACAGCAAATGTGTTTTCTTGGTTCATGCTGCTTAGCTTAATATTTTACTATTATATAATTTTTTTTTATTTTTTTTTATTTTTTTTTCGTTCGCGGATCTCTCTTATGTTGAGTATGTCATTAATCATATTATAAACCTTCCTCTTGAATCACTCTATCTATAAGTATATAAAAAACCGGCCAAGTGCGTGCCGGACCATGCATAAAGTAGGGTTCCGTAGTCAATTTTGGCACCGCGCTGTTTTGCATTTCTTTAAAAATATATTTTTATATTATTTATAATTTCGAAAGCATTCATCACAGGATACCCGAAACAATTTTAAATAAGAGTTTCCGTGTCTGTTTCTTACGTGAGAGATTTTAAGTTTATAGGTCCAAGACTTTAGAAATTACAGGGGGGGGGGGGGCACCGTGTAAACGACTTTGGCGGGCTATAACTCGCAAATGGTAAAGCTGATAAAACTATCTTATTTTCATAGTCCTTTTCAACGATACCTCACGCTAGGGGGTGCACTCAAAAAAATAATTCACCCCCCCCCCCCCTTTACATGCATAGGGGTTTTTCGTATTTTTATAAATGAGATCTAATGTGAAGTATCCTCGAACCAAGTTACATGCTAATCAGTCCATAAACGTAGAAGATATTCTGCTGTGCAGACTAGGACGGACTGAACGATCTTATGAGGGTTCTTTGTCGGACTACGGAACCCTAAAAAGCTGCTTCTAAATCCGTTGTGTAATTTAAATATCTTAGCATACATACATAATTATATGATATGATACACACAGACATAGAAACAGACTCAGGAAGCGATCAGTCTACCTGTGACCGCGGACGCTGAAAAGGGTCCAAAACGTCAGGTTAAAATAAAATGTAAATAAATCGCGTATAAATCCGTAAACAAGTGTATCATACCTACGGCTCCACATCACGCTCGCTCTCACTCTCATCAAGCTACTCTTGTTCGTTGCAAAATCACCCTTATTCAGTTAGCATATGATACTGCAGTGATTAATTTGACGAGTGGCCGGTGCGTACTCGTAGAAAATGACCCAGAATTGAGTACACATTTATATATATATACGAGTATATATATAGTATATAGATAGTATGTAATCTTTTTTCAGAATTGATTTACGACGAATGCTACGACCACCAACCGAACCGGATAAGGAAATGAACAGTGAACGAACAAATTTTCAGAAACATATTCTTGATTATTAATATAAACCTAAATAAGTTTTACATTTATTTATTTAAATTTTTATAAATAGGGTTTTTTTAAATAACCCTTTTTTAATGTTTAAAACGTCAACCAACATTGTCAACATCGCCATGCCTGGAAGTTGGGAGACCATAGAAAAAATTTGGCGTTTCAATTCGATTTCAAAGTTTTACGTAGGTATGAGAAATGTCTTAATAATATTAAGAAATCTACCTGTAGGTATATCAGGAATGAATGAAATAATAAGTGAATGAATGAACGACTAAGTTAACGAATGAACGAATACGTGAATGAATGAATGAATAAGTGAATGAATGACTGAACAAGTGGATGAATGACCGAACAAGAGAATGAATCAACGAGTAAACTAATGAATAAATGATCGAATAGGACATTTAATATAACTCACCGATGGTAGGTCGGAAGATGACGAGCGAGTAGTTGGCGCCTGTGTGCTCTTGTACCGCGACCTCCGCCATGGCCTTAGTGAACGTGTATGTGTTCGGCTTCGGGTGGATGTACCTGGAGTAAGATGAATTAAGGTACAACTAACTTCCAGTTAAAAAATCTCCGAATGAGCAAGGAAAACAGCTGGTGAGCTTCATTGGCTGGATGGATTTTGACCAACCATAGCTAAGAACCACCGTGATTAAACTATCTTTCGAATTAAAGAAACCGCACTGGAATCGATTCACCAGTTCGGTAGCTACGATGCCACAGACAAACAAACACAAACACATATACTCACAGACAGACATAGAGGTCAAACTTATTACACTCCTCTTTTTCGTCGGGGGTTAAAAAGTCGCGCAACGTAAATAGAACGTTGGAGGGGAGGAGCCTACGCAAGGGAACTCGCCTATCTCGCTCGCTCGCTGCGGATACTTCGTACCGCCAATAAGACCTTTTCTTTTTATATTATATTTTAACCAACAACAGTAAAAGTAGTCTAACAACACACAGCGCGCGCGCGCTTTGTGTGTGTGTGTGTCGATATTGTCCGACACCAACAGCCTACCGTGCCTTTCGAAAGCACGGAGACGCAACAGTTTTATGGTTAAGAAGCTAAACCGTCCTACCGACCGAGTGTTATGATAGGATAATCCTGATTTGTCTATCTATATTATTCTATCTCATTATACCGCGGTTCATGTGCGGTACTAGGCTTACAGCGCCATCTAACCTAAGGAGTCGTATCAGCGCTCGCTGTCGTGCTTGCCACTGTTAGGCATGCGCTTGTGATGGCGAACGGTAGAGGTCGCCACTGCAATAACGCTTACTTCCACGAGTACTTACTTCTGCGTGATGCTGGACAGTATATCCTCGGGCATGGAGTTGGCGAGGGTGAGGACCTGTTCCAAGGGGGCGGGGGGAGGGTACACCCTCTCCTCTATCACGTTGAGGTCCGCGTTGCTGTAGCCCGTCGACACGTAAATGAACGCCTGGAACGGGAGGAGGCAGTTTTAAAAGTGTTTTATAACCCCTGGATAAGTCCCAAAAACCCCACAGGAAGGAACCCCAAATAAAACTAAGGTTCCGATAGCAAGACAAATTTTTTTCGTTTGCAAGAACATATAAGAAAACTCGTAAACTAAACGTCACCGCGAGTTAACTGCGTACAGGGCCATCTAGCGACTGTTTTCAGAACTTAACTTCTAAGCTTAAGCATTGAACACTCCCGACAAAAAAAGGTGTTATAAGTTTGACCACTATTTTGTTTGTGTTTTAATATATGTCTGTCTCACCAAAACTATGAGGTGGTACGAAATGTACTCCACCACGCGCACTCGCTAACGTAGCTCCCCAACGGATGGAACGATTTAAATGCGGTTTGTTTTATTCGAAAGATAATTTAATAACGGTGGTTCATGGCTATGACTGGTCAAAATTCGTCCAGCTGTATTCCTGGCTCATGTCGGGGTTTTTTTGACGTGACAACGTCTTATAAATTGGTTTGCCGGGTGACACTTCAAGAAACTGCGTTACGCTCCGCTCACGTTATGCGCTCACAATGAGAGCGAGTGAGAGGCACGCGTCCCTTCGACTCGGGCATGGTTAGCCCGCCTAAGAGCGAGAGAGACAGACATTTCATCCTTCTTCCTACTATACGAATGAATATTCACATTAAAATTATTTTACCACTCAAAGTCGTTGTCACGTAAAACTTTCGCCCGTATACCGACTTTACAGGCAACCAATTTTTTAATCTTAATTATTAGAAATAGGAAGGACTAGAGATCTTACGGGACCATAGTTCAAAGGCATTCTTAAAGCAGTCACACGATACTCAAAAAGTATAAAAAAAGAAAAAATATATACAACAATATCACATACATTGATCGGACTCCGTGGTAAGTAGCTTAAGCACTTGTATTAACCCAAAGATAATACCTTTCATTATCTTTGATTACAATAATAGCTTGTCACTAATTCTTTATTTATATTATAAAAAGTTTCTTCGTTTGGACGCATGTCCGTCAATCATGCTGAAACTACTGAACGGATTTTGATGAAATTTGTAACACAGACAGGGTATGAGCTGATTCGGGTGATGGGATACTTTTATCCCGATTAAATGCTCCGTTGGGATAAAACAGGAATCTTGGCAACTCACTTTTTTTTCTAAAAACAACGGGCAGGACCACGTCTGCGGGGTCCTCTAGTAAATATTAATTTCTATCTCTTTTTTTGCACGCCTTACAGTTCCAGCATAACATCTACCGTCAGGATGGCTTAGTGGTTTAGAACAGTCACCCCGAAGAGAAAAGTCCTGGGTTCGATTATCGGTTATTACCTGCATATTAGGGTGCAAGTAACACAGCTCCAGCCTAACATCTACCGCCAGGGTGGCTAGTGGTTAAGGCAGTCATCCCAAAGAGAAAAGTCCCGGGTTCGATTCCCGGTTATTACCTGCATATTGGGCAGCACGTCGCACAGTTCCAACAGCCTGACTACCGAGCGCACGTTCTGGTCCACCGCCATCGGTAGAGCCTCGTCGAACTTGAGGGTAGCCGCAGAATGGAACACGATGGATACCTGCAGGCAGGAAAGGACATGTCAGGAATAAATAATAATAGGGCCAGTTGACTGCCTCGTTGGTGTAGTGGCAAAGTTTCTGCCTTACATCCGAGAGGTCATCAAAATCCCAGGTCGAGCCACAATTGTTTCTGAGATTTTCTGTCATGAATTTCTCTGCTACAGCTCGGAGTCGGAAAGTTGGCGGTGTTACACCCCCGTGCCTCGGTGCGCACGTTAAGCCGTTGGTCCTGCGCCTGATCTCTCTCCGGTCATGTCGGATCGCCGTCTCACCGAACTTTGAGAGTGATGGAACAGTGAGCGCACCTGAGTATTGCGCTCACACTTGTGTCACTCCTGCGTAGTTGGCTGATCTCTGATGAGATTGATCGCCGTGGTCGAAATCGGCCAGGAGGACTATTATTATTAATAGGGCTAGTGCACATGTACAGCATACTGTTGCCGCAAATATGTGAACGCGCCCTTACTCGCGACTCGCGACTAACAGCTAATCGGTGGGGCTAGCTAGACAGGCTGACAGATGAGAGTAATAAGGGTGCGTTCGACATACAGGGTGGCGACCACAATAAAAATAAAATAAAACATTTATTATAAAGACAACAAGATCCAGAGTGCTAGTATCAATAGCTTATCTCCTATGTTAGTACAATTCCACTAATCATTTCTGCTTAGCCCAAAGGTATGACTGGTAGAGAATACCCTACGGCGTTAAGTCCACCTTTTGTACAAAGAATTGTTGTGAAATAAAGCTTAAATAAATAAATAAAGAAAATACAGTAAGTCGCAATAGATTTCACACATAGAATTATTTTGCAAATTAGTGGACAGTCCCCACGATTGCGATAGCGTCCAGAACACTATTGCGGCTGCCGCGAACCCGTCTGAGCAAGGAACCGGCTTTTGACAATACGGACATTGAATTTCTGTCTGTAACGCTCTCACGCCTTAACCACTGAACAGATTAAAATGGAATTCAATACACACACAGAATGTTGACGTCCATGTTTATGTAGCAAATTTTATCCAAATCTTTTCAGACGTTAAGAGCGTTGGGAGCGTTACAGACAGAAAGTCAATTTTCGTATTGTGGTCGCCATTTTGTATAACGTCCGTTTAACGGGATCCGTTTTAACGAATCCGTCACTACTAGAGATGAGTGTTTACACGACACAGCATCGAGAGAGAGAGATCGCTCTAAGCGATAAGACCGCCTAAATTGTGCATCTTTCTTTGCGTGTTGTTGGTTTTTTTTGGTGTGCAATAAAGTGTTTTCTATCTATCTGGCTTATAAGAGTTCAATACATACGCTAGTAAAAAAAATTGGTTGCCTGTAAAGTCGGTATACCCTCGTAATACCGCCGGTCCTTTTAAAAGAACTATATGTTTGTAGTCAGTAAGACCGGCGAATTTTAAAAGTCAACTACGAAGTAACGCCGCCGGTCCTTCTAAGAGTATCAATTATTTGACGCTTCGTAATTTTAAAATTTCGCGCGTTCCGAAAAAGAACAGAGTATTGTCTATAACCTTATAAAATTAGGTTTTGTGTATAGGGTGTTTCATAAAAAAAAATTTTGCTGCTTGTCAAATCTGACATTTTGTTCGTGAAGATGGTGCGCTCACATGGACGTGATGAGTATTTTAATAAATTTTTATGACTTTTTTGAGTTTTTGTGCTAAAATCAAGATCTGGTCGTATACCTTTAAATATTGATCAACATTTGGGATAGTTATTTTACTTATTTCGTATCGAATTTAAACGTAAATCGTATCAAAAGTTATTAGTCCCTTGCAAGGGACCGTTCGGCTTGTGTGTGCGATATTAATTCAAACTTTTTTGCAATATTATGAGTAATTCTTAAGCGCTTTAAATTGTTCTTTACGCTCAATTAGTAAATCATTAAAAAAAAAAGATAAATGTAGCCGACAATATAGTCAATTAGTGCATTTAATTACGTTTGATTTTGAGACTGATTATTACAATAAATAAATACTTTGGACAATTTAATTTTTTTTTGTTTTATTAACCTTTTTTATTTTAAACTAATATTGCAATTTGATACCATGTTAAATTATTAAAGCCGAAAGTACTTTTAAAGGGACTAACTATAAAATATGAAATAATTCCATTCATGTTAATAATTTTTCTAATATTTTAATGCTATATTATAGGCATAATTAAGCTTCAAAAAAACTTACATAGTATATCCTGAAATTCATATTTGCGTTGATAAAATTTAAAAAAGAAATATTTACTTCTTATAATCAATATGACCGAAAGTCCTTTTAAAAGAATTAAAAAAAAATTACTTTTATCCATATATCAAATCCATATACTCTAACATAATGCCCCAGTGAGTATGACACTCATAGGATTACTCTATCATATTCAAATATGGACTTGAAGTGTTCGGCGTTACTTAGTATAAAAAGTTAGTCCTTTTCAGAGGACCTTCGGTCAAATCTTCAACTTGCTTGCAATTATCGTTCGGTCTTACGAGGATACGGGCGAAAGTTTTACGTGACAACGACTTTGAGTGGTAAAATAATTTTAATGTGAATATTCATTCGTATAACATGAACCAGTGTGTATGCCTATATCTCTCACTCTCTCTCTCGCTCTGTCTCTCTCGCTCTTAGGCGGGTTAACTGTGCTCGAGTGGAAGGGACGCGTGTCTTTCACTTTTTATGTCTGTCTCATTCGCTCTTAGGCGGGCTAACCATGCCCGAGTCGAAGGGACGCGTGCCTCTCACTCGCTCTCATTGTGAGCGCGGAA
Organism: Pyrausta despicata; assembly: GCA_963921415.1. Lineage (NCBI taxonomy): Eukaryota > Metazoa > Arthropoda > Insecta > Lepidoptera > Crambidae > Pyrausta > Pyrausta despicata. Next base: position 8,636,625 of record OY992873.1, on the reverse strand, counting down.
CGTGAGCGGAGCGTAACGCAGTTTCTTGAAGTGTCACCCGGCAAACCAATTTATAAGACGTTGTCACGTCAAAAACGTCAACATACCTGAAAAACGATAGCTGTTTATACAATGCAGTGCAGTTGAGTTTTATAGCAATGATAAAATACATAACTTTGCAACGTGAATGCCGACGTCATAAGTTTATGTCATTATTATTCTAACTCTAGGAGCGCCTTGTTGACAATAGGCTAGATGACACCACCAAACGTTGACATTCTCTTTATCATCTGTCAAAACGATCTGCCTCCATAGATTATGTATGGGAATACTATAACTTGACGTCACAATTTAGTATCAGAAACCGAAGTCAATTGACTGAATAATTATTAAACTTTATGTAAATAAAAATTGGTTTTCACAGCTTTTTAGAAATATTGGTTTCGCTAGCTTCATAGATAGAGGTTATGTTTTTAAAACAGCGTGGTCTTGGAAATATTTACGATAGGTGTCATCATGCCTATTAGCGTGAGTTCATCGTGCTTAACTTTTTCGCACACTTTATATCCACAAAAAATGGTCTGTGCAAACATTGTCACGTTTCCGCGATGATACAGAGTGGCATTTTTCAAGAGGATATTTTTTTTCATCAGCCTTTATACGTCCCACTGCTGGGCACAGGCCTCACCTCAACTATGAGGTGGTCCGAGCCATACTCCACCATGCGGGCTCAGTGCGGATTGGTGGAGGGGTGTTTGTAATGTAAGTGACCAACCTTACTGTCAGATGTTATTAAGCCGCCCGAGGGCCCCTGACCAGGCTTAACGACTAATATCTATCGATATTAACCTGGACCAACAGCTTAACGTGCCTTCCGAAGCTCGGAGATGCTTGTGAATAGACGTCACTTAAATGGTCAGAATAGTCACCCATCCCAAACATGACCGCGCCGTAAGTTGCTTAACTTTAGGTGTCACTACCAAAGCACTGCAGCTACTGCGCCACAAGCACCTCAAGAGGATATAATTAACCGAATATGACGAAATACGTTCCAATCGTCGTTCAGTGGGGTAAGCACGAACACTATCGTAACGTATTCGTGTTGTTCCAACGTCAGAAACTGACTGTTTCCCCATACAAATTGACAAGCTAATGATAGGTAAACGCTACGAATTCGTTACGACAGTTGTTCGTGCTCACCCCACAGGTGGCAATGTAGTCAACGAAAGCTCTGGTGTGGTGGTGCTAGGTCCAGACTACAAAATCGGCAGTTGCGGGTTCGAACCCCGCTAGAGGCGAATGTTTGTGTGATGAGCACGAGCATTTTGTACCTGAGTCCTGTGTGTTTATAAATGTGATTAAGTATTTCTATCCTAGTCACTATTTTTTTATCAACGTCAGGGAAATGCTACATGCATACCCAACAACCGCAGGGGCAGCTGGGGGTTATGTGGGACTCCGGACTTCAGAGAGAGAACCCGCCTACCCACCAAAAACCTGACGGTGCCCTCCGGTGCCATGCGAGGCGGGGACATGCATTCACATGCGGCAGGTTTGCCCTTGACCCAAGACTAAGCCCTACGAGGCAAAGCCTGAGTCTACGATGGAACGAGCTCGCCTAGAAGATGCTTGTTCACTCTAGCTTTGAAGATTTCTAGGTTGTAACTGCAGGGAAACACTGACGCAGGTAGTGAGTTCCACTCTTTTGCAATGCGCATCAGGAATGTACATGAGAAGCGCTTGGTTCGTATCAGTGGAACATCGCCACGAATAATTATTGACACCCTGTATAAAACATTCCGCTACCGCACAAACACGAGACTTAAAGTAAACATTCAATTCAAAATTCAAGCAATGTGAGCGTCATACTCGTAAATGTGTTAGTGCTTTTAATATTCGACTGTATTTGGAAGAAACAAAAATAGAAAGCTGTAGAAGAAGAACAGGAAAATAGGATTGGAAATCCAAAAATAAACGAAGAACAATAAATTATCGAATTTATTTTAGGCAAAGTATGATAAACGACGTACCTACTATGATTCAGATGTATTATGATTTAAGGTGTAATAGTATTCAAATTATATACCTACTTAATTAAATGATCAAATAATTATTTAATAAAGAAGAGATGTAGTGTTTGTGTCAGGTTATAACCATAGTTATAATTATCATACAGTGCTAAATTATGTTTGTTTAACTTTACGCTTACAGTCAGTAAGTGCCTGTATAGGTACTCAGTATTTCATTTCGTTTATTCAATAATACTCTTGTAGCTTACAGTTTGCACCAAATCGTTTACAAGCTTAAAATTAAGTTTAAATAATAATACGTAAACACCAAACACATATAATTAAAACAACTAAGAAATTACATTAATTAAGAAGAACAATACAAAAATAAATGTCAAAAATAACTATTAATTAAATGTCACCATAATAAAAATAATAATTAAGGAAAACGAAAACATAATAACTAATTAAACGAATATATTGATTAGCAAAATCAGTCATTATGTCAAAGAAATTAAAACTACATTGTGACAGTTTTGTCCACGATAACGCGGAGCATGTTAACAACCTCGTAGGCCTGTCAGCAAAAAAGTCAAATTCCTAGTGCCGAGTCAGTATAATACTCGTAGTCCTCCTGGCCGATTTCGAACACGGCGGCCAATCTCAACAGTGATCAGCCTACTAACTACGCAGGAGATATTATAGTGCACAAGTGTGAGCGGAATACACAGGTGCACTCACTGTTCCGTCACTCTCAAAGTTCGGTGAGACGGCAATACGACATGCCGGAGAGAGATCAGGCGCAGGACCAACGGCTTAACGTGCGCACCGAGGCACAGGGGTGTAACACCGCCAACTTCCCGACTCCGAGCTTTTTTTGAGAAATTCATGACATAAAATCTCAGAAACAATTTTGGCCCGACCTGGGATTCGAACCCAGGACCTCTCGGATGTAAGGCAGAAACTTTAACACTACACCAACGAGGCAGTAATATTAAGCTAAGCAGTTAACCATCGATAAAAAAATACAGAAACTCAAAATCTTTTATTAAACAAACGATGATAAACAAACAACATCACATACCTACACCGATCTGACTCCGCGGCAGGCAAGTAGCTAAACCACTTGTGTTACAGATATCAGAATCAACAGTGGTATTACAAATTAATTAAATACACTTATCACCGAGACCATTACCTACAAACAGACATGTTCATGCACACAAATGTTTGTACAGTGTGGGGATCGAACCGGCGACTTCTTAGTCTATTCATAATGGTTAACTTCCTAACCCATTACACCAAAGTGGTCGTCATATTAATATTGAATTTAATTACCACGTAGATGTTTACTAAGTACCTAATTTACGTTTATTGCTTGGAAAATTGTACTAAAATTGTTACTGTTGTTAACTTGGACTGCTATTTAGTTTTCATGGTCTTTTGTTGTAAAGCTATTACTATAAAACTTTGACTTGTTCTCGGAATAACAGTTGTTGTATTGTAATACCTAAAGTTCGTCTGTTACTTGTGAAATCATAATATAGCTATTCGTTGAGTATTTATATTGTTTCTCTGTAAATTTTCCTTGATTAAATCGTGACGAAAATATACTCTAGCCTCGTAAGACCGAAGGTACATTTGTGCCTAGTTCTACTTAACGCCTAATGTACTTTATGAAAAACAAATAATTTGTAGTCGGTAACGCCGAGCGCTTCAAGGGAGGGTTTCTAGATGTTATTGATTTCCTACTGTACTCAAATTTACAGGGGCAATAGGTAGTAACATGTAGAACACATTTTTGGTAAAAAAAATGTTCTTTTGAAAGAACATCAGGCATATCTTACTATGAAATGAAAAAAAACTGAATTGTTTTTTTTAATAAAAAGGAAAGGAATTTGCAAACAATTCATAGTATATAAATTCTAGATAAATATAAGGTTCTGTAAGTAATAAATGTATTTCAACTGATATTTCTTTTAAATAATATTCAATGGTTTATTATTTGTTCTTTTGAAAGTTCTATCGGTCTTAACGATGTCTTTATTTGTGTGACTAATTATAGATATTGAGGAACTTATAGTTGGGTATATTAGAACGATGACACACACTTTTTTCATAGCAATCATGTTTATTAAATAAAATAAAAGTGCTCTCGACACAGTGGCATTAGACTTGTATCAATTCTAACTGGCAGAAAATAAGTCAATGTAAGCACTTCTGTAAAACCGATAGTTATTTGCAAGGAATAAACTGGTTAGTAATTTTGTTCTCGGAATGACATATTGAATATGGAAATGTAATCTCTATGTTTAGTTACATCAAATACGATATTCATTTAATCATAATATTTTTTATTATATTCATATTTCGAAAAAGAAGACAACACAACATCTTACTTAATCACGTCCGAATGTTCCTTTCAACGAACTATTAATGTACAAAACGAATTCTTTAACTGTAAACCACGCAAATCAATAATATTTTCGGTTTCAATTGTTTAGTAGTATATATTTTTCAAAATATACTGGCTGATTTAGTAATCAGATCACGTAAACATACAAAAAATAAATAAATAATGTGCCTAGTCTTTGTGTTTATGGCATCTTTAAGGAAAAGACTGATCATTTCACATTTGACATTTTGTTTTTTTGCGTAAAACCGTTCGGAAGCATAAATTCAAATATTTTGCGCCATAGACTAGAAGTGTTTTTATCAATTGGCGCAACTTTTTGAACTCAAAATCAGCGTTAAAGTTTTAGTACCTCTGAAGGCACATCCGGCGATACTTCCAACGGTGTCCATCGGAGGTCTCGGTCTTAACGACTACAAAGTAATTGTTCCTTCAAAGGTACATTAGGGCTGACGAGGCTAGAGATGGCGTTAATGGTTGAAACAATAATTGGTTGAATGTTAATGGTTAAAAAAATCAGTTTATTTTATTGGTTGAAAATGTTAGTAACTATTCATATGCAAATATTGTTTTACTTAGTATTTATAGTATGAAAAAAACATTTAAAGCAAAAGCAATGAAAACAATAAAATAAACTGTAATATAATTACTTCCACCAAGATTTAAACTAGGGAATGTTCAGTATTGATCAAGACTGCACGCATAATCATCCGCGCGTAAAAAATACTTGTATATTTTTAATTCTAAAATCCTAGATTATTCTTCGGACACCTTAAGAAACGAACAAATATAATTTTATTGTCCATCCGTTACCCCATCTAATTCCCCCTTCCTGTTATAATGTTGCAAAGGTGCAAAGGTTTATTAGGTTTATTAGTAGGTATGTAAGTGTGTGTCTGTGGTATCGTACCTCCCGAACGGGTGGACCGAAAAAAAGAGAAGAAAAGAGTGAATAGGCTGTTAATAGCCAGACATGATCCATCTTCGGTCGCATCGTCGCTTACCATCAGGTGAGATCGCGGCCAAATGTCTGGTTATTCATATAAAAAAAAAATTGGTGGCCTGTAAAGTCGGTATACGGGCGAAAGTTTTACGTGACAACGACTTTGAGTGGTAAAATAATTTTAATGTGAATATTCATTCGTATAACATGAACCGGTGTGTATGCCTATCTCTCTCACTCTCTCTCTCTCGCTCTGTCTCTCTCGCTCTTAGGCGGGCTAACTGTGCTCGAGTGGAAGGGACGCGTGCCTTTCACTTTTTATGTCTGTCTCACTCGCTCTTAGGCGGGCTAACCATGCCCGAGTCGAAGGGACGCGTGCCTCTCACTCGCTCTCATTGTGAGCGCGGAACGTGAGCGGAGCGTAACGCAGTTTCTTGAAGTGTCACCCGGCAAACCAATTTATAAGACGTTGTCACGTCAAAAAAACCGATTTCAGTGCGGTTTCTTTAATTCGAAAGATAATTTGATCACGGTGGTTCTTGGCCTAACTGTTATCTGTCAAAATCCGTCCAGCCTTGGCGCTCACCACTTGTTTGTTGTTTTCCTGGTTCATTTCACTGGAAAGTTAGTTTAGCTTAGGGCCTGGCTCACTTAAACCAAGACCGCCGTTCACAGAATAATGCACTTCACATACGAGTACAGTTCGTTCCCCCTGGACAAGGAAACTCACTCAATTCTTCGCTTAATAAAATGTTTCATATGCTTGTCTGGTAGCCGCTTATTACAGTTGGCTAGAAGTTTCTTAGCTTTATTGTTTAAGTCGGTCGTAACAATGTTTCAGTCAGCTTAAGTACCTAAGTCGCCGCGAGTCAACTGAAGACAGCGCCATCTAGCGACGCGGAGATGAACGACATGCGCATGTTACAAGTTTTGTTTTACTCACGTTTCTCAGCTGGGCGATGGAGTCAGGCGACAGGCCCAGTTCGGGCTCCGTGATGTCCCCGGCCACCGTCACCATCTTGTCCAGCTGAGACGGGTTGGACTGGCGGATGTTGTCGAAAACCTGCGAGCAGACATTAGTTGAAGTCTAACAAGTAACATTAGCTAAGGCTTTATGAATTATAGTGATAAGCATTCACGTTGCAAACTTTTAAAAAAAATTTTGCCTGCGACGGGAATCGAACCCGCGTGTTCATGGGAATCCGGTCCGTGTGCCTACTTACTTACGTACTTCTCGTCCACCCAAACATAGGCAAAGCCTTTTGAAATATGCTACTGCATTCCACACGCGCAGGTTGCATTAGGCACACGGGCCGAATTCCCATGGACGCGGGTTCGAGCCCTGCTTCAGGCAGTTGATTTTTTCTTGGTCCACTCATTGGGTGAAAAGTTTTTCGGCCAATATTGGCACCATTGGAGGACCTGGAGCTAATCATTCGTTTACGCCATTATCATAATTAAATACATGGAAATAATCACAGTTTTATTTTATTAATTTTTGGGAAACATACAGTTTGAACATTACATAACAAAGTAGGTGATTAAAATAACATATAAACCAATTAAGTTTCCTCAGCTTAAATAATACATGGAGAAAACCAATTAAAATTTTGTTTGAAACGTTAAAATATTTGAAACTATGAAAATATAAAAAGATGACATAATGCCAAATAAACAACATTACTTACTGATTACAAAATAAAAGTAAAATGAGAAATAAAAGTTGACGCGAAAATGTCAGCTGACTGAAAATTATTATTATAACTATGACAAGTACGAGGCAAAAAAGAGTTACCAGCATACTTAGTCCTGTAAAGTGGCACATGAAAAAGACGCTGATGACGGGCCCCTAAGCGGTAGCTCATTAGATAAAAATTATCATTAAATATTACCCAAAACTCTGACAGCGTACCCGTTTGGTGACAAATTGCTAACTTACTAAGTAATAAGGATAACTTTCTAATCACTTTTTCTTATATTTACCTGCGACTCCTTAAGTTTGAGCAGCCGTTTCTCCGGGCTGACATCCTTCTTCTCACGCACGAGGAGTATCAGCTTGTCCACGTCAGGACACGTCGCCAGGAGACGTTCTACCAGGACCTGATGAAGTATTGTATTATGAATGCGTACAATGATTTACAATGACGACTAGATAATAATAATAATTCAAAAGACTTAATTCTTATTATGAAGTGCAAAAATATAAATCAGAGTTCAGGGAAAATAGGTTCGGTGTTCCTTAAGGAAGTGTATTAGGTCCTCTCCTGTTCTTGATTTATATAAATAATCTTCCGAATGTGACAGAACATCGGTGTATTCTATTCGCTGACGATATTTCTGTAATAGTGACAACAGATGGTAAATTATCACTTAATGACCACCAAAATAACAAAAATTTCCGCAAAGTAACGCCTGATTACATTAACAATAAACTATAATACAGTAAAACTGGTCTTCGCTAGTCGTCAGCGGTTCATAACGTTTGATAAGCAAGGAAATACATGAGATAGTTACAATACCACGTGGTTTTGTTGGTAATTTTTCAGATACTTATCTGCAAAATTATTAAGCTTAACCCATTTTTTGGACTTGCGACTGGTAAAAAGGGACCATACCCAATATAGTAACGAAGTAACTCTTTTTTTGATCGCAGGAAAACCCTTTTAAGAGCCATAACCGAGGCCGGGGGGCCTCAGCCGTGTGTGGGACTACCAGCGTCCTAAAAAAGGACGCGGCTCTTCTCCAGGGAAAATCCGGAGTGGAGAGTACCCACCAAAAACCTGCAGTATAAGGGATACTGCAGGGTTTTTAGTGGGTATCCCTCCACTGTCTAGGAGGTGACATGGAAGCCGGCTAATCCTTTACGTCCATGACAACCCAGGAACCCTAATAGGAATAGGCCCATACTTTTCCTTTTTATTAAAATATTTTTTTTACCCCTTTTCATTGTAAACTCAATCAAAAAACCTAAAACATGCAAATCAATGCTATCAATCAATGAATACATCACTAATTTGTTTACAAACACATTATTCGCATCACAAAACACTTTCTAGCGGTTACAAAACTGACGCGGGTCAAAGGGCGCCGACCCCGACTTCGCTCTGTGACAATGCGCGTGCGCACGCTAGAACTATTTCAGGTCTTTATTTAAGCTAGTACGATTTGGGTCGAGAAAAAGCTAGGTCAAAGGTATTTGAATCCGGGTTCTCAAGATCTTGGATTCAAATACGGCTCCTAGAAGTGACAGTTACTTTCACAAAATCACGTAAGAAGTTGGCAAGAGCGAATGTATTTTCCATACCTTCTTCGACTGTGAAATGTAACATGGTGTAGGGTCGCTAGCCTCGATTCTTTGAACGTGATTTTACTAAGTTATTAGAGATAGGTTTGCTCTTAACTCAAGACTAAGCCCAGGGAGGTAGACACTGAGTCGACGATGGAGTGAGCTCACCTAGAAGATGACTGTTCACTCTAGCTTTGAAAACTCCTAGGTTGTAATTGCAGGGAAACACCGACGTTGGTAGTGAGTTCCACTCTTTTGCAGTGCGCATCAGGAATGTAGATGAAAAGCGCTCGGTTCGTATCAGTGGAACATCAACACAGTATGGATGGTATCCCGCGTAGCGTTGAAAAAAGCGGGAAATTTTCCCCTTTTTGTTCCGATTCCCTCGTTTTTATACAAGTTTTTTTCGAAAGTTTCAAGAAAAATAAGAATGAAATATTTCATGTTTTTTATTAATAAAACGGAAAAATATGAAAGAAACGGAAAAAAACGATAGGAAAAGTATTGATGTTTTTTTTGTGGAATATTTTCATTATTTAGAATGTTTTTAACACTCACAGCATCATATTCTTATTTTTCAAGGGTGAAATAAGAAACAAAACGTTGCGCACGGGCGGGACTCGAACCAGCATTTTTCTGGCTAACCGGGCCAAATGCTCTTCCAATTGAGCTACTGTTCTATCGGTCCATCCGATCGCATACAAGAGACAGGAATCGACTTCTTCCAGAAAGAGTTGATAAACTGTATACGTTCGATCAAATTTACATTTAATGAAATCTACATTACATTTCTGATTCTTGAGAAAGCGACAATGAGTTTGTAGGTATCTGATTATTGAGCAAGATCGAATTACCTTACAATATGCATCATTGTTTTAATAATTTGTAATAAAACTGTTTTTTTCCAATATTTTTCGAAACAAACGACATTAAAACGGTTTTTTCCAATTTTTTTGGAAAAAAACGACAAGAAACTGTTTTTTTCCCAAGGTTTTATTCTGATATATTTCAATGTAACAAACCAATAAAACGGTACAAAACGAAAAAATGTTTCTTTCACCGAAAAAAAAAAATTGTTTCTTTCGGAATTTTCAACGCTAATCCCGCGGTACCGTGGTTATCTTAGACCTACTTGGTCGTCATCAGACCTATTTACAAGTAACAGAGTGAACAAATAACAAGTGTGTTTGTGGAGACCTCTACCGTTCGCCATCACAAGCGCATGCTTAACGGTGGCAAGCACGACAGCGAGCGCTGATACGGCTCCATAGGCTAGATGGCGCTGTTAGCCTAGTACCGCACATGAACCGCGATATATAAGATTTCGATCCAGAATCATATAGATAGACAAATCAAGATGATGTCTATCGGACCTCGGTCCCTGACCATTACACCCGGTCGGTAGGCAGCGCTTCCCTTTAGCTTCCTAATTGTAAATCAGTTACGCCAAATGCTTAATGCGGTGGTAAACTCACTTTTCCCATAAACCCCGTGGCGCCTGTGATGAGGATAGTCCGTCCAGCGTAGAACTGTGGTATCTGAGGGACTGCGATGTGACTGCAGGACACCATCGTGGCGACTGGAAAAAAAGGATGCAAGTATTGTTAATACAGGTCATTGATTTAGGCAATCTTTTTTAAACACTGTCTATGTATGATTATATGATTATTCTTATCATCATCATATCAGCGGTTCGTCGCCCACTGCTGAGCATAGGGCGCATCCAGTGGCTTCCCGCAACATTCACCAGATCTTGGTTCACCTTCTAGAGGACCTGCCCAACGAGCAATTATTCTTATATTAATACTAGCTGACCCGACGAACTCTGTTCCGCCTGAGAGGCAATAAATAAGCAGACTTTGGATTGTATTCAATTTTTATTTGTTGAGACGGGTTAAAACGTATCCTATGTCCGTTTCCTGGTTCTAAGCTACCTCTCCGCCAATTTTCAGCCAAATCGGTTCATCCGTTCTTGAGTTATAAATAGTGTAACTAACACCACTTTCTTTTATATATTTAGATTTACAAGTTCTATTCATTTAAGCGTAGCTATGTATTTATTATATTAGCTTATGTATTTTCTAACGTAACTATTACTGCATGTCATTTATTTATTTATTTGTCTGGCAGAGATCGCTCATAGCGATAATACATTTTACATCTTTCTATGTAAAACTTGTCTGTTTTTATTTTTTTGGTGTGCCATATATTTCATATTCATTTATTCACTTCATAATATAACATTACAGCAGACAATATATAACATATAGGCAATAGATGGTTATTTAGTTACATTATGACCTCATAGAGACCTTATAGAGTTATAATCTAATGTATTTATTTTCGGTGTACCACAGCCTAAAAAAGGTGATTAAAGCAATGACGTTGCTCATTCAGCTTTTGGAACTTTATGAAACTAAACTTGTAGATTTGGTTTGACGAACACTTTGGTGTAATTGTCAAGAAGTTGACTATTAACCAAGAGGTCGCGGGCTCGATCCCCGCACTGTACATACATTTATGTGCGTGAACATGTCTGTTTGTACTGGTCTGAGTGTTATATGTATATAACACCACTGTTGATTCTGATATCTGTAACACTAGTGCTTAACCTACTTACCACGGAGTCAGATCAAAGTATGTGATGGTGTTGTTTTTGTTTTTAGATTTAATTAACGTAGGTAATAGATGTTAGTTATTGAGTAAGTTGACAAATTAAATTGAAATCTTTGTGATCTAGCTTTAGCCTAAGTTTTTTTTCAGCCAAAGGTTGACTACGAGAAATTGTTCGCTAAATAATATACTGCTAAATACGTATAACAGAGACACATCTTATTGACAGTTTGGAATGCTAAGCTGAACTTTAATTGGTTAATATCTTTTTACCCCACTTTATCCACATTTTGTAAATAAGTAAAATGTTATTTTAGATAATAGGCTAGATGACACCACCAATCGTTGACATACTCTTTATTATCTGTCAAAACGGTCTGCCTCCATAGATTTTGTATGGGAATACAACAACGTGACGTTACAACCGTAACCGTGTTTCAGAAATCGGAGTCAATTGACCGAATATGTATTGAATTTTGTGTGTCTCAAAATTGTTTTTACAGCTTTTTGGAAATATACTAGTTGTATTTACTTCGACAAAACATCGCCCCTATGTTTTTTATAAAATATTTAAGATACGTGTCATCATGCCTATTGCCTGGATCAATTAGGTGTTTTAGTTGGATGCATTTGACTGATGCACCAAATGCAAATCTAAAAATACTTTTATGTTATTGGCCTTACCTATAATATAGTCATCGAACTAACCTCAAACGAGAGATGATCGTCATCAACTTCATTTGTTTACTAAACGTTTAGTGTTTGCGTCTAAAGCAAATTGACTCAAGTACGCAAGCGCACTGAAGTCTTAACGATAATATTTATTTAGCTTTAACTTGAGAGATTCCAATCAGAGATTAGGTAGATATCAACGAAAATCCAGTTAATTAAGATAGGAGAAGAGGATATTAAATACAGCATATTTAATCCAATTGGAAAGGGGACGAAATTTTATTTTTTTCAGTATAATATAAATATAGAATAGAATTAGAGATAGTGTATTATGTTTGTAGTAGTTTAAATCCTCAGCATAGATGCTGAGGATTTAAACTACGGGTATCTTAAGGGAAACCTATAATTAACCTTACTTAGCATAAGTTCTCAACTAACAAATGAAACTGTAATGCCATTGGTTGGTTGGTTCACGCAAATAGTTTAGATTTAGGTTTAGTATTATTTTTGTTTATCCTTTAACTCTTATCCTTGATTTAACTGCAAGTTCTACAGTCGCTACAAATATTTATTTACACAAAAACCTTCAATAAAACATCGCCTGTACTTGTTGGCGTGTTTGCTCTGGTCATCTAAGTATTGACACATTAGCACTGCGAACAAGTAAGTGACATGTTTATGGTGTTAGATTATCGTCACACACACGTGCATACAAGGATATAATAGGTTTTTAGGAGCACATGTCACGTGTTTAACAATCCAAATAATTTCAAACACTTGCTACGACAGACAATCTTTTATTATATGAAAATAAATTGCTGATCGTTAGTCTCGCTAAAACTCGAGAATGGCTTAACCGATTTAGCAAAGTGAGAAAATATGAAAATAATGCTAGAAATATAGTAAAAAACACAATTTTATTAACCTATACAAAAGTGATACGATGCTCACTGGGGCAGCTAGTCTCTATATATAAAATTCTTCTGTCACAATGTTCGTTCCCGTACTCCTCCGAAACAGCTTGACTAATTCTTATGAAATTTTGTGAGCATTATAAATGTATTGCTGTTCGTTAGTCTCGTTAAAACTCGAGAACGGCTCAACCGATTTCACTAATTTTAGTCTCTAAATATTCGTGGAAGTCCAGGGAAGGTTTGAAAGTTCAAAAATCTAAAAAAAATAACGGGCTGAACAACGTCTACGGATCCGCTAGTATCAAATAAATCCAATTTAATCGATGCTGGATTGGTTATGAACAAAAAAATGGAATTGTAACATTTAAATAAAAAAGTCATATCTTTCATTAAAAAAATTTTTAGCTATTAACTTAAATAAGCTGTAACATAATTCCGATACAACTGTTATTAAATTAATAGGTGATTACCATTTTTACCCCTGACGAAAATTATGGGTGTTATGTGTGTTAGAACATTATCTCTCTTTCGAATAAAATACACACATACATACCAACAAAATAGGTGTCAAACTTATAACCCGTGTCTTTTCAGTCGGGGGTTAGCTTAAGATAGATAGTTTATCATTCAGGAAGGATTTCCGTTTATTTACTTTTATTTATGAAGTCTATTTAATAACAATAAATAAATAAATATTTCACAACAATCACACCAATTTTCTAGTCCCAAATTAAGCTACGAGGCTTGTGTTATGGGTACTAGACAACGGATAAACTAATTAAATATATATTTTTTTGTAAATAAATACGTATTAAAACAGTAAACACCCAGACCAGTACACACACACGTGTTCATGCACACTTATGCTTGTACAGTGCGGGGATCGAACCCACGACCTCTTGGTTAATAGTCAACTTCTTGACCATTACACCAAAGTAGTCGTCATAGATGCCCTGTGGTATAGATGACCGGATTTTAATCACATTAGTTTCGCATATGAATTCGATGACTTTTTTTTATATCTATCAAAAGAATCTCTAACTCTTCCTTATTTGATTCACTTGTATGTCACGTAGCGACAGCATAGAATACCAAAATGAATCCAAAGATTTTGGATAATGGATGCCCATTTTTCTGGTGAGTCATCTATCCTAAACGCAATTTATATAGTTCGGCGTCTATCCCCTGTATGGGATAGATGTCACATAATTTTTACTTTTCATAAATTTGTGGACATTCCCAGGAATAAATTTGTTACATAAATAGTTATTTATTATTGAAGTTATAGAGTGATTACGAAAAGTAGGGCTTTTATCCCAGTTTTTTTTTCATATGAATAACCAGACATTTGGCCGCGATCTCACCTGATGGTAAGCGACGATGCGACCGAAGATGGAACATGTCTGGCTATTAACAGCCTATTCACTCTTTTCTTGAAAACATCCAAATCATAATGTTCCGGAAATATTTTAGGCGGCAGCAAATTCCACTCCCTAGCCGTACGCAAGTTTTACCCTAATCATCATCTTAACAACCTTACGATGCCCATTGCTGAGCATACGCCTCCCACATGGATTTCCACCATGGTGTACCGACGATCTAGCGAAGGTCGCGGAAAGCCACTGAATGCGGGTAGCGCAGGGCCGATCGCGGTGGAAATCCTTTAATAGTTACCTGATATATATATATTTGTTTCTGCCGAAACATCGCAGAGGTCCTGGATTCGAATCCTAGGTCGAGTCAAAAAATCTTTCTGAGATTTTCTGTCATGAATTTCTTAGGAACAACCCGGAGTCGGAAAGTTGGCGATGTTTACACCTCCGTGCCTCGGTGCGCACGTTAAGCTGTTGTCCTGCGCCTGATCTCTCTCCGGTCATGTCGGATTGCCGTCTCACCGAACTTTGAGAGTAAAGGAACAGTGAGTGCACCTGTGTATTGCGCTCACACTTGTGCTCCACTGTAATATCTCAGGCGCAGTTGGCTGATCTTGAGTTGTTGAGTTGAGATTGCCCGTGGTCGAAAACGACTAGGTGACAATTATTATTTGCTTTAGTTCCACGTCAATTGAGCATGAATTCAGAGGCTAGTGCTACATCCGCTGTTAGCATTATAAATTATAAGCTTTATTATGTGTCTATTTGCGAATTGTTTGAACAACGTCTTAGATAACCTTCGTGCACAGTGTAGGAAGAGGCAGTAGCTCAACCTAAATAAATATGTCTCTCATTTGATATAGTTGATGTAATCAGGCGTTACTTTACGGAAACCCATGACTAAAGCTGAAAAAGAGAAAATAATCCTCTTTTTCAGCTTTTGTTGTCATTTGTTTCTCCTTTAGTTGTCATTGTATTATGTGTGTGTGTATGTGTGTTTGTAATGTCCATCAATTAATTAATGTAGTTTCTTTATTTTTTAATGTTTATTTTTGATTTTCAGGGTTTCTCACCCATGGTGTAAAAACGGAACCCTATTACCGGGACTTCGCTGTCCATCTGTCTGGGCTGTTTCTATTGAATCGTAAATAGCATGTAAGTACCTAGTTGTTTTTTTGTTGTTATCATAAAACAAGATTTGACACTGATTAGTATTGCAAGGAACACTTTTGTGTGTATGAGTTCTTTTTCACATTATCCTGAACTATGAAATGAAGTATTTGACACCATCAATCGTTTACGTAATTTTTATGAACTGTCAAAACGCCAGTCTCCTATAGATTTTGGATGACGATACTTATACGAACTTGTGACTTCGTCATTCACACTCATTAATCAGTGTACGTTTTGTAAATTTTTCATCAATTAAAAATCAAATATTCATTTAAGAAATGGTCACTCGATCAAGCTATTTAATACATAGTCCTCCTGGCCGATTTCGACCACAGCGGCCACTCTCAACAGAGATCAGCAACTGCGCAGGAGATATTATAGTGCACAAGTGTGAGCGCAATACACAGGTGCACTCACTGTTCCGTTTCCAATTCCATCGTTCATTTCTAAGCTTTCCTACGTGTTACTTTTAAGAAACAGAATGTCGAAATTTATTTTGATTTGGTGTCAAATGCGCAATTACTTAGTTTACTGTCAGCTACGCAAAAATAAAGTTTATTTATTTATTTATTTAACATTTTTATTGCAAATATACATATAGCAGACTAATAATAGTACAGCATATTTGTGTATACACCCAGCAGGGCACAGCAACATAAGGTAGGTAATTAAAATAAAACATTCTTTTAAGTACACAAATGAGTATGAACTACTTCACTTAAATCATAGCTTCTTTTCAGCTTTAACAATGAGATATCTATAATTTATTTATAATACAATATAATTAGTAATTTAGAACCTAGTGAGAAAAAAAAACTAGTAAATTTTCTAGACACAGACTTTACTCTTTTTAGAGTAAATACATAATAAAGTTACATCTACACCCACTATGCAACTATTGTCCGGGCAAGTAAGTGGCAATATCATGATTATTACCCATCCACTCACCCAAACAACAATTACATAATAAGTATTAAATAATTATATTAAACACTTAATCTATTTTATTTATTGTTATAACAAGAAAAATCATCCTCCATAAATTCTTCTATGTTATAATAGCCTTTATTAATGAGTAATTTTTTGAGTTAAATTTTAAATAGATGATTTTTTTCTACACTTTTAAGAGAGACTGGTAATTTATTAAAAATTTGTATACATCGATACATAGGACCATTTCTAAACATTTCAATTAAAGGTATTGGAAGTACGAGGTTCATTTTTCGTCTGGGATTACTAATTACTTTACATTACATTACACTTAATTTAAATAGAGCAATATGGTTTCTTACAAACATAGCTATTTCCAATATATACATACTTGGCAGAGTGAGAACTTCCTCTTTAATGAAAAAGGGTTTGCAACTTGTTCTTGCTTTCAAATTAAAAATTATTCTTATACATTTCTTTTGTGATGTGAATAGTTCTGTAGCATCGCAGCTGTGGCCCCACAAGATGATGCCATAGCGTAGCCACGCGTGAGCGTAGGCATGATACGCGGTTAAAGCTGCTACTTGAGAAGAGTTTGTTTTTAGCACGCTCAGAGCATAAAGGAACTGCGATATTTTAGACTTAGTTTTTTCTACATGTTTTTACCAATTTAAGTGAGTATCTAGCGTAATGCCTAGTAAGTTAACATAGCTTTCCTCTTCGATTTTTAAGGAATCTACTATTGATGTAAGGTCTATATAGGGTTTTTGATAAGGTCTAAATTGAATTATTTTCGTCTTTTTATTATTGATTTCGAGATTATGATTTGATAGCCAAAGTTTTATAGCATTAAAAGTTTCAATTATAATTTCAGAATTGTTAGGGTTTTTATCAGGTATTTTAAACAAGAGGGACATGTCGTCTGCAAAAAGCGTACAAAATGAGTTGCAAATTTTCGGTAGGTCAACCGAAAGTTACCAACTCTCAGAATTGAATCTAGTTGTCTTTTAACTCAGAAGTCACGGGTTCGATTCCCGCACTGTACAAACATTGGGTGCATGAACATGTCTGTTTGTACTGGTCTGGGTGTTATATGTGGGTATTTATTTAAGTTTATTTGTAATAGCACTGTTCATTCTGATATCTGTTACACAAGTGCATAAACTAGCTACTTACCACGGAGTCGGATCAATGTATGTGACGTTGTTGTATATTTATTTATTTATAATAACTATGAGTGCATGTTTGTCGAGTAAAACTACCGACTGTTTCTACATTGCGCGCCAAGTTGTAACATTTGTTTGGAAGCCGTGGTGGAAAATAACCGAATAGTGCTAATATTTATTTTTCAGACGCTTTAGCATCCGTCAGTATATAAGGATTCTACTTATTTTATGCGACAATTGGTTGACTTATTCTAACTAGTGAACCTGGCAGACGCTGTGTGCCTGTTGATGTCGCATTTTTCCATATATTATACATAAAAACTTTCATTCTATCTATTTAAAAAAAATGCATCAAAGTCTGTTGAGTAGTGTTTAAGATCTAAGCAAAAATACTGACAAAAGGACAGACGCGGGACTTTGTTTTATAAAATGTAGTGATTTGTAATGTCAATGGCATGTAATTTTTCTGCAAGAACCATATTTCCCATAAAGGCAATATGAAGTCAAAAAATTAAAGATATATATTTTTTAAACTTATTTTACCTCCTATCCACAATACAGAGAAATTATAAATCAGACATTTGTCTGCCTTGTTGGTGTAGTGGCAATGTTTCTGCCTTACATCCGAGAGTTCCTGGGTTCGAATCCCAGGTCGAGACAAAATTGTTTCTAAGATTTTCTGTCACGAATTTCTCAAAAACAGCTCGGAGTCGGGAAGTTGGCAGTGTTACACCCCCGTGCCTCGGAAAACACGTCAAGCCGTTAGTCCTACGCCTGATCTCTCTCCGGTCATGTTGGATTGCCGTCTCACCGAACTTTGAGAGTGATGGAACAGCGAGTGCACCTGTGTATTGCGCTCACACTTATGCACTATAATATCTCTGCGTATTTGGCTGATCTCTGTTAAGATTGGCCGCCGTGGTCCAATTCGGCCTGGAGGACTATTATACCATGAAAGTTGTTTTACACAAAGTAAAAGACACTCTTTTACTTGTTGAAATAATATGAATTACCGATAGAATTTGTATCTATACATATAATAAGACTGTAAAAGATCGATTTCTGTACATTGAAGATTTTTATGAAAAATTGTTACAGGGGGTCTTAATTACCGTAATAGAAGCCAAAACAACAATTTTTAAAATTTTTGTCTGTCTGTCTGTCTGTCTGTCTGTCTGTCTGTTTGTCCGGGCTAATCTCAGAATCTACTGGACCGATTTTGACGGGACTTTTTTTATTTGACTCAGTTTCACCTGGAGAGTAAACTGGGATATAAATAATCACACCGATGAACTTAGGGGACAGGCAGGAAATTGAATCTCAGAATCTACTAAACCGATTTTAATGGGACTTTTTTTATTTGACTCAACATTACTTGGAAGGTAAAGAAGGATAGAAATAATATTACATATTGATAAATTCTGCCCCCAAAGGGATAAAATAGGGGTTGCGAATTTGTATGAAGCCCGGTCGCAAAAAACTAACATCCACGCGGACGAAGTCGCGGGCGGCCGCTAGTCAAAAATAAATATTTCACTCCTTTTAATAGTTTGTAAGACGAAAACGCGTTCACTATCCCAAAATTAGGCAGTAAACTTCGTCCCATACAAAAGACATCAACGCAATAGAGTTTGCCAAAATTACTATTTTCAATCAAATTAATAACCCCAATATTGTAATTGATACAAATCTTTTATCAGCGTTAGTATTTATTTTGAATATCCACCGAAAAGTTTTGACAGTTAAAAATAAGTAGGTATATCTGTATATCCTTATAAATATATAGGAAGGAGGAATTTTAGGTAAGTTCCTAAAATTCCCCCTTCCTGTTAATTAAATGTTCCTTTAACTGAAGTTTGTCGGGAAGACATTGCTACAAGCGATAAGACCGTCTAAATTCTTTCTTTTTTAGACTTGTCTGTAATTTTGTATTGTATTGTGAAATAAAGTGTTAATCTATCTACCTTTATAAACGATTAGTGGTGTCAATTATCCAGTTGAACGGTATTTTTTTCTTTTCTATTAAATTAAAGAAATTTCTATTGGTAAGGTGTCTGTAAAGCGTAGAAGATTTTAAGTTATAGGTTTGCTTGCATATCTCTTCTAATTATTATGTAAAAATTCGAACACAATGCATATTATTTACATAATAAATAAATGAAAAATTAAATGAATGAAATTTTATTCATTTAGCAATGTACTTCAAAAGTATACAATAGGTACTGTCGGGACTCTACCACTAAGGCTTAAAATAACTACCTTACAACGAAGCCATAGACATGATGATACCACCTATCGTTGAAATACTCTTAATAAGTATATGTATATATCAAAACGATCTGCTTCCTTAGATTTTGTATGGGAATAACGTGACATCTTGTTAGAGTGTCAGAAATCTTAATCAATTGGCTAGACGACACCACCAATCGTTGACATACTTTTTATTATCTGTCAAAACGGTCTGCCTCCATAGATTTTGTATGGTAATAAATGATTGTGACGTCACGGTCATGTGTCAGATCGGAGTCAATTGACCGAATATTTATTGCGTTTTGTGTGTTTAAAAATTGGTTTCTACAGCTTTTTTTAAATATATTGGTATAATATAATATATTGTTTTTTAAACACCATGTTCTTGACAATATTTAAGATAGGTGTCATCATCCCAATTAACTGAATACTTATATATTTAATTTTAATAAAAAAATAGTTTCTTACAGATCTTTTGAAAAAAGTTTTCATTTGTTTGATAACTTCTTGATTTTTGAAACGCCATGGTCTTGAAATTATTAACCAGGTCACTAAAAACCGTGTTTCATAATTGTTGATGACTACGTAAATGATGGTAGCGCCATGTCAACGACGGCAAAAACTGTGTTAAAGCCGAAATAGAGAATTATTTTATAAATTTTTGTATTAAATAAGCAAAATAATTCTCTTTTTAGCACGCTTTTATTAAATCACATAACATACATTCAAACATACACCCCGTATGTTTGAATGTATGTAACGGAATTTTTGAGCCCAATTTTCAGAAATCGGATTAATTTGAAACTTTGCACACGTATTAAGTACCGATGACAATACAATAATTTGATAAGTTTTCCATTATCCTTATTAACTAAAAAATAAAAATAAATAATAGTTTAAAAAACTAAAAAAACACGCTTTTATGCTAACTAAAAAAATTTAAATAATTTCGGAGTACACTATAAAAAGAGAAGTATGATATACGTCATGAAGTGCACCCCACGCTTTTTACTCTACTGTAATATAAATTCCGTGTATGTACTCAGAAATTATTTTCTCTCTAATTATTTCAGCTTTAGTCATGGATTTCCGCAAAGTAACGCCTGATTCCATCAACTATATCCAAACTTCTTCTTCTTTCGTGTCGGCATGACGGGCTAAATTTTACTTGCCCAGAAAGCGGCTACCGTGGCAGCCCTCTGGTTACAGGCTAGTAAGTCCTCACGCGAGCAGGTGGTCGGGCACGCGGGACAGTTCATGAGGTGGACCATGGTTTGCAGGGGTTCTCCACATTCACAGCTGACGTCTGCGCTGCTTAAGTACCCAAACGTAATATCCAAACTGTGTTACCTTTATCTTCGTGTGTCACTTGACATTTTGAAATATATAAATATACTAGCTTTTAACCGCGACTTCGTCCGCATTAGGTAGTTATGCGTTTTATTCCCGTAATACAAATCTTATCGAAATATTTGGTCTTATTTTTGGTAATTTAGGAGTGAAAGCGATCAGATTCCCCAGAAAGTAATTATTCCCATGGGGATGCGTTTCCCGCAGTCAAAAGTAAGTCTTGTCCTTTCTTAAGTCTTAAACTATCTCCTTACCAAATTTCGTTTAAATATGTCCAGTAGTTAAGGCATCAAAGCGATCGGTCCCAATTGAATTTTCCCATGGGAATGCGTCATTTTCCCGCGGTTAAAAGTATCCTATGTCCTTTATAAATTATATTAATTAATAATAATTATAATTAATATAAATTTCATGCAAATTGGTTCAGTAGTTTAAGCGTGATTGAGTAACAGACAGATAGACAGAGTTACTTTCGCATTTATAATATTAGTATGGATTATAGATAGTTATTATTATTATTATTATTGTTATTTATGCAAGCTATGAGAATATTGTAGTGCATTAGAATATTTAAATTTTGATTAAGTACTGTTGCATAATCTTATCTTTTTATACTGTATGGTAGTTGTAATGTTTTTTAATTGCTTTCATTTGTTCTTTAATGGAAATTTAATGGTGTCTCTCTTGGGAAATTGTTTGCTTTCCTTAAATTAATAGACAATATTTTCATTGTCAATGTAATTGTCTAGCTCTCAACTGAATACTAATGGTATGCAAAAGGAGAACCTAGTATTGGCCTACTTATCTATTAGTACAGTGTAATAAGCAAATTTATTGTAAGCTGTTGGTTTTCTTAATAAATAAAATAAAAAAAAAATAAAAAAATAGGATAGGATGGAATCAGGCGTTACTTTGCGGAAATCCATGACTAAAGCTGAAAAAGAGGATTATTTTGCTTTAAATTTCCACTAAACGACGCCAGCGCAGTAACCAAAATACATCCAACTGTAATCACCTGAAAAAGCTAGAACTGGAAGTCGCAGGACTTACAATACCTACAACTCACAACGTGACACAGAAGATGCACCCGGAATCACAACACTGACACCAACAAAACACTCGACGCGTTTCGCCACTACACGTAGCATCCTCAGGAGATGTTTTCGCGTCGCTCGCAGTCTGTCGAAGCGACTTTAGTAAATATATAGTTTTGACGGAAACTACCTTAGTAGGTATCTCAAGGTCTGTGTGTGTATATGTTTTTATGTGTGTGTGTCTGCAGCATTGTAGGTCCCAAACGGATGGACCCATTTCAAAGCGGTTTTTTTTATTCAAAAGGTAATTTGAACAAGGTAGTTCTTATCTATAGCTGGTTGAATTCCGTCAAGCTGTTGAACCTCATCCGCTGTTTTTCTAGCTCATTTAGCGGTTTTTTTAAGTGGAAAGTCATTTATATATTTTTAGAATTAAAGACGATCTCAAAGTCTTAGAACAATGCAATCATAGTAAACAACACATTTGATTGTTGACAGACATGTTTCGACTGCAATTACCTGTTCCCAACTTACCTTAATACGTCCTAAGTAACCTTTTACCTCTAGTGACGTCCATATCCTGAGACAAAACTACCGGCTAGCCAATTTAGGCCCAACAAAAATGATTTGCAGACGTAATATCAAATAGCAAAGGTCCCTTACATGGAAGTTCCAATAGGCAGTTAAGTTCGCGTACGCGCACACCAACCTAATGGCCAGGGCGCCGCTCACTCGAGCCTTGCGCACTGTGAACGCGGTAGCCGAACAACTCAACATATTTTCGTGTTCTCTGATTGAGTTCGCAAGAACGGCATTTTATATTATAAGTTATAATTAAATAGAATAAGTATCGATTAGTTTTACACTTTTGAATTAGGTTAAGTCTACCTGTAACAATAGTGTAAAGAAATAATGTTTTTTTTATTAACCGATTCACTGCGGTGTCTGATTTTGCAAAGTTGTAACTGAGGCGATGAACATTTAATTTCTTTGCCAAAGATGTATTAATGTCGAAAGGATATCATAAAGTTAATGATTATAAAAATGACAAAATATATGGAAATGTTTGAATGTAAACAATTACAATTATTGTAAATCAAATTTGATAAGAGGTGATGACAATAGTGACTGTGTGTTTTGCGCTGCTTCTTCTCAGCACTGGCCCAAATTGTCCCGAAGCGGTGGCAGGGTTAATTTACATGTAGGCAGGGACGTGTAAAAGTGCTCCTTGTAAGTCTATACAAAAATAAATGTAATTTTATTGATTTGAATTGTTAAACAAAAATGACGGGACACACCGGGCGCTCAACGCTATACAAGTCATGTGACTTGAAGAAAAACTCGAGAAAAAAGAAAACAGTAATTTGTAAATTTTTGCATCTTTTAAACTTGCTAACTTTTTGAGATGGCATAAGAATCCAATGGCCAGGAGGATCTTATCAAGTGATAAAATGACATGTCGATGTGATCGTTTCAAGTGGCAATATACTAGTATTTTTGGAACAGGAAATAGGAAAGCACAGAGGTGCTAAACTTTTGAACTTACACCATACTAAGTACAAATAACTAAACTTGCAAAAAGGTTGGGTACCCCTTTTTTAATCATACAATATTCAGAAACGAAGACTAACTTAGTTTACTTGACAAATTAAGATACTTTTGTATTGGGTACTGTGTCTCTAATACTTTTTAACGTATTACTAAATACTTTTTTGAGAATAACACGCCTCTCATGCTCAACGCCTTATGCATAAGAAAGTGATGGCACGATAGAAGTGCCATCCGCCACGAATCGGTTAATAGGTGAGTATCTAAGAGTCTCTAATGCTTCAACAATATTTTTGAACCCGACTTATATTACGTGCGTATTAAGTAACTTTATTTTTTATCATTAACAATGCAAATTTCTTTACAATGTGAAATTAAAATCGCATGTGGCAGTACATTTTACTTTAAGTATGTTTGAGCTACACAGAACAAGTAAAAATTACTCATATGACTTTCAATACATTACAGCTTAATTGGGATACCTAGTTAGGTGTTAAACTAACACAAATCTATGAAAAACTAATGCTCAACTTTAGTAAGAGATTAACAAAGTATAGCTAAGCTAAACTAAGTTAATCTCATCTCATTCCATCAGCTTATATACGTCCCACTGCTGGGCACAGGCCTCATCTCAACTATGAGGTGGTACGAGCCATACTCCACCATATGAGCTCAGTGCGGATTGGTGGAGGGATGCTTGTAAGGTAAGTGACCACCCTTACTGTAGAAGCCGCCTTAGGGCCTCTGACCAGGGTTAGCGACTAATATCTATCGATATTAACCGGGACCAACTGCTTAACGTGCTTTCCGAAACAAGGAGATACGAACTAAGTAAATTTGTGTTGATGTTTTTGATGTGTGATAATTTTGTTTGTGTAATTCACCCAATTCACCAGTTAAAACTGCGAATTGCGCTTAATAAAATCTTATTGCGCGTTTATAAAATAAACCTGACCTAATGTTCGTTGTGTTTATAATTAATTATACATTCAGTTTATAATCATGTAAACAAACTGTTTCATCGCAAAATTATTCAGTTATTACACCGGTATGATTAAAATAATTATTTTTCATTGTTATTGTTTTTGTTAAACGGTTTTAATTATTTTGTGATCTTTTTGTTAATTTATAAACTAATTAGTTGTAGATTTTAACGGTAGATATTTCTTTTTAATAGTGCTAATGTTATCTATTGTATATTAATATCTGCGTAGTCCTCAAGTAATAAATATAAAGCATCTAACCATTTTTTTATTAGTTAGATGTGTTTTATAAAATAAAGAATATAAAAGAAAATGAAAATGTTATTAATTCAAAAACACACATATATTAATACAATATTTTATCTGTTCTTAAACAGTTGTAGTAGTTATAGTAGTACACACAGTAGTTCTGTGTGTGTGTTTATTCGTACCGACGTGGGCGCGCGTGTGTTTATTTGTAAGTTTTGTAATGATATATTAATTTCGTATTGTATGAATGTCCGGCAATGTATTATGTATGATATTATATGAAGGTTCTGTAGGATATTTAATTCAAAGAGTAAACAGACGACAGCTTTGGTTTTGTGGTCTGAGATACAGACTATAGTATAGCCCTCCTGGCCGATTTTGACCACGGCGGCAAATCTCAACAGAGATCAGCCAACTGCGCAGGAGATATAGTGCACAAGTGTAAGCGCAATGCACAGGTGCACTCACTGTTCCATGACTCTCAAAGTTCGGTAAGACGGCAATCCGACATGACCGGAGAGAGTTCAGGCGCAGGACCAACGGCTTAACGTGCGAACCGGGGCACGGGGGGTGTAACACCGACAACTTTCCGACTCCGAGCTGTTTTTGAGAAATTCATGACAGAAAATCTCAGAAACAATTTTGGCTCGACCTGGGATTCGAAACCAGGACCTCTCGGATGTAAGGCAGAAACTTTGCCACTACACCAACAAGGCAGTCTGAGAAACAGACTACACCGGCCGTTGCAGGTTCGAATCTTGCTAGGGCCGAATGTTTGTGTGGTGAGCACGAGCATTTGTTATGTAGGTATTATTTCTATCCGTTATCCTAGCCACCATAGCACAAGCTTACGCTTAGTTTAGTCTAGGTACGAGATAGTTGATGGAATCAGGCGTTACTTTGCGGAAATCCATGACTAAAGCTGAAAAAGACGATTATTTTGCTTTAAATTTCCACTAAACGACGTCAGCGCAGGAACCAAAATACATCCAACTGTAATCACCTGAAAAAAGTAGAACTGTAAGTCGCAGGACTTAAAGGTACAATACAACTCACAACGTGACACAGAAGATGCACCTGGAAACCTGGAATCACAACACTGACACCAACAAAACACTCGACGCGTTTCGCCACTACACGCGACATCCGCAGGAGATGTTGTCGCTTTTGACAGACTACATTTCGAGTTGTAGGTATTGTAAGTCCTGCGACTTCCAGCTCTACCTTTTTCAGGTGATTACAGTTGGATGTATTTTGGTTCCTGCGCTGGCGTCTTTTAGTAGAAATTTAAAGCAAAATAATCATCTTTTTCAGCTTAAGTCTAGGTAATAAGTGCATCGTTAAAAAATGCAAAGTAACTAATAATCTACCTTTAAATACGTTATGTAAAATTGTAACACTATTTAACTATGTACCCAACTAACTGCACAATTACAATAAAATTTGCATTACCTTTCATTATAATGAATGCAATGAACTAGGTAAACAAATCTAGACCTTTAACATAATAATACTACTAGCTTTTACTTGCTACTTGTCCGCATTAATAATACAAATACAAATAATTTATTTCATCAACTTAAAAATAAATACATCACTTTGGTTAGAAGCTCCTTAGGTAGTTTTTTCGGAATGCGTTGTTTTCTCGTAATACCAATTTTATCCAAATAATACGACCACTTTGGTGTAATGGTCAAGAACATGAACATGTCTGTTTGTACTGGTCTGGGTGTTATATGTATTTTTTATTTAAGTTTATTTGTAATGCCTCTGTTGACTCTGATATCTGTAACACAAGTGCTTATGCTACTTACCACGGAGTCAGATCAATGTATGTGATGTTGTCGTTTATTCATTATTTATTTATTCATAACTCAAATCTTTGGTAATTTACATAGGAGTGAAAGCCATCAGATTTCTCGGAAAGATTTTTTTCCTATGGGAATGCGTTGTTTTCCCGCGGTCAAAAAAGTAACTCATGTTCTTTCTTAAGTCTCAAACTGCTTACCGAATTTCATTTAAATCTGTTCAGTAATTAAGGTGTAAAAGCGATCGGCCCTGTTGAATTTTCCCATGGGAATGCGTCGTTTTCCCGCGGTAAAAAGTAGCCTAAGTCCTTTCTGGGGTATCAAAATATCTCCATATTAAATTTAATGCAAATCGGTTCAGTAGTTTAGGCGTGATTGAGTAACAGACAGACAGATAGTTTTCTACGTAACTATTCATAAAACCACAAAAATACATTACACTCCTACAGAATACTGTAATAATATGGTGTTATCGGCTTCGGTACTAAAATCTCTACCAGACAACTTATGGGTAAAATAAAATTACTGACTTGACCACTAAATAAGTCTTATTTATTATAATAAGTTGTCTACAATTTATTTTGTACCTACTAGCCGCCTCGGATGTTATTATTCTCGTATGTACATATAAATATTCCGCTTGAATCACTTTATCTATGAAAAAAATGCATCAAAATCCGTTGAGTAGTTTTGAAAATCTAAGCATACATACAGATATAGAGACAGTCGCGAATTTGCTTTATATTTACTACTATGTAAATAAATTACAATATCCTTAACCCGTAAAGGTTGTCTGAAAGAGATCGCTCTTAGCGATGAGACCGCCTAAATTGTGCATGTTTCTTTGTATGTTGATTTTGTATTATTTTTGTGGTGTGCAATAAAGTGTTCTCTATCTTTCTATCTGTGTAGTGAAGTTGTTCATAATTAATTTTACATATAGATAATTTAAAAAAAATGTGGACTTACCTTTATTTATTACAATACACCAATTCCCTGGACCAATAAACTTTTATGTGATTTAGGTAAAAACTTGTTTTTTTTTTAAATTATTTTTCTAACAGAATTAAATTAAAACCAAATCAATTCTCTAGCAATGCACGTTAATCAAAGAAATCCTTTAAGTTTAGTGCACAAGCAAAAAATTACGTAAATATAATTTATATTTTGGAATATATTTGCAACAACTTCCCGCGTCAAAGACTCCGGTCAAACTAAATAAGCGGTGTACGATTTGGCTGCGCAAGAGTCCGACGTATGACAATGTACATACGACAGCCCATCAAACTACCTACTTTTATTGCAAAAACGCCCTTATTACAATAGGTTAAGATACTGCAGTGTTTCCCTTGACGCACTGCTGCCACAGGTCAAACTATACTTTTTTATTGAAAATTCACCTTTGTTGCAACAGCATAAGATGCTTTAGTGATTTTCTTGATGTGCGGTCGCTCGTATTTATTATGGGTTACTTAAATAAGTGTATGGATTCAGATGTTATGAAGGACTTTTCCTCTGTCACATCTCCTATGGATCAGAGAGCCTAGACCTAAATATAAAGTTTGTACAAAACGTGGACTTAACACCGTAGGGCATTCTCTACTAGTCATACCTTTGGGCTAAGCAGAAATTATTAGTCGGCGGTGCGACAAAATAAATAAAAGAGAAAACACAAAAATAATAATACCAGTAATATGACACATGGGATTAAATATAAAATATACAATGAAAATATCAAATATATTTTATTACAGAAAGGAATAGATTTCTGGATAGATCCAGACGTCGTCGTTACTTCAGACAATAGGCCTGTTTCCACTGTGAAAGAAATATTCAAAAACTGTTTTATTTTCTATAAAATAAAAAACTAACACGGGTTGCACTCCGGGAGTGCCGGCAGAAGTGAAAACTTAACAACCGTCTTACGGTTTTTCGATCAGCATCACGTGACCTGACGCGAGTTTCACAGTTTCTAGTCTACCCATGCTACAAAAGTGCTCAACGCCGCTAAAGAAGTTTTCACTTCAATAATTCATAATTTCAGATCCCCTTTCATTATATTTTTTCTGCAGTTCATAAAATTTGATTTTTAATTGAAATTCAATCGATAACTGAGTCGGCATTGCAAGCGATGACGTCAAAGTGTGTTATTCCCATACAAACTCTATGGGGAAAAGCGTTTTGACAGTTGATTTAAAGTACTTCAACGATTGGTGGTGTCAACTACCCTATTGTTTCTTTAAAGCAAAAGAAATGAAAGCGAAGCGACACATTTTACAAACTTTATTTTAGTTTCACCCGTCCCGTGTCTGTTTGTCTGTAATCAGATCTTGCAAGCAAATTTTTACCCACTTCACAGAAAAAATTAGCTGCAACAATACATATGTAAATAATAGTTTAAAAAAAACTAAAAAAAACACGCTTTTATTGCTAACTAGAAAAGAGAAATTAGTTTCTGAGTACATAGAATTTATATAACAGTAAAGTAAATAGCGTGAAGTGCACTTTATGTCGTTTTCATAGTTATCTTCAAAAATGTTTGTACAGTGCGGGGATCGAACCCGCGACCTATTGGTTATCAGTCAACTTCTTGACCATTACACCAAAGTGGTCGTCACTATCGTCACGTCGTTATGGAACCCCAAAAAAATATCACAATCGAAATGATTCACTTTTGGACAAACCCCTTAAGAAGGCTTAAGCACTAACGCAGTAATTTACCACAAAACGTTGAAAAGACCCACTTAGCATAACAAAATAATTTATTTATCTCTAAGGTTGCGATGAAATTCGTGGCGCTCACTGCTGTGCGCAGGTGCTGGATTCGAAAGAGTTGTTGGTACTCCACTATCGATATATTTTGAATCGATATCTACCTACTGCTTATTGACATTTTGACTTCTTTCGATATACTATCTCTCTCTTAGCGATCTCTTAAAACTCAAAACGTTTATTTTAATGTATTTATTTAAAGCTTTATTACACAAGAAATGTACAAAGGTAGGATTTAATGCTAAAATTATTGCTGCCAGTCAACCTCAAGGTCATGCAAAAAGAAGGCCATGGGTGGGTGCAGTGAAAATTAAATGAGAAAGGTAAATTGTGATTAATAACGCAAAAATAAATAAACATAATATATGGATATAATATCAATAAATAAATATTAAAAATTATATTATAATATACAAAAAATAAATACCAATCAATTAATTAATTTATATATTTATTTTAATTAATATTTTTAATTTTGGTATAGTCAGTACACATAAAAATAGATAAATTTTAGATATAAGGCGACGTATTTAAAGCCAGTACGACCAAAATTTGCAAATAGTACAGCGTACAACTGGTAGAGAATGCCCTACGGCGTCAAGTCAACCATTTGAACAAAGTATTGTTGTGCAACAAAGCTTAAATAAATAAATACAAATGTTAAAACGAAGATATTACAGTACAAAGCTATATTCTATTTTGTTTCAGAACATAATTATACTTAGCTACAATTAACATAGATACCTGTTAAGGATAAAATTGAACTTTTTGCAAACATAACGTATAATATTTTTCTTTATGTTAATTAATATTGTACACAAAGAGAGAGAAAAACAGCAGATGAGGTAATAGTAAACATTGTAATTAGGAACTTTATGTTAAATAATAAGAAAAATACTCTTGGAGCGTATAACAATTGTTATTGAGTAAACAGATGTCTTACGCTAAAACATAGGACCCTGAAGTTGGCGTAGATTTTCAGGTAGAGCATTGAATATTTTTATGGCCATTGCGTATGTGCTATTCTTAAATAAAGTTAGCCTTCCGGAATGAAGTTGAAGCATATTAGTTTGCCGGTAGGGGTTGGCTGCAAAGTGAGTCGGCCGAGTCCGAGGAATTACGGTTAATGCCTGACGGTGAACCCGCCACGTCCCCGACTCACATGGCACCGGAAGGCACCGTCAGGTGGCGCGCAATGGGCGCCTTCTCTCTCTGCGGCCCGCCGAATGCGTAACAGCATTTCTCTGACGATTAAAAAACTAATAGTTGGCCGTTGGCGTAACATGCTCGAGCCGAAAAAGTCTGGATTTTCTGAAATAAATCTACACATTTGCTTGATGAACGAAATATTAAAAGGCAGCAGCTTAGGTTAGTAAAAAGAAGTCTACAGAAATCTCTTAAAACAACTGGGCATAAAGCGCAGATACACTTTTTTTGGATTTTGAATGCAATATTGATATCCGTAGAATTAAACCGTACTGAAGGATAGAGGTCACATATTCGTGATAGGCTTGTATCGCAATTTGAAATTATACTGACTCTTTTAGTCGAAGGACTAGTCTAGAGTTATACCTAAAAATTTGATTGTTTGTACTGTTTGAATGGGATGTCCTTCATACTCTATACAGAAGTCTATTTGGAGATTAAGGTGTATGGAACTGTGTCATTTTTGTCTTGTCTACAGCGTTACTGGTAACTCGACGTATTCCTTAAAAAGAGTTATAGTACAGGTGATTTCCTACAAAAAAGGTCCCATCAACGAAGGGTAGGGTAGGGCTGGAAAAAATACAAAATATTGCACTTTAAGCCCCTTTAACAAGAAATTTCGCAATCTTAAAAGCACGATATCATAAAAATCAATTGCTTCTAACTCCTAGTTAATGGAACCTCTTTTGTTGCTGATTGCCTCTTCTTTGTCTCTTTTTAAGGAATACGTCCAGTTACCAGTTAACCCTGTATATTAATTTTTAAGATATTTTCATTTAGCCAGATAGTTGCTGCTATAATAATTGAATTCAAGTAAATTCAATTCCTGTTCTAAATAAACTTTATATTTAGCTTTGATAACACTGGGGAATAATATTATATCATTGACATTATATCATTAAACTTATGCATTGTAAGTACTTTTTTTAGAAAAAAATTATGACGATATTAAATTTATCGACAGTTTACAGCTACAACACTATTTTAGACATTGCGGTGAAATTCACGCAACTCGGTAAAGATGACGCAGGCGCAGGACCCTTCCGTCCTTACGGGTATGACGAGGTGGGTTTTTCCTGTAATGCATTTACGTATGGGATTAGTTCTAAAATTGGAACTAAAGGGACAACGGCTGAAAGCGCTTCCGATTGATTTTATGGCGATACGTGTTTGACGTAGATAAAGTACATACCTACAAAAGACGACCACTTCGGTGTAATGGGCAAGAATTTGACTACTAAACAAGAGCTCGCGGGTTCGATCCCCGCACTGTACAAACATTTTTGTGCGTGAACATGTCTGTTTGTACTGCTTTGTAATACCACTGTTGATTCTGATATGTGTAACATTTACTGCTTTAGCTACTAACCACGGAGTCAGATCAAATGATGTTGTATTAAAAAAAACAAGTAAAGAAACACACAGGACCTGTGTAGATAACGCTGCATCATCCGACTTTTTTTAGGTTAACTTACCTAGGTAGGTAACTTAAAAGATTCCTGATTCCTTACATTCCTAGTTTCAAAAAAATATGTAGTTGGTAGGTACCTACCTAACCATATACCTACAGACATTTGGTGTGCCAACAGAAATCGATATTAGAAGTGTGAACTCTGTAAAAGTCCCTAAATTAATAAAGAAAAAAACCCATGAACTAAAAATAAGACACGAGAGCGATTTCGGTATATTAAAGCCTCCAGCATGCATTTTGTTGCAATAAGTTTTACTTTTTCACAATTAATTCATCACAGTTGGGTAACTGAAAGACATTTTGATGAATTCACATTATACAGATTATGATGGTTTCACACTGAAATTAATAAAAAATAATTCAAGAGAGTACTTCGCATACCATGATTTCGTCCTCTCGGGAAAATTCCAATATTGACAACTGAAAGTTATCCTCCCCTAATAGAAAGTTGTTCTTCTTGTCCTAATCACCGACAATAACTGAGGTATTTTGTAAAATACTTGTTCGTAGATTTGAGGTAATTGTTTTAAAAAATAGGAGACGGTGTTCATTGTGGGATTACGTCATAAGCACCACTATTATTTTTACTCGTCAACGGCAATCCCGAAATCACGATGATGGGTGTGACAGCATTGTGTTACTTTATTTTATGATTAAGTAGGAATATTAGGAATTTTCTCCACGAGAACCTGACATTTTTACTGATAGATTCTTTTAGACCACAGAAGTCTAAATGGCAAAAATAATGATTTAAAAGACCGAAAAAACTTACCTGAAATCTTTTTCGAATTAAAATTTCACCCACCGCAACCCGAAAAGGAACCGGAAATGAGTCTTTACCTATCTTTATTATCAGGCGGAAGTCTTCGCGAGCCGACTTAAAGGCTTTCGTTTCTGGGTCCCTACTCCAAAACTACTTACTTCATATCCTTGGTCACACAATATCTTCATCCTTGTTATTGAGATATTAGTGTATGATCACGGGGTATTAACTGAAGATTTTGCGGGTATGTCATAATTGGAGACAGAGTATCCGTCTACCCTTTATCCATTGTCCCAGAGATTGCATTCACGACTCACGAAGCCAAAAATTGAAAAAAAACCCTTGACTTAAGTTAGGAAAGCAGGTGAGCTTTAATGGCTGGGCGGATTTAAACCAGCCATAGCTAAGAACCACCTTGATTAAATTATCTTTCAGATTTTAAAAACGCGCACTGTATCTATCGCCTGTCCATTCGGTAGCTATGCGATGCCACAAATAGTCACCCACAAGAAACATACACGAAACACACCGAAAAGTGAAACTTATAACACCCCTCTTTTTGTAAGGGGTTAAAAAATAACGTTGGTCCTGCGCCTGATCTCTCTTCGGTCATGTCGGATCGCCGTCTCACCGAACTTTGAGAGTGATGGAACAGCGAGTGCACCTGTGTATTGCGCTCACACTTGTGCACTATAATATCTCCTGCGCAGTTGGCTGATCTCAGTTGAGATTGGCCGCCGTGATCGAAATCGGCCAGGAGGAGGACTATTAAAAAATAAGTGGGATGGCCATATTCGAAACTTTAAACCAAGGTCTTCAGGATAGCACCTCTGAACGATTCCAAACCAATTTACCATCCCTATGCAATTAAACTTATTTTTAAACACAATTTATTTATCTCCAATCGTTAATGGCGTGTCATTAAAATCATCAAAAGTGTGTCTTTACTTATTTTAAGCAGCCTTCCGTTCCTGACCTTTGGCTCTTTTGGGTAATAAAGATTACCGAAAATGTAGTTACTGTAGACGTAATTAGCAAAAAGTCGGTTAAATATTAAAAAGCTGGTTGTTAAAACGGTCATCGCTCTCGGCTATGTCGCGGGCTGAGTGTAAAATCGGGTTTTAGGATAAACGGCGCAGTTTTGTGATGTTCTTATGCTATCGTAACTACATTTTGGGTAGATTTAATAGCTAAATGTAGAAAGAAATGCTTTGGCGAAGTTAAAAAAATGCGACAAAAATGATATAGTCAGTAAAGAGGACCACTCAGACACCTTTCAACGCAAGATTAAGGCGCCTCACTAAAAACCAGTCCGCCGCTCGCGCCCCTCCTTGTCTGGGTTCTAGCTCAGACGCCGCGCACGACACACGTACACTTACCATTGCTCTGTAAAATTTATATTGCAAAAGCATTATACGTTCATCAAGCAAGTCGGCGTTTCTTATTTCAACATCCCTGGAACGACGCTTAGAAGATCTCCGCCCACACCTTTATTACATGCAAATACTAATCAACACTAGATGGCGCTGATCTTCCTTAAACGGCAGTCTATTTTGGATTTTTCGGAGAATGACTATCCGGCATTATTGTAAATTTTGTTAATAGGCTTGTTTCCACTATGAAAGAAATATTCAAAAACTGATTTTCTCTAAAATAATTCATAATTTCAGATGCCTTTACACTAATATTTTTCTGCAGTTCGTATTATTTGATTTTTAATTGAAATTCAAATGATAATTAGTCACTCAGTCGGCATTGCACGCGATGACGTCAAAGTGTGTTATTCCCATACAAACTCTATGAAAAAAAGCGTTTTGACAGTTGATAAAAAGTATGTCAACGATTGGTGGTGTCAACTACCGTATTCACCTCGAAGTGTGAGCAGCGTCTTGGGTGAGCTAATTCCTCCAGAGAACACTCTAACTTCGTTGTGAAGCTTCATGTCAGCTTTGCACCTGCCTCTGCGTCCTCGGAACTGTGTGCGGGACTAAGCTAGACTGGCTACTTTTTGCGTTTATGTTCAAAATACGTCATCCAACCACACCACCTCTTTACACTGGTGACCAACAGTGGGCCTGATCACCACCAGCCACGCTACGTCACCAACTTCGGCCACGTCACTATCTACTATTCATCGAAGAGAACCCTAAACAAAGAAAACTTCAGGAAGACGTTACTCAACCAAATTTGTAGTTAGAGCAGCATCTGAGTGCGCTAATTCCACACCAGAACACTTTAGCTTCTGTTGGTAGTAATACGAATCCGCTTTGCGCCCGCCTCTGCGTCTGGTTAAGAGGGACTGAGCGGACTGGCACACAAGACACTGCGTTTTAACAGAGAGCTTTGTTGCCCAGAAGAAGTATGCTCTTTGAACAGCTGCCAGCACCGGAACCGAAGAACAACAACTAAGCATGATCTTCGGTCAGCTGCATCTTTAGATCCGCGGAAAGATTCTGAAAGCGTCTGTGATGACTTACAATGAGTAACTGCCCGCTGCAAGAGGCGTAGAAGAATTATTTATTAATTACAAGGGAGCAGTTCTCGAGCAGGGGGAGGAGACAGATGAACATCCTGTCGAGTATTCAAGTCGACTGATTACTACAGCAGAAATAGATAACATGAGGTTGAAAGATAAAGATCATGTATCACTGAATAGACCGGTGCATCCTTTCCGGAGAGACCCTGAAAGAATCAGATCTCCTCGTCGGGTCGACTTCAGGATCTGAGGGGGAGAATGTAACAAGACCGTTTTTAAAACTACCAATGCCACTTATCGGGTAGCGTCGGAACTATTGTTAGTATAGGTAATCTTTACAACCATGTACAAAACAACTGATTAAAACGTCATTTAGTTAGGGATATTGCCACTACTCAACACTAGATGGCGCTGATCTCCCTTAAACGGCAGTCTATTTTGGATTTTTCGGAGAATAACTATCCGGCATTATTGTAAATTTTGTTAATTCACCTCGAAGTGTGAGCAGCGTCTTGGGTGAGCTATTTCCACCAGAGAACACTCTAACTTCGTTGTGAAGCCACACGTCAGCTTTGCGCTTGCCACTGCGTCCTCGGAACTGTGTGCGGGACTAAGTTAGACTGGCTAATTTTTGCGTCTATGTAAAAGTACGAGTCCGTACAATAAAATTACGTCATTGTACGTTTTTTGGAGTTTTCTTCAATTCTGCCCCGACCGGTGACTGCAGCTACGTGGTCAACCCGTACCTACACAAAAAACCCCAGAGAGGATAACATCCCCTCTTTACAGTACTACATTCTAAGTGAAAGCCGAGCGGTATTATCATCATCAGTTTATTTATTTACCACATACAGATATACAAATGGATAAAAACGCACAATATATTAGAAGATATCCGTAGGGTACATGACACTCATGTTTATTGGTAGTGGGCACTTCGTGAAATTTGACTTTATAGAAATATCCCAGTTTCTGTGGCATAAAAAAATCGAAACATCCGTTTACGTTTTTTTTTTCATTCAAATAAAATTAATTTAATTATAGAAATGACAAAATTGGCCAAACAGTCAGCTAAACAATCATGTATTTTTTTTTTCAGGAAAGCTTTCTTGTCCAATAAACACAAACGGATGTGTTCAGATGTTTTTTCAAGCATGAACAAGCCAAATAAAATGTCACATATTGATTCTGTCAGACTGTTATCTAAAATAAAACCGTACTTACATTTTTTTTGTAATATTCCTTGTCAAATTTATGTTACATTTTGATAGTGTCGAAGTTTATTTCCAAAATGTAATGAGTCAGCAAAATTTTCCATAAAAAAAACAATAATTACCAAGTATTCATCAAATAAATAATTGATATAAATAACAACTTAAAATAACATCAGAGTCAGACAAAATGCTATTTTCACCGGGTTTCATCGGATACTTATTTATTATAACCTTTATTAATTGTAAATGTGCGTCAATAAATATTGTGCGTGACCTTATCTGAGCACAGTTAGCCGTTGTCCAACGTGAAAGACAACTGCGACAAGTGCGATAACATGCAATGTGAGCGTGAGCACCTTTAATCATTTGCACATCGCGCTCAATCCCGCTTGCTAGTTGCTCCGCGTGAGTCGAAGTGCATGCAAACAATTTTCGTTAGAAAGTAGAGATGGGCCGAGTACTCCGTACTCGCCGTACTCAATGGTTTTTTTATACTCGTACTCGGCCGAATAACTCGGTTCAAGTGACGAGTACTCGGTTATGTAAATTTAATAAACAGCATGTCTGGAATAAGTTTGCTAGTGGTCAACTGGAAGAATTAAAGTATGTACCTAAATGACCACATTCTTAGGTCAATGAACAAGCCCCCAATCTGGCGTTTGTCAATTCCTATTGGTTATAATTATAGGACAGCCAGGCCGCTGCGAATCGTCTAACTGTATGTAGTTCAAGATATATCATAAAATGAAATAAATATTTATGTTGATTATGTAGTGAAGTCATGATTTATTAATTCAAAATTACAGTGAGTAGGTATTGCTGGCAGCGCGTTGCGGTCATGTTTGATCTTGTTTTAGGACCTCAAGTTTAACAGAGTAACTCGACCGAGTACTCGGTACTCGACAAGCTTTAAACCGTGTGATACTCGGAACTCGGTACTCGGTAAAACCACTACCTACTCGGCCCATCTCTATTAGAAAGCGTTCACGCGGCGCTGAACGCCGTCGTACGTTTTTGATTGGGTGCTACGTGACAAAACGCGATTGTTATTGACACAAGTATCGGTAGCGTCGCATCGCGTCGCAATTGTCGCGTTGCGTCACTCACAAGGTGTAAAATAAACTTACCGAAGCCGAATACCACATATTCTACCAATTGTTACAATAATTTTTTCCTTTACACCATACCGGTGTAAAGGAAAAAAAATAGTTATTATTATTAGTTAACGGTTACTGAGGTATTGATGGTTAGTTTAAAAAAAAAATTATGATTTTTACAGAAATGTCTGCTATAATTTAACCTTTTTCGAAAGGAACATGTTACAAATTTTTACTAGTTTTTTCAAACTTTCAAGGTTTCAAAAAAACCTCTAAATGGCACACTCCGCAATGAACAGCGCACACTCGAACCGAACCGCGTCGCGGCGGCGTATAGCAACACACCCCGCGGTCACTTCCCCCGTACATTGCGGGTTATAATTAAATTGTTTTTTTTTTGATGTTGTTTGTTTTTCGATGATGGTTAGATGTACTGAACGCGCGGTTGACGGCTTCGTTAAGGTTTTTTTTACACCCTGTATAAGTTCCGTTCTTTTCTTAACTTATTCCTTGAATAAAGTAAATCTATTGTTCTAAATGTATATTTTTAACTTATTGGAATAAGGACTTTTTTAAGCTGTTAAGGTAAAAACGGAATCAAATAAAAATTATGAAATTTTTATTTAAAAAAAACTAGTTTTGTTGGACGACATTTTTCAACACGTTGATGGAAATTGATTAAAAAGTCAACTTTCACGAACTACCGCAACACACACACTCGGAAATACAACAACTATACAAATATAATGTCATACACGAAAAATTATATTATATCTAACATTATATTTATGCTAAAATTTGGTGTTCTTCATTTCATTAATATTAAATCTTACATAGCTATGTATAAGATTTTATATACAATTTATACTGTGTAAAATATTTAATATATTAAATTTACGATAGATTCTAGGGAATTTAGTAATGCCTCTAACGTTAAATAGTTTCTTAACACTTTAGAAAGGTATAGTTGGGCTAAAAATATTGTAATATTTATCCAAAAGTAATTATCGGTATAAGAGAATAGTTCATTCAATAACAGGTATAAAACTTATTATTTGCTAAGACAAGCTTGTGATAGAAGTTTATACTCAAAGTATAATAATTTCTACAAAGATTCAAAGTATTCATCAACCAATATGAAGTGAAGGGTGAGAAAAGACCTCTAATGTTAGAAACAATAAAAAGACAAATACATCAGAAACTAAAGAAAAAAATCTTCGCCATAACACAGTTATGAAGCGAGAGTTCAAACGATGTCTTGATTTGTATAATGACAGGATTTTTGAGAACCACTCAATTGCTTTTAGACGATAGATAAAACACATTGAAAAACTTTATTTTGAGTCATTTTCGGACTTTGACTGACAAATTTTTCGAAAATCAGAGTCAACCAGTTTTCGGTAGACACTTAAAATATTGAGCTTTTGCAATTTTTATCACTTATTTGAACCATCAAGTTGAGATTAGCCAAAAAACAAATTCTAAATACAAGATAATTTGAAATATATATTATAACTGGGCATAGCCACGTAACACTAACTAACACCACGTAGCTTGAAAAGGGTGATAAACGTTTTGTTTTTTTTTTTTCACCTAGTACTTATTTATAATCACGATTTTGTTTGTTGTATTGGCAATTCTCAATTATATTTTAGTTTCGACATTACATAGACTATCCGTTTTGTAATCGTCAAAGGATCATTATTTGTACCGTTCACTTATCTAATAATAATATAGCATTAAATTCCTTTAATTTACTTCTCACAATAAAAATTATAAATATCAAAACAAGATGTAGCTATATATTTTTAACACACATTATTTACATTGATACATTTTATTTATTTAAATGCTGACTAATCATTTTAACACTATCATTTAAATAACAACATAAATAAAATGAAAACGTTTTTTTACATCTACACACTAAATATAAGTAAATTTTATTACAATTTATTCTACAATATACAAGTCAATCTTAACTAAAAAAAAATTGTGCGAAAACTTTATAGAATGTCTCCTAAAATTGCATTAAAACATTTATTTTTTTCTAAAAACAAATAACTACATAATTCGGTCAATTCCAAATAAGCGCAAAGAATTTAAAATAAATCAACAGGGTTTGAATTGTTTTAAAGTCATTGACACTAGATAAAAAATGTATTATAATTGTCAAGTCATTAAATAAAATGACTGATTTCCTCTGTGTAACTGCAACATTGTTTTTGTTCCACTCCACTTGAATAATTATAAATTTTGCAAAAGAAAAAATCTAAGACTTAGGCAGTCAGCAACCATTTAAATTAAGTCATTGTTATAAGTACGAATTATTTATTTTATCTTAAACCTACAAATGGATCTTCGAACTAATCAATTGATGTTTTAATAATTTTATTTTTTGTTTTTATTCTTATTAATTTTTCAGGTATAGTGCATGCCAAAAATAAAATAAAAGGACTTTACAATTGTCAACTATTAATAAACTTACGTTTACTGTAATATGTTAAATCATGTCAAGGCCAATTATCCCAGTGCTTCTTTTCAAAAAATATTTTGGTAAATATTAAAAATAGATACAAAAAATATAAAATGATTTTATATTGAGGTTCTGTAGGTATAGATTTGTTAGTGTTTGTTTCATTATGTATGTCGTGTAGACATATTTAAGTTGAATCGTACCTCATTATGATAAATATTTTAATCTAAACAGCAAATGATGGCCGACTGTACAACTAGTTACATTGCTGACATTTCAAAATAAACATAAGGCCGAGCGCACACTTGTGGCATTTTGTTGCAGCCGCTTGTGACTGTCAGCGATGTGACCGCCGTGATTTATCAAAAAAGCCATATTCTCTTTTTTTTGTGGACAAGACCAAAAATTTTTTATACTAGAAACTCCAGTATTGCCAATTCCCATTATAGCAATATGCAAGTTATACATATGGTCGCGACCAGAAAATGTTTACCAATTTTGCAGTAAGATTCTATACTTCACACTTTTCAAATACTCGTAAATTCCAAAAGGCTATAAGTTACTTGTTACATTTAAAAAGTCATGACTATAACATACCTATGTACTAGATGTGATGTGACTCAACAAGAATATAAAAAGGTTTTTGTACACTTTTTCATTAATAACATCAATTCTTTACCTGTTAATTAAATGTTCCTTTCAGCAAAGGTTGTCTGGAAGAGATCGCTACAAGCGATAAGACCACCTAAATTGTACATCTTTCTTTGTTAAACTTGTTTGTAATTTTAGTTTTGTGTTGTACAATATAGTGTTAATCTATCTATCTTTATTTGGTTATGTAGACTGTCAGTCAAACAAATTAAGTATTAAATAGACATTTAGGACTTATGACTTAAATGTGTATGGTGGTAAACACTGTCTGATCGTGAATGTACAAACATTACAACTTTTGCACCGAATCGTTTATTCGAAATGCCAGCACTTCCTAGCTTAACTAGAGAACTTAGCTATAAATGGGGCAAGCAAGCCTGTTCGAACAGGCACAACACTTTATGGATCAGCTCATACTGCTCAGAGTTCTGCACCATCCCACCGCGATTCAACCTCATATTGCATACGATGCCCAACACATCAACTTTTTGTTCGTTCGTCAACTGTTTGATGCCATTCAGAATCGCTATCAAACACCCCGTCCTGCCAATACCAGCAGAACAATGTATTATGGTCGGTGGAGACTTCTGTTCAACGGAAAAATCCAATGGTGTATCAACACTTACCTTTACCTCACAGGGAACGTTCTGAGCATCCAACGGAGGGAACACAAACTTTGAACTCGCTTTGGGACTATCGTTACACTTACACAGCTCATCATTTTCATCGTTATCTTGATCGAAATCGTATAATGAGTCTTTTAACACGTCAAGACTTAAGTTTAACAGCGCATTAACGTCTTTAGGACACTTATGGTCCGCCCAATTGTGGAACCAGTAATGGTAAGCCGTTACACTTGCATCACTATCACTGTCACTTATCACTTTATACCGAACGTCTAACTTTCGTATGGTGTATCCAGTTTTTTTTATCATACCACAGTTTTTGATCACAAAGCAGTTTTTTGGTGTGACATCTTCAAAGAATGCATTTTCATTGCACTCCGGACTGTCAAATGTGATTTCCTCATTCAAATCCAGAGGGAAGTATTTCTCACACTTCTGTCGATTGTTCTCGATGAAGTTTGTGAGCATGACGATCTTCTGGACCGGCGAGGGGGTTGCAGGGGCAGGGGCGGGGTGCTGGGAGCAGTTCTGGTGCACCATCAGCCAGAAGTCGTAGATCGTGTTCTGGAGAGGACCCTGAGTCGCTATGTAGCTGTTCTTGGAGTACTCGTGGCCCTGGAAATGTTTGTTTAGTCGCTTAGTAGCATTATACAACTTGTTTGAATTAATACAATTTATCAA
This sequence comes from Pyrausta despicata, assembly GCA_963921415.1. Taxonomy (NCBI): domain Eukaryota; kingdom Metazoa; phylum Arthropoda; class Insecta; order Lepidoptera; family Crambidae; genus Pyrausta; species Pyrausta despicata. The sequence continues at coordinate 8,594,499 of OY992873.1, read as the reverse complement.
TTTCCACATAAAAATTACAATATCCTGGAATGAGCCAGGACATCAGCTGGTAAGCATCAACGGCTGGATAGATTTTGATCAACCTTGGCTAAGAAACAAAGTGAATAAATTAATTTTCGAATAAAAAAACCGCTTTGAAATCGGTTCATCCTTTCGGGAGCTACGATGCCACAGACATACACACACAAAAACCAAAAACATCTAAACACAAACAGACACAGGGGTCAAACTTATAATACTACTTTTTTTTCAAGTAAGGGTGTTAAAAAAAATTATATCTAAGAAATACAATTTAAAAACACTGGGAATCAACTATGAGACAAGAAATTGTATAGTTTTTTTTTTTGACATCCACTTCAAATATAACAAGAATTAAACCATTATGTTGTTCAACTCACCTTAATAAAATTGGCGTTGATATACCCCTCACTGGACCCTGGATCCCCTCTCAATATGAACCTCGAATGTTCATTCGGCAGTATCGTCTTATACCTATTCTTCAGATGTGACCCCGACACTAATGGCTTCTCCTGAAAATTCGTGGGCATATCCCAAAACTCCTGATGTAGATTCCTCAACAACATCTTCTGGTACTCTGAACACGGTTGCGCCGGCAAATCTGGTATCACCGTCTGGGGATTTTCTTTCGGTTCCTCTACACGACCGTTACAACAGACGGTGCCTTCCGAGGATGTGTGGCATCTCACTTTGGAATAGCCGTTTTGGAAGACGTCATTCAAATCTCTGAGTTGCTTTCTCGATAGAACACTTGAAGCGTTTTGCAAATGCTGCATATTAGCTAAGTAGAGTCGAAAGTCTTCCGAAGTGCTTTGAGGACTGAGTGGTTTCGTCGTTATGTTTCTGGTGAAACCCGCTTGGAAATTCGGGTCCTCTTGTCGTCCGAATGCATAGATGATCTCATTTTCTTGATCGCCACAAACGTACGTCAAATTTTGGGGATAGTCTTGCTCGGTGTACGACGAAGACCAGAGATTATCGTGTGACCCAAATCCCGCGCACTTCTCCGAAGAGCGCAATCTAGTTCGATTTTTATAAGATTTGGGTAATAAGTTTTCTGTGCTTAATGATTTCCTGTGCTTATCTCTATGTGGCAGCTCTTTCAATGTACTTTCTAGTACAGTTTCATCAATTTCCAAGTCTCTGGGCTCCTGCGGTTGGATATTGAGTGTTAAAGAAGTATTGGAGCTGCGTCTTTCTAAAATACCTTTCTTAGGTTCCGTAGGAGGATTGTCAATACTGTGATTGCTATTATACCTACTCAAATTGCAGGTGGAACCGTTCAGGTTGTAATTGGAAATGCTTAAGCCTCTATTCACTGATAGTTGAGGGTTGGAATTGTTGATGTTCAAAGTAAGAGACGTATTTGAACTCCTACGTTCGAGCAATCCTTTTTTCTGTCCAGTTTTCGCGTCTTTATTTAAAGACGAGTTACTGGAATGACGACTCAGATTCGAAGAGTGTATGTTCAAAGTCAGGCTGTTGTTAGAACCGCGTCTTTGCAGAAGACAGTTTTTGGAAACTTCTCCTGATACGTTGGTGTTTGAAGAGCAAATCACTCGCGTAGTCGGGGTTAAATGTTCGTTGTTCATCGAGGCGTTGGAATCTCGTCTTTCCAAAGATAGTTTCTTGGAGCGATTGTCAGTGTTGAGACTAAAGTTTGATATGCTGGTTCTGACCGAAGCTAAATTATGGCACGAAGCACCGGCACTGCTTAGAGAGCAGTTCGAAGATTGGAGACTGTGTGTGCTTAGCATCAAGCTCTGATTCGAATTGCGTCTATGCAGCTTCTTTCCGAACTTTTCTTCTTCGGCACATGGCTCGAAATCATCCGAAGGTACACCCTCTGGCAGAGTTTTTAAATTCGTACTGGACACGCTTAGGTTCTGTTTGTAACTCAACAAATTGGATCCCAAACTTTGGCCGGAGTCCATGTGATATCTGTTGTCAGCCCCGAGGATATTAATCTCTGGAGCGCGTTCCGAGTCTGATGCGTTTTCTTCAAAGGAACCCATGGTTCTAGACCCCATCCGTGAAGGTCCTGGCTGGTAGAGCATAAGCGTAGCATGGTTCTCTCTGAGAAATATGCCGCTGTCCTGCCCTTTCATATACAGCCTTCTCTGTTCAGCAGAGGAATTATACCCCACTTTGCCTCCCGAAAAGTCGGCTTTTACATTTTTCTGTGCTAAAATTCTTTTAAGTTGCCTTTTAGGCGTGTTAGGAACTGATACGGAATTCTGAGGAACTTCAAGAGTTTTCTTTTGTGGTAGCGATAGGTTGACCGTTTCGGAGGAATCTAGAGAGGTAGCTTTGACTTTCAAAGTTGGCGTTTTCACTTTCTTCTCTTCAGCGTTAGTGTACAACTTCTCGAATTCAAGCAATTCCTTTTCCAAATCGCTGTCGCGTTTCGTCAAATCGATCGTAAGGTTACGCAAGTTCTTGCCTTTTCGTTTATTCATTTGAGCTTCTGCTGGAATCGTTGCTCCTTCTTCGGAAGTAACGGTGATTTCAAATTCTTTGGGTGAGAATCTGGGCATGTCTATAAACGATTGCGTATCGGAGCTGTGCCTTAGAGTCTTCTTTTGTTTTAGATCTGGTGATTTAGGTTCTTCTTCCTCAAGCTTACACTTTGCTTCTTCCTCGAATTTGAACACTGGCTTGTCACTTGGCGGAGACTTGGAATACTCTTCGCCGCTTCGCCTCTCCATACTTTCGCAAGACGTACTGATATCTTGGTTTTTATACGCCTCGTTCATCTGATCTTTCATTTGCTTAGCGATAGGTAGACCTAGATTTTGTTCTATAATCTTAGCGTTATCCGAGTCTAGTGAAATAGATTTCAGCCTCTGTCGCCTCATTTGTGCAGAATTCGAATGTGTCGGCGTCAATTCGTTTTTGTCAATTTCGAGTTTCGTGTCCACTTGTAAAGAAGCAATT